>CM055126.1:203107718-203707718 GCA_029206835.1 Rana muscosa | reverse complement strand
AACCTGGCATCGCTGTAGGGGGGGGGGAGACCCCGGCAGCAGGACAGTGATAGGGAGGCAGAGGGGATGGAATGTGAAGGAGCCGATGCCCTCCATTTCCTTCCTGCAGCCACTGAATGTCTGGAGGAGGGAGAGGAGGAGAAGCGGGCATTCAACGGCTACACGGAGGGATCAGTTCCTCTACATGTTGCCGCCCTCCTATCCAGGTGTACAGGGGGGCCGCATGGGCATCAGGGGCACCTACATATTATTGTGGTAGGGCTCCTGCTCATTGTGCATGCTTGAGTGCCTTGTGGCCAGGGTCCATAGCATTGTTCATCTTTGAACCTAACAAATGTGACTTCCTTAGGAACAGCCAATTCACTAGCACAGCCCCCTCCCTTTTTGTATGCCATAGCCCTCTCTTCCTCTGGGGGTGTCTAATTACAGTCTGTGCTGGCCCAGATCCTCCACCCCTCCCCTCACCTACCTACATAACTTTTTATGTAGCTACTCGAAAAGGGAATACTATAGCTAGAATGTTATTTACACGACAGCACTGAGCCTGCTGGGGCTTCTGACATCACATGAAAAATTGTGGTGTCCAGCAGCAATCTCAGGCCTAGTGGATGTCTATACCAGGGAGGCTTTTAAAGGTAATAACATGCCCTAAAATACATTAAAGTTGAACTAAAAGCAATTTTTTTTTCATTTTGGATAGCGTAAGGGAGGGTTATAACCCCTATCAGTTTTTTCTTCGCCTTCTGTGTCCCATTTTGGAGATTTCCCTTTACTTCCCGTCCCATAGCCACACAGGAAGTGAGGAGAAATCCTTGCAAATTAAGGGAATTTCTTTGGGACCCCCAGGTCACCAGAACTAGTGTCCCCATTGGAAGATTTCCTCTCTATTACTTTTCTTGGGACAACTCAAAATTTGGGATTTCTTTACTTTGAATTTCAATTAAAACGGTAAACAGGACAAATAGAGAAGGTGGATCTCCCTAGTGGGGGCACAGACAACAGTAAGGACTGAAACAATAGATGAATTGAGCGCGCTCTGGATTAGGAAATACAAAAGAAAAAAACAAACATAAAACGGGGCTGACAGAATGGGAATGGAACTTAAATAGGCTGTATAAAAACACACATTAAAAGTCCATATCAATTAGTCCATGTGTGGAATAGCTTAAAGACTATCCGCAAGGAAGGCTGCCAGCTTACAGATAGAAGTGAGCTGAAATAAAACAGGAAGAGGAAAAAAGCAGCGTCTTCTAAGCGTAGTAGTATCAGAAATTTATTAAATAAATATATGATACAGCGGTAAGAGATACACTCACAAACGAGTATAGTAAAAGGCTTATCTTAAAAGTTGTCATCCGCTCGACCCGGGAGCTGCGAATCCTGATGTTAACAGGCTGATGAAGAAGCACGCATGCTTCGAACGCGCGCATCCCCCGCTGACATCATACCCGGAAGTGACGATTCCACTAGCTGTGTTCCAGTGAGGATTCTTCCCCATCTCTGCGGCCGCGAGAGTGAAGTTCCTTTTTCCACCGCTAACCACTACGTGGGATTCCAGCCTGTTAACATCAGGATTCGCAGCTCCCGGGTCGAGCGGATGACAACTTTTAAGATAAGTCTTTTACTATACTCGTTTGTGAGTGTATCTCTTACCGCTGTATCATATATTTCTTTAATACATTTCTGATACTACTACGCTTAGAAGGCGCTGCTTTTTTCCCCAACAGTAAGGACTGACATGTGCTTCAATCCCTCTCCCCTCTATTCAAAACTAAAATAAAAGTTTTCCTTTAGTTATACTTTAAATGCACATACACTGATAGGATTTTCACACTACCCATTTTTTGAAACCTACTTACCTGGTGGTATATGTGCAAAAAGTCTGCGCTACAGGCGTAGCAATCTTCCAATCGTCCAGTCCAATCATCAAGGGTTCCAAATTGACAAATTTTTCATCTTGAACAACCCATAATGGAACACTGTAAGTATCCACTCACTCGTACCATCAATGTGTGCACTAGAGCCTTGCTGCCCTCTTCAATCCTGGGAAAACTGGGGCTATAAACAAACAAGAGAAGAAGGCACAACAGCCTAGTGCATTACTGTATAACCATTTATTGAATAAAAATGATATACCAAAATACTCACAAAAGGAGAAATAACACGGGCACATATACCAATTGCCACCAGACGCGTGATGCGAGCCATCTTCATCAGAGCTTACCTGGTAGTGTGTTATGTTATGTATAGATAGATACCCACCCAGCTGAGCCAGTGCTGTTCAGCTGAGATCCTCTTCTCTTCGGGCAGCGCTTGGCGCCGCCATGTTTTACTGTGACATCATCGACATCATCGATAAGCAGCCAGCTGTTCCAGGTTCAGCCAGCATGCATCCTGATGATGCAACACTAGGCCTGCTCTCTCCAGGTTTACTGAATGAAAGTCTATGCCTCTTGGGATATGTGACATGCATAGGACAGGAAGAGGGGTGGAGTGGAGGGATGTAGTATTGGAGGGTGAAGATCCACTTTAAGTGAATAACGTTATCTCATTACAATGGCCTCTGAAGGTCAGTGGGATAAATCAGGCAGCATACAAGTAAACATCTTGTCTCTAAAGTTGATATATTCAAAACAAAATGGGCATTGCAGTTTGTTGGGTATGGGGCTGCATAGCTGCAGACCGATCAGGTATTTAGCCCCTCTGAGTCAATACTTTGTAGAACCGCCTTTCACTGCAATTACAGCTGCAAGTCTTTTTGGGGATGTCTCTACCAGCTTTGCACATCAAGAGAGTGACATTTTTGCCCATTCTTCTTTGCAAAATAGCATAAGCTCTGTCAGATTGGATGGAGAGTGTCTGTAAACAGCAATTTTCAAGTTTTGCCACAAATTTTCAATTGGATTTAGGTCTGGACTTCTAACACATGAATATGCTTTGATCAAAACCATTTCATTGTAGCCCTGGCTGTATGTTAAGGGTCATTATCCTGCTGAAAAGTGAACCCCCCCCCCCCTGCCCCAGTCTCAAGTCTTTTTCAGACTCTAAAGCCCTGTGCACACGATCAGATTTCCTATGGATTCTATTCCGAAGGATTTTTCCATCGGAAATCCGATGAAGCTGACTTCCATCAGTCTTGCCTACACACCATCAGTCAAAAATCCGACCATCCCAAACGCTGTGACGTAAAACACTCCGACAAGCCGAGAAAAATTAAGTTCAATGCTTCTGAGCATGCGTCGACTTGATTCTGAGCATGCGTGGGTTTTTTGTCCGATGGCGTTCCACAAAGACGATCGGAATTTTCTATCGTTTTTTTTTCCATCGGATAAATTTAAAACATGTTCTATTTTTTCTCGCCGATTGAAAAAAGACCGATGGGGCCCATACACGATCGGTTGTCCGATGAGAAAAGTCCATCGGACTGTTTTCATCTGTAAAACTGATCGTGTGTACACGGTATAATAGGTCTTTTAAGATTACCCTGTATTTGGCTCCATCCATCTTCCCATCATCTCTAACCAGCTTCCCTGTTCCTGCTGAAGAAAAGCATCCCCAAAACATGATGCTGCCACCACCATGTTTCACGGTGGATATGGTGTGTGTCTGAGTGATGTACAGTGTTAGTTTTCCGCCACACATAGTGTTTTGTTTTTAGGCCAAAATGTTTAATTTTGATTTGATTTTTAATCTCACCAGTCTCCAGAGTACCTTCTTCCGCATGTTTGCTGTGTCCCCCACATGGTTTTTCGCAAACTGCAAACTGGAATTCTTATGGCTTTCTTCTTGCCACTCTTCCATAAAGACCAGATTTGTGGAGAGCACTTCTAATAGTTGCCCTCTGGACAGATTCTCCCACCTGAGCTGTGGATCTCTGCAGCTCCTCCAGAGTTACCATGGGCCTCCTAGCTGCTTCTCTGATTAATGCTCTCCTTGCCCGGCCTGTCAGTTTAGGGGGACGGCTTGTCTTGGTAGGTTTTCAGTTGTGCCATACTCTTTCAATTTTCGGATGATGGATTGAACAGTGCTCCGTGAGATGTTCAAAGCTTGGAATATTTTTTTAAAACCTAACCCTGCTTTAAACTTTTCCACATCTTTATCCTTGAACTTTATCCCTATCCCTGATGTGTTCCTTGGCCTTCTTGATGCTTTTTGTTCACTAAGGTTCCCTAACAAACCTCAAATGCCTTGTACACACGATCGGAATTTAAGATTAAAAAAGTCAGATGGACCTGTTTCATCGGAAATTCCGATCGTGTGTGGGCCCCATCTGACTTTTTTCCATCGGTGTTTAGAAATAGAACATGTTTTAAATTTTTCCGATGGAAAAAAAAACGATAGGAAATTCCTATCGTCTGTGTGGAACTCCGACGGAGAAAAAACCCACGCATGCTCAGAATCAAGTCAACGCATGCTCAGAAGGATTGAACTTAATTTTTCTCGGCTCGTCGGAGTGCTTTACGTCACCGCGTTTTGGACGGTCGAAATTTAGTCTGACAGTGTGTATGCAAGACAGCTTGAATGGAATTCTGATGAAAAATTCCATCGGATTTTAGACCATCGGATACTCCGATCGTGTGTACAGGGCATAAGAGCTTCACAGAACAGCTGTATTTATACTGAGATTAAATTACACACAGGTGGACTGTATTTACTAACTAGGTAACTTCTGAGGGCAGTTGGTTCCACTAGATTTTAGTTAGGGGTATCAGCGTAAAGGGGGCAGAATACAAATGCACACCACACTTTTCAGATATTTATCATTTTCCTTCCACTTCACAATTATGTGTCACTTTGTATAGATAAATAATAGACAGCGCTTGAGCCACCCAATATTGTGCTAATGCGCAGTGCTATATTCCTCCGTGTTTATAACCAAACCATGTCAAGAACATAAATCAACTTGTGCTTAAAACTCTGTAGCGCCCATCCCAAATGGTTGGAATGCTATTCAAATTTGGAGGGGATGTCTGAGCCAGTAGTTGGGCTCAGATGGTTGATAATTACATTTAAATTCGCCTCTGTCTCAGTTATGCTTTGCCTGGTAGTGATTTCCCTTTATGCCTGTAGGTGGCGTTACCACCTCAGGCACCTGTTGGAACACGGGCAGATCATGGTACATTGAGTGGCCCTTCTCGGCAGTGGTATAGTGGGAGTGGTGAACCCGCTGTGCCTGCTGGGAGGGTATACTTAAGGAGCAGACACAATTGATTGGGGTTCGTTTGCGCACACCCCGCAGCCCTCTGGTGTGTGTATGGTCCTGGTCTCGGGGCCACATTGGCCCGAAGCTCCATCGCTACTTAGTAGGCCCCACTAGTCTGGCTGGGGCCTATATTCAGAGAAGGGATACCAAGCTTTCCATTCAAATGGGGAGGAAGAATCTTAGTGAAGAAGTCCAGGGGAGGATCTGCCCCGGAGGAGACCGGCACAATACCGATGTCTCGGGAGAGGCCTGGCAACTTCAGTAAGGAAGGATCCATTATGCTAAAAGCCCTACAGTTCGCCGGATCGGCTTAAAGGTTCCTAAAACTGTACGGCTGGAAGTTTGGGACTTTGAAATCCTGTGGCAGAGGGTTCCTGGACTATCCAATTGATTACTTTAACACAGGTCTGTGGCAGAGACTTTGTACACTTAAAACAGGTCTGTGGCGGAGACCCAACTCATCTTGGGCAGTCTGTGGCAGAGACTGTTCTATTGCCGATTCGTGAGTCATCCCGGCTGCTAGGCCATGTGAGAGGGGACTATCCGGGTGACCAATATCCACTCTAACATTGAGAGTGGTGAGAGACTTTGAACTTCTACCTTTGTCAACTTTTGTGGCGAGTGCCTGAACCTTCCCCTACTCTTCTATACCTTCTACTTCTCAACGTTTACTGCATATGAGAAATAAAGCCTAACTGTTTGAGGTTTTACATCTGTGTGAACATTGCATTACTGCAGACTTTCCTACCCGGACATCACAGCTGAAGAGGTAACGTGCAAAACCCAAAACTAACCAGCGGCCCTGAACAGGATATTGCTACAACTCTATCAATAAATGAAATCAATAAATGGAAGATGGCATATAAATTGCATACATAAATAACTAAGATCCAGAATTTGTGGTGAATTCATCCGATGTTCAATGACAGATTGTGCAAACTTTAAAGTGACACTAATAGTGCATAAAGTGATGGCTCTTTTCTTTAAAAAAAGGTGCTGCTGTGTTTTGTATCCCATTAATATCTGTGCATCCACCTCGTGGGGAACTGTGAATACTCCACACTCACCAGATTTGATGGACTCCTTTACCTTATAGCAAAGAGAGTCAGCTGTGCTTGCAGGTCTTTAGGGGGACCTATCATTGTCCTATGGTTACTCTTGCTGATGTGGATCACCTCCAAAGGTGACTCCGAATCTCCAGGGCCAGAAAGTGCAGGTGTACAATATATGGAGAGAGAAGCTTCTCATAGTATAAAATCCTCAAAAATTTGTATTCAAAATTGGCATAATACATGGTAAGAAACCATAAAATCGTTGTTAGAAACAGACTGGAAGTCACCCTAAACCATAAGAACCGTCTCTGTGCATATGTAAATAGTGTCCGCTGCCTGAAATATGGCATGCATTAGACATGTGCGGTACGTTTTGTTCCGAATTAAAATTTTTGTTATTCGGAAATACGGATGTATCCGAATTTCCGAATTAGAATAGTAGCGAATTAAAACGAATCCGAAATAACGAAATTCGAATTCGGACGAGATTCGAATTTGAATAGTTTTCGAATAGTTTTCGAATACTTTTCAAATTCAAAAAGTTTTCCAATTTCCAAAGAGAATGAAATAGAATAGAAAATAAAGGAATGAAGGAATAGAAATAAATATTTTTTTTCTATTCTATATTTTTCTTTTTGGAAATTGGAAAACTATTCGAATTCGAAAACGATTCGAATTTGAAATCTTTTCAAATTCGAAAACTTTTTGAATTCGAAAACTATTCGAAAACTTTTCGAATAGATTCGAAAACGAATAAACGAAACTAAGCCTGAAAACGAATTAAACAAATGAAACAAATTTAACTAAACTAATTTATGTAAATAATGAATCGAAACGAAACAAAACAAATTTTTCCGTTCTGCACATGTCTAGCGCGTGTTCCACTATCTCAGTCGGTGGTGACATGTAGGAAGGTCATCTTGACGCATTTTGTCATCCAAGTGCGACTTTATCAAAAGCAGCTTTTGATAACGTTGGACTTGCCACCCATCACCATAGGCGGCGAGGTCTTACATTTAATATATGTGCCACTATGTGTTGGTCTATCACATAAAATACATTTACATTTTTGGTTGTAACATGAGAAAATGTGGAAAATTTAAAGGGGTTGGGATACATTTTCAAGGCACTGTATACAGGTATGTATTTCAATTGTGTATGAATTTGTTTGCCAAGAGTTTTTATTTATTTCACTGCCGCACCATAGGACATGAAATTTCTCATAACAGCAGAGCTCCTCCTTAGACTCCTTAGACGAACCCGTACACCTTGGAAAAGGCCTCTTGTATAAATTTAACCTTACTAAATGAAATTTCCTATCCTAATTCTGGACAGCTATTGTGCGTTTCTTATTAAACAAGAATTACCATCGGGGTTGTCTGTAATTTCATTTTATTATGCTGTAATTCTTTAATGCCTTCATCCTGGATCGAGAACAACTCATTTTCACACTTCAAGTTTGATCAAATTAATGTTTTTTGGCCTGTTCGTATTTTGATAAGCCTGTGAAGATTAATTAATTGCACTATATCATAGTTGGCTCCATAAAATCATCTCTGTGTTCGGAACGCTGGCCGGAGACGGCAAATTGAAAACCTGCTGCTTCCTTGGATGGCGAGTGAGAGGCATTTGGGGGTTACACTGGTGAATTATGATTCACTGCGCCATGGGACTAGAAGCCTTATTAAAGCTTCTCTGCAGGCCAGGCATGAGAATTTAGCATTGCTCTCACTTAGAAGGCACAGGCTATAGGGATGAGTAGATTGACAGCGGGAAATGATCAGATGTCTATGGACACTGACCGTTCACAGAGAAGAAATCGGAAACTACATTGCAATAGCTGATTGCTGTTTATTGTCTATCATCAGGAGTGTTTGCTCAGATATAACCATTATGGGTGAGCGACTCTGCCTGGGCTTGGAAGGAGAACAGTTTAATGTATCTTGTTTGTATCTTGTTTGACGTTCGTGACCTTTTTGGTGGTCCCCTTAAAAGCCTATTTGGGAAAAAAAACTTGTTACAACCATTTGTTGGGCTAATAAGCAAGCTATTGTCATACAAAAGTTATGGGGAACCAGGCACTACCAGGGGGACATGTACCAATGCTAAAATGAAGTGGGACCCGGAGAAACGCAAATGGTTGGTGGGTCTGCATAACTAAGGGGTGGAACATGTCAGAAAAGGGTTAAAAATTTGAGTTCAGTGTGGGGTGGGGGGGGGGGGGGTGTATGTCTTATCGGATTACAGGCTGAAGGCCAAATGGGCAGGGTGAAGCCAAAGAGTTGCCCCTGTGAAGGATGCTGGGTATTCATTCAAACCCCTTTTATGATGGAAGAAGATGGGCTTGAGGTCACTTCCACAGCTATACAATTAGGATCCACCAATTCAGCAACATGTATGTTCCCCTTTTAAGAGGCTGGGTGTTTCCTTCTGTCCACCACTCCTGCTTTTAGCTGAAATGTGCTTAGAAGAAATAATCTGTAGTATTTTCAATTAGAAAAAAACTTTATTAAAAACTATTTTGCACTCACATATAATAGTGCACATATACTGGTGCACTACAGTTAGATTGCCAGAAATTGTCAGGCTCTATACAGGATATTACCAGCATCACTTGGGTGCCACACTTCCGGTTTACTAGTCTGACATCACCCATCCCTGTCCAACGTGTTTTGTCATTGGTCACATGGCTTCATCAGGGAGAGTGATGATTTATGGTGATCTTGCTGTAGTGCACCGGTATATGTGAACTAATATACAGTATGTGAGTTCAAAATAGTTTTTAATAAAGTGTTATTTATTCCTTCTGACCTGAAAATCATTTTACGGGTTCTTTCGTGGTAAAAAGCTGTTTTAGGGACACAAGTACTTTGTCCAGTATTAAGAGGTCCCACTGTCGCTAGGTTTCTTAATTATTTAATATTATGGAGAACTTGCGGTATTTTGCATGTCAATGTGCATTGCATCAGGGAGGCCCTTTAATTTTCAATGGGCTGCCAGCGCATTACCAATACGTAATAGGCAGTTAATGGCGTGTTGCCGCAACACAGAAGTATGATTGGAGCTTAAAGGATAGATGCACTTTTATGCATTTTATCCTTTAAATATATTGGGCGCAACAGAGTCCCCACACCCCAAAATATAAAATAAAAACACAGGAAAAAGAGAACAAAACATTCTTAAAAACATAAAAAAATAATTATACAAGTATAAAACAAATAAAACCACGACTATATCCAAGTATAAAATAAAAAATTACTATAGAAACATTCAAAACCTGGTGACCCAGGGCTCATCACAAATATACAACATCCAATTGTCAGTACAGTGTGTATGGATTAGGCCAAACTCAACAAGTTTCACTTGATGCTTCCTCTGGAGTGGAGTGCTATAGTATGGAGGTATTGTTTCTAAGAGATGTTATCCATCCATGTGTTGGGTCAGGGTGTATACACAACCCAGCCCAATAGGACATCATCGGAGGGACAAAAATCAACAGAACATATATGCTCTTCATAGGACACTAGTCAATAGGCACTGCAGGTGTTATAAGGTTTGTGGAATAAAGGACAGGAGCATCTCAGTGGAAGTCCAAAAGGTCCATCCTTTAAACAGGTGGCAGGGCACCTGGAGCTATGTCTTAAGTGCCAGCATGCCAAGAATGAGCTGCGAAAAATACCACACTAGTCAGTTATATTTCTCTGTTTGGACAAGCTTGGGACCTTGAGCAACAGCCTAGTAACAAGGCAGGATGGGATGATAGCAACAAAGAGTTTTTTGACTAGGCTTTGAGGGGTACTTAAATGGCCTACACCTTTAGCAAGGACATTATGCAACTTTGGTCAAAGCGACAAAGTTATCTATGGGTGCTCCTTACCTGCATATGCAGTTTTTTTTTTGGTAAAGATGAAGTAACCCTTTAAATGCCAGACTTTCTGTTACCATATTGGATTTGGAGAACCACAAGTTGGTTTCTCATTGGATACTATGTGTTACGGCACCCTGCATATTGTCAGTACTCTTAAAGCGGAGGTTCCGCGGCATTTTTTTTTTCTTCCGCTTGCATGCAAAGTATTTGTAGATCACCAATTAGTACTCACGTGTTTGGTGACTTTAAACCTCCCCTGTCTTTTTTCTGGCAAAAGATGCACTTTTAAAATCAGCCGTCTGAATTTTCCATTTTGCTTGTGGGCATTTTGAAGCCCACAAGCACTGACTTCCTGGTGGTGGACGGTGTAATGCAGAAAACGTTCCCCGGCGGATAAGGTTCCCCCCCCCTGTACTGCGCATGCGCGGCACGAACCTCAACGGAGTTTCCGAAAGTAGCCGAACATGTAGAGCTGCGAGTTAGCTCTACACGGCGCCTGCGCAATGACTAGGAGTCATGTAGAGCTGACTGCGCAGGCGCTGTGTAGAGCCGACTCGCAGCTCTTCCTGTTCGGCTACTTTCGGAAACTCCGTTGAGGTTCGTGCCACGCATGCGCAGTACAGGGGGGGGGAACCTTATCCGCCGGGGAACTTTTTCTGCAGGACATGTCACATCTGGGCGAACTCCCAGATTGCATTGCGGGTGAAGAGAAACGCCTACTCCCGCGGGAGTGAGTACCCGGAAGACGAAATTGGAAATGACATTAGTACGGTATGTACTACATAAAAAAAAAAAAAAGTGGCTAATGTACATGTTCGTTCTTTAAGGAGTGTGCTTGTATATGGATGTTATTTTGCCTGAACCTCCGCTTTAAGTTGAATCTGTTTGTAAGTCGGAACAGGTACATTTTTTAAGTGTAGCTTTAGCCCAAAAAAATATTTTTAAGCTTTTCAGATAGCATAGGGAAGGGTTAACACCCCTGTAAAGTTTGTTTTGCTGTCTCTGTCCCTGTTGAGAAGATTTCACCTCACTTTCTCTCCCAATGACAATTGGATTTTGAAAATTTTGGGTTGTTGTGGAAACAAGCTTTGGTGATAAAGCATCAGTGGAGGTATTTTTTTTCCTATAATAACTCTTAAGCCCTGTACACACGATCAGTTTGACTGATGAAAACCGTCCGATGGATTGTTTCCATCAGACAAACCGATTGTGTATGGGACCCATCAGTCTTTTTTCCATCGGTTTTAAAAAATAGAACATGTTTTAAAATTATCTGATGGATAAAAAACCGATGGCAATTTCTGATCGTCTGTGGGGAAATCCATCAGATAAAAAACCCAAGCATGCTCAGAATCAAGTCGACACATGCTCAGTAGCATTGAATTTCATTTTTCTCAGCTCATCGGAGTGTTTTACGTCACCACGTTTGGAACGGTCGGTTTTTTGACTGATGGTGTGTAGGCAAGACTGATGGAAAACAGTTTCATCGGATTTCTGATGGACAAATCCATCAGACGAAAATCCATAGGATATCTGATCGTGTGTACAGGGCTTTACAGGAGTGAATTTCCCTTCCTAGGGGTAGATTTCCTCTCACTTCCTGTTATCTCCCTCCGTTTGTAAGTAGGAGTCGTTTGTAAGTCGGATGTTTGTAAGTAGGGGACCCCCTGTAATGGTGCCTAAACTAAGCAAATATTTCGATACGAAAACTGATACCTTAACCACTTGCCGACCGTGTCACGCAGATATACTGCGGCACAATGGCTCTCCTGGGCGAAATCCCGTACGGGTACGTCCTATCCGTTTTCGGCCAACAGATGGCACACCCACGCCGCCGCACGATTGCCGTCGGTGACGCGTAATCGCGTGCATGAGTGCCAGCACGGGGATTTGTGTGTGTAAACACACAAATCCCTGTGCTGTCAGAGGAGAGGAGCCATATTGTTTGTTCCTATGAAGTAGGAAAAATGATATAGCTCCTCTCCTAGTTACTCCCATCCCCATACAGTTATCACATGCTGAGGAAACACACATTTAACCCCTTAATCGCTCCCTAGTGTTAACCCCTTCCCTGCCAGTGACATTTACACAGTAATCAGTGCATTTTTATAGAATAAATGCTGTATAAATGCCAATGGTCCCAAAAAAGTGTCAAACGTCTCCGATCTGTCCGTCGCAATGTCGCAGTACCGCTAAAAATTGCAGATCACCGTCATTACTAGTAAAAAATTAATAAATAATAAAAATGCCATAAATCTTTCCCATAGTTTGCAGACGCTATTACTTTTGCGCAAACCAATCAATATACGCGTATTGCGTTTTTTTTTTAACCAAAAATATGTAGAAGAATATATATTGGCCTTGACTGATGAAGAAATTTGTTTTTTAAAAAAACTTTTGGGGAAATTTATTATAGCAAAAAGTAAAAAAAATATATATATTTTTTCAAAATTGTCGCTATTTTTTTGTTTATAGCGCAAAAAAATAAAACCGCAGAGGTTAACAAATACCATCAAACGAAAGCTCTATTTGTGGGAAAAAAATTCTGCAAATTTTGTTTGGGTACAGCGTCGAACATCCGCGCAATTGTCAGTTAAAGCGACGCAGTGCCAAATTGTAAAAAGTGCTCTGGTCAGGAAGGGGGTAAAATCTTCCGGGGCTGAAGCGGTTAATGTCCGCAGAATGTAAGGCTGCACACACACCTGGGTGTATTTAATGGTGGGCAGAATCGCCCCAATTCTGCCTGCGAATTCAAACGCTGTGCTAAAATGACAATTTGCACAACACGGATTTCAGATGCAATTTATTTTAATAGCACCTAAAAACGTGGTGCGGTTCTCGCGTGAAGCTTGTCGCCCAAAAAATCTTCTTTGGGCGACAAGCTTTGCGGATGCAAAAATTTCGAGTTACAGTTCCTCATAATTATAAAAAAAATGGTAATATTTTTTCATTAGTCTAAAAAAACCTGTCACATGCCACTAAAAATAGGTACCGTATATACTCGAGTATAAGCCGACCTGAATATAAGCCGAGGCACCTAATTTTACCACAAAAACCTGGGAAAAGATATTGACTCAAGTATAAGCTTAGGGTGTCCATCTGCATGCCTCACTGTGCCTCACTATGCCTCACTGTGCCCATGCCTCACTGTGTCCATGACTAGACTGACGTTTAACATGGGAGTCTATGGAAGGGGTGCCCGGCTTTGAAATATCGGTGCTCCCCGGCCGTAGGTCCCCCAGACAAAAAACTTTGCACACTTATAGAGGAGAAATGGAGCTACATGTGTGCCAGGTTTCAGGTCCAGGGGACCTACGACTGGCCAGTACAGGGTCCCCAAATTCACTGGAGAAATTACAGTTTAACATGAGAGTCTATGGAAGGGGTGCCCGGCTTTGAAAAATCGGTGCTCCCCAGCCATAGGTCCCCCGGACAACAAACTTTGCACACTTGTAAAGGAAGAGTAAGGCCACATGTTTGGGGTCCAGGGGACCTACGGCCGGCCGGTACTGGTTCCCCAAAATTCGGGAGATCAGGCGCAAAAAGGTGACTCGAGTATAAGCCGAGGGGGGCATTTTCAGCACAAAAAAATGTGCTGAAAAACTCGGCTTATACTCAAGTATATACGGTATCAGGAATTGGTATCGACGGGTAGTTGAGAAAAAGTATCTGTACTCAAACTCGGTCTTAAAAAATTGGTGCATCCCTACTCTGTGCAGCCCTATTTACTATGCCAACTTGTCTACGTCTTTCCAGATGTACAACTATGTATACATTTTCTCAGTATGCGCAGTTACCAGCCATTAGGTTAAAGAGATTTTGCACACCAAAGGTATGTATCTAAACGTATACATATTTATTGTGAATTTTTTTTTTCTTCTTAGTCCCTGGGGATAGTCTGTGCTACCCACACTAATTGTAGGTTTTTCTGCAAATGCAGCGTGAATCATTTATAAATAAAGAGATTTTAAAGTTCCCAAAAGACACCCCACAGTGCCTAGTATTTCAGCATAAAATAGCTGTTAAATAGACTTATTTTGAATAAGCCTTTTACTGGAAAGTGGTGAAAATACACAGAGAGCAAAAAAAAAAAAAAGAAAGAAAAAAAGAGAAAGTTTTCTTTTTACTGTTCAGTAATCTTTAACACAGCCACTCTGTATACCTGACAAGCAATTTTCATAATTCAGGTCTTAGCAAAGAACCAACCTGAAGTGGCTGTGGATGGAAAGGGAGGGGGCTGCTATAAAAGCTTTGCTTTCAAGAACGCAACGTGAAGTGTCAATGCTAAGACCTTCTGTTGAGACCGGGGTGTATAATTCTGGCTTTGCAATAAAAACAGTGCCACGAAAGCTCAGTAACAAATTTACACCCACCCGCCCACGTTCTCAGCTTGGCGTGTTTTTTTTTTTTTTCCTGCTATTTTACTTTTTTTTTTTTAGATTAGTTTATTGTATAGATAGCGAGAATAAAACATCAGTCCGCACAAAAAGAATGGTAGATAAGTTCATCACCTGTAAACCACTCCAAATGCCACCGACGAGTATTTGTTCTGGTTTAATTCTTTTGTTGTCACCTTTTGAGGACCTTTTATGTCAACCTGTACCTTTTTAAAAAATAAATAAATAACATTTTTAAAATATATATAGAGTATCTCACAAAAGTGAGTACACCCCTCACATTTTTGTAAATATTTTATTCTATCTTTTCATGTGACAACACTGAAGAAATGACACTTTGCTACAATGTAAATTTGCTGTCCCCTCAAAATAACTCAACACACAGCCAATAATGTCTAAACCTCTGGCAACAGAAGTGAGTACACCCCTAAGTGATAAATTTCCAAATTGGGCTCAATTAGCTATTTTCCCTCCCCAGTGTCATGTGACTCGTTAGTGTTACAAGGTCTCAGCTGTGAATGGGGAGCAGGTGTGGTAAATTTGGTGTTATCGCTCTCACTCTCTCATATTGGTCACTGGAAGTTCAACATCATTGCAAAGAACTCTCTGAGGATCTGAAAAAAAAAGAATTGTTGCTCTACATAAAGATGGCCTAGGCTATAAGAAGATTACCAAGACCCTGAAACTGAGCTGCAGTATGGTGGCCAAGACCATACAGCGGTTTAACAGGACAGGACAGGTTCCGCTCAGAACAGACCTTGCCATGGTCGGGAAAAGAAGTGGAGTGCACATGCTCAGCGAAATATACAGATGTTGTCTTTGGGAAAAAGATGTATGAGTGCTGCCAGCATTGCTGCAGAGGTTGAATGGGTGGGGGGGGGGGGGGGGGGGGGGTCAGCCTGTCAGTTGTCAGACTATACGCAGCACACTGCATCAAATTGGTCTGCATGGCTGTCATCTCAGAAGGAAGCCTCTTCTAAAGATGATGCACCAGAAAGCTTGCAAACAGTTTGCTAAAGACAAGCAGACTAAGGGCATGGATTACTGGAACCATGTCCTGTGGTCTGATGAGGCCAAGATAAACGTATTTGGTTCAGATGGTGTCAAGCATGTGTGGCGGCAACCAGGTGAGGAGTACAAAGACAAGTGTGTCTTGCCTACAGTCAAGCATGGTGATGGGAGTGTCATGGTCTGGGGCTGCATGAGTGCTGCCGGCACTGGGGAGCTACAGTTCATTGAGGGAACCATGAATACCAACATGTACTGTGACATACTGAAGCATCCCCTTCCTTTCGGAGACTGGGCCGCAGGGCAGTATTCCAACATGATAACGACCCCAAACACACCTCCAAGCGGACCACTGCCTTGCTAAAGAAGCTGAGGGTAAAAGTGATCAACTGGCCAAGCATGTCTCCAGACCTAAACCCTATTTCTTTTTCGTACATCACGGGACACAGAGCGACTTAGTCATTACTAATGGGTTATATAGTTTACCTTCAGGTGTTGGCACTGGCCAATTCCAAACCGGAAGTACCCTCCCCTATATAAGCCCCTCCCACCCGGGAGCACCTCAGTTTTTTGCCAGTGTCTAAGGTGTTGGCCAAAGAGTAACATGTGTTTTCACTGGGCTTGCGTACAGGTTCTTTTGGGCCTTAGTAAGCTGTTCCGGATCCCACCAAAAAAGCTTCATAGCTAAACGGTCGGTACCCGGGCCTTGCAGCAGAAGAGCAAGGTTTTGCCTGTAATGCTTCTCTTAGGAGGGCTGGACCCTGGGATCCAGAGCTCTGGTCATACCCACGACCAAGACGCTGTCTGTGCAGGGTGCTATACAGGTCCAGGGGAGTGGAATCCTTGGGAACCCGGTCCCTGAAGGTTTAATTACAATGCCTGCCGTGATAGGTGAAGTTTGGACTTTTGTGGACCAAACAAAGTCCTGCGGCGGGGATCAGGTAAGTGGGGGCCCTCAGGAACTTGGTTCTATTGGGGGACCCCCAAGCCTAATTTGTCTTTCTGTCTGTTACCTAACGGTATTCCCGCTAAATATCTGTGTTTGCCTATAACTACTGAAAATGTAAAATTTTAATAGTAGTCAAGAAAAAAAAAAAAAAACAGGGACCGCGGTACCTGTGTTAAACCACTAGAGGCCGCTGTAGTCCATTTTTCTTGTAAATGTGGATCTTTGGTTTTCTCAACTCAAAAGATCCAGGCAGCTGGTAAGTTTCTCTGAGGGAATCCACTTCCTCTGCCCTGTTGCTGCGTTCATCCACCGCACAGGCCCTCCGGCAAAAAGGGCCCTGGCTCCTAGTCCTCTGTTGGTTTTCGAAAAGGGCGCCATTGGCGCACGGGCGCGCGCGCGGGCGCGTGCACGCGCCTCCTATGAAAAAAAAGGGGCGGGGCGGGTGGATGACGCTCGATGCGCGCCGCGGCGCTTCTGCGCATGTGCGGGCGTCCCAGCATGGTTAAAAGACACAGTACAAGTGTCAGCTGCATGCAAACAGAGCTAGCAACAAACAGTGGCACACAGAGGCGGTTGATGCAGGCATCCCCATAGAAAGGCACTTTAGTGGACACCAGCTGGTATATAGCAGCACCTGTGTTAGACTATTACCAGCAAAAATTGGTGTATGACGACGGGAATACCTCAGCTTTGTGCTTAAAGGATATGTCGTCCAGACGCTCCGGAAATAGATCTTCCAGGAAGCCAAAGGGGTCTCCATCGGGCTCTGAGGATATTGGGCATGCTTGCACTGCACCAATCTCCCCTGAGAATGCAGAGGTCAGTAGCCGTAGAAACCCCGCAGGAATGCCTGGTGCTGCGGCTGTCCCCAGTCCACCTGCTCCTGTATATATAACAGAGGAGGTTTTATCCTCAACTCTGGGAGGATTGGAAGAGAGATTAACAGCATTGATCGCTGCTTCCCTGTCACAGGAAAAGCGCGTCCGATCTCCGTCTCCTCCTTCAGAGTGCCTGTTAGTGGAGGAACAGCCCCACACAGGGATCGACCTACCTGAAGGGGATCAGGATGAGGTTGATTCACTTATAGAGGAATCAACAGTGGAAGAACCTTTCTCAGCTTCTCAGGCTGAAAGATTATGGGTTCAGTCTTTGACTAACATGGTCCGATCAGCATTTAAAATGCCTCTGGCGGAACCACCATCCACTACGGTTTCCTCGCTGGGTTCGCTAAAAGCTCCCCAGGCGGTCTGTTCCTTCCCAATCCACCCTTTATTAGAAGGGCTTATTTACCAGGATTGGGAGCATCCTGATAAAATATTTGCTCCCCCCAAGAGATTTCCGGTGATCTATCCCATGGAGGATAAGTTCATAAGAAAATGGAGGGTCCCTATAGTGGACGCAGCCATCTCTTCTGTTAACAAATCACTGACATGTCCAGTAGATAATGTTCCAATGTTCAAAGACCCAATAGATAAAAAATTGGAGTCTTTACTAAAATCTGCTTTCTCTACAGCAAGTATGGTGACACAACCTGCGGTAGCAGCGATTGGAGTCTGCCAAGCAGTGAAAGATCAGTTGAAACAAGTCTTAAGGGACTTACCAGATCAGCAGGCTCATGCCCTAGCTGACCTGCCTAGAGCCTTGTGTTTTGCGGTGGACGCCATAAAGGATACAATCCAACAGGCCTCCCGCTTTACGCTGTCTATAGTACATATGCGTAGGCTTCTGTGGCTCAAAAACTGGTCTGCTGAAGCTCCCTGTAAAAAACTGCTGGTTAGCTTCCCATTTCATGGAGAACGCTTTTTTGGAGAAGATCTGGACAAATATATCCAGAAAATTTCTGCCGGTAAAAGTTCACTCTTACCGGTTAAGAACAAGGGTAGAAGTCCTTCTTTTAAGAGGCCTACCTCTCCAGTCCCGGGCACATCGGCTGTGAAGCAGTTCCGACGGCCTCCGCGGTCAAATTCAGGGGGCAGAAATCAGGGACAATCACAGGGTAACAAGAAGCCCTGGATCAAGAGAGGTACAAAACCTCCCCCTAAGGCATGAAGTATTGCCCCCGCTCAATCGGGTGGGGGGAAGACTTCAGTTGTTCACAGAGACCTGGCGGGACACCATCAGAGACAGATGGGTGCTCTCCGCAGTAAGTCTGGGATACAAGCTGGAGTTAAAAGGCACTCCTCCTGCCCAATTTATGAGGTCAAACGTGCCAAGAGATCCCCAAAAGAGAGGATCCCTCCTTCTGGCACTAGAACAACTATTGCTCCAAGGGGTAATCATGAAGGTTCCCCTGGAAGAAAGCGGATTCGGGTTTTACTCGAACCTTTTCACAGTCCCCAAACCAAATGGGGACGTGAGGCCCATATTAAATCTAAAAGGGCTAAACAAGTTCCTAAATATCAGGACCTTTCGGATGGAGTCGATCCGATCAGTGGCCACCGCCCTACAAGGGCAGGAATGGCTAGCCTCGATCGACATAAGGGATGCTTATCTGCATATTCCCATCTTTCCGGCCCATCAGAAATTTCTACGCTTTGCAGTAGAAGGGCGCCATTTTCAGTTCAGAGCCTTACCTTTCGGTCTGGCCACAGCACCACGAGTGTTCACAAAAATTCTGGCCCCATTATTGGCCAATCTAAGAACACAGGGTGTAACGATAATGGCATATCTAGACGACCTGCTACTAATAGACCACTCAGTGGAAAAGCTGGAAGTAGCTATCCACAAGACAATCGAGTATCTGGAATATCACGGTTGGATTATCAACCGGGACAAGTCAGCTCTAAGACCAGTCAAAAGTCTGGAATACTTAGGGCTAAGGCTGGATTCAAATCAGAGAAAGATTTTCTTACCTCCAGAGAAGGTGTCGTCTTTAAGAAATTTGACCCACTTAGTGGGTACAAAAAGAAAACCATCCATACGTCTCTGCATGAGGCTGCTGGGAAAGATGGTGGCTTCATTCGAAGCGGTACCCTACGGTCAATTCCATTCAAGGAATTTGCAAGGGGCCATACTGTCAGCCTGGAACAAAAAAGTTCAGGCTTTAGACTTACCAATGTCCCTGTCCCCTTCCGTTCGCAAGAGCCTCCATTGGTGGTTGGTGCCCCAGAATCTGGAAAGAGGGAAACCCTTCAGTCCGGTTTCTTGGAAGGTGGTCACTACAGATGCCAGCCTCATCGGCTGGGGGGCAGTGCTGGAGCAATGGTCTCTCCAGGGCAGGTGGTCAGAAGCAGAAAAGGCCCTGCCCATCAATCTCTTAGAGATACGAGCAGCCCGGTATGCCCTAGTAGCATGGACATCCAAACTCCAGGGGTCCCCTGTCAGAATTCAATCAGACAATGCCACGGCAGTGGCATATATCAATCATCAGGGTGGCACCAAAAGTCGTGCAGCCCAGAAGGAAGCAAATTGCATCCTGGAGTGGGCAGAAAGATATGTCCCAGCCATATCCGCGGTTTTCATCCCAGGAGTGGAAAATTGGAGAGCGGACTTTCTAAGTCGCCAACAATTATGCCCGGGGGAATGGTCTCTTCACCCCGAGGTTTTCCAGGCAATATGCCAGCGGTGGGGAACACCGGATGTAGATCTGCTAGCATCCAGATTCAACGCAAAGGTGGACAGGTTTGTGTCTCGCACAAGGGATCCCCTAGCTTGCGGCTCGGATGCCCTAGTGTTCCCTTGGGATCGGTTCAAGCTGATATATGCATTCCCACCGCCACAATTGTTACCGCGATTACTCCGCAGAATCAGGGTAGAAAAGAAACCAGTGATTCTGGTGGCTCCAGCGTGGCCCCGAAGGGCATGGTACGCGGAGATGGTAAAAATGTCAGTGAGGAGTCCTTGGACCCTCCCACTTCGTCCGGACCTGCTGTCGCAAGGACCGATATACCACCCTTCCTTACCAGCCCTAGGTTTGACGGCCTGGCTATTGAAGCCCACATTCTGAAAAAGAGAGGGCTCTCTAATTCTGTGGTATCTACCATGATCAATGCCAGGAAACCGGTATCCAGGCAGATCTATTATAGGATCTGGAAAGCGTACATTACGTGGTGTGAGACCAAGAAATGGCATCCACGTAAGTACATGATAGGGAGGATTCTGGACTTCCTACAGTGGGCTGTAGATAGGAAGCTGGCCTTGAGTACTATCAAGGGTCAGATTTCGGCCTTGTCAATATTTTTTCAAAGGCCCTTGGCTTCGCATTCACTAGTCAAAGCCTTTATACAAGGAGTGATGCGTATTAGCCCTCCGGTTAGTATTCCCATATGTCCTTGGGACTTAAACCTGGTTCTGTCGGTTCTACAGAAACAACCGTTTGAACCATTACAACACATTTCCTTGGTTCTTCTCACCAGGAAATTGGTTTTCTTAGTAGCCATTTGTTCGGCTAAAAGAGTGTCGGAATTAGCAGCTATGTCCTGTAAGGAGCCATATCTGGTTGTCCATAAGGACAGAGTAGTATTACGTCCTCATCCAGCCTTTCTTCCTAAGGTGGTATCGAGGTTTCATTTGAACCAAGATGTGGTTCTTCCTTCTTTTTTCCCCAAACCTATCTCAGTAGAGGAAAAGTTATTACATTCTTTGGATGTGGTAAGAGCAGTTAAAGCTTATCTAAAAGCCACTGCTCAGATTCGCAGAACGGATTCTTTGTTTGTTCTGCCGGAAGGCCCCAGAAGGGGTCAGGCAGCATCAAAATCTACTTTAGCCAAGTGGATTCGACAGGTCATAATACAAGCCTATGGCTTGAGAAAGAGACCGCCTCCGTTCAAAGTTAGGGCGCACTCCACAAGAGCGGTTGGAACTTCATGGGCAGTGCATCACCAGGCCTCCCTGGCTCAAGTATGTAAGGCCGCAACATGGTCTTCGGTACACACGTTTACTAGATTCTATCAGGTAGACGTTAGAAGTCAGGAGGATGTCGCCTTTGGGCGCAGTGTGTTGCAGGCCGCAAAAGATCCTCATGCCTGATGGCGCCCAGCTTATGTACCCCCCCCCTCATTTGGCATTGCTTTGGGACGTCCCATTAGTAATGACTAAGTCGCTCTGTGTCCCGTGATGTACGAAAAAGAAAAAGGGATTTTTATAACAGCTTACCTGTAAAATCCTTTTCTTGGAGTACATCACGGGACACAGAGCTCCCACCCCTCTTTTTGGGACACTTATTGCTTGGCTACAAAACTGAGGTGCTCCCGGGTGGGAGGGGCTTATATAGGGGAGGGTACTTCCGGTTTGGAATTGGCCAGTGCCAACACCTGAAGGTAAACTATATAACCCATTAGTAATGACTAAGTCGCTCTGTGTCCCGTGATGTACTCCAAGAAAAGGATTTTACAGGTAAGCTGTTATAAAAATCCCTTTTTATTGAGCACCTGTGGGGCATCCTCAAACAGAAGGTGGATGAGCGCAAGGTCTCTAACATCCACCAGATCTGTGATGTCCTCATGGAGGGGTGGATAAGGACTCCAGTGGGAACCTGTGAAGCTCTGGTAAGCTCCATGCCCAAGAGGGTTAAGGCAGTGCTAGAAAATAATGGTGGCCACACAAAATATGACTTCTCACCCATATGATGTAAAGAACGGTTGTGGAGAGAGCGGTGTATAGATGATCTCTTTGTATATCTGAGATGACCCTTGGAGTATTTGGTACATCTTTGTTTGAACAAACTTTTACCTATGCCACCCTCTACATCCAGTAAGGCCTCTATTAGGTCACTTTGGAACTTTTTATCCTAAACACCTATCATTGTTTTAGAAGTTAATTCAATGGTGGGTTACTCCCATGGGCTGATAGGCGCACATCTATATCTGGAGCCTGATATAGATACTATACAGATCCTTTACATCAGTCCTTGTTTTTACATACACAGTCATACACTTTATTTGCTTGTATGGTCCTGAAGAGAAGCGGAAGTCCCGTGAAACGCGTCAACCAGATCAGGCCTGTCTAGAAAATACATATACGTATGTGACCTTATAGTTTGTATTTTATATGGCTACATTGCAAATTGTGTGCTTTCATGCTGTTAGACATCCTTTTATCAGTGTATAAAGTTGAAATCAATATATTTTTTGTCTATATTTTTGGTGTAATATGTTCTCAGAGGCATATATAAAGTCCCGTCTCGCATATCTGTATTATCTTTCTCCTGGAATTGTACTGTCTCACTTAATTTTCTAAAGCTTGGCATAAACTGTTGGCGCTATATCAATTCTGTATAATAATAATAAAACATCTGTGTGCAGTTTGGAATAAATGGTTTTATGATATCAGGCTGTATCCATATTGTAGAGTAGAGTAGGCCAGTGGTTCTGGATGTTCAGTTGGCCCCAGGGGCATAAAGGAATGATTTAAAAAGGCTTTTCTCGCTATCCTGAGATAAGGACTAAACCCCTTATTTTTCAGATTTCTGTAGATACCTTCTGTCGGTTTTGCTGCGCTTCACACTAAAGTAATGAAGGACTTTTTGGTCTCTTTTAGCCCACCTCACCATTACCTGTCAGGTTAAACTGTTCTAATAAAATGTACTGGAAGCAACTCTTTTTTTTTTTTTTTTTTTAAAAAGGTTCAATTTCACTTTTAATAATGCTAGGGAGGATTCCTGAAAATGCTGCTTTTGAATGACAAATTGCCCTGTCAATCAGCTGCTCCTTCAACTTATCGTAAACAGTAAATACAATTATCTGTTCCATGCATATGCAGGCGGAACGCTCAGCTGTGCGGCATCATCTGGGCTGATAAACCAAGTTACCTTGAAATACTTGTATCTAATAATCTTCGAGTTGTTATGAGACAAGCTAAACATCATAATTGTCTGACCCCCCCCAGACCTGTAATCCTTGCAGAAGGCATCTTAACTCAGCCTCTATTGTTACACGGGAGTTTGAATGTTTGAGATAAACCGAGCCTGTGATGTTTTTAAAATGGATGCAAATGCAATTTATAATTCAGAGGAGTACGTGTGACTTGCAGGAGAGCAGAAAATTCCTTGCTAATGTGTTTAGTGGTTGATGGGGGGCTGCTTTAGCCAATAAGGAGATGGCCAGGAGGGGGGGGGGGGGCAGGCAAAGTAAGTGCTCTGACCTCAGCTAGGTGCACCTTAAAGGGAATATGTTGGGTGTTTGCATATATTATCAGTACAAAAAAATGTTTTGTTTTTTTAGCCATATAAAGTTTTGGCTCCTTTTTACCATGTTTACCAGGCACATGATGACTGCTTTGCTGAAAAAAAAGATCAAAAGTTTAAAGTTAATCTCCAAGATTTGTTTTTCTATTTTTTGGTCCCCTCTCTGTGTTAACCTACCCTTATCATGCTGCACAACTTCCTTCATACAAAGAAAAAGAGCCGCTGCTCCAGGTGTTTGATGATAACCTGAGGTGGAATGTCTCGTAGAGTGCCAGCCCCGGCCCGCCTCTGTGGGAAACTTGTGAGAAAAGAAATGGCTGCACATCCAGGAATTCCGATTGCCTTTTATTGTTCAAAGTAAAAACACCAAAGACACCAACACGAGGTCACATAGATGCGTTTCACACAAACATCTTGTGCTTAATCATTAAGCACAAGATGTTTGTGTGAAACGCGTCTATGTGACCTCGTGATGGTGTCTTTGGTGTTATCACTTTGAACAATAAAAGACAATCGGAATTCCTGGATGTGCAGCCATTTCTTTTCTTACAACTTCCTTCATGGTTCGGTGCCAGGGGTTCTTTTCAGGGCAGAACAACACTCTATCATTGCGTCCATTTCCTCTGAGCCCAGCCTATCATTTACATTTGTTTATAGGGGGTGCATTATCACATAGGCTGGGTTAATAGTAAAAGCAAAACTGCCCTAAAATTCAAGAACTTTTTTTTTTTTTTTAAAGCAGAGCTCCACCCAAAAACGTGAAGTTCTGCTTGTTTGCACCCTCCCTCTTCACTGACACATTTGGCACTTTTTGGAGGGGAGGGGGGATCGGGTATCTGGTTTTGACAGGTACCCGCTCCCACCTTTTGCTCAGATCGCTGCAAAACCCCCTCCTCCCCCTGCAGTCTTCTGATACACATCACAGGTCCCAGAAGGCTACAGGACCATTCGCAAGGTGCAGGCGCAGTAGGAAGGCTTCACTTTCTGTTTCCCTTACTACAGATGCCAGCGCCCGCACTGGAAGACAACAGAAAAATCGGCTTGGGTGAGAACATTGCAGAATCCCTGGACAGGTAAGTTTCCTTATATTAAAAGTCAGCAGCTACAGTATTTGTAGCTGCTGAATTTTAATTTTTTTGGGGGAGAGCCCGGAGCTCCTCTTAAACCCTTTCGCTGCCTGAGCTGTTTTTGCGTTTTTTGCACGCATGTATAAAAAATCATTTTAGGCCTGAACATTACACAAAATCCACAAACATTATATATTTTCTGAAAGCAGATACCCTAGAGAATATATATTTTTTATGTCATACAATATTAAGAAATGCAAAATTTCAATAAAAAACACACTAATGTGAATTTTAGGGCATAAAAACCTGAATAAATTACCCAATTTTTTTGGTAAAATATAAAAGACAAGGTTGCGCTGAGTAAATAGATACCCAACATGCCAAACCTTAAATTTTTGTGCACCCGAGAAATGGCGTCAAACTTAAGTACCCTATATTTTCTATAGGCGATGCTTCAAAAGCCCCCTATAGGTATCAGTTTAGTATTACAGAGGAGGTCTTGTGTTAGAATTATTGGTCTCACTCCAGTGCGCGTGCCGATATGGAACATGTGTATTGCAAATTATGTTTTCATTCGTAGGCATCCCGACGCATGAGTTTACGTTTGTGTGTGTGTATATGTGGGGGTGGGGGGACCTAAAAAAAATTTAAGGGGGTTTATGTGCTTGGGTGTAACTTTATTTTTTGCAAAAAAAAATAAAAAAAATTCTACTTAACTTTATTTTTTCATGGCATAGGAGACAAAAAGTCCCCCATGTGATTTTTTTGGTGACAGGTTCTCTTTTTTGAGATATGCAGGGTCTAAAAGACCACCAGTGTCTCCCCAGTGCTCCACTAAATGTTTTGCCATGCAGATTGCACCTGCAGGGCTCTAATGAGGAAAATTGCTGGGCCTGCATCTCTTTAGACCGGGTTCACAATTGTCCGACAAACGCTCCGACATTGGGAGCTCATGTCGCATGACGTGTGAAAATCAATGTTTCCCTATTGGAGCCGTCTTAACTGGTCCGACACATGTCGGTCCGACTTTGAAAATGCTCCCTGTACTACTTTGGTACGACTTTGATCCTACTTCAGCCCATTGACTATCATTGAAGTCGGATCAAAGTCGGACCGCAGTCTTGCATGATCCGACTTTGGCATGCGACTTGTGCTCTGCTGATCGGGGGAACTCCACGCCAAATTTTAAATTAAAAAACCGGCATGGGTTCCCCTCCAGGAGCATACCAGACCTTTCGGTCTGGTATGGTTTTTAAGGGGAACCCCCTAAGCCGAAAAAACAGCGTGGGGGTCCCCCCAAAATCCAAACCAGACCCTTATCCGAGCACGCAACCTGGCAGGCCGCAGGAAAAGAGGGGGGGATAGCGGAGGCCCGGCAGAAAGAAGAAAGAACCGGAGAGTGAGAGAAGAACCAGGGAGCGCGGAGACGACACCGGAGACCGTCGAAGCCGGAAGAAGACCCCCGAAGTCGGCAGAGACCCCCGGAGTAGGAAGAAGACCCCCGGAGACCCCCGGAGTTGTGTAATAAATTACTTTAAAAACCTGTGTAATGTTATTTTATTGACATTTTTTTCCACCAGGTGAATGGGTAGGGGTACGATGTCGTGTCGCACAAGTGTGAACCCAGCCTTAGATGTGATTTCCTATTGGGAATATCTCACCAAAAATGACATTTTTTTTGCAAGGGATGCCTGAAATCTGATACAAATCTTATGCCGCGTACACACGATCATTTTTCCCGTCGGGAAAAATGACATTTTTTCCTTTGGACGAGAAAAACGATCGTCTGTGGGCTTTTTGTCGTTTTTCCCGACGGGAAAAACGGCATTAATCACGATGAGAAAAATTAGAACATGTTCTAATTTTTCTCGTCGTTTTTCCTGACATTTCTTCCGCGGCAGTGTTTCCCATAGGGAAACACTGCCGCGGAGCCCATAGACGATCGTTTTTCTCATCATTTTAAAAAATGACGAGAAAAATGACCGTGTGTGGGGAACAAGCTGTTCCCTCGTTTAAAATGTCATTATTCACGGCGGTTTTTAAACCCCCGTGAATAATGATCGTGTGTACGCGGCATTAGTGCAGACTTCTGCGAAAATCAGTGAGCCAATCACACAAGCAGGAAATTACATATCTGGGCGGCGTTCTGTATACATTCTATGTACAGAACATCTCCAGGGAGCCATATTGCATTGCATTTCACAGAAAATTACAGCGGCTGCAGATTGAAAAGGAAAGGTAATAACATTAAATTACAATATGACTTGTGTCTGGAAGAAATAACCTGTAGAAATAAAGGAATGACCAGGAAGTATAATAAGACATGGGCAAAATGGTTTGAATTTAAGGAAACAAATCTATATTATGAAAAAATAGCAGACCCTGATGGTAAATCAGAGTATGACTTATTAATTAATATCGATTAACCTTATAGTTTCTGTACCCCCTCGATAGTTCTATATTTACATTTGTCTTAGGTCGCCCAACCTCCCCATTCTTTTTCTTCCTTTGGAACTTTTATTTATTTTTTTCTTCTTTTTCTTCCTCCTTTTTTTTACTTCTTTAAAAAACAAAACAAAAACAATATGACTTGTGTTGCAATTGTATATGCTATATTATTATTATTATTATTTATTTTTTTCAAAATGTTTTTTTTTTTTCAAATTTTTTTTTTCACATTTTTTTTTTCACATTTTTTTTTCAATTTATTTTCCCACGAAAGTGGAGTTACCCTTTAAGCACCCTAGGATGTGAAGGCAGGCCTCCCGCTCAGCACACAAGAAGCAAAAAGTGTATTGAATTGAGATGTGAGTTTTCCACAGCAGCAGGTAATTTGCAATGATATTTGATAAATGACTTTCAATGTGCAAATAGTATATAACAAAGCGTCAATTGTTGTTTTTCCCCAACAACAATGGAGTTAAACTTTAATCTCCTGTATTCGTTTAAAGAAAACTCTTCCGTTCATCAATGCCTGCCCTCAACTTCATTCTGCATTTCTTTTTTCTTTTTTTCTTTTTTTCATATAAATGCCATTCAGGTTAAAATATGTCATAGCGATATTAATGAATCTATTCTCACAGTACAATGAATACACGCCTAAATATATGCATACCTGTTATGTACAATTTCCAGGCGCAGGAAAACGATGCACACAAAGCTCTGGGGGCTAAAGGTCAGGTGCACAGGGAGGAGTATGGATTGGATGTCCTTGATCTGCGGGTACAACATAGAGCTGCTTGTAACAAACAAGTACAATGTAGACATAGATCAGGCTCTTCTTAGCATGACATTGACCAGGACCTCTAAAATATTCTTGATACGCCTGCTTTTACATAAAATAATGATCTGCCATACAAAGGAAGGCACAAAAAGAAATATAAATATGAAAAGGTTGAATCAATTGACAGTCTAACAAGAAAAAGCGTTGCCATCTAAACAGCAATTCCTGGAGGTTGGTAAAAAAAAAAAACTGGTGAGTAATGCCTTGTTTCCACTGAACGGAACGGTTCGGGTCGGTACAGTTTGGAACGGTTTCAATGGTCCGGTCTATTCTGGTGAGCGTTTCCACTGCAAGTCGGACCGACAGGGACCATTCAGGGTTTGGAAAAAATGCCTCGCGGGTCCGCCAATCAGTGGAATGTATTGTAGCTCCGCCCCAACCGAACCGTTCCATTTTCTATGGCCCCACATCTGAAGCAGGACCCAGAATGGTGCGGTACGGTTCGGTTTTATGGCACGCTTTCATAATGGAAACACCCAAAATAGCGTACCGTACCGAACCGTACCAAACCGATCCGCTCAGTGGAAACGAGGCATAAGTATCTAGTGCTATCCAGTACAGGCTTCAAGTGTTCTTACTTTGGAAATTCCACTCAATTTGCAATGTATAGCCAAACGTTCCTGGAGACCTGACCATCACATTTATCTATATGGCAAAACGTTTGTGGACCTACCTCCAATTGGTTGAGTTCAGAGTGAAGGGCACTGTGGGCGGGGCCACTCGCCCTGCACGTGGGGGCAGCTTTTGCGCTGAGCGTGCTCATTGATGAGTCAAACACTGTGTGCCGTAAATATACAGAGTTCCACTGTAATGTACCATCCCATGTTACTACACATTTTAACTTGATGTTACTTTGGGAGGGACACTACTGAGCCCATGTCCTCTCCACCAGTCCTCTGCCACCAGAATGGGGAAACGCTGTGCACTTAGTGTGGACCTCATGTGTGCACTTTTTAACTCATTCTCCTCTGTACCATGTGGTCTCTGTAATGTGGGTAAGGTCCTGGTTGCTTTGGAAAACTGACCTCTAGGGAGGGAGCCAGATCACCGAACCCCTCGCTACCGGTGAACCCGTCACTTACACAAGGTACCACGCTTCATGACTGGCTGCAATGTACCTTGCACTATATTTACCCATAACAACTGCGTTGCTTTGCTTCATATCCCACATGTACTTTACTGACCCGAGTTATTTCATACACCAGAAACCATCATGCACCCCTTTGAATAACTTTAGACCAGGCTTAAGTTGATGCAAATTTACTAAACAATTTTGAGATTCAGTTTAACATGAACATTTGCAATGGAACATCCCTGATTAACTCTACAAGGATGCATTCTTTTGCCCAGGTATACCCCAGGAAGCTGGTAGTCCATGACTGGTGTTCCCCAAAGCTTGGCAAGTCTCCGGCCTCCCGGTGCAAGGAGCAGCAGTCCTCCTCGGGTGCTCTGCAGCAGTAACAGCATCTTTCTGTGCGGGCCGCAGCTACGGAACCCCGGCCTTCCCTCTTATTTATATTACAGGGCGGATAGGCTGGGTCCAAAAAGCCCAGAAACAGAGATTCAGCATATTAACACTTTCCCCAGCCTGGGCCAGCCGACTACCAAGCTATCGAAATGTAGGCAGCCTGCCTACAGTACTGTTAATGCTACCTCACACAAGGACAATTTATACAATTATGTGGTTCCAATGTTGTGGTAACAGTTTAGGGAAGGTACTTTTCTGTTCCAGCATAACCGTGGCCCTGTGATTAAAGTGACTCAAGTCTTTCATAAAGACTCAAATGGCCTTCACAGAGCCTTGACCCTAACCCCACAGAACACCTTTGGGATGAATTGGAATGCTGATTATAAGTCACATCTTTTTCTCCAACATCCGTACTTGCACTCATAAATGTTCTTTTGGCTGAATGCTCACAAATTCCCATAGACACTAGCCAAAATTTTGTGAAGAATTCTTCAAAAGGGCAGCTACAACTTCAAAGGTGGGTAGGGGTGCCAAATCCATACTATTACCCATGATTTTGGAATGGGATATTTAACAAACCTTAAAGTAAATCCTGATCCTCTTTAATCCACTGCAGCTGCTTCTTAAAGCTGATATCTTGATGGTTCCTCACTACATTCTTGCCGTCTCACCAATAACAACGTGCAAGGTAGGTTTTAATATAGTTGGTTTATTATTGCTAAAACGTATTAATATAACCTCTATGCTTAGTGTGAATAACAAATAAAATTAATGAAAAACTCAAACTGTGTCACCACCTCAGCACATAAAGCCACAAAGAGTTAAAGTGGTTGTACAGGTTGAAGGTTTTTTACCTTAAAGCATTCTATGTATGAAGGTTAAAAACCTTCTGTGTGCAGCTCCCCCCTCAGTTCTCCCTAATACTCCACTGAGCCCCCTCTCAATCCAGTGATGTGTACGGGATCCAGTGATGTGTACGGGATGTGTACGGGATCCTCAGCTGTCTCTGGTCTCTTTCTCCTCATTGACTGAGACACAGCAGTAGGAGCCTTTGGCTGCTACTGCTGTCAATCACAGTCAGTGAGCCAATCAGGAGAGAGCGAGGGGGGCGGGGCGAGCCGCGTCCCTATGTGTATTATAGACTCATAGAGCAGGGCTCAGGAGTGAGCATGCACCAGTACCCCTATAGCAAATGGCTTGCTAATGGAGGGCACTGGTCAAGGGGGAGGAGCCTTGGACACAGCTGATCACAGATCACGGTAAAGGGCCAATCACAGTGGCCCTTTACCATGTGATCGGCTGTGTCAAATCACAGCTGATCACAATGTAAACAAACTTGCGGGTTATCAGCATTTTTTACCTCATGCGCTGTCCCAACATGAGGAGAGCCAGTAACCGGCCGGTGTGACAGGGGACATTTACACAGATAATTAGGGCACTGATCATCAATGCCCTGATTTTCAGTGCAACCCCATCAGTGCCAGTCAGTGCCCATCAGTGCCCATCCGTGCCGCCTATCAGTGCTCATCAGTGCTGCCTATTAGTGCCAAATATCAGTGCAGCCTCACAAGTGCCCATCAGTGCCACCTCATCAGTGCCCATCAGTGCAGTCTCATCAGTGCACATTAGTGGAGAAGAAAAATTACCTTTTAGTCTTTTTTTGTTTGTTTACCAAAAGAATAAATAACCCAGTGGTTAGGGGCCGGGCGCATGGATTATGGACGGGCCGCCACTGGTTGGCATATTTAAATGGGCAGGATTGACCTCTTATTATGATCCATTCATTCCTGCCCAGCAGCAGCACAGCTAGTTTTCAGAACAGGCTATATATTAAGGCTGTAAGGAGGGACTTGGGAGGTTTGGACTCTTCCTGTAGATGTGGCTGGGCGGGACTTAATGCTAATTAGGATGTATTCAATCCCACCCACCATGCTGTGAAGGAAGTTACATCAATTGCTGAGTCTGAAAGACTACAAGTGTTACAGGGGAGTGTTACAGACTCTAGCTGCTGCAGGAAGTGGCTGTGGAAGGGACAGAGTCTATCAGCTGGATATACAGAATGTCACATGGTACAACGCCAAAACTAAACCCAGAATATCAGGGGATCTGCAGACAACTGAGCAACATGGTAAAGAGGTAAGATCTATGCTGGGATTGATCGTTCCATTCAGTTCTAGTGAAAAGAAAGTTGGAGTTCAGCTTTAAGAATTAATAGGTTGCATAATAATAAAAGTTTGCTTTTGGGCTTTATCTTTTGGTGAAATTGCATATTTGTCCTCATACATAGAGGAAATTATGGATGATGTAAGTTCAACATTAGGGATGAGCTTTATGTTCGAGTCAAACATGAGTTCGACTCGAACATTGGCTGTTTGCCCGTTCGGTGGACATCGAACAATTTGGGGTGTTCGCTGCAAATTCGAAAAGCCGCGGAACACCCTTTTAAAGTCTATAGGAGAAATCAAAAGTGCTAATTTTAAAGGTTAATATACAAGTAATTGTCATAAAAATTGTTTGGGGACCCGGGTCCTGCCCCAGGGGACATGTATCAATGCAAAAAAAGTTTTAAAAACGTCGGTTTTTTCGGGAGCAGTGATTTTAATAATGCTTAAAGTGAAAAAATAAAAGTTAAATATTCCTTTACATTTCTTACCTGGGGGGTGTCTATAGTATGCCTGTAAAGTAGCGCTTGTTTCCCATGTTTATAACAGTCTCTGCACAAAATGTCATTTCTGAAGGAAAAAAAGTAATTTAAAACTACTCGCGGCTGTAATGAATTGTCGGTCTCGACAATACAGAGAAAAGTCATTGATAGTCCAGGACTGGTATGGATATTAACTCTGCGCCAAAATTGAAAAAAAAAATGGCTTGGGGTCCCCCCAAAAATCCATACCAGACCCTTATTCGAGCACGCAACCTGGCAGGCCGCAGGAAAAGATGAGAGAGCGCCCCCCTCCTTAACTGTACCAGGCCACATGCCCTCAACATGGGGGGGTGTCCCCATGTTGATGGGGACAAGGGCCTCATCCCCACGACCCTTGCCCGGTGGTTGTGGGGGTCTGCGGGCGGGGGGCTTATCAGAATCTGGAAGCCCCCTTTAACAAAGGGGACCCCCAGATTCCGGCCCCCCTATGTGAATTGGTAACCGGGTACATTGAACCCCTACCATTTCACAAAAGAAAGTGTCAAAAATTTAAAAAAACACACAGACACAGTTGTGAATAGTCCTTTATTAAAAATAAAAATAAAAAAAAAAGCCATTCCAGCATTGTAATGAAGTCTGTCCAGCGATGATCCATGAATCTCCAGTGATGCGGCGAGTCTCCAGCGATGAACGACGCACATCTTTCCTGCACCGGAGCCTCCCGGCTAATGACGTGCAAGCAGTGTTGACAGTTCTTTTATAACCAAGGTCGGAAACCCCCGTGACTAGTTAGAGGGGGCGGGGTTACCCGTCCTGCCCCCTATAACGTGTCACAGGAAACCCCCGTGACGCGTTAGAGGGGGCGGAGTTACCGTCACATCACGGGTGGCCCGGACCTCGGTTATAAAAGAACTATGCTCCCGAAAAACAGCAATTTTTAAAACTTTTTTTTGCATTGATACATGTCCCCTGGGGCAGGACCCGGGTCCCCAAACACTTTTTATGACAATAACTTGCATATTAACCTTTACAATTAGCACTTTTGATTTTTCATGTTCGTGTCCCATAGACTTTAACAGTGTTTGCGTGTTCGAACAAATTTTTTGCCTGTTTGCATGTTCTGGTGTTAACCGAACCGGGGGGGGGGGGGGGGGTGTTCGGCTCATCCCTATTCAACATGAAGGAAACAATAGCAGTCAGCCAAGAAAATCTAACTTTCCCACATGCAGGCTAATTCAGAGAGTTGGGTTGCAGAGGGGCCTACCAACATAAACCTAGGTTTTAAACCAGGGTTCTATGAAGACCTAGAGTTCCTCCAGAGGTTGCTAGGGGTTCATTGAGGAAAGAGTAATTTCTGCCTGTCAGATAAGTTCCCACTGACATTATTGAACTTTTTAGCTATCTGTAAGGGGATAATTCTGCCCAATGACCATAAGTGTAAGGATCATTTTTTCCCACTGACCATCACACTAATGTAACCTGAGTTGTAAAGTAGATATAGTCACTTTTAGAAGGGGTTCCCTGAGACCAGAAAGTTATTTCAAGGGTTACCCTGTGTTGAAAAGGCTAAGAAGGAGGGCGTGTCCGGACGTGAAGCAGGGAAGACGTGCTGGTGCTGGGCTCTGTACCCACGAGGACAATCCTTAGCCATCCCTTGCCTATTTTACCCCACTAGGCATTAAAAGTGACATTACCTGTACCTGGGCATCTCCTGCCACAGCCCCGTCCGTTTTTTGTGGATTTTGCCGGGTCGGACTCGTCCTGGGATTGCGGCTGGCCTGACGCTGCCGAGGCCTGCCGCCATCTTGAGGCCTACGGAGCCTCCGGCGATCCGTGAGGGAGTCGGACTCTCCACCCCTCTCCACCACAACCCCGTGGGTATACAGCGACTCTCCTAGGGGCCACTTACAGCGCTGATCCCCCGCAGGAGAGCTCCGTGATCCGGCGGACCCGACGACATCTTGAGGCCTTCAGACCCGGCTGCATCCTCTCAGGTACAGTGATAGGCGCTCGGCGCTGCTGTGATACAGCCGGCACCTCCGGTGCCGATAGACTGCCTAATCGCTGGCCGGGATCCGTCGCCAGCCCTTAGTGGGGAAGTTGTGGCCCAAACGCAGCGGAGCTCTTCCGGACGGCGGCCGAGCGTAGGAAAGTCCGCGACTTCGGCCTAGTCCCGGAAGACGGCGGCCATTTTGCTGCACCCAAGGCCTCTATACAGTTGAAGCACGGCCTGCATTAACCCCTCAGCCGCCCAGCTCTCCCTGCACAGGGCCCCCACCTCTTCCCTCTTCCCACAGCCACTGCAAGGATTCCCTTTTACTAGCTAAAAGCTGTGTATGGCACCCTCTGTCTGCAGCTTGCAGGTTGTGGATCGGATACAACACTGTGATAGACGGCCATCTTGCTGCACCATAGTGCCCATTATTCAGACTTTTCTCATTTAACAAGTTATCCCTGGAAGCCTAGGTGCTTTGGCCGGCCAGGCTATGGCCCCTAAACCAGATAGCTATATATACTAACTTTTGCTATGTACTGAACTTACAGCCCTGGGGGGCAACTACACAGATTCGGGGATAATGACAGCTTGATCTCCCCGCTCTGCGCCGTCGGACCGCTCAGTCTCGGCGAATAAGACACATCCTGAATCCCTGACGCCACCGCGCATGCTCCCTGAGTGACGGACATCGCCTAACATTACCTATGCACAATACTTCCCGAAACCGACAGCGCTACCGCTCCCAGCAGAAGGCCTCTCCCACCGTGGGGAAGGGGAAGGGGAAGAGCAAAATGGCACCCGAGCCTCCGGAACCGGATGACACCACTCAGCATTCTGAGGACAGCTTGCTTCAGTTCCCCTCCAACCTGGAGGGCCCCACTGACGCTGGCTCGGATGCCATGCTCCAGAAGTTCCGCAGTATAGTACGGGATGAAATAAACGTTGCCTCCCGTAAGCTCTCAGCAGAACTGGTGAGGGGTCTCAAGGAGATAGGCCACCGCACCAACCAACTGGAACAGCGGATGGATCTAACAACAACGGTCCTAGAGGGTCATGAGGACGAAGTTGAAAGGCTGAATGCTGAACTGTTGAGCCTACAGGATAAATTAGAGGACTCTGAGAATAGGGCTCGCAGGGATAACTTCCGCATCCGTGGGCTCCCAGAGGCCATAACCGACCTGCAGGGGACGGCCACGGCTTTCTTTCAGGAGCTGGCGCCTGACGTCCCTTTGGAGCGCTTGGAATTCGATCGCATACACAGGTCCCTCGCTCTCAGGCCGACCGAGGGTCCCCCTAGGGACGTTATAATTAAATTTCACTTTTATAAGACCAAGGAGCGACTCCTGCAGGCTGCACGGGATGTCCCGGACCTCTCTTACCGGGGTAGTCCCCTCCAGCTATTTGCGGACCTCTCTCTGGTCACCATAGCCAAACGGCGGAGTCTGAAGCCTTATTTGCAGATTCTACAAGCTCGGGGCATTCGTTATAGATGGGGGTTCCCCTTCAAGCTCTCCTTCTATCACCTCGGCCACCAGTTTCATGCCTCCTCCCAGCCTGACTTACGGCGACATTTTCAGGATCTGCAGTTTGAGCTCCCTCCCTCCCAACCGGAGTCTTCTTCGGCCCAGCCACGATCATCCAGGCCACCCCACGGTTCCTCACAAATGTCTCAGCAGGGGTCCCAGGCGCTTCGATCACTGCAAGCACAGCGATTCCAGGATGTCCCTAAAGGATGATAGCACCGATTCTCATTTGTCACTCTGAGGAGCTAACCTGCCAGCACCCTGTTGTTCTGAACTGTCAGCAGTATCTCGCCTTGATCTATAACTTTAAATCTAAATTTCGCCTTTAGACTTCCCATTCTGGGGACCCAATTACAGTACATGAACATTTCTGCCTTTCAACCAAAATGATATCTGGACTGTTTTTTTTTTTTTTTTTTCCTGGGCCCGGTGGCCCCATTGTGTTCCCTCCTTCCCTGCCCCTGGAGGCCTTGTCATGTGGCTGACCCCTTGCTCGATGTTGCCCCAATTGAGGGGCAGCGACATTGGGCCTCTGTGCTGTGGCTACGTTTGCATGGTCATTTGGCCCACCTGGATTCTTGTCCCCTGTCCCCCCCCCCCTTTTTTTTTTTTTTTCCCTCAGGCGAGGGCTTTTGATCTGTCGCTTGAGAGGAATGTCCTTGCACTGTGCTGCACACCCCCATTACAGTTGTGGGTGTGCCCTGCCCATCACGGTCCACGGTTTGGGGCCTTCGCAGTTTTTGCTGTAGTATGTGTATGTTATTGTCCTTGTGTTTGCGGTGGGTCGGCTTCGTGTCCTGGACTCCCCGTACTTTGGTTGGGGGCTCCGGGACGCGAGGATGACCACGGCCCACAATAATTCGTTCACAATTTTAAGTTGATATGTTACACAATTTTGATTGAGACTGCTTTAATCCTTATTTAGGTGGTGTCTATTGAACATGTTTTTTCTGTTTACCTTATGCTGATGTCGATCTGATCTCATTGTTCAGACTACTTTAAAAATATGCCGAGCGGTGTCCGACGGACCATTGCTCCCCCTTGGCTTGGAACTTGGCCCGAACAAAAGTTTTGGCCAACTTCCGACCTTTTAGTGGGATTCCAGCCCCACTACCAATTGCAACCTAGATGACTGGAATGTTTTTACTCCGAGTTTTACTCGGTCTGTTTGTTTTCCTTTATCTGTTTTCTTTCACTGTCTCCCTACCTGACTCTCTGGTCTTTCACCTTTTTCTTCCCTCTACGAGGTCCGCGGGGTGTGTGCTTGGGGACATGATCTTCTGCCGATTGCTAGTCTTAATATGACGCTTAATTGGCTGCCCCTGAATGTTCAGGGTATGAATTCTCCTCAGAAAAGGGTGAAGATTTTTAAGTATCTTAGGAAGCAGCGGATTGACATCGCCTGCTTACAGGAAACCCATTTTTCGGCGTCTTCCTGCCCTAAATACTTTGATGCTCAGTTTCCCCAGGTATTTTTGGCCACGGCTCCAACCAAGCAAAAGGGGGTGCTCATAGCTTTCCGCAAGTCGGTTTCATTTAGTTGCACTAGACAGATCGCAGACCCAGATGGCAGATATCTATTGCTACAAGGCACTATCCAAGGAAAGGAGGTTACCATCATGACTTATTATGCGCCAAATTCCAACCCAGGACCCTTCTTGACTCACGTCTGCACCCTGCTAGCATCCCATCACAGGGGTACTCTCTTTCTTTCGGGAGATTCGAATTTAGTTTTGAATCCCTCACTGGATAAATACCCCTCGGAGCGTATCGCTCCCTCGCCTGGCGCTAAAAAATTTGCTCGCTCTTTACAACTACATGATTTGGTCGATCTTTGGAGGGAATGCCATCCTCAGAGTAAGGACTTTACACATTATTCCCACCCTCATCACTCTCACTCCAGAATTGATCATATGTTCATGCTACGACGCCACCTTCCCATGGTGGTCAGGGCCTCTATCCTGGCTGTTCCATGGTCTGATCATGACCCTGTTTTGGTGGTCTGCCACTCCGTTTTGGACAGACCCCAATTCTCACCCTGGGCGATGAATGATTCGCTCTTATCGCTTAAAGAGGTCCGGGAAGATATTTTTAAGGCCTCAGAGGACTACTTCCGTGAAAATCAGGGGTCGGTTACGTCGCCGGTAACGCTTTGGGAGGCTTATAAGGCGGTACTCCGTGGCCACATTATTCGGATAGCGTCAGCCCGTAAGCGGGAAAGGGGTTTGAAACAAAAAGCCCTGGAGACCCGTCTGGAGGCATTATCTGCGGTTTTTAAACAATCCCCCACCTCTGGCAACCGTAAACTCTTGGAACAGGTTCGTTCGGAGTTGGATCTTTGTCTCACCGAGGGGGCTGAACGCGTCTTACGTTGGTCCCGCCAGAGGTGGTATACCAGGGCGAATAAACCTAATCGAATGTTAGCCAACAGACTCCGGACTTTCGCTCCTAAATTCACCCCCATCACTCTGCGCAACCGACACAATGTACTTACGGGTAATCCGTTGCGTATATTGGAGGAGTTTCGATTCCGCCTTACTAAATTGTACTCTGATCCAGAGCAGTTTAACGCCCAGGACACTGCTGATTTCCTCGGCCGTCTCCCTCTCCCGACCCTGACGGAGGCGCATGTTACTCTTATGGACCGGGATATACAAATTTCAGAGGTCCTCCAAGGTATAAAAGATCTTAAGGTGGGAAAGCGTCCGGGGCCGGATGGCTTTACGGCGCTTTACTATAGGAAACTGACAGTTATGGTAGCTCCGCATCTAACGGCAATGTATAACTCTGTTAAAAATGGATGCTCCTTTACCCCGGACCTTTTGACGGCAAACATAGTGATGATCCCTAAACCGGATCGCGATCATTCCTCCTGGGCTAATTTTAGGCCTATCTCCCTAATTAACGTTGACATGAAAATTTTGACCAAAATTCTGGCTAATCGCTTAAATTCTTTTCTTCCTCGATTAATTGGGAAGGACCAGGTCGGCTTTATACCTCAGAGACAGGCCGGTGATGCTATTCGGCGTATATTGCAACTCCAACACATAGCTCATACTCGCTCGCTAGAATCTATGCTCTTGTCTCTGGACGTAAACAAGGCCTTTGACACTTTGTCATGGCCTTACCTCATGTCTGTTCTTCGACATTATGGCTTCGGGTCTTCTTTTATGCACTGGATATCTGTTTTATATGATTCCCCCCGGGCAAAAATTAAGTATTATGGATTCGAGTCTCCCCTCTTTAATATTAAGAGGGGCACCCGTCAGGGGTGCCCCCTATCACCTCTTCTTTTTGTATTGGCTCTGGAACCCCTGGCAGAGGCGATTCGCTCTCATCCGGATATACGAGGCATCGAATTAGCGGGTTGTCCCCATAAAATTTCCCTATTCGCCGATGATGTCCTTCTCACTTTGACCTCCCCCAGAAGCTCTTTACCAAACTTGCAAACTCTTTTGGATACCTTTGCTTCCCTTTCGGGGCTCCGGGTCAATCCCTCAAAATCGAAAGCGTTGTCGGTTAATCTCTCTCCTGGCCTGATGAGGGATTTACGGTCGGCATTCTCCTTTCAGTGGGTTTCCTCGCTGCCCTATCTGGGAATCCACCTTACCCCCACATACTCCGGAATGTACCAGGCCAACTTTCCACCATTGTTCAAGAGACTAACAGATATGCTGTTGTCTTGGTCTCATTTGCCTTTGTCTTGGTTCGGCAGGATAACGGCTGTTCGTATGTCCTATCTCCCGAAACTATTATATTTTTTCCGTGTCTTGCCGGTTCAGGTTTCTTCGCATATCCTCCGCATACATCAGCGAAAAATTATGCAATTTATATGGGGTTCGTCCCGCCCTCGAATCGCCAAACAGGTCTTGTTTGCTAAGCGAGTCAATGGGGGCCTTTCGGTTCCTAATTTACAAGCCTACTACATAGCTGCTAACATAGCCCCACTTTCGTGCCTTCATGAAACCTATCAGCTCCCGCTCTGGGCTATGCTCGACCTGGTTGACATCGACCCTATTCCTATCTCCTCATTACCCTGGCTCCCACCTGTGCATCGTCCGGCGGTCATGGGGCCTTGTTTGGCCCACTCCTTGCGACTATGGGACTCGGTAAAATACTCTGCAGGGCTGATCTCCCCACATCTCCCACTTTTACGACTCTTACACTGCCCGCTGTTCCCTCCAGGTTGTGATAATCCCTCCCAATTTCTATGGTGGACCATGAACGGATTCATAGATGTTCACTCAATGCTACGGCCTACCAGGATTTTGGCATTTGACGCTTTGCGCTCTTCTCATGGTATTCCCTTGCGTGAACACTATCGCTATTTACAAATTCGCCACTTTCTTCAGAGCCTTATTAGGTTTCAATCTACCCCTTATACCTTGACCCCCTTTGAGAGCCTTTGCAGAGCCAGGCCCCATTCTCCGGGTCTAATATCACTGATATACTCGGCGGTGATTTCAATAAAGAGACCCCCATTGAGGCCTTATCACCTTCAATGGGAGAAAGAGCTGGGGAGGCAGTTGGACCCTGAGGATTGGCAGGCGATGACACTAACTCTGTCCAAATGCTCACGTAATGTGTCAATTTTGGAAAATGCCTATAAAGTATTGTATAGGTGGTACTACACACCGGCAAGATTGGCTCGCTTTATCCCAAATTATTCTCCACTTTGTTATAGGGGGTGTTCCCAGGAAGGCACCATGGCACATATTTGGTGGTCATGCCCGCGGGCGTGCAGACTATGGATTAGGGTATATACTCTCCTCCGCAATCTTTTTCAGATTAATATCAAAAGAGACCCCTATGTAGCTCTCCTTGGTAAGCCCATCGTGGAACTTCTGCGTCCAGAACGGCAACTAGCCCAACATCTTTTTACTGCAACTAGATTGACAATTGCGAGAGCATGGAAAACCCCTACATTGAGCTTTGAGGCAGTCAAGAACCGCCTGAACGATATCATGGTCAACGAGAAACTAACAGCTATTCTTTCTGATACGCATGACAAGTTTCTCAGAGTCTGGCAACCTTGGATCACATATTACCACCCTTCTAGATTCGACACTGCTTTGCTGTCACTGTAGGACCCCTCTTGCACGCACCCCGTGGACCTCCTACTTCCCTCTTCTCTTTCTCCCTCTTCTCCTTCTCCTCTTCTTCTTGTCCTGCCTCCTTTTTTTCTTTTTCTCTTTTCTCTTTCTCTCTTTTTCTCCAATTTTTTATTTTTATTTTTATTTTCTTCTTAGGCTCTTACTTGAGGCTTAACTGTTCTATCTTTTCTAGTGGATGCCAACTTTCAGGTTTTATTGTTGTGTATTATACACCCATTCTACAGGTTTACACCCATCTGGGCATGGCCCAGGTTCTGGACCATCGGGTCCTGAGGACTTTTTCATTTATTTTTTATTTTTATCTTGAATATAACATCAGATCACGGCCCATGCTTCCTTCCTGTTGTTGAGGGCTTTCGAGTCCAGATCTACTTTGTATACTGAATGCTGTAACATTCTATTGCAAACCTGTACTGTTGATTTAAATGACAACAACATTTTTGTAAAAGAAAAGGCTAAGAAAGGCTGATATAAACGTTGCCCAATCCAATCATAAACTGCCACATTGGGTGAGCATTCTCTTATGTCTGTAGACATCTAATCCTACCCACTCCACCCAAAACTGGGAGATCTGCTTTAAGTGATTTTTTTTAAATACAATAAAAAGCCTGTGCATTGTCTCTTACTGCACTTTTAATGCCGCTGCCTGAATATGTGTGAACACTGTATCAGCTGCTAATCATAGCTTACATAGAAGCTAAATTAATTAGACGCAATGTATATCTCTGTTATGTTTTTAGCATACGCTGACCTGTGGCCTCCTTTGATGTTCCCGTTAAATGAATTGATGGTATTCTAATGGAAATCCTTTGTTTCAGATAACTACGGTATCTCTTTTGTAGCCCATAATCCTAGGCTGTTAATTCAGGTCCCGCATCTTCCTTGCATTGTGTTAGATATGAACTACGGATGTGTACATCAAAATGCAAAATGAATAGCAATAAATATTGCAAATCCACTTTATTTTCTTTCTTCTTAAGCAGCTGTAAAAATATAGACAATGCCTATCCGCCTTCGCTGTGAAGTTGAAAAGTCCCAGAAAACCAAATAAACCAATTTTCTTTTTTTTTAAAGTGGAATAGAAGAAATGAGAAAAAAAACTTCTTGAGCAAATATACAGTAATGGTCAGTGGTCATCTGTAATTATTGTATCCTAAGCATGCAGTTCTACATGGTCCTTGAAAAAAGTATTCATAACCCCTGAAATTTTCCACATTATGTCATGTTACAACCAAAAATGTATTTTATTGGGATTGTTACAACCAAAAATGTATTTTATTGGGATTTTATATGATAGACCAACACAAAGTGGCACATAGTTGTGAAGTGGAAGGAAAATGATAAATGGTTTTCCAATTTTTTTCCAAATAAATATGTGAAAAGTGTGGCATACATTTATATTCAGCCCCCCGGAGTCAATACTTTGTAGAACCTCCTTTCACTGCAATTACAGCTGCAAGTCTTTTTGGGGATGTCTCTACCAGCTTTTCACATATAGAGATTGAACCTTTTGCCTATTTTATTGGTACATATTTAAAAATGTATTTAAAAACAGAGACTTATCACAATCCAACAAGTACTGTTGCATATGACTCTATTCAGGTGCCGAAAGACTGTAATGAGTTTAGAATGACATAGCACCAATGTAAAGACTGTATGCTTCCGGTATCCAAGTATGCCAGGTCAACGTTTCGCCAATTAAACGGCTTCTTCAGGACCCAATAAGGCACAGTAGAGCAGCACTAAATATATTGCATATGTAGCACACGGACCCTTTTCTCCTGCTTGCCTTCTCCTTGCAGGGATAAAGGCACACTGTGCCACATGCCCGGATCCTCCTGGTTTAGAAGGTTGAGCGGTGTTCTTTATTTTTGGGTCCTGCAGCGAGTTACCTCCCGTTCACTGGTTCTCGTCCCTAGAGTGTAGGGAAAAGTCTGTGTTCCTTCCCCAAAGAAACTCAATGTCCAAACAGTATTCAAACTCCAAACAGCCGAGTTTATTTTTATCTTGCTCAAACAGATTTGGGAACAGGTTGAAGATAGCGACAAAGTAGGTAGGGAGATAGGTTCAGGCAGGCGGCACCCAGTTACCCTATTCTTTACTCAAGCCTGAGTATGAATTTTGCTCACCCGGATAGATCCCTCTCACAGTTCTAGCAGCAGGAGTGGAGCACGAACAGTTGCTACTTGAATTTAGTCCCCTTCACGGACAAGTTCTAGAGATCCTCTGCCCTAATGATTGAATTATGACTTCTGAAAAAAGTAGAGACCATAGGTGTCAGTGGGACACACTACAGGGGCTATACTGCAACTCACGAATCCTTCTTCTGATAGGTAACCAGGCCTCTCCTTCATCGTGAACTTCATCACCGATCCATTGGACAGGTCCTCCCCCGGTTTCCTCTCTTTTAGAGCGGGCCACCCTCACACGGGCTCCCTGGGACTCCAGTGTATTGGCTGTAGACCCAGTTGAAGGTACTGGGCCTACCTGGAATGTTGTAGCCTCGGGCTAAAGGTGCCCGAGACTCCTCGGCCAGTACACGCACCCCCCAATGGGGCACACTCCCCTCAATGGGGCACACTCCCCCGGCACACTCCTTCTATAACATGGTGTCTGCCCTTTATGTACCCTCTCCCGGCATGCACAGCAGGTGAAACCCCGCCCACCACACGGTAGCCGAGAGAGGACACCCAATCACACCACAATGCCACCCGTGGTTCAACTCGAGACCCGGGCAACAGGGCCACCACAGGACAAGGGGAACCATACACCAGGCAACACCGTAGCAGAACAGAGTCCATACCTAGCAAAATTAGAGAACCTGAGCCAACTATGACTCATACTACCCCTAAATTTAGAACATTGGGGTGCCCGCTACATACAGAAACAAGAGAAAATATAAAAGTAAGTACATAGTTCAACATATCATAGTATAATGTGCATATAAAATTTCATACAAACACATAAAAAAAGCTCACATAAATGTGGTGGATGGTAAGACATGTTGTTATGTCTCCGATGTTGAAGCCTTTAAAGTCTGATATTTAGGCAGGACCTGGTGTTGGCCGGTCCTGTACTTCTTTATGATACTGGGTGTTGTAGCAATCTAAATCTTGTTTGCTTAGGTTTTGCATTGACTTTTATAGCAGTGTATCCTGGGTTCAAGGCCTCGGGTTGTGGTTTCCTGCAGATGTTTACATATTTCATCTGTTTCAATAGAGAATATTAATTCTTTGAACTTTTATTTAAAAGTGTATGTACAAGTATATCCAAAACTCAGTTTTGGGTTGGATAGAGTGGGTAATGCTTAAACCCCCTACTGATAATTTTTTTAGCTGTCTCTGTCTGATTGGGGAGATTTCCCTTCATTTCCTGTCTTAGAGACACAAGAAGAAGTAAGAAGAAATCTCTACAAAATGAAGAGAATTGACCTCTCAGATAGCCGTCACTGAAATAAGGGTCCCTATGGGAAGATTGACCCTCTTTTCCTGTTTTGATGGCAACAGTAACATTTTGGGTTTTCCCATCACTTGTATTATCAGTGACAGTGGACACCGAGACAAGCGGAGAGGAGAATTTGTCCCAAGAGGAACGCACAGTAATAAAAACCTTTAAAGAAAAGGTGGATGTCACATGCTGGACTTAGATCTTTTGACAGTGAGTTAGAAAATATTAATAAGATTTGCTGAGTAGACCTTGGCAACTCTACCACATACTGTAGCTGGGTCCTCATAAGGCCAAACTCCTTCCCAACGAGATCTCTACAAAGAAAAGCACCAACAGGTCATCTTAGGAGTCCCTAATAATTTATTGCTGATTAAACTGTAACAAGAATGAAAAGTGTATCCAACATGTTCCAAACAATTTCCCTTCATCAGGGCTTGGATAATAAATGAATGCAACTTCCCATAGGAACCTATCTTGGGGTTCCCCTGGAAGGTGTGGATTATTGCTATTACACCTAATAAAACCCTGATAGGAGTAATAACCCTTCCAGATTCTAACCCAAACAAAAAAAAAAAGGATTTCTTCTACATAAACTTAGATACAATAAAAATAAAAACGAGTTATGGTAAATCTACACTCACCGGCCACTTTATTAGGTACACCTGTTCAATTACTTGGTAGCACAAATTGCTGATCAGCCAATCACATGGCAACAACTCGGTGCATTTAGGCATCTAGACGAGGTGAAGACGACTTGATGAAGTTCAAACTGAGCATCAGAATGGGGAAGAAAGGGTATTTAAGTGACTTTGAAGGTGGCATGGTTGTTGGTGCCAGACGGGCTGGTCTGAGTATTTCAAAAACTGCTGATCTACTGGGATTTTCATGCACAACCATCTCTCTGTATACAGAGAATGGTAAAAAAGAGAAAATATTCAGTGAGCGGCAGTTGTGTGGAGAAAAATGCCTTGTTGATGTCAGAGGTCAGAGGAGAATGGGCAGACTGGTTCCAGATTATAAAAAAGGCAACAGTAATTCTAATAACCACTTGTTACAACCAAGCAGGTCCAATTTTTTGCATGGGCATGCTGGGCAGTTGCCTGGGGGCCCCACTTGCCCTGGGGCTCCGCTTGTCTGGGGGGCTAGGAGAAGGGGCGCCGAAGCTGTGGCACGCCACACGCCGCTCAGTCGACTGCACTGGTTGCTAGAATTGCCGGCCGCCCGGCGCCTAGCAACCAGTGACGTCAGAGGCCGTGGCTGCCCCAGCATTCAGAGCATGCCGCGGTCGCTACAGGATTCAGAGCGCGCCAGGAGGGGAGCAAGCGGACAACGGAGCACTTCTGAGAAGAGCTGCCTGACTGAGCTGAGCCTGCCTGTCCTGTCCTGAGCCTGCCTTGCTGTGAGTGTGAGTGACTGCACTGCACCTTACCTGACCCTCGGCCTCACCCTGTAAGTAATTTGCTGTGCCATTCAAACACAGCCTCTATGCCATTCAAACGCAGCCACTGTGCCAATTAAACGCAGCCACTGTGCCAATTAAACGCAGCCACTCTGCCAATTAAACGCAGCCATTATGCCAATTAAACGCAGCCACTGTGCCCGTCAAACGCAGCCATTGTGCCAATTAAACGCAGCCACTTTGCCCTTCAAACGCAGCCACTGTGCCCTTCAAACGCAGCCACTGTGCCCTTCAAACGCAGCCACTGTCCCTGTTGTGTTACACTATGTGATTATTCTTGCTCTGTGTCTTTAAGATCTGTCCCCTTCTTTCTAGCTGAACTCTCTCTCTCACCGTAGTTCTTTATATATCTCCTCCACTTCCTGATTCTGGTCATTACTCCTGTATATCTTCCATGCTAAACATCTTACATGTGGCTTACAACTGCAACGTTTTTCTATCTATGAATATCCATCATTAAACGGAACATTCGAAAGGATTCATCGTCTGTCGTCCTAACTGTGAGTTTATTCATTGAGTTAAACTGCCTGTATCGATGCAAGGGATAATATCAAACCAGCTTGAGTAAGGCCTACTTCAACCTGGAGATGAACTTTATCGCTTTGTAGTTGAGACAGAACAGTAGAAAAACGGAGTTTCACAGCCTAATTACAAGATTTCTGCATGTCAGTACTGAAACAGACAAGATTTACTGCCCTCATAGCAAGACAGAAGGGACAGAGCAGCACATGGCAGCCTTATAGCCTGAGACAATCTGCACAGTGTCATATTTCAGCACACAGATCCTGCCTGCTTTCACAGTCAGTCTGCTATCATGAGTGACCAAGCTTCTGCATGTGAACTCACATCTACCTCCCCGCAAGTTCCTGAAGAAACTGAGTTACCCAAACGCTCAGTTAAACCCACTTGGAAAGTAATGGAGAATTATGAAGCTTCAAGGACTGAATTGTCAAATAGCTTGGAATTAGTCTGGGAGAAAATCCTTGCTGAAGCCAATACAGTGTCTGTTGAACGTGAACCACTGACACTAGAGGGCGCCATTAAACAACTTTCTGCCTCATATGTGCTTTATCAGCTTACCAGCAGCAAATTCACTAATGTCTTGCAAAACATGAATACAGAAAGTGCGATGACACAATTAAAGCGCGTCAATGCTCTCAATATTGAAAGAGACAGTTTTATCCAGCAAACCAGATTAAAGGCAGAAGCAAAAATAAAGCTGTTACAGGACACTGCATCTCACAGATCTGTTTCCACCAGACGTTCTAAAAACTCGTCAAGATCCCATAGTTCAAGATACTCAACACACAGTGAGCGACTTATTAATGCCCGCGCTGAAGTGGAAGCCAGCAAAGTGCAGGTGGCATATGCAGAAAAAAGAGCAGAGTTGGAAGCTCAAAGGGCAGAGTTGGAAACGCAGTCAGCACTTCAAAGAGCAGAGTTGGAAGCGCAGTCAGCACGACAAAGAGCAACAATGGAAACCTTAAATGAACAGTGTAAACATGACGCAGCTATGGCAAAGCTAACGGTCCTACAGCAAGCTATCAGTGCAGACGAAGGTGCAAGTGAGAAAGACAGCATTAACCTAAACATAGCAGATATGGAAGACCCCCTCAAACGCACTAAAGACTATGTCCTAAGCCACTGCAGTGCACACTCCATTGTCTCCAATGCTCCCGGCTACATAGAGACTCCTTCACAGCTTCAAGTTAAAGAGGTTCCAGCAACTTCCTGCACTCAAAATCACTCCACTGCATTTCCTACCTGCCTACCTTGCCTGCCTTCATACGTCACAGAGCATCAGCGCAAGCTTCAAGCAAGTCATCAATCTCCAGTCATCGGTACAGCCTTGAATCAACGTACCATTGGAACAACTGACTTCAAGCAAGCAACTCACCTGGATGCATCTGCTGCACCATATTTCCCTGTGTCCTTTAACAACAATGTCAAAGATAACGCAATCAGCACCATACAGCCAACAGCATCTCACATAAAGGCGGAGACAACTGAGACAGAAGAGTTTGTGAGGTACATGCTTCGCAGAGAGCTCACAAAGACTGGTCTTACAAGTTTTGATGACCAACCTGAGAACTACAGAAGTTGGAAATGTGCCTTCAGAACTACAATCAGCAATATTGGCATTACAGCTGATCAAGAATTGAATCTGCTGATCAAATGGCTTGGTCCTCTATCTGCTGCACGTGTTAAGCCATTAAGATCGGTTTTCATGGACAATCCTACTGCAGGCCTCACAGCTGCATGGGAGCGACTAGAGCAAAGTTATGGCAGTCCAGAAGCTATAGAAAATGCTTTGTTCATGCGTCTGGAAACTTTCCCAAAGATATCCGGTAAGGACAACAAGGAGTTCCAGAGACTGAGTGACCTTCTCCTTGAGCTTCAGCTAGCCAAGACAGACCCAAAACTACCTGGACTCAGTTACCTTGACACTCCAAGAGGGGTAAACCCAATTGTCTCCAAGCTCCCGTATGGTTTGCAAGAGAAATGGACTGCACTAGGGTCATCATACAAAAGAGAGAACAAGGTTTCCTTCCCTCCATTCTCTTTCTTCTGTGAATTCATCAGGGAAATTGCAGAGACCAAGAACGATCCAAGTTTTTCCTACGGTGAGTACAGTCTCTTCTCACCCTTTCCTAAGAGTACCAGTCTTCAGGGCATCTACAGAAACCATAGAGGCCCAGTGTCCGTGAAAAAGACTGACATCCTTCCCACCCCTACCACAGTTCTGGCCACGAACAAACAGAGTAGGAAGATTGAAAACCCTAGCAGAGTGTGTCCCATACACAAGAAGCCACACACCCTCAATAAATGTATCGGCTTTAGGAAAAAGCCTCTGGAAGAGCGCAAGGAGCTTTTAAAGACATTTAGGGTATTTTTCAGGTGCTGTGCTTCTACAGAACATTTTGCAAGGGACTGTAATGTGTCCATCAAGTGCATAGAGTGTGGCTCTGAAGAACATGTGCAAGCCCTCCATCCTCTTGAGCCCAGCTCTGCACAACCTGCCAACACTCCTCCCAGGTTAACGCATGGCAGGGAGAATACAGACCAAGTGCCTAATTCTATCATCATTTCTTCATCCTGCACTGAAGTTTGTGGAGAAGACCGCTGTGGTAAGTCCTGTGCTAAGATATGCTTGGTGAACATATACCACAAGGATCAACCAGAAAAGTCTCTAAAGGCATATGCTATCTTAGACGATCAGAGCAATCGATCACTTGCAAAATCGGAATTGTTCAATCTATTTGAAATAAAAGGCGAAGCTCATCCTTACACCTTGGGTACCTGTAGTGGAACTATAGAGGTTTCTGGAAGAAGGGCTCATGGACTCATGGTATCTTCTCTCAAAGGTAACTTGCAATTACCCTTACCTACACTTGTTGAGTGCAATCAGATACCTGCCAACAGGGAAGAAATCCCTACTCCAGCTGCTGCTTTCCATCACCCTCACCTCAAGGTAATAGCAAATGAGATACCGCCGCTTGACAAAGATGCTCAGATTCTTCTTCTGTTAGGAAGAGACATTCTAAGAGTTCACAAGGTACACAGACAAGTCAGTGGACCCCCAGATGCCCCATTTGCCCAGCGCACGGATGGGTCATCATAGGCAATGTCTGCATAGGCAAAATGAAAAGACCTACCAACATTTCGTCATTCAAGACAAATGTTCTGCCAAATGGCCGAAACACTTACTTTGAGCCATGCCCACATCACTACTGGGTGAAAGAGAAGATAGCCAGCCACAAATGGCAACATGGTATCTCAGGTGACACAAGCCCTTTCTCCTGCCATGATGGCGACTTCGGCTCTACAGTGTTTAATGCAACCAGTGAAGATGACATACTGGCTCCTTCAATGGAAGACAAAGAATTCATCAAGGTAATGGACAATGAGTTCTTTCAAGATGACTCCAATAACTGGGTAGCACCCCTACCCTTTCGTCTCCCAAGAGAGAGATTGCCCAACAACTTACAGCAGGCCATCAGTAGATTCTCCTCCTTAAAGCGAAACTTAAGCAGGAAACCAGAGATGCAAAAGCACTTTGTGGACTTTATGCAAAATGTATTTGACAGAGATCATGCAGAGCCTGCTCCCCCACTAAAGGAGGGAGAAGAATGCTGGTACCTTCCATCCTTTGGCGTGTATCACCCACGCAAACCAGACCAAATCAAAGTTGTCTTTGATTCCAGTGCTCAGCACGAAGGTGTTTCTCTTAACAACATGCTCCTTACGGGACCCAACTTGAACAACAGTCTAATAGGAGTCTTGATTCGTTTCAGACAAGAGCCTGTAGCAGTAATGGCCGACATTCAACAGATGTTTCACTGCTTCATCGTCAGAGAAGACAACAGAAACTACCTCAGGTTTCTATGGCACAAGGACAATGACCTCAACAAGGAAGTTATAGATTATCGCATGAAGGTACATGTCTTTGGTAACAGTCCTTCCCCAGCAGTGGCAACTTATGGGCTAAGGAGAACAGCTCAGACTGGAGAAGTTGAATATGGATCTGATGCCCGTCAATTTGTTGAAAGAAACTTCTACGTTGACGACGCACTTAAGTCCTTTCCAACTGCTAAAGAAGCAATTGATCTTCTCACCAGAACAAAGGAGATGCTGTCTGTAGCAAACCTTAGACTGCACAAGATTATATCCAACAGCCAGGAACTTATGAATGCCTTTCACTCTGAGGACTATGCCACTAGTCTAAAAAACCTTGACTTAGGTACAGATGTGCCTCCTGTACAGCGAAGTCTGGGTTTGTTGTGGAACATCAAGCAAGACAAATTCACCTTCCAAGTGTCAACTTGTAACAAATCCTTCACTAAGAGAGGAGTCCTGTCCGTGGTGAATAGCATCTACGACCCACTGGGTTTCCTTGCTCCAGTTACCATTCAAGGTAAGATTTTACTAAGACAGTTGTCTACTGAGAACATAGACTGGGATACTCCCTTGCCTAGTGAGAATCAACACAAGTGGGAAAGGTGGAGATATTCTTTGAAGTCACTAGAAAAACTTCAGATTCCCCGTTGCTATGTTCCAGGATCCACTTCAACTGCTAACCGGTAGGGATGAGCTTCGTGTTCGAGTCGAACATACGTTCGACTCGAACATCGGCTGTTCGATCGTTCGACGAAGATCGAACGATTTGGGCCGTTCGCGCCAAATTCGAGTGACGCGAACGGCCCACAATGCACTACGCCATCGCAGTGTCATCCAGGCGCTGTGATTGGCCAAGCATGCACTGTGACCCCGCATGCTTGGCCAATCACAGCGCCGGCAGCGAGGAGAGCAATGATTGGCCACAGGCAGGATGCCTGTGGCCAATTATTGCTAAGGGTGTTTAGTACACGCCCCACACTATAAAAGGCCGCCAGCACGGCGGCCTAGTGTAGTGTGTTCCGGAGCAGGGATAGAGCAGCATAGGCAGGGACAGTGACTTTTATTTCTTTCTTGCTTAACCTGGATTCCTTTAGTTTAGGGAAAGAGAAGGATAGGTAGGGAGAGTGTCAGTGTGTTTTGTGCTTGTGCTATATTGTGCTTAAAAAAAACATTTTTTCTAGGGACAGAAAACTGTAGGTAGGGAGAGTGTGTCAGTTTCTTTCACTGTCAAAGTCCTTGTTTCCAGGGACCTGGAAGGACAGTGAGTGAATTCTCCTTGTGCTAAATTGTGCTTAAAAAAAAACATTTTTTCTAGGGACAGAAAACTGTAGGTAGGGAGAGTGTGTCAGTTTCTTTCACTGTCAAAGTCCTTGTTTCCAGGGACCTGGAAGGATAGTGAGTGAATTCTCCTTGTGCTAAATTGTGCTTAAAAAAAACATTTTTTCTAGGGACAGAAAACTGTAGGTAGGGAGAGTGTGTCAGTTTCTTTCACTGTCAAAGTCCTTGTTTCCAGGGACCTGGAAGGACAGTGAGTGAATTCTCCTTGTGCTAAATTGTGCTTAAAAAAAACATTATTTCTAGGGACAGAAAACTGTAGGTAGGGAGAGTGTGTCAGTTTCTTTCACTGTCAAAGTCCTTGTTTCCAGGGACCTGGAAGGACAGTGAGTGAATTCTCCTTGTGCTAAATTGTGCTTAAAAAAAACATTTTTTCTAGGGACAGAAAACTGTAGGTAGGGAGAGTGTGTCAGTTTCTTTCACTGTCAAAGTCCTTGTTTCCAGGGACCTGGAAGGACAGTGAGTGAATTCTCCTTGTGCTAAATTGTGCTTAAAAAAAATTTTTTTCTAGGGACAGAAAACTGTAGGTAGGGAGAGTGTGTCAGTTTCTTTCACTGTCAAAGTCCTTGTTTCCAGGGACCTGGAAGGACAGTGAGTGAATTCTCCTTGTGCTAAATTGTGCTTAAAAAAAAAATTTTTTCTAGGGACAGAAAACTGTAGGTAGGGAGAGTGTGTCAGTTTCTTTCACTGTCAAAGTCCTTGTTTCCAGGGACCTGGAAGGACAGTGAGTGAATTCTCCTTGTGCTAAATTGTGCTTAAAAAAAACATTTTTTCTAGGGACAGAAAACTGTAGGTAGGGAGAGTGTGTCAGTTTCTTTCACTGTCAAAGTCCTTGTTTCCAGGGACCTGGAAGGACAGTGAGTGAATTCTCCTTGTGCTAAATTGTGCTTAAAAAAAACATTTTTTCTAGGGACAGAAAACTGTAGGTAGGGAGAGTGTGTCAGTTTCTTTCACTGTCAAATTCCTTGTTTCCAGGGACCTGGAAGGACAGTGAGTGAATTCTCCTTGTGCTAAATTGTGCTTAAAAAAAACATTTTTTCTAGGGACAGAAAACTGTAGGTAGGGAGAGTGTGTCAGTTTCTTTCACTGTCAAAGTCCTTGTTTCCAGGGACCTGGAAGGACAGTGAGTGAATTCTCCTTGTGCTAAATTGTGCTTAAAAAAAACATTTTTTCTAGGAACAGAAAACTGTAGGTAGGGAGAGTGTGTCAGTTTCTTTCACTGTCAAAGTCCTTGTTTCCAGGGACCTGGAAGGACAGTGAGTGAATTCTCCTTGTGCTAAATTGTGCTTAAAAAAAACATTTTTTCTAGGGACAGAAAACTGTAGGTAGGGAGAGTGTGTCAGTTTCTTTCACTGTCAAAGTCCTTGTTTCCAGGGACCTGGAAGGACAGTGAGTGAATTCTCCTTGTGCTAAATTGTGCTTAAAAAAAACATTTTTTCTAGGGACAGAAAACTGTAGGTAGGGAGAGTGTGTCAGTTTCTTTCACTGTCAAAGTCCTTGTTTCCAGGGACCTGGAAGGACAGTGAGTGAATTCTCCTTGTGCTAAATTGTGCTTAAAAAAAACATTTTTTCTAGGGACAGAAAACTGTAGGTAGGGAGAGTGTGTCAGTTTCTTTCACTGTCAAAGTCCTTGTTTCCAGGGACCTGGAAGGACAGTGAGTGAATTCTCCTTGTGCTAAATTGTGCTTAAAAAAAACATTTTTTTTAGGGACAGAAAACTGTAGGTAGGGAGAGTGTGTCAGTTTCTTTCACTGTCAAAGTCCTTGTTTCCAGGGACCTGGAAGGACAGTGAGTGAATTCTCCTTGTGCTAAATTGTGCTTAAAAAAAACATTTTTTCTAGGGACAGAAAACTGTAGGTAGGGAGAGTGTGTCAGTTTCTTTCACTGTCAAAGTCCTTGTTTCCAGGGACCTGGAAGGACAGTGAGTGAATTCTCCTTGTGCTAAATTGTGCTTAAAAAAAACATTTTTTCTAGGGACAGAAAACTGTAGGTAGGGAGAGTGTGTCAGTTTCTTTCACTGTCAAAGTCCTTGTTTCCAGGGACCTGGAAGGACAGTGAGTGAATTCTCCTTGTGCTAAATTGTGCTTAAAAAAAACATTTTTTCTAGGGACAGAAAACTGTAGGTAGGGAGAGTGTGTCAGTTTCTTTCACTGTCAAAGTCCTTGTTTCCAGGGACCTGGAAGGACAGTGAGTGAATTCTCCTTGTGCTAAATTGTGCTTAAAAAAAACATTTTTTCTAGGGACAGAAAACTGTAGGTAGGGAGAGTGTGTCAGTTTCTTTCACTGTCAAAGTCCTTGTTTCCAGGGACCTGGAAGGACAGTGAGTGAATTCTCCTTGTGCTAAATTGTGCTTAAAAAAAACATTTTTTCTAGGGACAGAAAACTGTAGGTAGGGAGAGTGTGTCAGTTTCTTTCACTGTCAAAGTCCTTGTTTCCAGGGACCTGGAAGGACAGTGAGTGAATTCTCCTTGTGCTAAATTGTGCTTAAAAAAAACATTTTTTCTAGGGACAGAAAACTGTAGGTAGGGAGAGTGTGTCAGTTTCTTTCACTGTCAAAGTCCTTGTTTCCAGGGACCTGGAAGGACAGTGAGTGAATTCTCCTTGTGCTAAATTGTGCTTAAAAAAAACATTTTTTCTAGGGACAGAAAACTGTAGGTAGGGAGAGTGTGTCAGTTTCTTTCACTGTCAAAGTCCTTGTTTCCAGGGACCTGGAAGGACAGTGAGTGAATTCTCCTTGTGCTAAATTGTGCTTAAAAAAAACATTTTTTCTAGGGACAGAAAACTGTAGGTAGGGAGAGTGTGTCAGTTTCTTTCACTGTCAAAGTCCTTGTTTCCAGGGACCTGGAAGGACAGTGAGTGAATTCTCCTTGTGCTAAATTGTGCTTAAAAAAAACATTTTTTCTAGGGACAGAAAACTGTAGGTAGGGAGAGTGTGTCAGTTTCTTTCACTGTCAAGGTCCTTGTTTCCAGGGACCTGGAAGGACAGTGAGTGAATTCTCCTTGTGCTAAATTGTGCTTAAAAAAAACATTTTTTCTAGGGACAGAAAACTGTAGGTAGGGAGAGTGTGTCAGTTTCTTTCACTGTCAAAGTCCTTGTTTCCAGGGACCTGGAAGGACAGTGAGTGAATTCTCCTTGTGCTAAATTGTGCTTAAAAAAAACATTTTTTCTAGGGACAGAAAACTGTAGGTAGGGAGAGTGTGTCAGTTTCTTTCACTGTCAAAGTCCTTGTTTCCAGGGACCTGGAAGGACAGTGAGTGAATTCTCCTTGTGCTAAATTGTGCTTAAAAAAAACATTTTTTCTAGGGACAGAAAACTGTAGGTAGGGAGAGTGTCAGTTTCTTTCACTGTCAAAGTCCTTGTTTCCAGGGACCTGGAAGGACAGTGAGTGAATTCTCCTTGTGCTAAATTGTGCTTAAAAAAACATTTTTTCTAGGGACAGAAAACTGTAGGTAGGGAGAGTGTGTCAGTTTCTTTCACTGTCAAAGTCCTTGTTTCCAGGGACCTGGAAGGACAGTGAGTGAATTCTCCTTGTGCTAAATTGTGCTTAAAAAAATCATTTTTTCTAGGGACAGAAAACTGTAGGTAGGGAGAGTGTGTCAGTTTCTTTCACTGTCAAAGTCCTTGTTTCCAGGGACCTGGAAGGACAGTGAGTGAATTCTCCTTGTGCTAAATTGTGCTTAAAAAAAACATTTTTTCTAGGGACAGAAAACTGTAGGTAGGGAGAGTGTGTCAGTTTCTTTCACTGTCAAAGTCCTTGTTTCCAGGGACCTGGAAGGACAGTGAGTGAATTCTCCTTGTGCTAAATTGTGCTTAAAAAAAACATTTTTTCTAGGGACAGAAAACTGTAGGTAGGGAGAGTGTGTCAGTTTCTTTCACTGTCAAAGTCCTTGTTTCCAGGGACCTGGAAGGACAGTGAGTGAATTCTCCTTGTGCTAAATTGTGCTTAAAAAAAACATTTTTTCTAGGGACAGAAAACTGTAGGTAGGGAGAGTGTGTCAGTTTCTTTCACTGTCAAAGTCCTTGTTTCCAGGGACCTGGAAGGACAGTGAGTGAATTCTCCTTGTGCTAAATTGTGCTTAAAAAAAACATTTTTTCTAGGGACAGAAAACTGTAGGTAGGGAGAGTGTGTCAGTTTCTTTCACTGTCAAAGTCCTTGTTTCCAGGGACCTGGAAGGACAGTGAGTGAATTCTCCTTGTGCTAAATTGTGCTTAAAAAAAACATTTTTTCTAGGGACAGAAAACTGTAGGTAGGGAGAGTGTGTCAGTTTCTTTCACTGTCAAAGTCCTTGTTTCCAGGGACCTGGAAGGACAGTGAGTGAATTCTCCTTGTGCTAAATTGTGCTTAAAAAAAAACATTTTTTCTAGGGACAGAAAACTGTAGGTAGGGAGAGTGTGTCAGTTTCTTTCACTGTCAAAGTCCTTGTTTCCAGGGACCTGGAAGGACAGTGAGTGAATTCTCCTTGTGCTAAATTGTGCTTAAAAAAACATTTTTTCTAGGGACAGAAAACTGTAGGTAGGGAGAGTGTGTCAGTTTCTTTCACTGTCAAAGTCCTTGTTTCCAGGGACCTGGAAGGACAGTGAGTGAATTCTCCTTGTGCTAAATTGTGCTTAAAAAAAAATTTTTTTCTAGGGACAGAAAACTGTAGGTAGGGAGAGTGTGTCAGTTTCTTTCACTGTCAAAGTCCTTGTTTCCAGGGACCTGGAAGGACAGTGAGTGAATTCTCCTTGTGCTAAATTGTGCTTAAAAAAAACATTTTTTCTAGGGACAGAAAACTGTAGGTAGGGAGAGTGTGTCAGTTTCTTTCACTGTCAAAGTCCTTGTTTCCAGGGACCTGGAAGGACAGTGAGTGAATTCTCCTTGTGCTAAATTGTGCTTAAAAAAAACATTTTTTCTAGGGACAGAAAACTGTAGGTAGGGAGAGTGTGTCAGTTTCTTTCACTGTCAAAGTCCTTGTTTCCAGGGACCTGGAAGGACAGTGAGTGAATTCTCCTTGTGCTAAATTGTGCTTAAAAAAAACATTTTTTCTAGGGACAGAAAACTGTAGGTAGGGAGAGTGTGTCAGTTTCTTTCACTGTCAAAGTCCTTGTTTCCAGGGACCTGGAAGGACAGTGAGTGAATTCTCCTTGTGCTAAATTGTGCTTAAAAAAAAACATTTTTTCTAGGGACAGAAAACTGTAGGTAGGGAGAGTGTGTCAGTTTCTTTCACTGTCAAAGTCCTTGTTTCCAGGGACCTGGAAGGACAGTGAGTGAATTCTCCTTGTGCTAAATTGTGCTTAAAAAAACATTTTTTCTAGGGACAGAAAACTGTAGGTAGGGAGAGTGTGTCAGTTTCTTTCACTGTCAAAGTCCTTGTTTCCAGGGACCTGGAAGGACAGTGAGTGAATTCTCCTTGTGCTAAATTGTGCTTAAAAAAAACATTTTTTCTAGGGACAGAAAACTGTAGGTAGGGAGAGTGTGTCAGTTTCTTTCACTGTCAAAGTCCTTGTTTCCAGGGACCTGGAAGGACAGTGAGTGAATTCTCCTTGTGCTAAATTGTGCTTAAAAAAAACATTTTTTCTAGGGACAGAAAACTGTAGGTAGGGAGAGTGTGTCAGTTTCTTTCACTGTCAAAGTCCTTGTTTCCAGGGACCTGGAAGGACAGTGAGTGAATTCTCCTTGTGCTAAATTGTGCTTAAAAAAAACATTTTTTCTAGGGACAGAAAACTGTAGGTAGGGAGAGTGTGTCAGTTTCTTTCACTGTCAAAGTCCTTGTTTCCAGGGACCTGGAAGGACAGTGAGTGAATTCTCCTTGTGCTAAATTGTGCTTAAAAAAAACATTTTTTCTAGGGACAGAAAACTGTAGGTAGGGAGAGTGTGTCAGTTTCTTTCACTGTCAAAGTCCTTGTTTCCAGGGACCTGGAAGGACAGTGAGTGAATTCTCCTTGTGCTAAATTGTGCTTAAAAAAAACATTTTTTCTAGGGACAGAAAACTGTAGGTAGGGAGAGTGTGTCAGTTTCTTTCACTGTCAAAGTCCTTGTTTCCAGGGACCTGGAAGGACAGTGAGTGAATTCTCCTTGTGCTAAATTGTGCTTAAAAAAAACATTTTTTCTAGGGACAGAAAACTGTAGGTAGGGAGAGTGTGTCAGTTTCTTTCACTGTCAAAGTCCTTGTTTCCAGGGACCTGGAAGGACAGTGAGTGAATTCTCCTTGTGCTAAATTGTGCTTAAAAAAAACATTTTTTCTAGGGACAGAAAACTGTAGGTAGGGAGAGTGTGTCAGTTTCTTTCACTGTCAAAGTCCTTGTTTCCAGGGACCTGGAAGGACAGTGAGTGAATTCTCCTTGTGCTAATTTGTGCTTAAAAAAAACATTTTTTCTAGGGACAGAAAACTGTAGGTAGGGAGAGTGTGTCAGTTTCTTTCACTGTCAAAGTCCTTGTTTCAAGGGACAGAGAAGGACACCTGAAGGTAGCCCTTATTGCTTTTTTCCCATCTCCCTGCAGGCCATCTATTAGAATGTCTGGAAGGCAAACAAGGAGAGGCAGACAGTCAGGAGGCAATAAAAGAGGGCAAGCAGGCTCTGTGTCTGGGGGCAACAGTGCTGGTCGTGGACGCGGTGCATTGTCATCAGCACATGGCCATGGGACACGCTTGTCCTTCTTTTCGGCAGCTGGACATGTTGAGCCACATCATGCCGAAGACTTGGTAGAGTGGATGACCAAGCCCTCCTCCTCCTCCTCATCCTCTCTCACCCAGGCTCAGGGTACTGGAAAAGCAGCTGCCAAAGCGTCCTCTTCCCTGGTATCAATGTCAGACTCATCATCAGTCACTCCTTCCCTAGACCCACCATGTCCTCCTCCTGAGGAGTCCCCCGAACTGTTTCAGCACAGTGTTGGGTACATGCTCCAGGAGGATGCCCAGCGTTTCGAAGGGTCTGATGATGAAACCCAGCTAGAGGAAGGCAGTAGCGTGAGAGCAGACAGAGGGGATGCTCAAGAAGGACACCAATCTGGCAGTCATGTTCCAGCAGCTGCAGCATACTGCCAGATTGGCTCCAGTGATGAGGATGGAGGTGATGATGAGGTCACTGACTCCACGTGGGTGCCTAATAGGAGAGAGGAGGAGGAGGAGGATGAGGAGGAGGCACATCTCCAACGAGGCAGGATGCCCTTTGGTGGCCAGCGTAAGGGCAGTACACCGACGGAATCACACCGCAGAGCTCCGCCTGTGCAGGGCGCTGCCTCTGCCCGTCATTCATAAAGTTCTTTGGTGTGGGCCTTTTTTGAGGCTAGTGCATCAGATCGCACAGCTGCTGTTTGCAACATATGTCTCAAGCGTATATCGCGTGGCCAAAACATCAGCCGCTTGGGTACCACATGCCTGACCAGACATATGTTGACCTGCCATGCAGCTCGTTGGCAAGCCTACCTCAAAGACCCACACCAAAGAACAAAGCGGACCTCTCCTTGCACCGCATCAGCTGGGATCTCCAACCCCACTATAACTTCAGTCCTCTCTGAAACATGCACTGAGAGGAATGAAGGTGTAGATTTAGGTGTGTCACAGCCAAGTACTTGCGGCCACTCTGCTAGCAGTACACCGACGTCCGATTCTAGCAGGCAAATTTCCCTGCCCCAGCTGCTGGACCGTCGAAAGAAGTTCACTCCCAGCCATCCACATGCCCAGCGGTTGAATGCTAGCTTGGCTAAATTGCTAGCGCTTCAACTGCTGCCTTTTCAGTTGGTAGACTCGGCCCCCTTCCGTGAGTTTGTGCAATGTGCGGTTCCTCAGTGGCAGGTTCCCAAACGCCACTTTTTCTCACGGAAGGCTATTCCGGCTCTCTACCGGCATGTGGATGGCAATGTCTTGGCCTCGCTGGACAGGGCGGTCAGCGGTAAGGTGCATATTACCGCTGACTCATGGTCCAGCAGGCATGGACAGGGACGTTACCTTTCTTTCACGGCCCATTGGGTCACTCTTTTGGCAGCTGGGAAGGATGCAGGACAAGGTGCAGTAGTGTTGGAGGTTGTCCCACCGCCACGCCTCCAAAATGCTACTACTGGTTGTGACACACCTCTCTCCTCCACCCCCTCCTCTTCTTCTTCCTCCATGGCCTCTTCCTGTGGTTTGTCCTATGAACCAGCGGTGCTCCGTAGCCGTTCACGGGGCTACGCAAGTACGCAGGCAAAAAGATGCCATGCCGTGCTTGCGCTGGTGTGTTTGGGGGACAGAAGCCACACTGGGGCAGAGGTCCTGTCTGCTCTGCAGGGCCAGGCCGAGAGGTGGTTGACGCCACGCCAGCTTAAGCCAGGAATGGTGGTTTGCGACAATGGCACCAACCTCCTCTCCGCCCTCCGACAGGGACAACTGACCCATGTGCCCTGTGTGGCTCACGTCCTTAACCTGGTGGTGCAGCGGTTCTTGGGCAGGTACCCGGGCTTACAGGATGTCCTGAGGCAGGCCAGGAAAGTCTGTGTGCATTTCCGCAGATCTTATAATGCCAGTGCTCGCCTGGCTGAGCTGCAAAAGGAGTTGAACCTGCCCAAGAACCGCCTTATATGTGACATGCCCACCAGGTGGAACTCAACGTTGGCCATGCTGCAGCGGCTGCACACGCAGCAGAGGGCCATCAATGAGTACCTGTGCGACTACGGCACCAGGACAGGGTCAGGGGAGCTTGGTTTTTTTTCTCCACGCCAGTGGGGCATGATCAGGGATGCATGCACTGTCCTGGCACCATTTGAGGAGGCCACGAGGATGGTGAGCAGTGACAGTGCATGCATCAGTGACACTGTACCTCTTGTCCACCTGTTGGAGCACACGCTGCGTGGAATAATGGACAGGGCACTTGAGGCAGAACAGAGGCAGGAAGAGGAGGACTTCCTTGCCTCTCAAGGCCCCCTTTACCCAGACAGTGTTCCTTCTGTCCCACCCATCTCACAGGAAGAGGAGGAGGAGGAGGAGGAGGAGGAGGATTGTGTCAGCATGGAGGTGGAGGCTGGCACTCAGCATCATCAGCAGCAGTCTTTTAGGGATGATTTACAGTCCCAAGAAACCAGTGGACTTGTACGTGGCTGGGAGGAGGTGGCTGCGGATCATGTCGTCCTTAGTGACCCAGAGGACTCCGGAGCGAATGCCTCAGCAAACCTACGCTGCATGGCCTCCCTGATCCTGCAAAGTCTGCGGAAGGATCCTCGTATTCTTCGGATCAAGGAGAGGGACCATTACTGGCTGGCCACTCTCCTTGATCCACGGTACAAGGGTAAGGTTGCGGACCTTATGTTACCGTCGCAGAGGGAGCAGAGGATGAGACAACTCCGGGAGGCCTTGCAGAAAGGTCTGTGCAACGCGTTCCCAGAGACTGGGAGGTTACAAACTCCTGGTCCTGGACAACGAGTTGCTGAGGCTTCGGCCAGTCAAAGAAGGAGCGGTGGGGAAGGTGGCCATCTGACCGATGCGTTCAGACAATTCTTTAGTCCGCAGCCCCAAAGTATGATCGGTTCCAGCAACCATCGCCAGCGTCTGATAAACATGGTGCAGGAATATCTAGGGGCAAGGTCAGACTTGGACACCTTCCCCACCGAAAATCCTCTGGCTTACTGGGTCTTGAGGATGGATCACTGGCCAGAGCTTGCACAGTATGCAATTGAGCTACTGGCCTGTCCTGCATCCAGCGTTCTTTCGGAACGCACATTCAGTGCTGCTGGAGGATTTGTCACGGATCACAGGGTGCGCCTGTCCACCGACTCGGTTGATCGACTGACTGTCATCAAGATGAACCAGTCTTGGATCACCACCAGCTACCACACACCTGATGCTGATATAACAGACTAATTGATTTTAACATGTCACATCCCTTCAAGACTGATGCTGATGCTGAGTGCCTGTGCTGTTATGTTGACTGGCTATCCTCCTCCTCCGAGTCCTCAATGATACGATTGATGATGATAGCTTGGAAGATCATTTTTGTTTATGGGTGCCGCCACCAGTGGCTAAGGCCCAATTTTTCAGCCCCTGTTTTACAGGGGCGTGTAATTACAATTTTTTTAGCAATAATTTGCCATAGGGCTCATTGCTGTGCTCCAAGTACAGTATCTGTGAGGGGTTGGAGTGTTGTGGCACCAGTGCCTAAGGCCCAATTTTTCAGCCCCTGTTTAACAGGGGCGTGTCATTACAATTTTTGAAGCAATACTTTGCAACAGGGCTCATTGCTGTGCTCCAAGTACAGTATCTGTGAGGGGTTGTAGTGTTGTGCCACCAGTGCCTAAGGCCCAATTTTTCAGCCCCTGTTCAACAGGGGCATGCAATTACAATTCTTGATCTAATAATTCACAGCAGGGTCCATTGCTGCACCCACCAAGAGTAACTCTGAGGGCTTACAGTCTTGTGGCAACGCCACCACCACCACCACCACGAAAGGCCCAATTTTTCAGCCCCTGTTCAAAAGGGGCATGTAATTACAATTCTTGATCTAATAATTCACAGCAGGGCCCATTGCTGCACCCACCAAGAGTAACTGTCAGGGCTTACAGTGTTGTGGCACCAGCACCACCATCAAAGCCCCAATTTTTACTACCACTGTTCAACAATTATATGTAATTAAAATTCCTGATATAATAGTTGACAGCAGGGCGTTCCAGCACCAACCAAGAGTAACTGAGTGCTTACAGTGTTGTGCCAACACCAACAACTAAGGGGCCTATTTCTGCAGAGTATATACGGCAGGTCCCTACTTTCAAACATCCAACTTACAAACGACTCCTACTTGCAAATGAAAGAAGACAACAGGAAGTGAGAGGAAATCTACCCCTAGAAAGGAAAATTCTCTCCTGTAAGAATAAATATGGGAGAAAGGGGTCTCATCTGTACTGATGCTTTATCAGCAATCCTTGTTTCAAGAAAAACACCACATTTCAAAAACAGTTGTCATTGGGACGGAAAGTGAGGTGAAATGTTCTGAACAGGGGCACAGACAGCAAAACAAATGTTACAGGGGTGATAACCCTTACCTATGTTTCCCAAAAAGTTTAAAAATAGATTTTTGGGCTGGAGCTACACTTCAACAATGTACCTGTTCAAAATTACAAACAGATTCTACATAAGAACAAACCTACAGTCCCTGTCTTGTATGCACCGCCTGTATACGTCTGTTCAGAGTATATAGGGCCTTTTTTATTTTATGTGCGGGGTTCCCCTTAATATCCATACAAGACCCAAAGGGGCTGGTAATGGGCTGGGGTAGGGGGGGGGGGTCATGGGGTAGCTATGCCATTTTTCTTAAAGAATTTCATCCATATTACCGGGACCAGACATTACATTAAAGCCGCAAGCAGTTTTAAATGGCTTTTTTTTCCTTTAGAAGTGTCATTTTGTGCAGGGACAGTTCTAAACACGGGAAACACGTGGCACTTCACAGGCATACTTTAGACACCCCCCAGGTACGATATTTAAAGGAATATTTGACTTTTTTTTTTTCACTTTATGCATCATTAAAATGATTGCTCCCGAAAAACGACCGTTTTTAAAACTTCTTTTTGCATTGATACATGTCCCCTGGTGCAGAACCCGGGTTCCCAAACCCTATTTATGACAATAACATGCATAATAGTTGTTATAATTAGCACTTTAGAATTCGAACGTTCGCATCCATTGTATTTAATAGGGTTCTAATGTTCGTTCGAACTTTCGGTCCGTTCGCGGGTTCTGGTGCGAACCGAACCCGGGGGTGTTCGGCTCATCACTACTAACCGGAGAGAGATTCATATTTTCTCTGATGCATCAGTTGAAGCTATTGCTGCAGTAGCCTATTTGAAGACCTCTGAACTGAATGGAGAATCACACTGTAGTTTTGTCCTAGGCAAGGCAAAACACACACCCAAGCCTGCACATACCATACCAAGACTTGAACTTTGTGCAACCGTGCTAGCAGTAGAAATTGCAGAGGTCATATGAAGTGAAATGGACACTAGAATTGATTCTTTCACCTTCTATGCAGACAGTAACGTAGTACTTGGTTACATAAACAACCAAACAAAACTATTTTATGTGTACGTCAGCAACAGGGATGAACGTATCAAGAGATTCTCTCTACCAAGTCAATGGCATCACGTTCTCACTGAACTCAACCCAGCTGACTGTGGGACCAGAGCCGTGTCACCTGCCGCTCTTCAGGACAGCTTATGGCTGTCACCTCCAAGGTTTCTGCGTGAGAACTCTTACTTACTCCCTATTGACACCACCTATGGGCTAGTAAACCCTGAAGATGATAAGAAAATAAGAACTGTGAACACCTCACTCCACACTTTTGTAAGTACAAAACAGAAGCTGCGGTCACACCGTTACAGGCATCAATGGAAGCAGGTGCAGCATCTAGCCAATGTGTTCTGGCATCGCTGGAAGAAAAAGTATCTTCACCACCTTCAAGGTTGTAACAAATGGCAAGCATCTAAGCCGAATCTTAAGGTTGGAGACCTCATCCTTCTAAAAAACAAGGAAGTTTGTCGAAATGAGTGGCCTTTGGGTCTTATTACTAAAGTTATGCCCAGCGACGATAACAAATTCCGGAAGGTAGAAGTCAAGGTAACCAAGGGAGGATCGACACAAACCTTTAGTCGACCAATTACAGAGTTAATACTCCTTTTGCCAGGTGAGTGACTTGTGCAAGGACTAGCCATGCTGTTGGCACAGCGGGGAGTACATTGCTGCCATCTACAGGTTCTACTCAGAACTTTGGAATTCTTGAAGACATCATACTGTGACTTTATGTTCTTCATCCTGTTGAACTTACGTTTATTATTTGCTTGTTGCATGTTTTTCATTACAGGTTCCAGGACATTCGTCAGTATTGGACTTATTGAAAATATATATATTAGTTTAAGGTTATGAAATTTAAAGATTTCAGACGGGGAGTGTTGTGTTACACTATGTGATTATTCTTGCTCTGTGTCTTTAAGATCTGTCCCCTTCTTTCTAGCTGAACTCTCTCTCACCGTAGTTCTTTATATATCTCCTCCACTTCCTGATTCTGGTCATTACTATTGTATATCTTCCATGCTAAACATCTTACATGTGGCTTACAACTGCAACGTTTTTCTACCTATGAATATCCATCATTAAACGGAACATTCGAAAGGATTCATCGTCTGTCGTCCTAACTGTGAGTTTATTCATTGAGTTAAACTGCCTGTATCGATGCAAGGGATGAATATCAAACCAGCTTGTGTAAGGCCTACTTCAACCTGGAGATGAACTTTATCGCTTTGTAGTTGAGACAGAACAGTCCCATTTCAATCTGTAATTTCTTGTTTTTCAATGTCTTGCTTTTCAAGCTCGTGTTATATTGTCCGAACGTTGTGTTAATGTTTAAACACTGATTTTGTTGGAAGTACCAATAAATATCGCCTTATTGATAATTTGCATTTTTATTCTCGTGCGTGATTGTGTAGACAGGGCCCCAGTGCACTGTATTGCCCGGGGGCCTATAATGCTCTTAAGATGGCACTGCAGCGAAGGTATGCAGAAGACCATCTCTGAAACCACAACACATCGAACCTTGAAGCAGATAGGCAACAGAAGACCACACCGGATGCCACTCCTGTTAGCTAACAGCAAGAAATTGAGGCTACAATTTGCACAGGTTCATCAAAATTGGAGAATAGAAGATTGGAAAATCGTTGCCTGGTCAGATGAGTCTCGATTTCAGCTGCGACATTCAGATGGTCGGGTCAGAATTTGGAGTAAACAACATGAAATTATGGATCCATCCTGTATTGCGTAAATGGTTCAGGCTGGTGGTGGTGTAATGGTGTGGGGGTTATTTTCTTGGCACACTTTGGGCCCCTTAGTACCAACTGAGCATTGTTTAAATGCCACGGCCTACCTGAGTATTGTTGCTGACCATGTCCATCCCTTTATGACTACAGTGTACCCATCTTCTGATGACTCCTTCCAGCAGAATTATACACCATGTCACAAAGCTCCAATCATCTCACCACTGGATAATGAGGTCACTGCACTCCAATGGCCTCCACACTCACCATATCTCAATCCAATAGATCACCTTTGGGATGTGATGGAATGGGAGATTCGAATCATGGATGTGCAACCAATAAATCTGCAGCAACTGCATGATGCTCTGTTGTCAATATGGACCAAAATCTCTGAGTAATGTTTCCAACACCTTGTTGAATCTATGCCATGAAGAATGAAGGTGGCTCTGAAGACAAAAGGGGGTCCAACCCGGTACTAGCAAGGTGTACCTAATAAAGTGGCTGGTGAGTGTATTTATTAGCTACTAGTGTTATGAGTAGTAGTTAAAATGGGATTCAAGCCTAATGCCGCATACACACGATCGTTTTTCATGCCGTTAAAAATGCCATTTTTAAAAATGGCCATTAAAACCGTGTGTAGGCTCCAGAGCATTTTTAACGGCGTGAAAAATGGGCATTAAAAATTTCGAACATGCTCTATTTTTTCACGTCGTTTTTCATGCCGTTTTTTTTAACGATGTGAAAAACAATAGTGTGTATGCTTTTACGAGGTGAAAAGAAACGCGCATGCTCAGAATCAAGTATGAGACGGGAGCGCACGTTTTGGTAAAGCTAACGTTCGTAATGGAGATAGCACATTCGTCACGCTGTAACGGACTGAAAAGCACGAGACTGAAAAGAGCGAATCGTCTCTCACTAAACTTTACTAACATGAATCACGAATGGATCTTCCCCTTTATAGTGCCATCGTACGTGTTGTACGTCACTGCGCTTTGCTCGAGCATTTTTTTTAATGATCGTGTGGATGCAAGACAGGCTTGAGAGGAAACAAGAAAAAAAACGACGAGAAAAACGTCGGTTAAAAAAATGGCATTAAAAACGTACGTGTGTACGCGGCATAAGACTAACTATTCTTAAAAACATTTCCTCCGCCTCCTCCTCCTCCTTTCCTATCCTTTCTACCCTTTGTAAAAAAGATGTGCATACTTACCTTATTTTAGTCCGGTCACATGATCCGGCTCTCTTGCGTTATAGAGCGTTCCACAATAGCTGGGAATTTCCGGAGCTGTGACGTCACCCATAGGCTTCCATGGCCCAGCTGTTGTCAGTGCTTCCTCCTCTCCCCTGGACTTAAAGGGGTTGTAAAGGCTCATTTTTTATTTTCTAAATAGGTTCCTTTAAGCTAGTGCATTGTTGGTTCACTTATCTTTTCCTTCGATTCCCCTTCTAAATGTTTTTTTTCTTTGTTTTCTTTGTCTGAATTTCTCACTTCCTGTTCCTCCTCAGTAAGCTGTTCAGTAAGCTGTTCTGGCTGACTCCACACCACTCGGATGATGGTGTGAAGTTTACTGAGGAGAAACAGGAAGTGAGAAATTCAGACAAAGAAAAAAAACATTTAGAAGGGAAATCAAAGGAAAAGGTAAGTGAACTAACAATGCACTAGCTTAAAGGAACCTATTTAGAAAATAAAAAACAAACCTTTACAACCCCTTTAAGGGGAAGTTCTGCTTTATGTCCTCCTCACCACCGCCTCTACCACAATTGGCACATTGTTTACCAAAGAACCGACCCAGGTGAGGACAGCGCTGGATCCCCGGACAGGTAAGTGTCCTTTCATTAAAATTCAGCATCTACACCAGTGATTCTCAACCAGGGTTCCTCCAGAGGTTGCTAGGGGTTCCTTCAGCATTGGGCAATTTCTGCCTCTCAGGCCTCGTACACACGACCGATTTTCTCGGCAAGAACCAGCAAGAAACTTGCTGGCAGAGAGGTCTTGCCGAGTAAATCGGTCGTGTGTACGCTGCTATTGGGTTTCTCGTCGAGAAAACCGACAAGAAACCTCGACGAGAAAATAGAGAACCTGCTCTCTATTTTCTCGTCGAGATTCTCCTCGGCATGTTTCTCCACGAGAAAAACTGAGTGTGTGTACACTTACCTGTCCTCCCGGAAGCCCGCGCATGTTCGAAATGAATTTGACGCATGCGCGGTAGCTTCCTAGGCATACGTAGGGTATACCAAGATGGCGGCGACGGCATCGAATGTGACGAGCGCATGCTCGACGTAGTCGATGACGTCACCGCGTACACTCCTTTCAAAGAACCGCGGGTTCTTTGAAACGAGCGTGTGTACACTCGGCCGGGACAAGTTTCTTGTCCAAGAATCTCGTCGAAAAAAACGACATGTTTTTCTCAACGAGAATCTCGGCCGTGTGTACGAGGGCTCAGATAAGTTCCCACTGACACCATTGATCTTTTTATCTATCTGTAAGGAGGTAATTCTTCCCAATGATCACAAGTGTAAGGGCCATTCTTCCCACTGACCATCACACTAATGTATCATGAGTTGTAAATTTAAATTTTTTAGCAGGGGTTCCCCGAGACCGGATAACTATTTCAAGGGTTCCTCTGTGTTGAAAAGGTTGAGAAAGGCTGATCTACACAGTATTTGTTTTTTCTCTCTAGGGTGATCCATAGATCCTCTTTAATTCTATAGCAGCAACACACACAATAGTGGTCTCTAGGAAGTAATTCATACCTGAGTCTTCACTGCAATTTAATATGCAAACTAATTTTCATTATGAAATTATTACCCCATCCTGTTCCAAATCAAACGCATCCACATTTACTTCTCATGCAAAGCCCATTATTAAATCAGATTTCCAAACAAAATGGCCAGACTTTGCGAGATCTTCATTTAAAGGGGGGGGGGGGGGGGCTTGTTAAGGTAATGATTAAATTATAGCAGTCCTATAAGATTCTTTGATTCGCCAAGCGAAACCATCTAATGGGTTTTAAATTAAAGGCTGTGAGCACCGCCGCCATCCCTTTGTGGGTCAAGTGGGTATTAACGAGTGTTAAGAAGTTTTTTTTTTTTTCATCACCTTGAAATCTGAAAAAATACATATTCAGGAAACAGAGGGGTGCCACTGTTAATATATGGGAGGGCTGCGCTTTATCAAGGTCAGTTTACGGTTAGATGAGCAGAGAGTTAGATGCAATCTCGTGTACGCCAGCGATACCAGAGGGGTTAAATGCTAAAATCTCCTCTGACACTGTTGAATATTTATAGTTCCTTAGGAAGGTTTGGCATGTGTTCCTGCTTGGTTTATGGCCACTTTTAAGTGAAGATGTGTGTTCGCTAGTGATGAGCCGAACACCCCCGGGTTCGGTTCGCACCAGAACCCGCGAACGGACCGAAAGTTCGAACGAACATTAGAACCCTATTAAATACAATGGATGCGAACGTTCGAATTCTAAAGTGCTAATTATAAAAACTATTATGCATGTTATTGTCCTAAAAAGGGTTTGGGAACCCGGGTTCTGCACCAGGGGACATGTATCAATGCAAAAATAAGTTTTAAAAACGGTCGTTTTCCGGGAGCAGTCATTTTAATGATGCATAAAGTGAAAAAAAAAAAGTCAAATATTCCTTTAAATATCGTACCTGGGGGGTGTCTAAAGTATGCCTGTGAAGTGCCACGTGTTTCCCGTGTTTAGAACTGTCCCTGCACAAAATGACACTTCTAAAGGAAAAAAAAGCCATTTAAAACTGCTTGCGGCTTTAATGTAATGTCTGGTCCCGGTAATATGGATGAAAATCTTTAAGAAAAATGGCATAGCTACCCCATGACCCCCCCCCTACCCCAGCCCATTACCAGCCCCTTTGGGTCTTGTATGGATATTAAGGGGAACCCCGCACATAAAATAAAAAAGGCCCTATATACTCAGAACAGCCGTATACAGGCGGTGCATACAAGACAGGGACTGTAGGTTTGTTCTTATGTAGAATCTGTTTGTAATTTTGAACAGGTACATTGTTGAAGTGTAGCTCCAGACCAAAAATCTATTTTTAAACTTTTTGGAAAACATAGGTAAGGGTTATCACCCCTGTAACATTTGTTTTGCTGTCTGTGCCCCTGTTCAGAACATTTCACCTCACTTTCCGTCCTAATGACAACTGTTTTTGAAATGTGGTGTTTTTCTTGAAACAAGGATTGCTGATAAAGCATCAGTACAGAGGAGACACCTTTCTCCCATATTTATTCTTACAGGAGAGAATTTTCCTTCCTAGTGGTAGATTTCCTCTCACTTCCTGTTGTCTTCTTGCGTTTGCAAGTAGGAGTCGTTTGTAAGTTGGATGTTTGAAAGTAGGGACCTGCCGTATATACTCTGCAGAAATAGGCCCCTTAGTTGTTGGTGTTGGCACAACACTGTAAGCACTCACAGTTACTCTTGGTTGGTGCTGGAACGCCCTGCTGTCAACTATTATATCAGGAATTTTAATTACATATAATTGTTGAACAGTGGTAGTAAAAATTGGGCCTTTGATGGTGGTGCTGGTGCCACAACACTGTAAGCCCTGACAGTTACTCTTGGTGGGTGCAGCAATGGGCCCTGCTGTGAATTATTAGATCAAGAATTGTAATTACATGCCCCTGTTGAACAGGGGCTGAAAAATTGGGCCTTAGGCACTGGTGGCACAACACTGCAACCCTTCACAGATACTGTACTTGGAGCACAGCAATGAGCCCTGTTGCAAAGTATTGCTTCAAAAATTGTAATGACACGCCCCTGTTAAACAGGGGCTGAAAAATTGGGCCTTAGGCACTGGTGGCACAACACTGCAACTCCTCACAGATACTGTACTTGGAGCACAGCAATGAGCCCTGTTGCAAAGTATTGCTTCAAAAATTGTAATTACACGCCCCTGTTAAACAGGGGCTGAAAAATTGGGCGTTAGGCACTGGTGGCGGCACCCATAAACAAAAATGATCTTCCAAGCTATCATCATCAATCGTATCATTGAGGACTCGGAGGAGGAGGATAGCCAGTCAACATAACAGCACAGGCACTCAGCATCAGCATCAGTCTTGAAGGGATGTGACATTTTAAAATCAATTAGTCTGTTATATCAGCATCAGGTGTGTGGTAGCTGGTGGTGATCCAAGACTGGTTCATCTTGATGAAAGTCAGTCGATCAACCGAGTCGGTGGACAGGCGCACCCTGTGATCCGTGACAAATCCTCCAGCAGCACTGAATGTGCGTTCCGAAAGAACGCTGGATGCAGGACAGGCCAGTAGCTCAATTGCATACTGTGCAAGCTCTGGCCAGTGATCCATCCTCAAGACCCAGTAAGCCAGAGGATTTTCGGTGGGGAAGGTGTCCAAGTCTGACCTTGCCCCTAGATATTCCTGCACCATGTTTATCAGACGCTGGCGATGGTTGCTGGAACCGATCATACTTTGGGGCTGCGGACTAAAGAATTGTCTGAACGCATCGGTCAGACGGCCACCTTCCCCACCGCTCCTTCTTTGACTGGCCGAAGCCTCAGCAACTCGTTGTCCAGGACCAGGAGTTTGCAACCTCCCAGTCTCTGGGAACGCGTTGCACAGACCTTTCTGCAAGGCCTCCCGGAGTTGTCTCATCCTCTGCTCCCTCTGCGACGGTAACATAAGGTCCGCAACCTTACCCTTGTACCGTGGATCAAGGAGAGTGGCCAGCCAGTAATGGTCCCTCTCCTTGATCCGAAGAATACGAGGATCCTTCCGCAGACTTTGCAGGATCAGGGAGGCCATGCAGCGTAGGTTTGCTGAGGCATTCGCTCCGGAGTCCTCTGGGTCACTAAGGACGACATGATCCGCAGCCACCTCCTCCCAGCCACGTACAAGTCCACTGGTTTCTTGGGACTGTAAATCATCCCTAAAAGACTGCTGCTGATGATGCTGAGTGCCAGCCTCCACCTCCATGCTGACACAATCCTCCTCCTCCTCCTCCTCCTCCTCCTCCTCCTCTTCCTGTGCGATGGGTGGGACAGAAGGAACACTGTCTGGGTAAAGGGGGCCTTGAGAGGCAAGGAAGTCCTCCTCTTCCTGCCTCTGTTCTGCCTCAAGTGCCCTGTCCATTATTCCACGCAGCGTGTGCTCCAACAGGTGGACAAGAGGTACAGTGTCACTGATGCATGCACTGTCACTGCTCACCATCCTCGTGGCCTCCTCAAATGGTGCCAGGACAGTGCATGCATCCCTGATCATGCCCCACTGGCGTGGAGAAAAAAAACCAAGCTCCCCTGACCCTGTCCTGGTGCCGTAGTCGCACAGGTACTCATTGATGGCCCTCTGCTGCGTGTGCAGCCGCTGCAGCATGGCCAACGTTGAGTTCCACCTGGTGGGCATGTCACATATAAGGCGGTTCTTGGGCAGGTTCAACTCCTTTTGCAGCTCAGCCAGGCGAGCACTGGCATTATAAGATCTGCGGAAATGCACACAGACTTTCCTGGCCTGCCTCAGGACATCCTGTAAGCCCGGGTACCTGCCCAAGAAGCGCTGCACCACCAGGTTAAGGACGTGAGCCACACAGGGCACATGGGTCAGTTGTCCCTGTCGGAGGGCGGAGAGGAGGTTGGTGCCATTGTCGCAAACCACCATTCCTGGCTTAAGCTGGCGTGGCGTCAACCACCTCTCGGCCTGGCCCTGCAGAGCAGACAGGACCTCTGCCCCAGTGTGGCTTCTGTCCCCCAAACACACCAGCGCAAGCACGGCATGGCATCTTTTTGCCTGCGTACTTGCGTAGCCCCGTGAACGGCTACGGAGCACCGCTGGTTCATAGGACAAACCACAGGAAGAGGCCATGGAGGAAGAAGAAGAGGAGGGGGTGGAGGAGAGAGGTGTGTCACAACCAGTAGTAGCATTTTGGAGGCGTGGCGGTGGGACAACCTCCAACACTACTGCACCTTGTCCTGAATCCTTCCCAGCTGCCAAAAGAGTGACCCAATGGGCCGTGAAAGAAAGGTAACGTCCCTGTCCATGCCTGCTGGACCATGAGTCAGCGGTAATATGCACCTTACCGCTGACCGCCCTGTCCAGCGAGGCCAAGACATTGCCTTCCACATGCCGGTAGAGAGCCGGAATAGCCTTCCGTGAGAAAAAGTGGCGTTTGGGAACCTGCCACTGAGGAACCGCACATTGCACAAACTCACGGAAGGGGGCCGAGTCTACCAACTGAAAAGGCAGCAGTTGAAGCGCTAGCAATTTAGCCAAGCTAGCATTCAACCGCTGGGCATGTGGATGGCTGGGAGTGAACTTCTTTCGACGGTCCAGCAGCTGGGGCAGGGAAATTTGCCTGCTAGAATCGGACGTCGGTGTACTGCTAGCAGAGTGGGCGCAAGTACTTGGCTGTGACACACCTAATTCTACACCTTCATTCCTCTCAGTGCATGTTTCAGAGAGGACTGAAGTTATAGTGGGGTTGGAGATCCCAGCTGATGCGGTGCAAGGAGAGGTCCGCTTGGTTCTTTGGTGTGGGTCTTTGAGGTAGGCTTGCCAACGAGCTGCATGGCAGGTCAACATATGTCTGGTCAGGCATGTGGTACCCAAGCGGCTGATGTTTTGGCCACGCGATATACGCTTGAGACATATGTTGCAAACAGCAGCTGTGCGATCTGATGCACTAGCCTCAAAAAAGGCCCACACCAAAGAACTTTTTGAATGACGGGCAGAGGCAGCGCCCTGCACAGGCGGAGCTCTGCGGTGTGATTCCGTCGGTGTACTGCCCTTACGCTGGCCACCAAAGGGCATCCTGCCTCGTTGGAGATGTGCCTCCTCCTCATCCTCCTCCTCCTCCTCTCTCCTATTAGGCACCCACGTGGAGTCATTGACCTCATCATCCCCTCCCTCCTCATCACTGGAGCCAATCTGGCAGTATGCTGCAGCTGCTGGAACATGACTGCCAGATTGGTGTCCTTCTTGAGCATCCCCTCTGTCTGCTCTCACGCTACTGCCTTCCTCTAGCTGGGTTTCATCATCAGACCCTTCGAAACGCTGGGCATCCTCCTGGAGCATGTACCCAACACTGTGCTGAAACAGTTCGGGGGACTCCTCAGGAGGAGGACATGGTGGGTCTAGGGAAGGAGTGACTGATGATTTGTCTGACATTGATACCAGGGAAGACGACGCTTTGGCAGCTGCTTTTCCAGTACCCTGAGCCTGGGTGAGAGAGGATGAGGAGGAGGAGGAGGGCTTGGTCATCCACTCTACCAAGTCTTCGGCATGATGTGGCTCAACATGTCCAGCTGCCGAAAAGAAGGACAAGCGTGTCCCATGGCCATGTGCTGATGACAATGCACCGCGTCCACGACCAGCACTGTTGCCCCCAGACACAGAGCCTGCTTGCCCTCTTTTATTGCCTCCTGACTGTCTGCCTCTCCTTGTTTGCCTTCCAGACATTCTAATAGATGGCCTGCAGGGAGATGGGAAAAAAGCAATAAGGGCTACCTTCAGGTGTCCTTCTCTGTCCCTTGAAACAAGGACTTTCACAGTGAAAGAAACTGACACTGTCCCTACCTAGAGTTTTCTGTCCCTAGAATAAATGTTTTTTTTAATCACAATATAGCACAAGGACAATTCACTCAATGTCTCTCCAGGTCCCTGGAAACAAGGACTTGCAGAGTGAAAGAAACTGACACTGTCCCTACCTAGAGTTTTCTGTCCCTAGAATAAATGTTTTTTTTAAGCACAATATAGCACAAGGACAATTAACTCACTGTCCTTACAGGTCCCTGGAAACAAGGACTTGCAGAGTGAAAAAAAAAAAACACTCTCCCTACCTACAGTTTTCTGTCCCTAGAAAAAATGTTTTTTTTAAGCACAATATAGCACAAGGACAATTAACTCACTGTCCTTACAGGTCCCTGGAAACAAGGACTTGCAGAGTGAAAGAAAAAAAACATTCTCCCTACCTACAGTTTTCTGTCCCTAGAAAAAATGTTTTTTTTAATCACAATATAGCACAAGGAAAATTAACTCACTGTCCTTACAGGTCCCTGGAAACAAGGACTTGCAGAGTGAAAGAAAAAAAACACTCTCCCTACCTACAGTTTTCTGTCCCTAGAAAAAATGTTTTTTTTAATCACAATATAGCACAAGGAAAATTAACTCACTGTCCTTACAGGTCCCTGGAAACAAGGACTTGCAGAGTGAAAGAAACTGACACTGTCCCTACCTAGAGTTTTCTGTCCCTAGAATAAATGTTTTTTTTAAGCACAATATAGCACAAGGACAATTAACTCACTGTCCTTACAGGTCCCTGGAAACAAGGACTTGCAGAGTGAAAGAAAAAAAACACTCTCCCTACCTACAGTTTTCTGTCCCTAGAAAAAATGTTTTTTTTAATCACAATATAGCACAAGGAAAATTAACTCACTGTCCTTACAGGTCCCTGGAAACAAGGACTTGCAGAGTGAAAGAAACTGACACTGTCCCTACCTAGAGTTTTCTGTCCCTAGAATAAATGTTTTTTTTAAGCACAATATAGCACAAGGACAATTAACTCACTGTCCTTACAGGTCCCTGGAAACAAGGACTTGCAGAGTGAAAAAAAAAAAACACTCTCCCTACCTAGAGTTTTCTGTCCCTAGAAAAAATGTTTTTTTTAAGCACAATATAGCACAAGGACAATTAACTCACTGTCCTTACAGGTCCCTGGAAACAAGGACTTGCAGAGTGAAAGAAACTGACACTGTCCCTACCTAGAGTTTTCTGTCCCTAGAATAAATGTTTTTTTTAATCACAATATAGCACAAGGAAAATTAACTCACTGTCCTTACAGGTCCCTGGAAACAAGGACTTGCAGAGTGAAAGAAACTGACACTGTCCCTACCTAGAGTTTTCTGTCCCTAGAATAAATGTTTTTTTTAATCACAATATAGCACAAGGAAAATTAACTCACTGTCCTTACAGGTCCCTGGAAACAAGGACTTGCAGAGTGAAAGAAACTGACACTGTCCCTACCTAGAGTTTTCTGTCCCTAGAATAAATGTTTTTTTTAATCACAATATAGCACAAGGAAAATTAACTCACTGTCCTTACAGGTCCCTGGAAACAAGGACTTGCAGAGTGAAAGAAACTGACACTGTCCCTACCTAGAGTTTTCTGTCCCTAGAATAAATGTTTTTTTTAAGCACAATATAGCACAAGGACAATTAACTCACTGTCCTTACAGGTCCCTGGAAACAAGGACTTGCAGAGTGAAAGAAAAAAAACACTCTCCCTACCTACAGTTTTCTGTCCCTAGAAAAAATGTTTTTTTTAATCACAATATAGCACAAGGAAAATTAACTCACTGTCCTTACAGGTCCCTGGAAACAAGGACTTGCAGAGTGAAAGAAACTGACACTGTCCCTACCTAGAGTTTTCTGTCCCTAGAATAAATGTTTTTTTTAATCACAATATAGCACAAGGACAATTAACTCACTGTCCTTACAGGTCCCTGGAAACAAGGACTTGCAGAGTGAAAGAAACTGACACTGTCCCTACCTAGAGTTTTCTGTCCCTAGAATAAATGTTTTTTTTAAGCACAATATAGCACAAGGACAATTAACTCACTGTCCTTACAGGTCCCTGGAAACAAGGACTTGCAGAGTGAAAGAAAAAAAACACTCTCCCTACCTACAGTTTTCTGTCCCTAGAAAAAATGTTTTTTTTAATCACAATATAGCACAAGGAAAATTAACTCACTGTCCTTACAGGTCCCTGGAAACAAGGACTTGCAGAGTGAAAGAAACTGACACTGTCCCTACCTAGAGTTTTCTGTCCCTAGAATAAATGTTTTTTTTAATCACAATATAGCACAAGGACAATTAACTCACTGTCCTTACAGGTCCCTGGAAACAAGGACTTGCAGAGTGAAAGAAACTGACACTGTCCCTACCTAGAGTTTTCTGTCCCTAGAATAAATGTTTTTTTTAAGCACAATATAGCACAAGGACAATTAACTCACTGTCCTTACAGGTCCCTGGAAACAAGGACTTGCAGAGTGAAAAAAAAAAAACACTCTCCCTACCTACAGTTTTCTGTCCCTAGAAAAAATGTTTTTTTTAAGCACAATATAGCACAAGGACAATTAACTCACTGTCCTTACAGGTCCCTGGAAACAAGGACTTGCAGAGTGAAAGAAAAAAAACACTCTCCCTACCTACAGTTTTCTGTCCCTAGAAAAAATGTTTTTTTTAATCACAATATAGCACAAGGAAAATTAACTCACTGTCCTTACAGGTCCCTGGAAACAAGGACTTGCAGAGTGAAAGAAAAAAAACACTCTCCCTACCTACAGTTTTCTGTCCCTAGAAAAAATGTTTTTTTTAATCACAATATAGCACAAGGAAAATTAACTCACTGTCCTTACAGGTCCCTGGAAACAAGGACTTGCAGAGTGAAAGAAACTGACACTGTCCCTACCTAGAGTTTTCTGTCCCTAGAATAAATGTTTTTTTTAAGCACAATATAGCACAAGGACAATTAACTCACTGTCCTTACAGGTCCCTGGAAACAAGGACTTGCAGAGTGAAAGAAAAAAAACACTCTCCCTACCTACAGTTTTCTGTCCCTAGAAAAAATGTTTTTTTTAATCACAATATAGCACAAGGAAAATTAACTCACTGTCCTTACAGGTCCCTGGAAACAAGGACTTGCAGAGTGAAAGAAACTGACACTGTCCCTACCTAGAGTTTTCTGTCCCTAGAATAAATGTTTTTTTTAAGCACAATATAGCACAAGGACAATTAACTCACTGTCCTTACAGGTCCCTGGAAACAAGGACTTGCAGAGTGAAAAAAAAAAAACACTCTCCCTACCTAGAGTTTTCTGTCCCTAGAAAAAATGTTTTTTTTAAGCACAATATAGCACAAGGACAATTAACTCACTGTCCTTACAGGTCCCTGGAAACAAGGACTTGCAGAGTGAAAGAAACTGACACTGTCCCTACCTAGAGTTTTCTGTCCCTAGAATAAATGTTTTTTTTAATCACAATATAGCACAAGGAAAATTAACTCACTGTCCTTACAGGTCCCTGGAAACAAGGACTTGCAGAGTGAAAGAAACTGACACTGTCCCTACCTAGAGTTTTCTGTCCCTAGAATAAATGTTTTTTTTAATCACAATATAGCACAAGGAAAATTAACTCACTGTCCTTACAGGTCCCTGGAAACAAGGACTTGCAGAGTGAAAGAAACTGACACTGTCCCTACCTAGAGTTTTCTGTCCCTAGAATAAATGTTTTTTTTAATCACAATATAGCACAAGGAAAATTAACTCACTGTCCTTACAGGTCCCTGGAAACAAGGACTTGCAGAGTGAAAGAAACTGACACTGTCCCTACCTAGAGTTTTCTGTCCCTAGAATAAATGTTTTTTTTAAGCACAATATAGCACAAGGACAATTAACTCACTGTCCTTACAGGTCCCTGGAAACAAGGACTTGCAGAGTGAAAGAAAAAAAACACTCTCCCTACCTACAGTTTTCTGTCCCTAGAAAAAATGTTTTTTTTAATCACAATATAGCACAAGGAAAATTAACTCACTGTCCTTACAGGTCCCTGGAAACAAGGACTTGCAGAGTGAAAGAAACTGACACTGTCCCTACCTAGAGTTTTCTGTCCCTAGAATAAATGTTTTTTTTAATCACAATATAGCACAAGGACAATTAACTCACTGTCCTTACAGGTCCCTGGAAACAAGGACTTGCAGAGTGAAAGAAACTGACACTGTCCCTACCTAGAGTTTTCTGTCCCTAGAATAAATGTTTTTTTTAAGCACAATATAGCACAAGGACAATTAACTCACTGTCCTTACAGGTCCCTGGAAACAAGGACTTGCAGAGTGAAAGAAAAAAAACACTCTCCCTACCTACAGTTTTCTGTCCCTAGAAAAAATGTTTTTTTTAATCACAATATAGCACAAGGAAAATTAACTCACTGTCCTTACAGGTCCCTGGAAACAAGGACTTGCAGAGTGAAAGAAACTGACACTGTCCCTACCTAGAGTTTTCTGTCCCTAGAATAAATGTTTTTTTTAATCACAATATAGCACAAGGACAATTAACTCACTGTCCTTACAGGTCCCTGGAAACAAGGACTTGCAGAGTGAAAGAAACTGACACTGTCCCTACCTAGAGTTTTCTGTCCCTAGAATAAATGTTTTTTTTAAGCACAATATAGCACAAGGACAATTAACTCACTGTCCTTACAGGTCCCTGGAAACAAGGACTTGCAGAGTGAAAGAAAAAAAACACTCTCCCTACCTACAGTTTTCTGTCCCTAGAAAAAATGTTTTTTTTAATCACAATATAGCACAAGGAAAATTAACTCACTGTCCTTACAGGTCCCTGGAAACAAGGACTTGCAGAGTGAAAGAAACTGACACTGTCCCTACCTAGAGTTTTCTGTCCCTAGAATAAATGTTTTTTTTAATCACAATATAGCACAAGGACAATTAACTCACTGTCCTTACAGGTCCCTGGAAACAAGGACTTGCAGAGTGAAAGAAACTGACACTGTCCCTACCTAGAGTTTTCTGTCCCTAGAATAAATGTTTTTTTTAAGCACAATATAGCACAAGGACAATTAACTCACTGTCCTTACAGGTCCCTGGAAACAAGGACTTGCAGAGTGAAAGAAACTGACACTGTCCCTACCTAGAGTTTTCTGTCCCTAGAATAAATGTTTTTTTTAAGCACACTATAGCAGAAGCACAAAACACACTGACACTCTCCCTACCTATCCTTCTCTTTCCCTAAACTAAAGGAATCCAGGTTAAGCAAGAAAGAAATAACAGTCACTGTCCCTGCCTATGCTACTCTATCCCTGCTCCGGAACACACTACACTAGGCCGCCGTGCTGGCGGCCTTTTATAGTGTGGGGCGTGTACTAAACACCCTCAGCAATAATTGGCCACAGGCATCCTGCCTGTGGCCAATCATTGCTCTCCTCGCTGCCGGCGCTGTGATTGGCCAAGCATGCGGGGTCACAGTGCATGCTTGGCCAATCACAGCGCCTGGATGACACTGCGATGGCGTAGTGCATTGTGGGCCGTTCGCGTCACTCGAATTTGGCGCGAACGGCCCAAATCGTTCGATCTTCGTCGAACGATCGAACAGCCAATGTTCGAGTCGAACGTATGTTCGACTCGAACACGAAGCTCATCCCTAGTGTTCGCCATGCATGGCAAAGCAACAGGTTTTCAAAATTTCTCTGCTAGTAAGGTGGTGGTAGTGGTGGGGGGGGCTTTGACTTTTTTTTCTTCCTACCATGATGCAGCTTTGACCCTCTGAGCGACTATGGGGCCCAAGCACTCTCCCATGGGAAGAGATCCTTGGTCCTTGCAGGCTTTTCCTGCAGACGTTTGTCCAAAGAGCTTGCACTCTAAAACCTGCATGGCTCATTAATTGCACATTCAAGTCGCCTAGAAGTCGGATTAAAGTAGTACAGGAACCTTTTTTGAAGTCAGAGCGACTTCAGTAGTGTGCATTAAGACGGCTCTCATTCACTTACATTAATTTTCTCATGCCGCGCGACTTGAGGCGACTTGGGGCAACTTGGGGCGACTTCAAGTCAGATCCAAAGTCGCCCCTGTGTCAATGGGCTCTAATGGTTCACGTTAAAAAATAAATAAAAAAAAATAACAAACATGTCATACTTACCTCCACTGTGCAGATTGTTTTGCACAGAGTGGCCCCGATTGTCCGCTTCTGGGGTCCCACGGCGTCTCTCTCGGCTCCTCCCCGCAATAGCTAACCTCCTCTGGTAAGCTCTCTCCCGAAGGGGGTTACCTTGCGGGCGCGCTCCCGTGTCATACACTCGGCGTACATAGCCGCCGAGTGTATGACTCGGCCCCGCCCCCCACGGCGCGCGCATCATTGGATTTGATTAACAGTAGCGGGAGCCAATGGCTGCGCTGCTATCAATCTATCCAATGAAGAGCCGAGAAGCCGTGGGGAGAACGACGCAGAATCGCGCCCACGGAAGTTTGGGGCTCAGGTAAGTAAAACGGGGAATCGGGGGGGGGCTGGACAGTGCAAGTTGTTTTTTCACCTTAATGCATAGTATGCATTAAGGTGAAAAAACACGAGGCTTTACAACCCCTTTAAGTCCCCATTCACACCTGATTATTTTGTCATCCAATTCCTGAAGTGCGACAAGAATCATGATAAAAAATTATATTATTCAAATTCTTTTTAAATGGCGCCCATGCCAAGTGGGCAACCTCCTGTGTTCACAATGCAGAAGGATTGGCACGGGACGCTTATGGACATACAGAGTCCATGGAGATCCCATAGTAAGGTATATGCGTAGTTACATTGATCCAAGCTGAACTTTGTAAAATATCCATACCTAGAATTCTTCTTTAAGGATCCAGTGGCTGTTTTATTATAACAATAGCTGACATAGCAACTTATGTAAAGTCCAGTGTTAATTAGCCAGTAAAGTTAACAAAGTATAATTGCTCCATTAAACATGTCTCACAATGGGGCTCCTTTTTGGTAAAATTCCCAACGTTGAATATTTCAGTGCTGAAGAGCCATCGCCGTCCCGCCGTTAATCTTCCTAAAAAGTCTATTTCTATCTTTTGACAATTTTGTCACAAGTCATTTTCTTAAATAATTGTTTCCATAAAAATGACTGGCTCGGGCAGTAAAACATTATTTTGTAATTGATCATAAGGGGATTAAAATGGCTAAAACTGGCAGAAGTGGTGCAAGGGCTTTTCGATGGCCACCGACGGTCCTTGATCAGCCGCCAACTATTCAATTAGCAGAAAAAGACTTAGTGATCCTTTCACCATTTCCATTTATTTTATCTCGGAGGAAAAAAATGTCCCCTTTTTTTTTTTGCTCATTCCAGATAAATGTTAGAGTTTTATCATCACAATTCCACAATTTCAAATCAATTTAAATGTTTAAAGATTCATTCTTCAATAGAAGCTTCTATCTAATCATATGGGAAACGGGAGTAAAAGGTGTTTTTTTAATGGGACAAAGTTTTATGAAAACAACATGTGGAATATTTTGTATCCATATTCTGGTTGTACTTTTGGCTACTTTTTTATCTGTGGCAACCAGCTTTTGATTGCAAAAATAACCAAATCAAGGCAAGCTTCCACCAACAGTTTCTACCACAATTTGGAACTTGGTGTGCCATGCCTGCACAATGTGTATTGGGATTAGAGTTGGGCCGAACAACCCCCCCCCGGTTCAGTTCATCGCAAAAATTCGGACCCGAACTCCAAACCCTATGAAAGTCTATGGGACCCGAACTTGAGAAATCAAAAGTGCCCATTTTTATGCAAGCTTTTGCCCATAAAAAGGGTATAGGGGCTGGGTATTGCCCCGAGGGACATGTACCAATGCAACATTTTTTTTTTAAATAATTTTTTTTCAGGAGCAGTGATTTAAATGATGCTTAACCGCTTGCCGGCCGCCTCACGTAGATACAGTATACGTCGGCAGAATGGCACGGGCAGGCAAAGCAACGTATATATACTTTGCTTTAAACCTGCCCCCTAGCAGGCGCGCGCGGTCTCCGTCGCCACGCCCGCGGGACCCACGGACTCGATGTCCGCCGGTGTCCCGCGATCGGGTCACGCAATAGCAGAACGGGGGGATGTCTTTGTAAACAAGACATCTCCCTATTCTGCCTAGTGACACAGCACTGATCGTCTGCTCCCTCTCATCGGGAGCAGCGATCAGTGATGTGTCACAGTAAGCCACGCCCCCTAACAGTTAGAAATCACTCCCTAGGACACACTTAACCCTTTCAGCGCCCCCTACTGGTTAACCCCTTCACTGCCAGTCACATTTACACAGTAATCAGTGCATGTTTATAGCACTGATTGCTGTATAAATGTGAATGGCCCCAAAATAGCACCAAAAGTGTTCGATGTGTCTGCCATAATGTCACAGTCATGATAAAAATTGCAGATCGCCGCTTAAACAAGTAAAAAAAAAAATTATAATAAAAATGCCTAAAACTACCCCTATTTTGTAGACGCTATAACTTTTGCGCAAACCAATCAATATACGGTTATTGCGATTTTTTTGTAGAAGAATATGTATCGGCCTAAACTGAGAAAAAAATCTTTTTTTTTAAAAAAGAATTTGGGATATTTATTATAGCAAAAAGTACAAAATATTGCTTTTTTTTTTTTCAAAATTGTCGCTCTATATTTGTTTATAGCGCAAAAAATAAAAAGCGCAGAGGTGATCAAATACCACCGAAAGAAAGCTCTATTTGTAAGAAAAAAAGGACGTCAATTTTGTTTGGGAGCCACGCTGCACGACCGCGCAATTGTCAGTTAAAGCGACGCAGTGCCGAATCGCAAAAAGTGGCCCGGTCATTTGGCAGCCAAATGGTCCAGGGCTAAAGTGGTTAAAGTGAGGCGAAAAAAATGAAAAATTCCTTTAACCACTTTGACCAGGCCATAGCAGAATGACGACTACAGTGCGGTCGGCTTATTCTGGGAGGTCATACAAAAAAGTCCTTATGAAGAACCAGCCAGAAGATAGAATATCCCAGCACCAGCCTCAGTGTAATAGATGGAACCACACAACACCACTGTGATCAGGCAATTCCCCTTACTGGAAAGCGTGAACCCTCTTATTATAGAGTGTTCAAACTCGCTTGGTAGGCATCAGAGGGAATCCTCAATCCAAAGGAACTGTAACCACTTCACATGGAAAACTTAGGGATTAGAAAGCCAGTACCCCAATGCCGCGTACACACGATCGGTTTTATGATGAAAAAAGGCAGATGGACTTTTTTCATCGGACAAACCGATTGTGTATGGGCCCCATCGGTCTTTTTTCCATCGGTATAAAAAAATAGAACATGTTTTAAGTTTTACCTATGGAAAAAAAAAACGATAGCAAATTCCGATCGTCTGTGGGGAACTCCATCGGAGAAAAAACCCATGCATGCTCAGAATCAAGTCGACACATGCTCAGAAGCATTGAATTTAATTTTTCTCGGCTCATCGGAGTGTTTTACGTCACCGCGTTTGGAACGGTCGGTTTTTTGACTGATGGTGTGTAGGCAAGACTGATGGAAGTCAGCTTCATCGGTTTTCCGATGGAAAAATCCATTGGTTTAATAACCATAGGAAATCTGATCGTGTGTACAGGGCTTTAGGACAACCAAATTTTATTTGTGTACAGCTTTGCATGACCGCGCAATTGTCAGTTAATGTAACGCAGTGCTATATTGCAAAAAATGGCCTAGTCATGAAGGGGGGTAAACGTTCAGGGGCTGAAGTGGTTGCGTTTATTACCGCTTTAAGAAAACTGTATTCAGTGAGACATGATGAAAAAAAGATTTTGGACTTGCATACACTTTGAAATACTAAAACAATAACGTGGCCCAACAATCACACTAAACTTAAACAGTCTGAAAATCCTAAAGAGAAAAAAGTACATTTAAAAAAAAAATCTATTTTATTATACTGCTTGTGTCAAATATTCCCTTTTTCTTTTCATTCTTTTTTTTTTTTTTCAGTTGCGGTTTCTACTTTTCTACCTCATGGCCCAGATTGCATTTTATAATCAAAGATGTGATGGAAGAATGGTCTTTACAGTAAAATGCAATCACATTTAATCATATTTAATATGCTTATTTTTCACCTCATCAAACTTATAACATTTGATTTTCACCATCTGATTTTGTGGAGATACACTATCTCGCAACGTAAAATATTACACTTCTTTTGAGGCTGCTGCCAGATCAAATATATATATATATATTTTTTTTATCTTTTACTTTTATTTAGTCCTTGGAGTTTTTATGTTAGAAGTGCTACCATGTTTATCATACAATGCATATTATGGCTATTTAAAGGAAAATCTATTATGACTAAAGTAGTAGTAAAGTATTTATGAAATAAATCATTGCTTCAGAAGAAGATTTGTAAACTCATTTTTTTATTATTATTATTATTATTATTTTTTATTTTATTTTTGTAAGAGAAACTACTTTGATCTGCCAATACTACAGTGTGCCATGCGCTGAACTAAATGTATTATAAGGAGAGGTAGGCCTAAAGCAGTGGAAAGGTGGGATCTAAAAATGTTAAAAATGGTAATTTATGTATAATTAAAAAATAAAATAAATTAATGTGTCTTTAATACTGATGGTATAAGAACACATTTTGTGCAGCCCTTTAATGACTGTACAAGCCTGCATGATTACCGTACATACTCGAGTATAAGCCGACCCGAATATAAGTCGAGGCATTTTACCACCAAAAAATGGGAAAACGTATTGACTTGAGAATAAGCCTAGGGTGTCCACCTGCGTGCCTCACCATGCCTCACTGGACCTACGACCGGCCGGTACCAGGTCCCCGTAATCTCCAAAGAAATTACCGTTTAACATGGGAGTCTATGGAAGGGGTGCCCGGCTTTAAAAACTTGGTGCGCCCCGGCCGTAGGTCCCCCGGACAACAAACTTTGCACACGTGTAGAGGAAGAGTGTGGCTATATGTGTGCCAAGTTTGGGGTCCAGGGGACCTACGGCCTGCCTGTACCGGGTCCCCAAAGTCTGGGAGATCAGGTGCAAAAAGATGACTCAAGTATAAGCCGAGGGGGGCATTTTCAGCACAAAAAATGTGCTGAAAAACTCTGCTTATACTCGAGTATATATGGTAAATTCCTTATATTTCACATCATACAGCAACTGTATATTTTTTTAACCACTTCCTGCCCGTAGAATGTCATGTGACGTCCTTAGGTTGAAGTGGTGATATCTGAATGATGGGTGCAGCTACAGGCATCATTCAGATATCTATCAGTAAATAGCTCTGTTTGATTTGCTGGTTTAGAAGTACAAGAGTTAAGCCAATTCTTTATTTTTTTCTTTCTCTAGAACCAAGTGAGATTAGTCTAGCAAAAGCCCCATAGTATGCCTTTTTCTAGCCAGACTGGACAATGAACTGATCCATTCTCTCTCATTAAACATTTCTAAACACGTATATATAGCCAGTGTTGTGACTGGTCTTAGAAGATACACAGGTGTAGCGGCCTCACCCCATCTCTTTCGTCTAGGGGTATCACACACGACAGGGTGAGATGCGCTACGGCCCATGTCCTCCCCATAGCTGTGGGTGAGGTGAAGGCCAGTATCAGATATTTCCTCGGGCCTATGTGCTTCTGTAAAGGATTAAGTCCTGTTGTGCCAACACTTCCCTTTGCTCCCAATAACCAGAGTTCCACACACCGATCACAGTCCAACTCTTGTTTTATTGCATTTCTCACAATAAACAGTGCTTCTGTAGCCAACTGGTTGCGACTTGTTAACATTTTGATACAAGGGATGAGCAGGCCGAGGCACTATCCTAATTCTCAGCTAAACCACTGCGATCTCGCCAGCGGTTACTATAGCCATATCTTGAAAGGACTTAGAACTTGAGAGTCTCTACCAGCGACTCAAGAGAATGTAGATAGGAGTACCTTCGCTGCGTTGCGGCCCCTATCAGGGGAAGATGTCTCTCCAAGGGAGTTACCAGAGGTCCATCCGTCACTGGGTTGATGCTGCTCCAGACTCTCCAAATGGGTAACCTCCCCGGCCTCCTCACCTCAGACATGGGCCCCATCCACTTCAGGGACCCTCGGACTTCTCCACCCTCGCGGGACCCAGTCGAAGTCACTGGGCCACAGGCCTCCTGGTTTAGTACCTCACCCCAGGCTGAAGGTGCCTGGGATGGACTCCAACTTCATTCGGGTCAGGCCTAGGGCACCCGAGCCGGAATGCGGAACCGCCCGCACCCAGGCCTAAGGTGCCTGGGCATGTGGTGAAGAACCTCCAGAAGAGCAAGACCTCGTGATCAGGGCGTCTCCCCCTTTTATCCGCTTCAATGACGCCACGGCAGGTTCCCCGCCCTCGCCGTACCATCTCCGAGAAGGGACAAAAAGGCCAGCACTATCGCAGTGAATCTACCTTGAGCCTGCGGGCACTCACCACCCACCGGCCAAGGAGATTATTACACCGCCCAATCCTCCACAAATACAAATGGTCATTACTCCCATACCTACACACCTGAATTTCCACCCAGGTGTACCCCACCTAAATCTAAAGACCCCGCTACACATAGATTAAGCAAATCCTCCTACATAAATTGTACCTGTTTATCTGCAACCCTCTCTCTCCTGTGTCAGTTCAATTTACAAAGCATTTCTAAGCTTCAGAAGATGGGGGTGGGAATTTAACACACTGCACAGCATAGAGCAGAGAGCTGAGTGTAATCTGACACCTGAGTGGAGGGGAATGGACACACCCCCTCTTCACAGTCTCATAGTGAATCACGCACAGCTGAGGCTGTGAATCACAGGCAGTATGCTGGGGGTGGGGATGAGGGTGGGTCTGTCTCCTTGCATAGACAGTCACAAGTGTCTCATGCAGAAAGCACGGGAATGAGAGAGGAGGTAGAAATCACACTAAGGCTACTTTCACACTGAGGCGCTGAATGCGCTGGCGGTATAGCGGTGCTATTTTTAGCGCCGCTATACCGTTTTTTTTGCCACGATTTGCGGGCGCTAGCGGGGGTATTTTAACCCCCACTAGCAGCCGAAAAAGGGTTAAAAACGCCTTCAATAACGCCTCTTTGTGGCGTTTTGCGGGCGTTTTGGAGGCGCTACCCCATTGATTTCAATGGGCAGGGGCGCTATAGGAGCGCTATTTTTAGCGCTCCTATTGCGCCTCAAAGATGCGGCTTGCAGGAGTTTTTTGACCCTCCTGCAAGCGCAACGCTCCAGAGTGAAAGCCCTCGGGCTTTCACATTGGATACTATTGAGCGGCTTTTTTGGGGCGCATTGCAGGCGCTATTTTTAGCGCAATAGCGCCTGCAAAGCGCCTCAGTGTGAAAGGGGCCATAGAGCTTTGGACTGAGACAAATACACACCATAGAAGGATATGCTTTGTTCCTTTTTCATTTCAGAGGTTTAAACTATTATAATATGTCCACAGGATATTAGAGAAATGGCATGGGTCTCCAATGCAGACAATTTTCTCCTCACAGTTACACTATATTACCAAAAGTATTGGGACGCCTGCCTTTACACACACATAAACTTTAATGGCATCCCAGTCTTAGTCCGTAGGGTTCAATATTGAGTTGGCCCACCCTTTGTGGCTATAACAGCTTCAACTCTTCTGGGAAGGCTGTCCACAAGGTTTAGGAGTGTGTCTATGGGAATGTTTAACCCTTCTTCCAGAAGCACATTTGTGTGGTCAGGCACTGATGTTGGCCGAGAAGGCCTGGCTCGCAGTCTCCGCTCTAATTCATCCCAAAGGTGTTCTATCGGGTTGAGGTTAGGACTCTGTGCAGGTCAGTCAAGTTTCTCCACCCCAAACTCACTCATCCATGTTTTTTTGAACCTTGCTTTGTGCACTGGTGCGCAGTCATGTTGGAACAGGAAGGGGCCATCCCCAAACTGTTTCCACAAAGTTGGGAGCATGAAATTGTCCAAAATTTCTTGGTATGCTGACACCTTAAGAGTTCCCTTCACTGGAACTAAGGGGCCAAGCCCAACCCCTGAAGAGCAACCCCACACCATAATCCCCCTTCAACAAATTATGTTGACCAGTGCACAAAGCAAGGTCCATAAAGACATGGGTGAGCGAGTTTGGGGTGGAGGAACTTGACTGGCCTAGCACAGAGTTCTGACCTCAACCTGATAGAACACCTTTGGGATGAATTACTGCAAGCCAGGCCTTCTCGTCAAACATCAGTGCCTGACCTTAGAAATGTGTTTTTTGGAAGAATGGTCAAACATTCCCATAGACACACTCCTAAACCTTGTGGACAGCCTTCCCAGAAGAGTTGAAGCTGTTATAGCTCCAAAGGGTGGGCCAACTTATTATTAACCCTACGGACTAAGACTGGGATGCCATTAAAGTTAATGTGCGTGTAAAGGCAGGTGTCCCAATACTTTTGGTAATATAGTGTATCACTTATGGGATAGCTACTTTTGACTGCGGTAACTTTATGTTCAGAGATGGCTTTGAAGGACTGGCAGACTCCACATGCAATGATTCTTTCTGCTTTCCCTTGGATACAGATTCAAATGTCTGGAACCTAACCGGCCAGGGTTTAATGTGGCCAGGCCATTTCTATTTATTTCTGGTTTATATAAGGCAAGGTAATTATGTTTGTATCATTAAAAGATTTTTTACAGTTCCTGCTGAAATATTTATATTCGAATAATGGACTTACAGTTTGAGTACACGCTATTTATCAAGATAGCATTGTGGGAATTGGAAGTAGAGAATAGATGGTTTCTATAGATCATGGAGATACATTTCTATTAAAGAAACAGCAGGAGAGGTGGAAGATGTACAAATCTACAGAATGAATAAAGCAATTCAGGGAGATCCTTGCACTGTAGGTCTTTAGGTACAACTTACTCTCCAGCAGGGAAAACATTGAGCAGCACAGGAGTGACATTACCAAATCTCAATTCAAATCTAGTAGTCAGAGGCAACACTGGCTTAGATGATCTCACACTCCAGATACAGTAAAATCTAACTTTTATCTGCAAGCTCAGTGCACCAGCACTGCATATATTACGTTGAGAGATACACCGTTTCCATACTGTGGGTGTATTCTGCTCTTTGAAAAAGATCCATTTAGGGGGAAAAAAATAGGCACTTTATTGTGCTCTTTTCCAAAAGACCCATAGGGCAAAAAAAAAAAAAATTTGCATTTTATTTTGCTCGTGCAAAAAAAGACCCGTTTAGGGCAAAAAAATAAAAAATAAAAATTTGCACTTTAATGTACGCTTGCAAAAAGAGCCATTCAGGGCCACAAAAAATAGTTTGCAGTGTGTTATACATATGTGGAGGTGTGTGAAATAAACAATTTCTATATAGTTTTCTCCTACTGTGCTATACTAAAAAAACTTAATTTTTTTTGAATAGCATTTTCTGCAATTCTGTAGCTGTGCGATTCAGCGGTTACGTACTGTGGGTGTGTTCTGCTCTTCCAAAAAACGCCATTTAGGGGCACAAAAAATAGTTTGCAGTGTGTTATACATATGTGGAGGTGTGTGAAATAAACAATTTCTATATAGTTTTCTCCTACTGTGCTATACTAAAAAAACAACATTTTTTTTGAATAGCATTTTCTGCAGTTCTGTAGCTGTGCGATTCAGCGGTTACGTACTGTGGGTGTGTTCTGCTCTTCCAAAAACACCCATTTAGGGGCACAAAAAATTGTTTGCAGTGTGTTATACATATGTGGAGGTGTGTGAAATAAACAATTTCTATATAGTTTTCTCCTACTGTGCTATACTAAAAAAACTAAATTTTTTTTGAAGAGCATTTTCTGCAGTTCTGTAGCTGTGCAATTCAGCGGTTACGTACTGTGGGTGTGTTCTGCTCTTCCAAAAAACACCATTTAGGGGCACAAAAAATAGTTTGCAGTGTGTTATACATATGTGGAGGTGTGTGAAATAAACAATTTCTATATAGTTTTCTCCTACTTTGCTATACTAAAAAAACAACATTTTTTTTGAATAGCATTTTCTGCAGTTCTGTAGCTGTGCGATTCATCGGTTACGTACTGTGGGTGTGTTCTGCTCTTCCAAAAACACCCATTTAGGGGCACAAAAAATAGTTTGCAGTGTGTTATACATATGTGGAGGTGTGTGAAATAAACAATTTCTATATAGTTTTTTCCTACTGTGCTATACTAAAAAACAATTTTTTTTTTGAATAGCATTTTCTGCAGTTCTGTAGCTGTGCGATTCAGCGGTTACGTACTGTGGGTGTGTTCTGCTCTTCCAAAAAACGCCATTTAGGGGCACAAAAAATAGTTTGCAGTGTGTTATACATATGTGGAGGTGTGTGAAATAAACAATTTCTATATAGTTTTCTCCTACTGTGCTATACTAAAAAACAATTTTTTTTTTGAATAGCATTTTCTGCAGTTCTGTAGCTGTGCGATTCAGCGGTTACGTACTGTGGGTGTGTTCTGCTCTTCCAAAAACACCCATTTAGGGCAAGATCCTAAATTTGGAAAATATGAGGAGAAGGTCAAAGGGACGTGGTGGCCCCGGTCGTGGTGCTGCTGGTGGAGCTCCTGTTGCAGGGAGAGGACGTGGTGGATCTGTGCCAGATACACGCACAAGTGAAACACCTTCCTCAGGTGCAAGTACGCGACCGAGCCTGCGGCGGTATTTTGTCGCGCCTAATGAGGCTGTACGAATGTTTAGGCCAGGACAAGTACAAGCGATAGTAGATTGGGTTGCTGACAGTGCCTCGGGTTCCTTCACATTGTCTCCCACCCACTCTTCTGATGAAAGATCAGAGTTGGCACCTGAAACCCATGTCCATCAGTCTTTCACCTCACCCCCTTGCAAATCAGCCAAGCAGTCTGAGCCCCAAATCATGCAGCAGTCTCTTCTGCTTTTCGATGACTCTGTTAGCAGGGTTTCTTAGGGCCATCCACCTAGCCCTGCCCCAGAAGTGGAAGAGATTGAGTGCACCGATGCCCAACCACTTATGTTTCATGATGAGTACATGGGAGGACCATCGCAGTACGTCTCGGATGATGACGAAACACAGGTGCCAACTGCTGCTGCTTTTGCAATTGTGCAGACAGACAAGGAGGGCAGGGGTGAAGACTGGGTGGAAGATGATGTGGAGGACGATGAGGTCCTCGACCCCACATGGAATCAACGTTATGCAGGTGACCAGTGTAGTTTGGAGGAAGAGGCGGTGGTCGCACAGAGCCACCAGCACAGCAGAAGAGGGAGCAGGGTGCAAAAGCGGAGCGTCCATCCCCTATACAGTATGTCTGCTACTGCCCAACGCAGCAAGGGACCGAGCACACCAAAGCCAGGTCCAAGGAGTTCCCTAGCGTGGCAGTTCTTCACACAGTGTGTTGATGACAAGACACGAGTGGTTTGCACGCTGTGCAATCAGAGCCTGAAGCGAGGCATAAACATTCTCAACCTGAGCACAACCTGCATGACCAGGCATCTAAGTGCAAAGCACGAGCTGCAGTGGAGTGAACACCTCAAAAACCAAGAAAGGTCTCTGGCTCCTCCTACTTCCTCTTCTGCTGCAGTCTCGGCCTCTTCATCCACCTCTGTAGTGACAGTGGCACCTGCCACCCCACAAACAGAGGATCTGCCAGCAACACTACCACCTGGGTCACCAACCATCTCCACAATGTCCCATGGAAGCGTTCAGCTCTCTATCTCCCAAACATTGGAGCGGAAGAGGAAGTTAACCCTAGCCACCCGCGATCCCTGGCCCTGAATGCCAGCATTTCAAAACTCCTGGCCTTTGAAATGCTGTCATTCCGTCTGGTGGAGACGCAGAGTTTTAAAAGCCTGATGGCATTGGCTGTCCCACAGTACGTCGTGCCCAGCCGCCACTACTTTTCCAGGCGAGCCATCCCTTCCCTGCACAACCAAGTGGGGGACAAAATCAGGTGTGCACTGCGCAACGCCATCTGTGGCAAGGTCCACCTAACTACGGATGCGTGGACCAGTAAGCACGGTCAGGGACGTTATATCTCCCTAACAGCACACTGGGTAAATGCAGTGGCGGCTGGGCCTGAGGCAGATAGCAGTTTGGCGCATGTCCTTCCACCACCGAGGATTGCAGGGCGCTTCAGTTTGCCTCCTGTTGCTAACTCCTCCTACTCCGCTTCCTCATCCTCTACCGTCTCCTCATCCGGTCAGCGTAACACCTTCACCACCAACTTCAGCACAGCCAGGGGTAAACGACAGCAGGCAGTTTTAAAACTTTCCTGTTTGGGGGAAAAACCCCACACCGCGCAGGAGTTGTGGAGGGACATGGAACAACAGACCAATGAGTGGTTGCTGTCAGTGAGCCTCAAGCCCGGCCTGGTGGTGTGCGATAATGGGCGAAATCTCATAGCAGCTCTGGGCCTAGCCGGTTTGACGCACATCCCTTGCCTGGCGCATGTGCTGAACTTGGTGGTCCAGAGGTTCCTTAAAAATTACCCCAATATGCCAGAGCTGCTGCAGAAAGTGCGGGCTGTGTGTGCGCACTTTCGGCGTTCTCACCCTGCTGCTGCTCGCCTGTCATCGCTGCAGCGTAACTTCGGCCTTCCCGCTCACCGCCTCATATGTGACGTGCCCACAAGGTGGAACTCCACCTTGCACATGCTGGCCAGACTGTGCGAGCAGCAGCAGGCGATAGTGGAGTTTCAGCTGCAGCAATAACGCGTGAGTCGCTCTGCGGAACAGCACCACTTCACCACCAATAACTGGGCCTCCATGCGAGACCTGTGTGCCTTGTTGCGCTGTTTCGAGTACTTCACCAACATGTCCAGTGCCAATGACGCAGTTCTCAGTGTTACTATCCCAGTTCTATGCCTCCTTGAAAAAACGCTTCGGGCGATGATGGAAGAGGATGTGGCACAGGAGGATGAGGAGGAGGAGGAGGAAGCGGGATCTTTTTAAAGGCTTTCAGGGCAGTCTTTCACAAGTGGCTACGAGGGTGGGTTCCTGCACCAACAAACGCCAGGTACACAATTGTCCGGCAGAAAGGGCACAGTTCTGGAGGATGACGAGGTGGAGGAGGAGATGAAGGAGGAGGAGGAGGAGCCATTTTCACAGCAGGGTGGCACCCAGACCAGCTCGTGGCCATCACTGGTGCGTGGCTGGGGGGATACAGAGGACACAGACGATACACCTCCCACAGAGGACAGCTTTTCTTTGCCTCTGGGCAGCCTGGCACACATGAGCGATTACATGCTGCAGTGTTTCCGCAATGACCGCCGAGTTGCCCACATTTTAACTGGTGCTGATTACTGGGTGGCCACCCTGCTGGATCCCCGTTACAAGGACAACGTACCGTCCTTAATTCCCTCACTGGAGCGGGATCGTAAGATGCGCGAGTACAAGCGCACGCTGGTAGACGCGCTGCTGGTGGCATTCCCACCTGACAGCGGGCGTACGGTGGAAGCACAAGGCGAAGGCAGAGGAGGAGGAAGAGGTCGCCAACGCAGCCGGGGCACCGGCAGCACCTCAGAAGGCAGGGTTAGCATGGCTGAAATGTGGAAAAGCTTTGTCAGCACGCCACAACAACCAGCACCACCAGCTGAGATAGAACGTCTTAGCAGGAGGCAGCATTTCACCAACATGGTTGAGCAGTATGTGTCCACAGGCCTACACGTACTGGATGACGGGTCTGCCCCCTTTAACTTCTGGGTCTCCAAATTGGGCACATGGCCTGAGCTTGCCCTTTATGCCTTGGAGGTGCTGGCCTGCCCTGCAGCCAGTGTATTATCTGAACGTGTATTTAGCACGGCAGGGGGCGTTATCACAGACAAGCGCAGCCGCCTGTCCAGAGCCAATGTGGACAAGCTCACGTTCATTAAAATGAACCAGGCATGGATCCCACAGGACTTGTCCGTACCTTCTGCAGAATAGACATGTATACCGGTGTTGTGACAAAAACTGTCCGGCCATCGGATTGTGCCCGGCCCATACTGCGAAGGCGCAGTGCTTGCGCAGTACAGAGGACAAGGAGATTCACAAAATCTCCGAAGATGAACGGCGCCTGCGCTGTGAGTGCAGGTTCAAGCCCCACCATCCAAGTGGACATACGGTAGCACATATTAACAGGGCCCCTCACGGGCTCGGTTCGATCGCCACGCTTCGGGCACGGCCTCACTTGGCTCGGCTTGAACCACGGATGGTGTGGCCTTCACCTGAACTCACCACGCAGGCGCCGTTCGTCTTGGGAGATTTTCGAAATCCCCTTGTCCTACATACTGAGCAAGCGCAGTACAGGGTGGACACTATTTGACGGGGGACAGAATTCGACACATCACCGGCCTTACCCAGCCATTGTTGTATTTTTGAACCAGTGTTGGCTACCTCATCCTCCTCCACCGCCGCTTCCACCTACACAGCCACATCCACCGCCACCTCAACCTCCTACTCCATATGGACCTCGTCCTCCTAGGTCAAGATTATAATTTTTATTTTATTTTTTTGTAGCGCACAGATCCTTTCCCCCTTACCTGCCTTTATGTTGTTGGCTCCTCGCAGGAGGGAGAAAGGCACACCGCACTACCAGCCCGTACCCTCCTATATAAAGAGGTTGAGCGGTGTACTTGACGGGCCGTGTCCACAGCCGGAGTCAAAACTCCTCCAGAGGATGATTCTCACCTCTACTGTAGGTAGAGGCAAGTCCTTTAATTCCCAGTAAAGTCAATGTCCACACCAGCTGAAATTACAACTCTTATTCTCTCATGGCAAAATAAACTCTACTCGGATAGAAAAGGTTAGAGCAAAGAAACAGGACAGCTTAAGGTGTGGAGGAGGTCCAGGCACAAACGTAGCGCATTCACTTCACTGCTTAGGTTTCTTAAACAGTTTTAGGTGCACGGTCTCTGCCACAGACCTTGAGGTTGGTCTCTGCCACAGACCGGGTGTACAAGGCCCCTGCCACGGACCTGGAGAACTTTGGTCTCTGCCACAGACCAGGGTGTATAAGGCCCCTGCCACGGGCCGGGTGAATAAGGCCTCTGATACAGTCAAGATGACCTTGAGCTTCTCCTTCTACGAACCCAGCCCATATCAAGGGGAAGACATCTCTCCAGGGAGTCAACAGACCCTTCCTTCACCGTGACTCCCGTATCGGTCCATCAGAATGATCCTCCCTTCCCTGGAACATGGTCCCCTACACGAGGCGGCACCCTAAGACTCCTCGACCCTTAGCGGACTCCAGACGAAGGCTCTGGACTCCAGGCTTTACTCCCGCACCTAGGCCTCCATACCCAGGGCCGCAGGAACTCCAGGATAGTACCTCACCCCGGGCTAAAGGTACCCGAGATGGAACATGCACCCAGGCCGAAGGCACCTGGGCGTGGACCCCACTGGACATCAGCCCCCAGGCCAAAGGTCTGCCCCTTTTATATGCTCTCCTGGCATGCACAGCAGGTTCCCCGCCCCACTGTACTACTGCCAAGAGGGGACACAAAAGGCACAGCACTGTATCGGCGGTTCAACCCTAGCCTACCATGGCAGCGCCACCTGTAGGCCGCAGGGAACTGCACACCAATACTGTCCCCCGAGGACAAAATGGTCCATGAATCCTACAGAATTAGGGTGTTTGAGCCTATTTACCACTCAAACACTTCCCTTAAATTTAGCACCCCGCTACATTTTTATTTCAAAGTATTTTATTTTCCCACTAGCTTATCCATTAAATTGAATAATTTATTCCAGAAAGGGCGTATTCTGGGGCATTCCCACCATATGTGTGGCATCGTGCCGTTGAGTTTCTGAGGTTCTTAATGACTTCCCGTACCACTTCTGCTGAAAAGGGGGCCTCCAGCATATTTTTTTATTTTTTTTATGTTATTTTAAGTTATTTCCCTATCCACATTTGTTTGCAGAGCACTTGCCATGCTCTTAACAACATTTTGCTGCCATTTGCAGCCCTCTAGCCCTTTCCATGACTTTTTTAGAGCCTTTTTAGTCCTTAGAAGTCCGGGTCCCCATTGACTTCAATGGGGTTCGGGTTCGGGTTCGGGTTAAAGTTCTGTCCCGAACCCGAACTTTTTTCCGAAGTTCGGCCGAACTCGTCCATCCAGGTGTCCGCTCAACTCTATAGAAGACCCATAAAGTAGATGAACCAAGTGGCAGCTGAATTTGTAGGGGGTTAGAGAAGAGAGTCTTTACTGTTCGCTGTATCTTTGGGTAGGTCCATAATACATGGAATAAAGTCCCTGGATGTCGGAAGCACTTCTAGCGGCAGTCTAGAACGTTAGAGTTGATGTTATGTAAAAAAGCACGGTAAAGAATTTTCAAACTGGTTTACTTTATGTGTAGCACAGGGTTGCTACTAAAGTTATTATATTGAATAGTTAATTGTCTCTTAAGTAAGGGTTTGGCTCCCTCTAGTGACCACTGAAACTTTGTCAGGATCTTTTTTTTAATTTAGGAAGCAAACAGTTATGCATTGTGGGATATATAGTTTGATGAGGAAGTGACTCGTGTTGTTAAATCAGTCTGGGAACTACTGGATCCACAATGCCAAGTCACAGACCCACAATGCCTAGTCACAAAACAGACTGCGGGGTAAACAGATAAAAGGACAGGCGTGGCCTACTTTCGGCCTCTCCGGACGCCATTCAACAACCAGCAGGAAGTCTGTGTGTGACCAGAACTGAGAGCCTGCGGCCTAGGGCGGAGAGCGCATCGCCCACCCCAGAGGGATCCTTGTGAACAGCCCTGCTAATCGAGCAGGAGGATCGGCCTGTGCTTTACAGCATTTGAAGCCATCTGCCTTCCAGAACGCCGGGAGGAGCAGCGCGGCATGGTGGCACCATCTACACGGACTGAGTCTGTAGCCAGCTGGGATCCATAGTGGTGAGGAGGCACCTGCCTATCCAAGCAGTCACTGTAGTATTGCTAAGTGAGTTTCTTCCATACAGACGGCCGCTGAGACCTGTAGTTCCACGGCTGTGGATCTGCTGCACCTAAGCATCTTACAACCAGACTTTGGGGCTTTGTCTTTCTCTCCTGCGCTGTAAGGTCAGTACTGTATTACTCACACATAGAAGGAATCACAAGTGGGAATAGTTCTTCAGCAAAGGAATCCATAGCATCATATTCTACAGTTATTGCTATTTCTCTGTTCCTTTTGGATTACAATTAATCTCACAACTTAACACTGCAGTATAAAATAAGCTAGCTGAAGACAGAACTGGAAATTGAGAGACATTACTCACTTTATTCCTTTACAAAGCTCTACATTAAAGAATTGCTCTGAACTGCAACCTAGGGGGAGCCATTTAGTGAAATATAGTTAGGACTTGCATTGAATTACTGTATTCACTGTTTGTGCATTTTCTGTGTGCATTGGTCTGTGTACTGAGGCCTCAGTGGGAAGGTATTCAATACATGTGTTAAAAGTATTTAGGATCTATCTCCCTGTGCACCTGTTCACATATACCCCCATTACCTCATTACTGTGTACACGTGTATGATATTACTGCATTGAACAAATACCTCCTACCAATCATAACCTGTGTTTATTCATCTGTTACTCATACCATTTCCTTGTGTTATTCTTTACCATAGTAAACATTTACAAGTGGTTATATTGTGTGTGAGTCTCTATTTACTACCACAGCTGATGGAGTGACGGGACCCAGGGCCTCTGTAAATATACTTCATGGTTTATCATTATTGTGTTTTCTCTCTGTTGCTGGGTTCCACACTAATATTACCAAGCAGGTGTGCCAGAGGGGTTGAGACCATTCTTGGGGTTGAGAGGCAGAGTACAGAACCAAACATACATTAAGCGGCTCCTTCGGGGGTAGAGCTACATATAGATAGTAAAGACAGAGAATTTGTGGGCTGAAGTCTACTGTATATTTACTTATTTACAAGGAGGCAGTCCTATTTTAATGTGCTAGGGACCAAACTGTTCCATTTTTCAACAGATACACTATTTCTTTGCTATGTCTTGAGTTCCACTTCAGTGGCACCAGATTGTAATATATTATTGTAGCGATAATTCCATTAAGCCAGAGCCTACATTGGCCAAGAAAGCAAAATACCTTGATTCTTTTGTCTTGAACACCGAAGAAGTCATGGGTGTAATAGAGAAAGCTGTGGAACCCATTTCATCCGGGGAAAGGTGTACATTGATGAAGTTACAAGTTTATTGTGGCTCTTACGATGAAATATTTAAACAATTGAAACCGTGTGGTTCCGGTGCATTAAGCCATCTCTAGATTTAAATCAAACAAGACGGGAATAGCCTCTGACAAAATCAATTATGTTATGTAAGTTTGAGAGGGATGTAGCACCATTGTGCTGGGATCAGGCCCTCCTGATTTCCATGAATATTGAAAATTAATAATGCTTCAACTCTGCTTTATTAGAAATATGATACCTTAGTAATGAGGGATGGAACAACGAGGCTGCATCTGTTTTTCTTGCAGATAGAAGGCTTTTTCTGCATTGCCCAAACACCCATCCTGCTCCCGAAAATTTAGCTATATTAGATTATGCAGATAACATCTATGAAAATGCTTCTAATCTCCTTAGGTTGCCGAGAGTATAAGCATATGCTTAGATTTGCATTAGATTCTGACTTTGAAATACATTATTATAAGTCCCTGGCTGACTTTGATACCCCGTCTTTACATCTTACGGAAAGGTGGAACATTCAGTTATAGATAGCCCGCTTTTAGGATAAGGCCATTCAAATCTTTTTTTTTGTGAAGGTCGATTCGAAGTCTGATGATTTAAAAATAATACTAAGTGAGATAGGACACACAGACATTGGAGTGATTGAGTTTTTCTTCTCGAAAACAGCACAGAATTTCTTGTTAAGTCCAAAGAAAATACCATGTCCTTTAAACAACCTTGGCTTCAAAATATGATTTCATGTTATTGTCAATGGTACATTATTAGTGTGTAATTATTTGTGATGGTTAGCGTGCTTTTGCAGTCTCTCTCTCTCTCTCGCTCTCTTTCTCTCTCGCTCTCTCTCTCTTTCTCTCTCTCTTTCTCTCTCTTTCTCTCTCGCTTTCTCGCTCTCTCTTTCTCTCTCGCTTTCTCGCTCTCTCTTTCTCTCTCGCTCTCTCTCTTTCTCTCTCTCTCTCTCTTTCTCTCTCTCTCTCGCTTTCTCTCTCTTTCGTTCTCTCTCGCTTTCTCTCTATTTCGTTCTCTCTCGCTTTCTCTCTCTCTCTTTCTCTCTCGCGTTCTCTCTCTCTCTTTCTCTCGCTTTCTCTCTCTCTTTCTCTCTCGCTTTCTCTCTCTCTTTCTCTCTCTTTCTCTCTCGCGCTCTCTCTCTCTCTTTCTCTCTCTTTCTCTCACTCTCTTTCTCTCTCTCTCTCTCACTTTCTCTCTCTCTTTCTTTCTCTCTCTTTCTCTCTCTCGCTTTCTCTCTCTCACTTTCTCTCTCTCTCTTTCTCGCTCTCTCTCTCTCTTTCTCTCTCTCTCATTGTCTTTTAAATGATCATCCAATTCCATAGCTGCCAACATTGCAAAAAAAAATCTGTGACACTTTTTCGCATGTAGGCGGAGCCTTGGTATAATTAGGGGGTGGGGCATTCATTTGAAGGTGTGTTATACTTTAGGAGAAAAAAGTGGCGCACGAAGCGTGGGCGTGGTTTACGCGGGTAGTGGGAGTGGCTTAAATGAGCGTGGCTCAAAGGGGGTGTGGTTAAAGTCTGAGATGAATGAGGGATGAAGGGAGAAAGAAAGAGGGAGGGAAGGAAAGAGAAGGAAGGATGGAAGGACAGCAGGCCCAGATCCTACACCATAATAGAAATATGTGTATTCCAGAGTTTAACAATCAACAGATAAAGATAATCCAAACATCTGGTGTTAGCTCTTTAATCATCCCGGCACCATGGTTGTTAGGGTGTCAGGATTACTGAAGTGCATTATTTCTCTTATTACATTTTAATATAAAATGAAATCATTCAACTCACCAAAATGCCGAATCAGTGTTAGCCCCGAGTGTGTCACCTGCCACGTCGCCTGCCACCAGATGCCATCAGGTGTCCACAGGGGAGTCCCTCCTTACATCAGGCGTACCCAGCGGAGTCCTTCCTTACATCAGGTGTACCCAGAGGAGTCCCCCTTACATCAGGCGTCCCCAGCGGAGTCCCCCCTTACATCAGGCGTCCCCAGTGGAGTCCCCCCTTACATCAAGTGTCCCCAGAGGAGTCCCTCCTTACATCAGGCGTCCCCAGCGGAGTCCCTCCTTACATCAGGCGTCCCCAGAGGAGTCCCTCCTTACATCAGGCGTACCCAGCGGAGTCCTTCCTTACATCAGGTGTACCCAGAGGAGTCCCCCTTACATCAGGCGTCCCCAGCAGAGTCCCCCTTACATCAGGCGTCCCCAGCGGAGTCCCCCCTTACATCAAGTGTCCCCAGCGGAGTCCCCCCTTACCTCAGGCGTCCCCAGCGGAGTCCCCCTTACATCAAGTGTCCCCAGCGGAGTCCCCCCTTACCTCAGGCGTCCCCAGCGGAGTCCCCCTTACATCAGGCGTCCCCAGCAGAGTCCCCCCTTACCTCAGGCGTCCCCAGCGGAGTCCCCCCTTACATCAGGCGTCCCCATCGGAGTCCCCCCTTACATCAGGCGTCCCCAGTGGAGTCCCCCCTTACATCAGGCGTCCCCAGCGGAGTCCCCCCTTACCTCAGCCGTCCCCAGCGGAGTCCTCCCTTACCACAGGCGTTCCCAGCGGAGTCCTCCCTTACCACAGGCGTTCCCAGCGGAGTCCTCCCTTACCACAGGCGTTCCCAGCGGAGTCCCCCCTTACCACAGGCATCCCCAGCGGAGTCCCCCCTTAACCACAGGCGTCTCCTGTCTCGGCCGCCATTATTGTTTCCCCTTCCCCGAAGGGGAACAAAATAGAGGCGGAGCCGACAGTGTGGCTGCAAAAAAAAATAAAAATTAAACTGTGGCGCTGCCGACCCCCGCCCCTTTCCATTACAGACAGACCTGCAGCGGGGCGGAGCGGGGCGGGGCGGGGGGGGTGGCCGGCCGGCCAGCCAAAACACAGATGTAGTACAATAGAAGATAAAGCTGCTGCGGCGCCGCCCACCCCCGGGGAGGTGCGGGGTGTGGGCGGCGCCGCAGCGGCTTTATTTTCTATTGTACTACATCCGTGTTTTGGTCTTCTTGAACATGGCGGCCGGCCGAGACATTGTCTCCGCCAGCCGTGGACCTCTAGCGGCGGCGGCCTGCGGCGTCCAAATTCGGGGGAAACGGGAAAAATCGGATTGGCCGGGACATTGGCCGGGACAAAATAAATCCGGGAAAAGGGTTTGAATCCCGGGAACGTCCCGGCCAATCCGTGACTGTTGGCAACTATGCAATTCATAGGTGCAAATTGCTGTCCACAGTTCCAGATGGCCTTTTGTTAGAGACGCTAAGAATTTCCTATTACTGCATCTATGCAGGAAGTTGAAATATGACCGTGCAGCAACAGAGTGAAAGCTAAAGTTTTGGTTGGACCAATGTAAGTATGTACACTATATTGTCAAAAGTATTGGGACACCTGCCTTTACACTCTCATGAACTTTAATGGCATCCCAGTCTTAGTCTGTAGGGTTAGTATTGTGTTGGCCCACGCTTTGCAGCTATAACAGCTTTACCTCTTCTGGGAAGGCTGTCCACAAGATTTAGGAGCTTGTCTATAGGAATGTTTGACCATCCTTCCAGAAGCGCATTTGTGAGGTTAGGCACTGATGTTGGACGAGTGTTCTCCCAAAAGTGTTCTGTCGGGTTGAGGTCTGAACTCTGTGCAGGCCAGTCAAGTGCTTCCACCCCAAACTCGCTCATCCATGTCTTTATGGACCTTGCTTTGTGCACTGGTGCTCAGTCATGTTGGAACAGAAAGGGGCCATCTCCAAACTGTTCCCACAAAGTTAGGAGCATGAAATTGTCCAAATTGTTTTGGTATGTTGACGCCTTAAGGGTTCTCTTGACTGGAACTAGGGGGCCAAGCCCAACCCCTGAAAAACATCCCCACACCACAATCCCCCCTCCACCAAATGATTTGGACCAGTGCACAAAGCAAGGTCCATAAAGACATGGATGAGCGAGTTTAGGGTGTAGGAACTTGACTGGCCTGCACAGAGTCTTGACCTCAACACGACAGAACACCTTTGGGATGAATTAGAGTGGAGACTGCAAGCCAGGCCTTCTTGTCCTTTAAGGAGGGTGGGCTCCCTCCAGTCATCTGCCCTTTATCTATCCATCAGCATACATGTGCTTCCACTGAGGAGACCTTACATTTTAGAGTTAGGACTGCAGCACACAGGGAGCCTTGACGAGGCCTGCAGCTTACACATGTATTTGCAAATGCATGCAACTAAACCCCTGTTTTTAAATGCACTGTTAGACAGGTGAATTTGGTTGGTTGCTGATTGGTTGGTAAGTTGAGCTTGGATATTCTGTGTTTTTTGTTCACAGGCCTTCTTGTCCACATCAGTGCCTGACCTCACAAATGCGCTTCTGGAAGAATGGTCAAACATTTCCATAGACACGCTCCTAAACCTTGTGGACAGCCTTCCCAGAAGAGTTGAAGCTGTTTTAGCTGCAAAGGGTGGGCCAACTCAATATTGAACCCTACGGACTAAAACTGGGATGCCATTAAAATTAATGTTCATGTAAAGGCAGGTGTCCCAATACTTTTGACAATATAGTGTATAAGCCATACCTGGCTGATCCCTGTGAAAGCTGGAAATAACTGTAGTAGGCACTGCTTCTTACAGTGCTTGCCTCTAACTTCCAGGTTTTATGCCGAGTGGCTGCCCTGCTGCTTAGTGAAAACAGGAGGAAGCTTGCTCACACGGGTGCCATTCAGAATAGTGTTCAAAGATTCTAGGTATGGACTTTGCATTTTCTCAATGAATGCCAAGCCTTCTCTGAAGGACAAGGTGGATGTCACAGTACATACCTGGAATTTTTTGCACTATCAGTTTTACTCTGATGAAGGGGATGTCCCCTTAAATGTGTCAGCGAGTTTTATGATAGCCATTTTTACCAGAGGAGTTCCATCGCATTATACACCCTACGGTTCCTTGGTTTATGTACAACGTTATTACACGTTTGGTTTTTGTGAGTACTGAATGTACTTTTATATTTTTCAATAAAGTGCTGTGGATAATGCCTTAGGCGTTTGCATCCTTCAATCAATTTTGTCTGTACAGTATATTGTCTACACCAGGGGTGTCAAACTCAATTTCATTGCGGGCTGCACCAGCATTATGATTGCCCTCAAAGAGCTGGTTGTACCAGTAAGACTAGATGTCCAAAGCACCACCCAGCAGTTAAGAGTCCCCCACCCTCCCTTACAGCACAGTTCTCCCTCCTCACCATGTCCTGTTGCTGGGAAGAAGCTGGGGGCGTTGCTGGGAAGCAGTAAGTGCAGGGTCTGGAGGAGGACTGGAGCTCTCCTGCAGCTGCAGGAGAGGTACAAGGGCCACATGAAATGGCCTGGAGTTCTGGATTTAGCTGCTTGGCACGGAACATGGAAACTAGCGGCTCTCACTGTAATAGCCTACTACAGTCATTTATAGCTTCTGGAGGGATCCCACAAGTATGACACATGAATACTTACATTGGTCTAAGCAGGACCAATGTAGCAAAAATATCCATACATGGAATTCAGCTTAAAGTGGTTGTAAAGTCAGAAGGTTTTTTATCTTAAAGCGGAGTTCCACCCAAAAATGGAACTTCTGCTTTTTTAAGGTTCCTCCCCCCCCTCCGGTGTCACATTTGGCACCTTTCAGGGGGGAGCAGATACCTGTCTAATACAGGTATTTGCTCCCACTTCTGGCGATAGATCGCCGCAGATTCCGCGGCGATCTACGCCATGTCCAGCCCCTCCTTCGTCCCCCCTACTGTCTTCTGGGAGACACACAGGTCCCAGAAGACAGCAGGGACCAGTGAGGATGCGCAGAACAACTCGCACATGCACAGTAGGGAACCAGGCTGTTAAGCCACAAAGCTTCACTTCCTGATTCTCTTATTGAAGATGCCGGCGCCTGCACCCGGGAGCCGAGGGACAGATCGGGTGAGGGCATCGCGGGCGCCCTGGACAGGTAAGTGTCCTAATATTAAAAGTCAGCAGCTGCAGTTTTTGTAGCTGCTGACTGTTAAATATTTTTTTTTCGGCGGAACTCCGCTTTAATGCATACTATGCATTAAGATAAACAACCTTCTGTGTGTAGCAGCCCCCCTAATACTTACCTGAACCCCATCTCTCTCCAGCGATGCCCACGAGTCCCTCGCCTGTCCGGGACTCTCCCTCCTGAGGGAGGGGGTGGGGCCAAATGGTAGCTATGTATCTGAATGGACACACGAAGCTGCTGCTTGCTGTGGGGGGCACTTGACAGGAGGGAGGGGCCAGAAGCAGCGAAGAGGGACCCAAGAAGAGGAGGTTGCTCTGTGCAAAACCAACTGCACAGAGGAGGTAATTATAACATGTTTAAAAAAAAAACGAGTCTATAGCCCTGTACACACGGGCGGGAATCCCATCGGAAAAAGAAACGTTGGTTTTCTCGTTGGGATTCCTGGCAACCTTGTCTTGCCAAGCCCTGTGTACACACGCAACCATTTAAAAGAACCGCTGTTCTTTTGAATGGCAAGAACGCGGTGACGTCATCGACTACGACGAGCTGGCGCTCGTCACAATCGATGACGTCACCGCCATCTTGCTACACCCCACACTAACCTTGTATGCTACCGCGCATGCATCAAAGTCTTTTCGAGCATGCGCGGGTTTACCTTGGACCAGGTAAGCATACAGACGACCAGTTTTCTCAGCAGGAAAACTCTGCCGAGAATCCGGACGAGCAAAATAGAGAGCAGGTTCTCTATTTTTCTCGTCGAGATTCCCGGCAGTCTTCCTGCCGAGAAACCATACACACGAACGGTTTTCTCGGCAAAAAGCTCTCCCAGCAGTTTTCTTGCCAAGAAAAACGGTTGTGTGTACGAGGCTATTACAATCACTTTAAAACCACCTGAAAACAGTAATGTAAAAGGCCTGATAAGATACAGACCCTCCCCTTTTCTCTATTACATGTCTGTGTAAAGACACTTTTGGTAAGGGGTGTGGCTGTTAATCAGCTCTGCCAGCACAGAGCACTGCAGAGGGATGGCAGGAAGCAGAAATTTTAAGGGTCACCCTAGCAAAAACCAATCACAAATCATAAAATGCAGGTAGGTACAGTATATAGGAGTACAAACAGATAAAATGTGAGACTTCAAATGGGCTTTAATTTTCATTATATAATCCTAAAATTTCCTAATTTCGACACACTGGTCCTTTAAACATTTCCCAGGAATTAAATAATGCTGAATTCCATGAATAGAACGGCGTGCAATAACATCAGCATTCTCCAAACAATTACCTCCTGAGCCCTCTGTGACTTATTAGCCCGAGATGCTCTTGAGTCCATCTCAAATTCTGCTTGCCTGTCATGTGGTTACAGATGGGGTCCGGCCTTCCACTTTAAAGCTGAGTGTACACGAGGAGTATATTTCCCTCACCGTAGAGGACGGCCAGGAAGTGTCATTTCAAATTTCCACCTTTATTGATCCTGGTCAGCACTTATTGACAGCTGAAAAAGATAATATTTTAATTGGGAATCAGATGGATGTCGTCTGGTGTTGTGTGTCAGCCGGGGCTCCCAGTAGAGTATCGGAGAAGCGCTGAAGCCAGAGGACAAAGATTAATGTGTTGTCCTTTCACTGAGGTGACCCACGGCGCGGGTTAGGCTGGCTGCAATGACTGAAGAGCTCTCTTTTTTACACGGCTTAAAGGTTAACTGAGAAATAATCAATGATCCTTGTTGAGGAGAGTGACTGCCGATATACAGTAGTACAGCTTCATTTATAGGCCTTGTGTCTCGCAAGTTATTTCGTGAGATAGAGGAAAACCCCAAACTGGTTGCAGAACGGAAAACACATATATTGCCATTATTTTACTTATGAAATATTTTTAAAGGAACCTCTAAATTCTTTGTTCTAAAAGTAACACGGCTTTTTATTACCGTATTTATCGGCGTATAACACGCGCCGGCGTATAACACGCACCCCAAGTTTAGGAGGGAATTTTAGGGAAAAAAACTTTTAGGAGGGAAGTTTAAGGAAAAAAAACTTACATTTAAATGCAGCCTTATCAGTGTCATTTGCAGCCTTGTCACAGTGCAGCCTTTCCCCAGTGTCCATTGTAGCCTTGTCAGTGTCCATTGCAGCCTTGCAAACCCAAAGTTTTCATTGCAGCCTTGCCCCCCCCCCCCCAGTGTCCATTGCAGCCTTGCCCCCCAGTGTCCATTGCGGCCTTGGCCGAATTTTAATTTGGCGCCGCCGAGCGGGGCAAACGCCGCAGAGAACGCAGGGACTGGGCGGAGCAGAGATACACATAGCCGAGTGTACTCCGCTCTACTCTGCTTTTCTCGGCTCCGCTCACAGTCACGCCGAGTCCCGCCCTATGATGGACATAACACAGGTCCAATGGCGGGACTGGGCGTGACTGTGAGCGGAGCCGAGAAAAGCCGAGTACACTCGGCTATGTGTATCTCGGCGACGATCGCTGCGCTCCGCTCACAGTCAGCGGAGATTCGACGGGGATAGGTGAGTATCGGCGTATAACACGCACCCACGATTTCCCCCTGATTTTAAGGGGAAAAAAGTGCGTGTTATACGCCGATAAATACGGTATATTTCCAATAGAACAAATTAAGTCATTTTGATTGACAGCATGGAAACTGGGCTGTGGGAATCTCCCAAGATCCCATGGTCCATGTGCTATAATGAACCTCTTGTTCAATTTTTTTCTACATGTTCTAAAAAGGCAACTTGTAGAGTGAACCCACCGGGTGACAACCATGGCTGGTGCACAGATAAGGGAACTTACGAACGTATCACTTAGATTTACGGCAGCAAGGCGGCTCTGCTGCACCAGATCTTGTACTAAGTATGTAATCCATAAATTCTGGGTAGGGGGCACCCAAGCACGCCGCCGGCGACTCGGCTGTGCTGTGATTATACACAGCAGATGCCGATCACTAGGTGTCTGCCAATGGATGACTGCCGGTACCCGCCGATCGCCAGGAAGACACACTGGACAGAGCTCTGCCTATGTAAACAGGCAAAGAAAAGCAGGGAATAAAATCCAAGACCTCCCTTAGTAAAAGTACCACACACAGTACGCCAAAACACTGGTTAGGCACACATTTAACCCCATTGATTGCTCTAGTTGTTTAACCCCTTCCCAGTCAGTGACAGTGCATATTTTTAGCACTGATCACTGTATCAGTGTCACTGGTTCCCAAAAAGTGTCAGTTAGTGTCCAATTGTCTGACGCAATATCACAGTCATGCTATAAGTCGCTGATCGCCTCCATTACTAGTAAAAAATAAATACTCGAGTATAAGACGACCCGAATATAAGCCAAGGCACCTAATTTTACCATCAAAAAATGGGAAAACTTATCGACTTGAGTATAAGTCTAGAGGGTCCATCTGCATGCCTCACTGTGCCTCACTGTGCCCATGCCTCACTGTGTCCATGCCTCACTGTGTCCATGTCTCACGGTGCCCATGACTGACGTTTAACATGGGAGTCTATGGAAGGGGTGCCCGGGTTTGAAAAATTGGTGCTCCCCGGCTTTAGGTCCCCCAGACAAAAATCTTTGCACACTTATAGAGAAGAAATGAGGCTATATGTGTGACAAGTTTCGGGTCCAGGAGACTTACGACCGGCCGGTACCGGGTCCCCAAAATCACTGGAGAAATGACCGTTTAACATGGGAGTCTATGGAATGGGTGCCTGGCTTTGAAAAATCGGTGCTCCCCGGCCGTAGGTCCCCCGGACAACAAAATTTGCACACTTGTAAAGGAAGAGTAAGGCTACATGTGTGCTGGTACCGGGTCCCCAAAGTCTGGGAGATCAGGCGCAAAAAGGTGACTCGAGTATAAGCCGAGGGGGCATTTTCAGCACAAAAAAAGTGCTGAAAAACTCAGCTTATACTCGAGTATATACGGTAACCAAATAAAAATTTCAGCATATATCCCATAGTTTGTAGATGCTATAACTTATGCGCAAACCAATCATTATGAGCTTATTGTATTTTTTTTTAACAAAAATGTGTAGCAGAATACATATTGGCCTAAATTTTTAGGCATTTTGCCAAGGCACCCCTGAAGAAACCTCAAGGCACCCCGGGGTGCCTGGGCACCCTGGTTGAAAAAAGCTGATCTATACTGTAGTTTGTAGATGCTATAATTTTCATGCAAACCAAATAATATTCACCTATTAGGGTTTGTTTACCAAAGATAGGTAGCAGAATACATTTTGGCCTAAGTTCATAAAGAAACTAGATTTAAAAAATAAATAAAAATATTGAATATGTTTTATAGCAGAAAGTAAAAAAATATAGCACAAAAAAAAACCAAAAGAAAGCTCTATTTGTGTGAAAAAAGGACATAAATTTCATATATGTACAGCGTTGCATGATCGTGCAATTGTCAGTTAAAGTAAAGCAGCGCTGTATCGCAAAAAATGGCCTGGTCATTAAGGGGGGGGGTAAATCTTTCGGAGATCAAAGCAGAACTAAACTCTGCTTTACTTACCTCTGCTCCAGCAGTGTGAGTTCTGCAAGCTTCCTTGCTCATGTTGACATTATCAACTGGTCTTTTTCAAGGTTTGGCATCTTCAAACATTTTGATTGACTGTCATGGTGTAGCATAACTCCTATGCATGCAGACAAGAGTTAAAGTGGTACTAAAGTCAAAGCATTATTTACCTTAATGTGTTTCCTGTATTAAGGTAAAAACTGTCTCAGTACCAGTATACCCCCCCAAATACTTACCTGAGTCCTCACTCGATCCACCACTGTGATCGTCTGCAGTGGCTCCCTCCTCACTGCCTTCATTCCCAGGACAGAGAGGAAGCAGCGGGAGTCTTTGGCTCCTGCTGCTGTTAATCAAATCCTGTGAGAAGAGAGAGGAGACAAAGTCGAGCCAGGCTGGGTGTGTTTATGGATGCATACAGCCCGGCTTGAGAGGGAGCCCACACATGTGCCCACATAGCAAGCAGCTTGCTATGGGGGCACACAGAAGAGAGGAGGAACCAAGAGCACTGGCGGAGGACTGTGACCCTAGAAAAGGAGGTTTGGGGCCACTCTGGGCAATACCATTGCACAGTGCAGGTAAGTATTAGTTGTTTATTATTTTAGTTGAAATTTTTTTTTATACTTTACAACCATTTTAATTCATCCTGGCACCCGGCATATGGCTGCGCAGCTTAGTGTACACTCTAAGTTCACATGAGCAGCCAGGAATTGGAAAGCAGGTGGCTGATCTGCATTTTTACAGCCACCAACTGCCCGCCTACAATTAACCACCTCAAGTCCGGACACTTTCACCCCCTTCCAGATTAGACCACTTTTCAGCCTTCAGCACTGTAAAACTTTGAATAACAATTATACTGTACCTAAGTTTTTATGATTTAATTTTTTTTATGATTTTTATGATTTTTTTTATGATTTTTTGATACAGATAGAGATTTCTTTTGGTGGTATTTAATCATCACTGGATTTTTTTTATTTTTTACCATACAAACGAAAAAAATCTATTGTATGGTAGTTTCTGTTATAATATTTTGCAAATAATTTATAATTTTTCATAAATTTAGGCCAAAATGTATACTGATACATATCTTTGGTAAAAATAACCCAAGTCAGTGTATATTATTTAATCTGTGTGAAAGTTATAGAGTCTACAAACTATGTATGGTATATATACATATATATCTACTGTATATATATATATATATATATATATGTATATATATATATATATATATATATATATATATTTGAAAATTGACCAGACCCGATGATAACTGCCTATCTCATTTCTTAAGGCTCTAAAGTGCCAGGACACTACAAATATCTCCCCAAAATGACATGTTTTTGGAAAGTAAACAATCCAAGGTATTTAGTAAGAGGCATGGTGAGTTTTTTTAGGTTATCATTTTTTGCAACAACTTTTGGGATTTTTTTTTACAAATTATCTCTCAAAAACAGCATAGGCATACTTATAATTACACCCCAAAACAAATTCTGCTACTCCTCCTGAGTATGGGGATAGCATTTGTGTGAAACAGTCGGCCGAAGAGAGGGCCCCAAAATCCAAGGAGCACCTTCAGGCATTCTAGGTGCATAAATTACACATCTAAGTTCCATTCTACCTATCACATTTTTGGAGGCCCTGGAGGCATCAAAACAGTAGACTGTAACTGGTGTGGCGGTGATTAGGGACAATATGACTGTGTGGTGGTGATAATGGACACTGACTTATGAGAGTATGTAAAAATGATTGTAAAGCCTCGTACACACGGTCGGACTTCCATCTGACTTTTCCGTGGATTTTTGTCCGAACGGAGTTGGTCGGGCACACCCATAGCATACACACCACAGGACTTTTCTGCAAACTTTCCCAAAACTTTTTCCAACATCACGTGTTTTTTCTGCTCTTTACCGCCACCCTTTGGTCAACTTCTGCTATTGTTTATTGACTTTATTCAGAGAATTAAACCAAGCCTCGCTCTCAGCGTTCATCACATTGTTGTCCTTCATTAGAGAATGATCTGCTCTCTCCATGGGATCAGAAGCTGAACTGAGCTCTTCACCATACTCTGACTGGGAGAAGCATACAAAATCCCTGATATCCTCCATGGGCCATAATCAGTGGGTAGAAGGCTAGCCCCTAGTACCCTCAAAAAACACCCGGTCCCGGTTGGGTTTGTCACAGCTATGTTTATTAATTTTTGCACCTCTAATGCCTTGTACACAGGATCAGAATTTCCGATGAAAAAAATCAGACGGAATATTTTCATCGGATATTCCGACCGCGTGTGTGCCCCATCGGACTTTTTTCCATCGGAATTTAGAAAGAGACCATGTTCAAATTTTCGTAAATTCCGTTCGTCTGTATGGAACTCGGACAGAGAAAAAAAACACGCATGCTCAGAATCAAGTCGACGTATGCTCGGAAGCATTGAACTTAATTTTTCTCGGCTCGTCGTAGTGTTGTACATTACCGCGTTCTTGGCGGTCGGAATTTGGTGTGACAGTGTGTATGCAAGACAGCTTGAACGGAATTCCGTCGGAAAAATCCGCCGGAGTTTATCCCGACGGAAAATCCGATCGTGTGTATAAGGCATAAGTGTAAAAATAATAATCAGCCTTTTAGCTAGATCAGAGTAAATTTTTTGGGGGAAAATACTCTTTTTTAAAAAGTACACCCATCACTTTTCACAAACAAAACTTTCAAAGCAAACGTTGAAAAGAAGACTTATTGAGCCTGAAGCAAAGAACACAAGATACGCTGTATATCATTCCCGGTGCTCTTTTGGCGTGCGTGCCCATTTGCGTTTAAAAAGCAAACGGCAGCTATCAGCAGACCCCTTCCTGCACCCTCATGTTCAGAACCATTGTCATCGTTCACCTTAACAAGAGCAGAAGAAAAGGTTCCACTGTTTCTCTATGCTTTGTTAGGCCTATCATCTCTTTTAATTAATAGTGTTATTTTGAAGCCATCTGAACTGTGTCATTCCCATTATCAAAAAACCCCAATGCCATTAATGAATAATTTTCATTACTGATCCTTGATATCGCTCCGGTTGATCTTCTGTTTCCCAAAGCCAACGAGTGATAGCATCATTTTCTGCCTGCGATCAAACTTAATTTGGGCTCTGATTATATTATGCTGTTGCGACTGAAGTGTCAGTTTTTGTCAGGCAATTAGAAGCTGTAACCTGTGAAGTTAACTTTGATAGGCATTGTACTGTAATTGGATTGTTACAGTAATAGGCTGGAGCATTTGCCTTTTCTTTCCCCGTTTTGCCACTTTGATTGGTAATACTTTGCTTGCATGAACAAAGGCCTCTCTTTATTATGCAACTTAAGGGCATGTGAGAACACAAAGGGGTCTTGCGGGTTTATTGAGAATTGATAGTTTTTTGTTTTTTTTAAGTTAATCTTTAAACTAATTAGGATTTTGATACTATCACAACTTTAACTGGCAGAAATACAGTCTCCTCTGGTGAAGTCAGCTTGCACAGGAATCTAAATTTAATAACTTTCCCGAGCTGGTAGGATATCAAACTGAAACTGGCAAACAAGAAGTCATAAACTGCTGACTTATTAGAGACTTCATGGAACAGTTAGGGCTCATTTTCACTAGTGGTCGGAAGGCAGTGAAACCTCCCGGTTCAGCCACGGTTTTACAGCCCCCCTTACCCCCCAATGTCTCTCCCTTTAGCTGCAGTGACCAGCGGTGTAGACATGTCATGGCAGGAATACTCCCGGTTGCTTTTAGCAGGTACTACCACCCACTGATCTCAACCCATTCAAGTGAATAGGGCCTCTCTGCAAGTGCCCCACAACCGCATGCAGTGCATGCATTGTGGCACTTTAGTGCAGGGTCCAAGGGTTTAAATAAAGCAGGCAGTGAGGCAACACAACGCCTCCCCACCACCTGTCAAACACCTCTGAAAAGCAGTCCAAAGCAGTCCGTGCCATACACGTGAATGAGCCCTAAGAGAGGAATTTTCATTTAAAGTCTTGTTTGTTCTTTTTTAAGTAACAAACATGTCATACTTACCTGCTCTGTGCAGTGGTTTTGCACAGAGCAGCCTGGATCCTCCTCTTCTCGGGTCCCTCTTCGGTGCTCCTGGCCCCTCCCTCCTGTCGAGTGCCCCCCACAACAAGCAACGTGCTATGGGGGCATCCAAGACAGGCTGCAACTTCGAGTGTCCATTTAGACATGGAGCCGCGGTTTGGCCTGTCCCCTCTCTTTCTTGATTGGCTAACTGACTTTGATTGACAGCAGTGGGAGCCAATGGCGCCACTGCTGAGTCTCAGCCAATCAGAAGGGAAGTCCTGGACGGCCAAAGCACTCGTGCAAGCACTCTGGATAAACTGTGGGTGAAGGATTTTGTATATGGGATTCTATGATATTATTCTTCTTCTTCTTATTATTATTAGTTGTTATTGGTTGAACTGGATGGACTTTTTTTCAACCTACCTACATAACTATGTAACATTGCTGTTACATAGTTACGTAGATAAGGCTCGGGTAAGTATTAGGGGGGCTGAGGGGAGCTGCTACACACAGAAGTTTTTTTAATCTTTCTGCATTCTATGCATTAGGTTAAAAAATCTTCTGCCTTTACAACCACTTTAATTAGAGTGTTATGTCCCCCAGGGGACAAAATACATGTAGTACTTTGTCCCATCTTCCTATGTTCAGTGAATTGCTACTGTAGCTATGTGATCGGACAGGATGCCCTGCTTTTCCCCAGGGATGTCCAACAACGCAACTAGCAAGGAGACAACTGCCATGCTCCGAGACAAGCGATGGCAAGAGGAATGCAGAGGGAGGGGGGCGGTGTCAGCCTTCAATCTCTCTGCATTTCTCTTGCCGGTGCTTGTCCCGGGAAAGTACTTAGAGCCTTAGCTATCAATGCAGCCTTCTCCTTGCTTGCTGCATTGTTGGGTGGCAGTGGGGGGAAGAGGAGCATCTATTCCTACCATGTAGCCAGCCTTCTACTTCATCTAGCAAGATGGAACAAAGTATTTTGTCCACTGGGGACACTGTAATAAAAAAGTACTGACACATCTCTTTTAAACGAGGCATTGGGCAAATTCAAACAATGGTATGCTGAAACTTTATGGAATTAGCCCTGAATGTTTCATTGATTATTACTGGGAGCTGAGACAGTTCTGCTATTTTACCCTTGCATCTTTATTTTATTTCTCTTACTTTTACCTTTACTTTCACTTTCTGAAATCAATGTGTTAGCCAGCTGGGGGCAGAGTGACATAGTGGAATATTGCATGTAATGTAAACAATGCAGCTTCAAAGAACTTCAGTCTGTACTGTAGAAAAGATCATTTTAGTCCAAACTGCAGGATCAAAAGTTCTCGACTGGTAGCAAATCACAGCTTTGCCACAATATAGTGATATTATAAAAGAAGAAAAAAAAACATATTTTTTTTAATAGGCTGTTTATTTCCAATGTGTTAATTTTAGTTTAAAGTAGTTTTCTGCTTTTTGTTTTGTGTAGAGCAGGGGGGTCTGACCTGCGGCCCACAGGCTGCAAGCTGCACGGCTATGAATGAGGCCCAACACAAAATTGTAAACTTACTTAAAAATATTAATTTAAAAAAAATATTTTGTAAAAATGCGTTTACACTTATCGAACACATGTAACCCAAAAAAATAAAAATAAAAATGGACAGTGTCGCTTTACTGGACTTATAGGTTTTAATTTTCCCCAAAATTTTTTTCCCACTCTTCACAATGATGTCTTATCTTATCCATGTCATCAGTTTTCGGCAGCACCTATATTTGTGAACAACTATTTTCAAGGATGAAGCACACAAAGGGCAACATAAGAACCAAAATATCTGATGAGCACCTTGAGAATTCATTGAGAATTGCTACTACATCCATCCAACCAGAAATTGATGCGTTCATTTATCAAAAACAGTGTCAAATATCGCACTAGTTTTAATAAAAAAATAATACAAACAAATAGTTTTAGTACTCAGATACATTATCTATATCAGCCCGACTTTTTATGCTTACCAGCTATCCTTATTATTAGTGTTATTGGTGTATTTTTAGTATATTTTACATGTGGCCCAAGACAATTTCTCTTCTTCCAATGTGACCCAGGGAGGTCAAAGGGTTGGACACCCCTGGTATAGAGTAATGAAGGGTTCGAACCCTATCTTGCTTACTACTGACCCCTGCACTCTACAATGCTTACTACTGACTCTTGAATTCTGTTTTACGTACTACTGAACCCTGCACTCTGTGATACTTACTACTAACCCCTGCACTTAGCATTACTTACTACTGACCCCTGCACTCTCCAATGCTTACTACTGACTCTTGAATACTGTTTTACTCACTACTAACCCATGCACTCTGTGTTACTTACCACTGACCCCTGCACTCTGTGTTACTACTGACCCCTGCACTCAGCATTACTTACTACTGACCCCTGCACTCTGAATTACTTACTACTGACCCCTGCACTCTGCATTACTTACTACTGACCCCTGCACTTTCCAATGCTTACTGCTGACTCTTGAATTCAGTTTTACTTACTACTGAACCCTGCACTGTGCATTACTTATTACTAGGGAACTCACCAGCAGATGATAGACTGTGGGGACTCGCCAGCAATGCCATGCCAATGTCCAGTGAGTATAAATTTAGGGAGAGGGGAATTTTTGCTGGATGTGGGTTTGTCATGTGGGTGGGGGATTGTATTGGCAGGAGGAAGGAAATTTTGATAGACACTCTTGGCCTCTGCTGTGTGATTAATTACTCCTGAACCTGTACTCTGTGTACTACATTCCCCTGACCCATGACCCCTGCACCCCTGACTCCTGCACTCTGCATATTATGCATTTTTGACTCAAAACAAAAAAGGCTTAGGTGTTATTTTATCATACCCCTTTAAGCCCCTCCCACTGGTAATACAATTTGGTCTTACCCAACTTTTGGTGTGGCATGCTTCATGAGCCGCTATTAGCCCTGCCTCCTGCTCTGCCCCCAATAAAAGTGGGTGTGGCAAGTATGATATCCCCTCATTTTATTTAAAAAAATCTGGTAATTTTACATTAGGTGGACTTAACTGGCAGGATCATCAGTAGGGATAAACTCAAGGATCTGTACAATAGAAGGTTTGAACCAAATTTTGCCATATTTATGCCACTACCATATATGATAGCTGCCTGTCAATAACTGTTAAGAAAGAAGCGGGTTGCTAGAATCCGTCGCATCATTAGCAACAAGTGATGTCACCCAGTCCCATTCATCTACTGGATTGTAATCCCTGGCCATGTAAACAAAAAGCAGGGATATCACTGACCAAATATGGCCCACATGGCGATATTTGGTCAATGACATCACACGATAAACCTTCTCTATTGTTTACTTCTAGTGAAGGGGACTGGGAGATGATGTTCGTGGTGAGCAGTAGCAATGGAATCCGACATGGCCACTGGTCAGGGTTTTTTTTCTGTGGTCGGCGGGTGTCGTTCATCACAATTGGCTTGCATCACTGGACATGTTGAATTGAACATATAGAGAAAGAAAATTAACAAAAGTTGTATTTTAGTTGTATTGCTAAAATTAGCTCAACATGTTTCACGATTATAAGGAAATCGCTTCCTCAGGAGTTTCTAGATTTGTAACAAAATACAACAATAATAATTTTTTAATTAACTAAAACTATAATACATGCCTGAACTGATACAATATCAATGGCTTTAATATAGATAGAAACTCACCAACTAGTGGTGTTATTGAGAAATGCCTTGCCCAGTCGCTCCAGGCCTACAACACTGCAGCCAGGACAACCCCCACCTTGATGGGGATGATGGAACACCCAAAAGGACTGCTGGCCAAACAGCCAACAGGAGAGGCGTGTGTAGGGAATGTGGGGGTGCACCGGATAACTGAAAAGTATATATAAGTAAGGAATTAAAAGAGTATAATAAAGAGGAAGCTGATAATAAAATACTTACATGGGTACTAATGATATTATGATAACATGAAGTGGGGTGCCTACATGGACTGGATGCAGAATGCTTTGGTTGGACACTGAATCAATAAACAATATAAGGGAATATAAGGAAATGCTAAACTTCCTGACAGGTTCAGGCTAAAGGTGCCACAATAATGCACAATATTGTATTGTAAAGGAAAGCACATGTTTGCTCTAATAATACCTTAAATCCCACTGGTTTATTACATGGGAGATGATTTCTATATGATGCTCAAAAAACATACGCTCTCATAGAGCTTGTAAAACAGCCTGAGATTAGCCAGGAATAATTCTATAACATAAAATAAAATAAAATAAAATAAGATAAGATTACTGCTGGGCCAGCCTGACACAACAAACGGAATAAATATAGATAAGGAAGATTGTAGGTGAATACCTTAAACGAGGTATACGATTGCTGACAATACATTAAGAATTCTCCTATGTGTTGTAGTCAATGCTGGACTGATTCCACCATAGGTAAAGGTAAAGGATCTGGCAAAGGAATACACAAACACAATGAATATTGTGGGATGGTAAAAATAAGCCATGTATATGGCATGAATAAAAGTAGCCAGAATCATACCTAATAGCAACCGAGAGCTATGAGACTGCATCCAGATAGGGACCCCACTTGCTGAATATGCGAGGTAATACCAGCGACTGCACTACTCAACACCAGCTGAAGAGTGAAGTCTGAGCCTCGCTTTTGTGTGCACCCCGCTCGCGCTATGCAGACAGCGTCTGACGTCACGCGAGCCAGCCGAATGTGTACACCGCGCATGCGCCGGGTGCCGCATGCGCATCCAGAGACTACTGGCGTTCCCCGGGTGCTAAGAAGGGCGGAAGTACTGCAGATGACATCAGATGGAAGATGTCTCTAAGGTTGCCATTGGTGGATGTGGACATTCTCTTCTTTCCCTGGATTGGGAGGGAGTGAGCCAATCCCCAATGGCTTGGGCGGCTGCACATTCCCCGCGCCGCCCCGGCCTGGAGGTCAGCAGTAAAGGGAGCGATGTTATATGACCAAGCTGCAGGATGAGAGGACCGAATGACTGGACAAGACAATTAAATACATGTTACATACATGCCTTGTACCACGGTTTTAGCAACCATATGAATAATATATACAAATCATGCAATTAATGCAATAGATAGGGAATAGACCCTATCACCGCTGTATTGTAATTAAACATATCATGTGATTAAACTGGTATTAACTATTTCTTTAGGTCAATTTGAGCAGGTATTGAAAGGACGCAACTACATAGAAAATCCCCAAAATCAGTAAATATATGCTATATTTAGAAAAATTTAACTGCTAGTCAAAATGGGAAATATATGCCACTAAGAAAAAATCACTGGACATGTTGGTGGGAGATTTACGTCATGGGATATTTTTATGCTTGTTTTTTTTTCATGAAGGACTTTTCAAAACACGTGTCAGTGTGCTTATAATATACTTATTTTTACTATGTACCCCTTATTCATTCACATGATCTGGGGCCCTATTATTGTTAAAGGGGGCTTTCAGATTACAACAAGCCCCATACCTGAAAACCTCCACAACCACCAGGTCAGGATTGTGGGGAAAAAGCTCCCCTGGCAAGGTACGCTCCATGTTGACGGCATATTGCCTGCTATGCTTTGAGTAAGGAGGGTGCATGCTTATCCCCTTCTTTCCTGGCCTGTCTCAGAGATTCTCGTATGGGAACATAAAGTGTTTGTTACCCTAAAAAAACTAAGCAAAATGGACCCTGCTCCTTTAAAGCATGTTATTCAGAACAGTGCTTGTGCTGTGTAATTTGCCCCCCCCCCGTAACACCTGAAATACCTGGCTAATCCTGCCTGGTTCTACCCTCCCCTCTGTAAACTGAACACGGTATGTCATGGCTGCTGAGCCCTGACACCGTGTTCAGTTTACGTGCCTCCGTCATCCACAGCCCTGTTCTCTGTCTTCTCTGTCCTCCTCTCCCCTCCCTTCCCTGTCTGTCAGCTCTTACCAATCCCGCCCCCTCCCCCTCCTGCTGCTGAAATACCTTTATAGACTACACACAATCCCCTCTGTTATAAAGCCTCCTATGCTGCAGTGTTCTTTGTGTAGCACACAGACCTTTTTCCCACCTGGCTCACTTGCAAGTCAAGGTGCACTGTGCTATATGCCCGTAGCCTCCTGTTTGAAGAGGTTAAGCGGTGTTCACAAATTTTGGGTCCTGCAGTGAGTTACCTTCTTCCACTGGTTCTCATCCCCAGCGTATGGGGACAAGTCTCTATTTCTCCCCCCAAAGAAGCCAATGTCCAGAAACACTTTAACTCCAACAAATAGTTTATTTTCTATTTGCTGCATAGTAGACAGAGACAGAGACAGATGGATGAAAGAAGGAATAAGTGTGAGGGATTAGATCCAGGCACAACTAGTAACTTCGTCGGCACTCGATCCCGAGTGGGTTTAGCTCACCCGGATAGTCCTCTCTCACAGTCCTAGCAGCCGGTGTTGAGCTCGAACAGTTTTGTCACCCTATCCCCTCCAGGGACGGGTCCAGGAGATACTCTAACTTCTGTAGAATTTAAAGAACAGGACAATGCCAATGGGCACTCTACAGGTTAGCTTTCCAGAGTAAAGAATCCTTCCCTCTGACAGGTCACCAGGCCTCTCCCGAGACAGCGATCTTCCATCACTCATCTCCTCAGTGGGACCGATCCTCCCCTGGCTTCCTCACGGTCAGAGCGGGTACCCGCAGTGATTTCTGGGACTTCAGCTCAGATCCGAGGGACCCCGGGACATTTTTGAAATCCCGGGACGGTCCAGCGGAATCTGGGACGGTAGTGAAGGTATGCTACCAGTCTCCTGGCCCTCTCACGACAGTTAGGAGTCTAATCAGAGCAATAGATTATTCATTATCTTTGGTTTTCATATCTTGAATCTGTTTTAAAATCTTTGCCTGGGAGAGACCTTGCTGATGCAGTATAACAACCATATGTCTTGTTGCTGTGTTCAGTATTGTCATGGTGTATGACCTGTGACTAGACATGTGCGGTTTGTTTCGTTCCAAATTAATATAATTTCGGAAATTCAAACTAAAATTCGAACCAAATTTTATATTGAACTCCAGTCGAATTCTAACTACTAGTGATGAGCCGAACACCCCCGGGTTCGGTTCGCACCAGAACCCGCGAACGGACCGAAAGTTCGCACGAACATTAGAACCCTATTAAATACAATGGATGCGAACGTTCGGATTCTAAAGTGCTAATTATAACGACTATTATCCATGTTATTGTCCGAAACAGAGTTTGGGAACCCGGGTTCTGCACCAGGGGACATGTATCAATGCAAAAAGAAGTTTTAAAAACGGACGTTTTCCGGGAGCAGTCATTTTAATGATGCATAAAGTGAAAAAAAAAAAGTCAAATATTCCTTTAAATATTGTACCTGGGGGGTGTCTAAAGTATGCCTGTGAAGTGCCACGTGTTTCCCGTGTTTAGAACTGTTCCTGCACAAAATAACATTTCTAAAGGAAAAAAAGCCATTTAAAACTGCTTGCGGCTTTAATGCAATGTCTGGTCCCGGTAATATGGATGAAAATCTTTAGGAAAAATGGCATAGCTACCCCATCAACCCCCCCCCCCCCTACCCCAGACCATTACCAGCCCCTTTGGGTCTTGTATGGATATTAAGGGGAACCCCGCACACAAAATAAAAAAGGACCTATATACTCTGAACAGCCGTATACAGGCGGTGCATACAAGACAGGGACTGTAGGTTTGTTCTTATGTAGAATCTGTTTGTAATTTTGAACAGCTGCATTGTTTAAGTGGAGCTCCATGCCAAATTCCTTTTTTTTAGCTTTTTGTAAAACATAGGGAACGGTTATCACCCCTGTCACATTTTTTTTGCTGTCTGTGCCCCTGTTCAGAACATTTCACCTCACTTTGCGTCCCAATGACAACTGTTTTTGAAATGTGGTGTTTTTATTGAAACAAGGATTGGTGATAAAGCATCAGTAGAGAGGAGACACCTTTCTCCCATATTAATTCTTACAGGAGAGAATTTTCCTTCCAAGGGGTAGATTTCCTCTCACTTCCTGTTGTCTTCTTCCGTTTGCAAGTAGTAGTAGTTTGTAAGTTGGATGTTTGAAAGTAGGGACCTGCCGTATATACTCTGCAGAAATTGGCCCCTTAGGTGTTGGTGTTGGCACAACACTGAAAGCACTCACAGTTATTCTTGGTGGGTGCTGGAACGCCCTGCTGTCAACTATTATATCAGGAATTGTAATAACATATAATTGTTGATCAGTGGTAGTAAAAATTGGGCCTTTGATGGTGGTGCTGGTGCCACAACACTGTAAGGCATGACAGTTACTCTTGGTGGGCGCAGCAATGGGCCCTGCTGTGAATTATTAGATCAATAATTATAATTGCATGCCCGTGTTGAATAGGGGCTGAAAAATTGGGCCTTTGGTGGTGGTGGTGGTGGTGGTGGTGATGGTGGTGCTGGTGCCACAACACTGTAAGGCCTGACAGTTACTCTTGGTGGGCGCAGCAATGGGCCCTGCTGTGAATTATTCGAACAATAATTATAATTGCATGCCCCTGTTGAACAGGGGCTGAAAAATTGGGCCTTTGGTGGTGGTGGTGGTGGTGATGGTGGTGCTGGTGCCACAACACTGTAAGGCCTGACAGTTATTCTTGGTGGGCGCAGCAATGGGCCCTGCTGTGAGTTATTAGATCAATAATTATAATTGCATGCCCCTGTTGAACAGGGGCTGAAAAATTGGGCCTTTGGTGGTGGTGGTGGTGCTGGTGCCACAACACTGTAAGGCCTGACAGTTACTCTTGGTGGGCGCAGCAATGGGCCCTGCTGTGAATTATTCGATCAATAATTATAATTGCATGCCCCTGTTGAACAGGGGCTGAAAAATTGGGCCTTTGGTGGTGGTGGTGGTAGTGATGGTGGTGCTGGTGCCACAACACTGTAAGGCCTGACAGTTACTCTTGGTGGGCGCAGCAATGGGCCCTGCTGTGAATTATTAGATCAATAATTATAATTGCATGCCCCTGTTGAATAGGGGCTCAAAAATTGGGCCTTTGGTGGTGGTGGTGATGGTGGTGCTGGTGCCACAACACTGTAAGGCCTGACAGTTACTCTTGGTGGGCACAGCAATGGGCCCTGCTGTGAATTATTCGAACAATAATTATAATTGCATGCCCCTGTTGAACAGGGGCTGAAAAATTGGGCCTTTGGTGGTGGTGGTGGTGGTGATGGTGGTGCTGGTGCCACAACACTGTAAGGCCTGACAGTTACTCTTGGTGGGCGCAGCAATGGGCCCTGCTGTGAATTATTCGAACAATAATTATAATTGCATGCCCCTGTTGAACAGGGGCTGAAAAATTGGGCCTTTGGTGGTGGTGGTGATGGTGGTGCTGGTGCCACAACACTGTAAGGCCTGACAGTTACTCTTGGTGGGCGCAGCAATGGGCCCTGCTGTGAATTATTAGATCAATAATTATAATTGCATGCCCCTGTTGAATAGGGGCTGAAAAATTGGGCCTTTGGTGGTGGTGGTGGTGGTGATGGTGGTGCTGGTGCCACAACACTGTAAGGCCTGACAGTTACTCTTGGTGGGCGCAGCAATGGGCCCTGCTGTGAATTATTCGAACAATAATTATAATTGCATGCCCCTGTTGAACAGGGGCTGAAAAATTGGGCCTTTGGTGGTGGTGGTGGTGGTGATGGTGGTGCTGGTGCCACAACACTGTAAGGCCTGACAGTTACTCTTGGTGGGCGCAGCAATGGGCCCTGCTGTGAATTATTAGATCAATAATTATAATTGCATGCCCCTGTTGAACAGGGGCTGAAAAATTGGGCCTTAGGCACTGGTGGCACAACACTGCAACCCCTCACAGATACTGTACTTGGAGCACAGCAATGAGGCCTGTTGCAAAGTATTGCATCAAAAATTTTAATTACACGCCCCTGTTAAACAGGGGCTGAAAAATTGGGCCTTAGCCACTGGTGGCGTCACCCATAAACCAAAATGATCTTCCAAGCTATCATCATTAGTCGTATCATTGAGGAGGAGGAGGATAGCCAGTCAACATAACAGCACAGGCACTCAGCATCAGCATCAGTCTTGAAGGGATGTGACATTTTAAAATCAATTAGTCTGTTATATCAGCATCTGGTGTGTGGTAGCTGGTGGTGATCCAAGACTGGTTCATCTTGATGAAAGTCAGTCGATCAACCGAGTCGGTGGACAGGCGCACCCTGTGATCCGTGACAAATCCTCCAGCAGCACTGAATGTGCGTTCTGAAAGAACGCTGGATGCAGGACAGGCCAGTAGCTCAATTGCATACTGTGCAAGCTCTGGCCAGTGATCCATCCTCAAGACCCAGTAAGCCAGAGGATTTTCGGTGGGGAAGGTGTCCAAGTCTGACCTTGCCCCTAGGTATTCCTGGACCATGTATATCAGACGCTGGCGATGGTTGCTGGAACCGATCATACTTTGGGGCTGCGGACTAAAGAATTGTCTGAACGCATCGGTCAGACGGCCACCTTCCCCACCGCTCCTTCTTTGACTGCCCGAAGCCTCAGCAACTCGTTGTCCAGGACCAGGAGTTTGTAACCTCCCAGTCTCTGGGAACGCGTTGCACAGACCTTTCTGCAAGGCCTCCCGGAGTTGTCTCATCCTCTGCTCCCTCTGCGACGGTACGATAAGGTCCGCAACCTTACCCTTGTACCGTGGATCAAGGAGAGTGGCCAGCCAGTAATGGTCCCTCTCCTTGATCCGAAGAATACGAGGATCCTTCCGCAGACTTTGCAGGATCAGGGAGGCCATGCAGCGTAGGTTAGCTGAGGCATTCAGTCCGGAGTCCTCTGGGTCACTAAGGACGACATGATCCGCAGCCACCTCCTCCCAGCCACGTACAAGTCCACTGGTTTCTTGGGACTGTAAATCATCCCTAAAAGACTGCTGCTGATGATGCTGAGTGCCAGCCTACACCTCCATGCTGACACAATCCTCCTCCTCCTCCTCCTCCTCCTCTTCCTGTGCGATGGGTGGGACAGAAGGAACACTGTCTGGGTAAAGGGGGCCTTGAGAGGCAAGGAAGTCCTCCTCTTCCTGCCTCTGTTCTGCCTCAAGTGCCCTGTCCATTATTCCACGCAGCGTGTCCTCCAACAGGTGGACAAGAGGTACAGTGTCACTGATGCATGCACTGTCACTGCTCACCATCCTCGTGGCCTCCTCAAATGGTGCCAGGACAGTGCATGCATCCCTGATCATGCCCCACTGGCGTGGTGAAAAAAACCTGAGCTCCCCTGACCCTGTCCTGGTGCCGTAGTCGCACACGTACTCAATGATGGCCCTCTGCTGCATGTGCAGCCGCTGCAGCATGGCCAACGTTGAGTTCCACCTGGTGGGCATGTCACATATAAGGCGGTTCTTGGGCAGGTTCAACTGCTTTTGCAGCTCAGCCAGGCGAGCACTGGCATTATAAGATCTGCGGAAATGCACACAGACTTTCCTGGCCTGCCTCAGGACATCCTGTAAGCCCGGGTACCTGCCCAAGAACCGCTGCACCACCAGGTTAAGGACGTGAGCCATACAGGGCACATGGGTCAGTTGTCCCTGTCGGAGGGCGGAGAGGAGGTTGGTGCCATTGTCGCAAACCACCATTCCTGGCTTAAGCTGGCGTGGCGTCAACCACCTCTCGGCCTGCCCCTGCAGAGCAGACAGGACCTCTGCCCCAGTGTGGCTCCTGTCCCCCAAACACACCAGCGCAAGCACGGCATGGCATCTTTTTGCCTGCGTACTTGCGTAGCCCCTTGAACGCCTACGGAGCACCGCTGGTTCCGAGGACAAACCACAGGAAGAGGCCATGGAGGAAGAAGAAGAGGAGGGGGTGTAGGAGAGAGGTGTGTCACAACCAGTAGTAGCATTTTGGAGGCGTGGGGGTGGAACAACCTCCAACACTACTGCACCTTGTCCTGCATCCTTCCCAGCTGCCAAAAGAGTGACCCAATGGGCCGTGAAAGAAAGGTAACGTCCCTGTCCATGCCTGCTGGACCATGAGTCAGCGGTAATATGCACCTTACCGCTGACCGCCCTGTCCAGCGAGGCCAAGACATTGCCTTCCACATGCCTGTAGAGAGCCGGAATCGCCTTCCGTGCGAAAAAGTGGCGTTTGGGAACCTGCCACTGAGGAACCGCACATTGCACAAACTCACGGAAGGGGGCCGAGTCTACCAACTGAAAAGGCAGCAGTTGAAGCGCTAGCAATTTAGCCAAGCTAGCATTCAACCGCTGGGCATGTGGATGGCTGGGAGTGAACTTCTTTCGACGGTCCAGCAGCTGGGGCAGGGAAATTTGCCTGCTAGAATCGGACGTCGGTGTACTGCTAGCAGAGTGCCCGCAAGTACTTGCCTGTGACACACCTAATTCTACACCTTCATTCCTCTCAGAGCAGGTTTCAGAGAGGAGTGAAGGTATAGTGGGGTTGGAGATCCCAGCTGATGCGGTGCAAGAAGAGGTCAGCTTTGTTCTTTGGTGTGGGTCTTTAAGGTAGGCTTGCCAACGAGCTGCATGGCAGGTCAACATATGTCTGATCAAGCATGTGGTGCCCAAGCGGCTGATGTTTTGGCCACGCGATATACGCTTGAGACATATGTTGCAAACAGCAGCTGTGCGATCTGATGCACTCGCCTCAAAAAAGGCCCACACCAAAGAACTTTTTGAATGACGGGCAGAGGCAGCGCCCTGCACAGGCGGAGCTCTGCGGTGTGATTCCGTCGGTGTGCTGCCCATACGCTGGCTACTCAAGGGCATCCTGCCTCGTTGGAGATGTGCCTCCTCCTCATCCTCCTCCTCCTCCTCCTCTCTCCTATTAGGCACCCACATGGAGTCAGTGACCTCATCATACCCTCCCTCCTCATCACTGGAGCCAATCTGGCAGTATGCTGCAGCTGCTGGAGCATGACTGCCAGATTGGTGTCCTTCTTGAGCATCCCCTCTCTCTGCTCTCACGCTGCTGCCTTCCTCTAGCTGGGTATCATCATCAGATCCTTCGAAACGCTGGGCATCCTCCTGGAGCATGTACCCAACACTGTGCTCAAACAGTTCGGGGGACTCCTCAGGAGGAGGACATGGTGGGTCTAGGGAAGGATTGACTAATGAAGATAATGATACCAGAGAAGAGGACGCTTTGGCAGCTGCTTTGCCAGTACCCTGAGCCTGGGTGAGAGAGGATGAGGAGGATGAGGTGGGCTTGGTCATCCACTCTACCAAGTCTTCGGCATGATGTGGCTCAACATATCCAGCTGCCGAAAAGAAGGACAAGCGTGTCCCATGGCCATGTGCTGATGACAATGCACCGCGTCCACGACCAGCACTGTTGCCCCCAGACACAGAGCCTGCTTGCCCTCTTTTTTTGCCTCCTGACTGTCTGCCTCTCCTTGTTTGCCTTCCAGACATTTTAATGGATGGCCTGCAGGGAGATGGGAAAAAGAGCAATAAGGGCTACCTTCAGGTGTATACTGTGCAGGAGGCTTAGCAACAATGACACTGACACTGTCCCCTGCCTATCCTTCTCTGTCCCTAAACACAAGGATTGAAAATATGGAACAGCAAAATTGGTTTAGAACAGAATAGCACACTGACACTTTCCCTCACTGTCCTACTCTGTCCCTCCCTACAAACAAGATTTAGCACAGAATAGCACACTGATAATTTCCACGAGTGTCCTTCTCTGTCCCTAAACTCAAGGATTGAAAATATGGTTCAGCAAAATTGGTTTAGAACAGAATAGCACACTGACACTTTCCCTCACTGTCCTACTCTGTCCCTCCCTACAAACAAGATTTAGCACAGAATAGCACACTGATAGTTTCCACGAGTGTCCTTCTCTGTCCCTAAACTCAAGGATTTGAAATATGGAACAGCAAAATTGGTTTAGAACAGAATAGCACACTGTCAGTTTCACTCATTGTAGCTCTCTGTCCCTAAACTCAAGGATTGAAAATATGGTTCAGCAAAATTGGTTTAGAACAGAATAGCACACTGACACTTTCCCTCACTGTCCTACTCTGTCCCTCCCTACAAACAAGATTTAGCACAGAATAGCACACTGATAATTTCCACACGTGTCCTTCTCTGTCCCTAAACTCAAGGATTTGAAATATGGAACAGCAAAATTGGTTTAGAACAGAATAGCACACTGTCAGTTTCACTCACTGTAGCTCTCTGTCCCTAAACTCAAGGATTGAAAATATGGTTCAGCAAAATTGGTTTAGAACGGAATAGCACACTGACACTTTCCCTCACTGTCCTACTCTGTCCCTCCCTACAAACAAGATTTAGCACAGAATAGCACACTGATAATTTCCACATGTGTCCTTCTCTGTCCCTAAACTCAAGGATTTGAAATATGGAACAGCAAAATTGGTTTAGAACAGAATAGCACACTGTCAGTTTCACTCACTGTAGCTCTCTGTCCCTAAACTCAAGGATTGAAAATATGGTTCAGCAAAATTGGTTTAGAACAGAATAGCACACTGACACTTTCCCTCACTGTCCTACTCTGTCCCTCCCTACAAACAAGATTTAGCACAGAATAGCACACTGATAATTTCCACACGTGTCCTTCTCTGTCCCTAAACTCAAGGATTTGAAATATGGAACAGCAAAATTGGTTTAGAACAGAATAGCACACTGTCAGTTTCACTCACTGTAGCTCTCTGTCCCTAAACTCAAGGATTGAAAATATGGTTCAGCAAAATTGGTTTAGAACAGAATAGCACACTGACACTTTCCCTCACTGTCCTACTCTGTCCCTCCCTACAAACAAGATTTAGCACAGAATAGCACACTGATAATTTCCACACGTGTCCTTCTCTGTCCCTAAACTCAAGGATTTGAAATATGGAACAGCAACATCGGTTTAGAACAGAATAGCACACTGTCAGTTTCACTCACTGTAGCTCTCTGTCCCTAAACTCAAGGATTGAAAATATGGTTCAGCAAAATTGGTTTAGAACAGAATAGCACACTGACACTTTCCCTCACTGTCCTACTCTGTTCCTCCCTACAAACAAGATTTAGCACAGAATAGCACACTGATAATTTCCACGAGTGTCCTTCTCTGTCCCTAAACTCAAGGATTTGAAATATGGAACAGCAAAATTGGTTTAGAACAGAATAGCACACTGACACTTTCCCTCACTGTCCTACTCTGTCCCTCCCTACAAACAAGATTTAGCACAGAATAGCACACTGATAATTTCCACGAGTGTCCTTCTCTGTCCCTAAACTCAAGGATTGAAAATATGGTTCAGCAAAATTGGTTTAGAACAGAATAGCACACTGACACTTTCCCTCACTGTCCTACTCTGTCCCTCCCTACAAACAAGATTTAGCACAGAATAGCACACTGATAGTTTCCACGAGTGTCCTTCTCTGTCCCTAAACTCAAGGATTTGAAATATGGAACAGCAAAATTGGTTTAGAACAGAATAGCACACTGTCAGTTTCACTCACTGTAGCTCTCTGTCCCTAAACTCAAGGATTGAAAATATGGTTCAGCAAAATTGGTTTAGAACAGAATAGCACACTGACACTTTCCCTCACTGTACCTCTCTGTCCCTCCCTACAAACAAGATTTAGCACAGAATAGCACACTGATAATTTCCACGAGTGTCCTTCTCTGTCCCTAAACTCAAGGATTTGAAATATGGAACAGCAAAATTGGTTTAGAACAGAATAGCACACTGACACTTTCCCTCACTGTCCTACTCTGTCCCTCCCTACAAACAAGATTTAGCACAGAATAGCACACTGATAATTTCCACGAGTGTCCTTCTCTGTCCCTAAACTCAAGGATTTGAAATATGGAACAGCAAAATTGGTTTAGAACAGAATAGCACACTGTCAGTTTCACTCACTGTACCTCTCTGTCCCTAAACTCAAGGATTGAAAATATGGTTCAGCAAAATTGGTTTAGAACAGAATAGCACACTGACACTTTCCCTCACTGTCCTACTCTGTCCCTCCCTACAAACAAGATTTAGCACAGAATAGCACACTGATAATTTCCACGAGTGTCCTTCTCTGTCCCTAAACTCAAGGATTTGAAATATGGAACAGCAAAATTGGTTTAGAACAGAATAGCACACTGACACTTTCCCTCACTGTCCTACTCTGTCCCTCCCTACAAACAAGATTTAGCACAGAATAGCACACTGATAATTTCCACGAGTGTCCTTCTCTGTCCCTAAACTCAAGGATTGAAAATATGGAACAGCAAAATTGGTTTAGAACAGAATAGCACACTGAAACTTTCCCTCACTGTCCTACTCTGTCCCTCCCTACAAACAAGATTTAGCACAGAATAGCACACTGATAATTTCCACGAGTGTCCTTCTCTGTCCCTAAACTCAAGGATTTGAAATATGGAACAGCAAAATTGGTTTAGAACAGAATAGCACACTGAAACTTTCCCTCACTGTCCTACTCTGTCCCTCCCTACAAACAAGATTTAGCACAGAATAGCACACTGATAATTTCCACGAGTGTCCTTCTCTGTCCCTAAACTCAAGGATTTGAAATATGGAACAGCAAAATTGGTTTAGAACAGAATAGCACACTGTCAGTTTCACTCACTGTACCTCTCTGTCCCTAAACTCAAGGATTGAAAATATGGTTCAGCAAAATTGGTTTAGAACAGAATAGCACACTGACACTTTCCCTCACTGTACCTCTCTGTCCCTACAAACAAGGATTAGCACAGAATAGCACACTGACACTTTCCCTCACTGTACCTCTCTGTCCCTACAAACAAGGATTAGCACAGAATAACACACTGTCACTGACACTCTCCCTACCTATCCTTACTTGTCCCTAAACACAAGGAATCCAGGATTAGTAAAGGAAAAAAATGACACTGTCCCTGCCTATGCTTCTCTTTCCCTGCTCCGGAACACACTACACAAGGCCGCCGCGCTGGCGGCCTTTTATAGTGTGGGGCGTGTACTAAACCCCCTCAGCAATAATTGGCCACAGGCATCCTGCCTGTGGCCAATCATTGCTCTCCTCGCTGCCGGCGCTGTGATTGGCCAAGCATGCGGGGTCACAGTGCATGCTTGGCCAATCACAGCGCCTGGATGACACTGCGATGGCGTAGTGCATTGTGGGCCGTTCGCGTCACTCGAATTTGGCGCGAACGGCCCAAATCGTTCGATCTTCGTCGAATGATCGAACAGCCGATGTTCGAGTCGAACGTATGTTCGACTCGAACACGAAGCTCATCCCTACTAACTACACATATTGTTAAAATCAAAGACTGCGTGTGTCATTAGAGTACCATTTCGAAGTAAAGCTGTTTTTGTTAAGCCAAAGGTGATTTAAAGAGTCATTATAATCATTTGATGAAGATTTTTCTTTTGTTTGTTCACTTTGCTGCATTCAAATCGAAAACAATATAACATTTTCGTTTTGGCCATTTACGAAAATTTATCGATTTGAACTTTCGAATCAAAAGAATCGGTAAATTCAAAGAAAATGTGAAAATTCGAATATTCCAAATACGAATTCCGAAAAGGAATTACGAATACGAATTGAACGAATCAACCAAATTGAACTAAACAAAATAACTAGATTAACGAATCAAAACAAAACGAAACACATTTTTTGTGATGCACATGTCTACCTGTGACATGAAACTGTCTTCCACAACCTCACCTTAGTAGCAGAGTTTGGCTGTTCATCACCGAGTTTTAAGCCATCTACACAGCTGTTTCTATTTTAGTTAGTGGTTGTTAAGCCACTTTGTTAACTTTATACTAAGGCCCCTTTCACTCGGGCGGACCGTTCAGGTCCGCCTGTCAGTTTTTTAGGCGGACCTAAACAGACTCTCCGTGCACCTCTATGGAGTCACGGATGTCAGCAGTGACATGCCCGCTGACATCCGACCCGCTCCGATACGCCAAAGTGTAACTGAGGAAAACCCTATTTTCCATCCGTCTGGCGGATCAGATGACACCGGACTCTACGGTCCGTCGTCATCCGATCCCCCCTAGAGGAGAGCGGCGCTGACAGGTCGGTCCCTGCACAGTGTGCGGAGACAGACCTGTCATCTGCCTGCTCAGCGGGGATCGACGGAGCGATCCCAGCTGAGCAAAGCGGAGCATGCCCACGGACACGTCCGTGTGAAAGGGCCCAAATGTCCCTGTTTGCTAATGACAAGTGCCCCTGTGTCTGTGCTTTATAAATAAAATGCCGCTATATACCTGATTTCAGAGCGCTGCTTGGCGCTCACCTTGACCGGCCGCCTCTTCCCTCTCCCGCTCTGAGCTAGAAAGGGAGGGGCTGAGAGTCCCCCACTGACATCAGGAGGGTAGGAGGAGAGAGCCGGCCAGTCATGTGAGCGCCGAGCGACGCTCTGAAATCAGGTACATAACGCACATTTTATTTATAAAGCACAGACACAGGGGCATTTGTCCTTAGCAAACAGGGACGTTTGTGTGAAAATTAAGAGATTTAAGAGTAATTTTAGTGGGGGGCACGTGTAAGAGCTGACAGGCAGAGAGGGGAGTGGGGAGAGAGGACAGAGGAGGACACAGGAGAGCACAGAGTAGAGCTGCTGATGACGGAGGCACGTAAACTGACCACGGTGTCAGGGCTCAGCAGCCATGATAAACTGTGGTCAGTTTACAGGGGGAGGGCAGAACCAGGCAGAATCAGCCAGGTATTTCAGGTGATACAGGGAATAAATTACACAGCACAAGCACTGTGCTGTAAATCATGCTTTAAAGGAACATAATCAAGATTATTATTATTTTTTTTATAGGGTAACAAACACTTTAATGATTGTGAACCTACATTTGAAATTGATGATCATTAGCATCTGTTTGGTATAATTGGTTAATCATACACATGACTCTAATCCTACAAAATGTAGTATAAAGTGTGCAAGTGTAAGAAATAAGAAATAATGTAAAGTGTAAGTGTACGAAATAATGCTGGTTTAAAGCTGGAGGACAGTCACACCAAATATTTATTTGATTTAGATTTTTCTTCTGTTTGCTCACTTTGCATTTTGTAAATTGATAAAAATAAACAATTAAAATACATATTTTTTAAAGCATTCTTAGTTTACAGGCATCTGCCTAAAACTTTGCACAGTATATTGTATATATATATATATATATATATATATATATTTAATATTTATACAGCATACTGTGTATATTATAAGTCACTAGAGCACAGAACTGCTTCAACACTGACAATCACCTACTTGTAAGACAGATGGTATTCCTGACAGTCATTGACACATCGAGCCTTGGATGCAGAAACTTATTTTTTTTCCCTCATTGTTGCGTAGATACCTCCTGAGTTCAAACACCCTGTCTCCTAAGGGATAGTTCTAACACCAGCCAGATGGAAGATTGCTATTGTTTATGTTATAAGATGACAAGGAGGCAATCATGCTGGACTGTAAGCTCTTTGGCCCAGCAAACACTGACTTTAATGTGCTAAGGATCATCATTAATTAAAAGCTCACTAGGCTGTGGGGGTGGGTTGGTAATGAGAGATATGTTCTGGGTAGAACAATAAGGTAACAAAGGAATCTGAAGAATTCTCATGATTGTAGACAGCTCCTGACAAAATCATGTCTATGGCAGACCTCAGCAAGAGACGCCACTAATATATATTAGGGGAATTGTACCACTCAAGTCTATGGTGCCTATAGGCCTCTTCTATAAAGAAAAAGCTGAAAAGTGATTTTTGGGGGATGACTTGACAATGGGGAATGGATGCACCGTTGTCTATAGCAAAGCAAAGGAAAAGCAAGAATTACACATACATCAGAACTCTTAAAAACACGGACATCAGCTGTTTTACCTGCTGAAGGATTTGTGATCCTGTCTTTCCACCCCTGAGATTTACACAGCTCTGCCACAGAGCATAGCCCTGTCTGGCAGGACAGGAGGCCTGATACTTTTCTGCTGCAGTAGAGTAACACTTACTGGCCTTATCCCACCCCCAGCCTGAGGGAATGTTAAAGAAGAAGCAGAAAAGTGAGGAGCTCATCTCTATGTTTCTCTGCTCTCTCCTCCTATCAGCATGCAAGCAGGGGTTAGTACCCCTTTCAGTAAGGTCCCTCCTTTGGTTTTGCCTAGGGGTTGGTGTGTGGTGTCTCCATATAGCATGGTGTGGGAACAGTCCTAGGCAGGGCTTTTTTTCTCAGACAATAGGTGCAGAAACGCCCCCTTTCCATGTCACTTCTTGTCTCCACCCCCTACCCACCTCCTGCACCATTCCTTGGTACCCAACACCCAGTACTGCTCCTTTTAGAGAATACAGAACCAAGTAACAATTGTGGTACTAAGTAATTTGTATGGAATTTGTCAATGATAACAAGATCATTAACCATTACATACATTCAGTGCTGGAGGTGCCGGAACTGCATTTCCCCGCTTTCCCACTAATAAAAAGCCTGGTCCTAGGCATAGGAGTGATGGGAACAGGCTACCCCTGATATACGCCATGTAAGTCTGAAGCCTGGGAAGTAGAGTACCCTTCGGGGTAGGCCATAGAGACTGTGAGGGAAAACTCAGTAATGGGGGACCTATAAGGAAAAGCATGGCAGAGTGGGCCAGACACTCTCTCTTAAAAGGTTTCTTGTGTGGGCATTCCTTTATTATCAGAGGTGTGCCTCAGGCTTGTAGAATGTGAGTAGCCAAGATGGCGGAGTCTCTTCCCTTACATGTGTATACACACCCTAATTCATCACTGGGCCTGGTGGGAGCTGGCAGCAAATCAAGGACCTTTACAGATGTAGCAGGGATCTGCAATCAGAAGACACATTGCTGCAGTGAGACTGTTTCCCTCTAGTGGCAGCAAAGACTGTGTCATCACATCCTGCCAACAGAGTGATTAAGACCAGGAAGCAAAGCAAACAGGGAATTGTAGTCCCAGGGCTCAAGTGACACATTCTATTCTGCCAGCTGGCAGAAAAAGAACAGACTGCTGGGAGAGACTATAAGAGGAATGGATTAAAGCCTGGCCTCGCTCTCTTCGGACCGTCATGGATCTGCATGCATGGAATCTGTAGAATGGGAGCTGCAGCTTAGTCGCAGCCTGCTCTGGCAGATTTAACCAATTGATGCCTCATCATTGGGTTCAGTGGGAGGAATAGTGCCCCTTCATTGGTGTCAGTGGGAGGAATAGTGCCCCTTCATTGGTGTCAGTGGGAGGAATAGTGCCCCTTCATTGGTGTCAGTGGGAGGAATAGTGCCCCATCATTGGTGTCAGTGGGAGGAATAGTGCCCCTTCATTGGTGTCAGTGGGAGGAATAGTGCCCCATCATTGGTGTCAATGGGAGGAATAGTGCCCCTTCATTGGTGTCAGTGGGAGGAATAGTGCCCCATCATTGGTGTCAGTGGGAGGAATAGTGGCCCATCATTGGGGTCAGTGGGAGGAATAGTGGCCCATCATTGGTGTCAGTGGGAGGAATAGTGGCCCATCATTGGGGTCAGTGGGAGGAATAGTGGTCCATCATTGGTATCAGTGGGTGGAGTAGTGCCCCATCATTGTTGTCAGTGGGAGGAACAGTGCCCCATCATTGGAGTCAGTGGGAGGAACAGTGGCCCCATTGTTGGTGTCAGTGGGAGGAATGATGTCTCATCGTTGGTTTCAGTGGGAGGATAATGCCTCATATCAGTAGGAGAGAAGGTGCCCAAGGGCCGGATAAAGGCAAGCAAAGGGCTGCACAGTGGTGTCGCTAAGGGGGAGGACTACCCTCTGGCAACACCTGTCAGAGGGGTGACACCAACAAGTAGGAAGCGATATCTGACTGCCATGGTGTCACCCCCATCCGTGACAGTGCATGGATCGGTGCATCGCCACCGACCACATCATTTGCAGGGACTGATTTGGGGACCGCACTGTGACTGTGTGCTGCCCTACAGGGCACTGTGACAGGATAGTATCGGGGTAGGAGCACAAAGTCACTGTGCGCACCCCAAACTGCCCCTCTTGTAAAATATGCGGTCAGTGGCAGCACATCGATCCATGCGCTGTCATCCCCAACTGTGACAGCAGCATGGTGTCACCCCTATCCGTGACAGTGCATGGATCGGTGTGCTGCCATGACCGCATCATTTACAGGGGCTGGTTTGGGGTGTGTGCACCATGACTGTGTGCCGCTGACCTGAAACTAGCCTGCCCATTGCCCTGCAGGGCACAGACTAGACAGGAGAGAGCCTGATACACTAGCCTGCCCAGTGTCTACTGTTCTGTCCTGCTCATGCTGTCACTCCGCAGTGGCAGGACAGAGCACTGTGGCAGGCTAGCTAGGGGGGAGAAGTGAACAGTTAAAATAAATGTATCATTCATTTATTATTACAATTATTTATTATTTCAATAAAGTTTAAGGTTAACATAAACATGGTCCTTTAAAAGTTTAAACTCTGAGCTCTATTATTTTCATATGATATTGTTATTCAAATTTGCTAGTTGCTTGATAGTTGTTAACGGCACTGCTATTGCCATTATATGAAGTGTTATATGGGAAAATAAATATTGGGGGTGGGGGGGGGGGTGTGACACCAACCCTAGTGACGCCACTGGGGCTGCATCTAGCCTATGGTCCACAGTTTGGAGACCAGTGGTGTAGAGGGAAAAAAGGTATAATACTTATCTTATCCCTCATTTCAGAAGGGTCCTTCTATTTATGCAACTGGTCGTGAAAAACTGATTCTTTAAGACACTTCCAGGCATGGTGCCACTCCTGCCTCCTCCACAGACAATGCAGGGTTACTATCCCTGCATTGTACATGATGACCCTGAGGTGTCACCCACAGCCCAGAGTGGTGGAAGCAGAAGTGCCAGAGTGGGGGTAAGGAAGTAATGCAGCCGTCTCATCTTCTCTAGATGTAACAAGCATCTAACCCTTGCAGTGCGGTGTTCTTTTTCTTCCAGCCCAGAGTTGGGCTTTAATAAATATGGTTTCATTTAACCCCAATAAAGGGCCAAGGCTATTAAAAGGTAATTTTAGTATCTGTATCTATTATTATGTATCAATTTGAATGGTTTTGTTATATTAAAGTGTTACTAAACCCAGTAATATGAAAATAGTTAATCTGCCCCACAGTGCCCACAGTTTATAAATCCTAATTTTACATAAAAATATTGCCACTATATACCTTTTTGGCTGATCTGTATACCACGGTTACATGATAAACTGCTCAGTTTCACAAGTGTTGAGAGTTCAGGTAGAAGGAGATTTTCACTGCAGCCTGTATACATGCCCACATGTGTGATGTCAATATCATGTGACCTGGCTAGCTCTGAGAACAAGTAAATGTTCTCTCCAGCATAAAAGACACAACTGAGCATGTGCAGGTCGGCTACTCTGCCTGTGTTAGCTGGCCTTCCCCAGATAGACAGTGCAGGAGGGGGAGGATCTGTGCATACTGGATAAAACAGTCTTTTTACACAATGTAGAGGATTAACCCCTTAAGTTCCACAATGAGTATAACAAGCATGCTATGCTTTACTGTTGTGGGTTTAGTAACACTTTAATGTATACGGGAAAGAGATTGGGGTCTGAGCAAAATTGTTTATCTACAGTAAGGCTGGCCATAGATAGACCAGTTTTATTCAAACAGCCAGCGGGCTGGTTGGAAAAAAAAAATGAACATGTTCTCCCATCCACACAAGTGGGGTGGATGGAGGGAACCTCCCCTCTCTATTATTGTATTCTGAAAGAGGGGACTGCTCCGCAGTCAGAATTCACTGATCGGCACTGCAGCCAATTGGCTGCAGCTGCTGATCGAATATAAAATGTTCAACGTCCTGTATGACAAAAGACAATCATTAGATCGACTTCTGTCAAGCAAGAACACCCATGGATGGATCAAAATATCTCCGGTCCCTGCTGAACCCTGAAATTTTTCCGGTCCCTGCTACAGTTGAATTTCGATTTATCTGTGGCCAACTTGGGGCAAGTCCTGCCAACTTAAAGTGATTGTAAACAATAACCTTGTGAAACAACCCATTCAGTTTAAAATAGAAAACATTTGTATATGGATATAAAAAAAACATTATAAATACCTTTTTTTCTCTTTTTCTTAAAGTGGATGTAAAGCCACTCTCATCCTTTCTAAACTACTGCCATAGTGCTGATCTATAAGGATATAGATGCCTCCTGCATGTATCCTTATCTGTCAAATGTCTCCCCTCTGTCTGTTATAAGAACTGAAAAACTGCAGATTCTGTGGGTGGATCTGTTGTCTGGAGCTCTGTGGGTGGAGTCGTGATGTCAGTAGACTCCCCGCCCACCTCTACACTCCCCTTGTCAACATGCATTTTCTCCTGTGTATTCCTTCTGCTATGATCACTAACATCCAGTCAAAATGCAGAAAAGTAACCACATGACTTCAGAAAAGGAGTGGAGGTGGGAATTAAAAAAGAATGCCTGTCTAAAGCTAGTGCACAAGATATGTAAATAACCTGTCACTCAAAGCAAGGGGGCGGAACGGACAAAGGTTTTTCTCTGTTTGTCCATTTTATCTCACTGAACAATAAAAGAGGATTGCTCAGAGCTGGATTAACTCTTTGTAGCAAAACCTGGCACAAATGATAGGAAATCTTATATTCTACATTGTAACAGCAAAAAAAAAAAAAAAATTTTTTGGGGGTTTACATCCACTTTAAGTGATCACATTCCCTCTGTTTTCAGCTGGAAAAGGAGCTGGGGGAGGAGAAGCAGCAGTACACTGAGCTTCCCAGTAAATGGCTGTGTAGAAGGGGGCGTGTCAGGATAAGTCTAATCATTGGAGGAGAGCAGGCTGAGTTCCCAACATAGCTAAAGAACTTACCACGCTGGGAAGTTTGTGCTTATATGCCTAGTGTGGCCAGTTTGCAATAGGAAAGCAGAGGGGCTGGCAGGACACCACCAAGTATGTCACACAAAGGGAGCAATACAAAGAGAACAGGAGACTTTTTCATAAGAGTACATGGTACAACAGACACATACACGATATTACCAAAAGTATTGGGACGTCTGCCTCCCAGTCTTAGTCCGTAGGATTAATATTGAGTTGGCCCACCCTTTGCCACTATAACAGCTTCAGCTCTTCTGGGAAGGCTGTCCACAAGGTTTAGGAGTGTGTCTATGGGAATGTTTGACCATTCCTCCAGAAGCGCATTTGTGAGGCGAGGCACTGATGTAGACGAGAAGGCCTGGCTCGCAGTCTCCGGTCTAATTCATCCCAAAGGTGTTATATCGGGTTGAGGTCAGGACTCTGTGCAGGTCGGTCAAGTTCCTCCACCCCAAACTTGCTCATCCATGTCTTTATGGACCTTGCTTTGTGTACTGGTGCTCAGTCATGTTGAAACAGGGAGGGGACATCCCCAAACTGTTCCCACAAAGTTGGGAGCATGATATTGTCCAAAATGTCTTAGTATGCTGACGCCTTAAGAGTTTTCTTCTTTGGAACTAAGGGGCTTGGCCTGAAAAACAGCCCCACACCATAATCCCCTCTTCACCAAATGATTTGGACCAGTGCACAAAGCAAGGTCCATTAAGACATAGATGAGCAAGTTCGGGGTGGAGGAACTTGACTGGCCCGCACAGAGTCCTTACCTCAACCTGATAGAACATCTTTGGGATGAATTAGAGCGGAGACTGCAAGCCAGGCCTTCTCTACAACATCAGTGCCTGACCTCACAAATGTGCTTCTGGAAGAATGGTCAAACATTCCCATAGACACTCCTAAACCTTGTGGACAGCCTTCCCAGAAGAGTTGAAGCTGTTATAGCTGCAAAGGGTGGGCCAACTCATGATTGAACCCTACAGACTAAGACTGGGATGCCTTTAAAGTTCATGTGCGTGTAAAGGCAGGCGTCCCAATACTTTTTAGGTAATATAGTGTACAGGCAGTCCCTGAGTAAGAACACCCGAGTTACGAACGACTCCTACTTACGAACGGCCTCAAATGTCGGCCACTTGTATTCCACGCTGGTCCTGGATACCTCCGAGCACCTCCAGACTAGACATGTGCGATTAGTTTCGTTCGAATCGAAAATTCGCACAAATTTTTCAAAATTCGTACATTTGTACGAATCCGAATTACGAATTTTTACGGATACGAATTCTGTACGAAATACGAAGTTTCGTTTACGAATTTGGGCTCCAAATTGAAAAGATTCGACATTATAGAGAGAAAAGATTCGACATTATAGAGAGAAAAGATTCGACATAGAGAGAAAAAATTCGACATTACAGAGAGAAAAGATTTGACATAGAGAGAAAAGGTTCGACATTATAGAGAGAAAAGATTCGACATTATAGAAAGAAAAGATTCGACATTATAGAGAGAAAAGATTCGACATTATAGAAAGAAAAGATTCGACATTACAGAGAGAAAAGATTCGACATTATAGAGAGAAAAGATTCGACATTATAGAGAGAAAAGATTTGACATAGAGAGAAAAGATTTGACATTATAGAGAGAAAAGATTCGACATTATAGAGAGAAAAGATTCGACATTATAGAAAGAAAAGATTCGACATTACAGAGAGAAAAGATTCGACATTATAGAGAGAAAAGATTCGACATTATAGAGAGAAAAGATTCGACATAGAGAGAAAAGATTCGACATTACAGAGAGAAAAGATTTGACATAGAGAGAAAAGATTCGACATTATAGAGAGAAAAGATTCGACATTATAGAGAGAAAAGATTCGACATTATAGAAAGAAAAGATTTGACATTACAGAGAGAAAAGATTCGACATTATAGAGAGAAAAGATTTGACATTATAGAGAGAAAAGATTCGACATTATAGAGAGAAAAGATTTGACATAGAGAGGAAAGATTCGACATTATAGAGAGAAAAGATTCGACATTATAGAGAGAAAAGATTCGACATAGAGAGGAAAGATTTGACATTATAGAGAGAAAAGATTCGACATTATAGAGAGAAAAGATTCGACACAGAGAGAAAAGATTCGACATAGAGAGGAAAGATTCGACATTATAGAGAGGAAAGATTCAACATTATAGAGAGGAAAGATTCGACATTATAGAGAGAAAAGATTCGACATGGAGAGGAAAGATTAGACATTATAGAGAGGAAAGATTCGACATTATAGAGAGGAAAGATTCGACATTATAGAGAGGAAAGATTCGACATTATAGAGAGAAAAGATTCGACATTATAGAGAGAAAAGATTCGACATAGAGAGGAAAGATTCGACATAGAGAGGAAAGATTCGACATTATAGAGAGGAAAGATTTGATATTATAGAGAGAAAAGATTTGACATAGAGAGGAAAGATTCGACATTATAGAGAGAAAAGATTCGACATAGAGAGGAAAGATTCGACATTATAGAGAGGAAAGATTCGACATTATAGAGAGAAAAGATTCGACATAGAGAGGAAAGATTAGACATAGAGAGAAAAGATTAGACATAGAGAGGAAAGATTCGACATTATAGAGAGAAAAGTTTCGACATTATAGAGAGAAGATTGCTGCTGGAATTGGGTGGGGGAAGTACATTTCCGGTCGAATCATTAGTTCGTTCCGGTCGAATCGTTCGTTATACGCGTTGTACGAAATTCGTATTTCGTACGAATCCGAATTGAATTCCGTACACGAATTACGAATTACGATTTTTTTTTTAATACGAAACGGAACGGAACAGAACGAAACAAATTTTTCGACGGCTCCCATGTCTACTCCGGACACATCCAACACTGCAGTACTACATTTTCTGCATGGCCAGAGCCCCAGATAACATAACAAGCGCCCGGAACATTCCACATCCATGCACAGGCAGAAGTTACACTTACGAATACAGTGTTGCGACTTACGAACAAACCTACAGTCCTTATTGTGTTCGTAACTCGGGGACTGCCTGTATCAGGACAGGAATATGAAATGTTGAGGGTAATAAATGCTTTAAAAAGGTCCTGACAAACCCGTAAAGAAATCAAGCCGATCATCCCCTGCAAAAGAAAAGGTGATATACTGACCTCTTTGGGGGCCCATGTCTCTTACCCCCCTCTCCTTCCGCTCCAATGCTTGATCCTCTATAAGTCTGTTCAGCATTCAACAATTCCAGAAGTACTGGATGCCTGTGTCCCCTGCAGTGCACCGATGTTCTTCCCTCCGATCCCTTACATAACTATAGTAGTCAGCAGTAACGTAGGGGTCGGATGAAGCAACACAACACGATCGATATGTGACACTCCTGGAAGTGTTAAATGCCAAGGAGACTGTTGGAGCCTGCAGCCTTGGATTGAAGGGGAGTTAGGAGACAGGGGCCACCATAGAGGTTAGCTGATACGTCTTCTATCACAAGGGATAAGTGACTTTTTTCTTTCGACACCTGATGGGGCCTCTTTGCACACTCTATCCTCAAGTGCTGTATGTACAGGTATGATTTCCATGGAGGGAGTATATTACAATCAAATTAATATTCTCATTTTTCCCAGGCACACAATATTACACTTACAAAGAACAGAAGACGGCAGAGTAGCAGAATGGAAGGACATTAATAAGCAACCGCGTCTGGGGCTCCCCTTGCTCTTTCTGACCAATTAGTTGGATTAGAAAAGTGCAGCTGTCCTCTGTTGATAAAACATTGCACATCTCAGTGTTGGGAAAAAGAGTAAAGGTCATTTAACTCCTCTGAACTCCACATGGCACCCGGGAGCCATTTTCTGGCATCAAGCCACGTTTAAATGAGCTACAATAACTTGCGTGGAACCTTCTCACTTATTAGAGACACCTGCACATGTTATGATCACTTAGCAGAATCCTCAGAGTTCCGCGGCGTAATACTAGAGTAATGACTCATTAATGACTTACTGTGGGGGAAGAAGAAGTTGATTTAAATGTAAGAAACAGCCGCAATGTTCTATTTACCGATACAACATGGTGTACTCACCAAATGTCCTTATATTGGCAGGACTACGGGTGTGTTTAACCACTTCCATACAGGGCTTTTTATACCACTTCCATACCGGACCTATTCTGGCACTTCTCTCCTACATGTACAAATCATCATTCTTTTGCTAGAAAATTACTCAGAACCCCCAAACATTATTTATGTTTTTTTTAGCAGACACCCTAGGGAAAAAAATGACGGTCGTTGCAACTTTTTATCTTGCACGGTATTTGCGCAATAATTTTTCAAACGCCTTTTTTTGGGGAAAAAATGGTTTCATGAATTAAAAAATAACAAAACAGTAAAGTTAGCCCAATTTTTTTGTAAAATATGAAAGCTTATGTTACGCCAAGTAAAAAGATACCTAACATGTCACGCTTTAAAATTGTGCACACTTATGGAATGGTGCCAAACTTTGGTACTTAAAAATCTCCATAGGCGGCGCTTTGAACATTTTTACAGGTTACCAGGTTAGAGTTACAGAGGAGGTCTAGTGCTAGAATTGTTGCACGCGCTCTAACGCATGCGGCGATACCTCACATATGTGGTTTGAACAGCATTTACATATGCAGGCGGGACTTACGTGTGTGTTCGCTTCTAAGCGCGAGCTATTGGGGACGGGCATTTAAAAAAAAAATATATTTTTTTTTATTTTTACTTTTTTTTTTTACACTTTTTTTTTTTTTTGATCACTTTTATTCCTATTACAAGGAATGTAAACATCCCTTGTAATAGGAATGTGTGTGACAGGTCCTCTTTATGGAGAGATGCGGGGTCAGTAAGACCCCACATCTCTCCTCCAGGCTGGAAAGCATGAGATCGTGAAAATGTTTTCACTGATCTCATACTTACAGCCGCAATGGCGGCTTTGTTTACATTTGAGGACTCGGGAGTGACGTCATCACATCGGGCCCGGGCCTCCGACGGTCATAGAGATGACTGGTGACCATCTGGTCACCAGTCATCTCTATGCTCATCACGTGACCCACCACCGGCGCCGGACGATTCTCTCCGGGTCCCCGATGGCACGGGAGAGCCCGGAGAAGCACCGGATGGCGGCGGGAGGGGGGGGATGTCCCCTCCCGCCGCCTATAAGAATGATCAAGCGGCGGAACCGCTGCTATGATCATTCTTATGGTGTGCAGGATCGCCGGCTGAAAAAAAGAATATCTAAATGATGCCTCTAGCTGCAGGCATTATTCAGATATCCCCCCTCAAACCCAGGACGTCATATGAGGGTTCCTGCCGGCGTCATTTTACAATGGCCCGGTATGGAAGGGGTTAAAAAAAATATAGAACCCTCTATAGAACCCTCTATAAAACCTTTTCCCCATTCAGTTTTAATCCAATATATACTATATTACCAAAAGTATTGGGACACCTGCCTTTACACGCACATGAACTTTACTGGCATCCCAGCCTTAGTCCGTAGTGTTTAATATTGAGTTGGTCCACCCTTTACAGCTATAACAGCTTCAACTTTTCTGGGAAGGCTGTCCACAAGGTTTAGGAGTGTGTCTATGGGAATGTTTGACCATTCTTCCAGAAGCACATTTGTGAGGTCAGGCGCTGATGTTAGACGAGAAGACCTGGCTCGCAGTCTCCGCTCGAATTTATCCCAAAGGTGTTCTATCGGGTTGAGGTCAGGACTCTTTGCAGGCCAGTGAAGTTCCTGAAAATACTCATCCCTGCACCATCCCCTGCAGATGTGCCCCTTTTGGGGCTTGAGTGATGCCCAGCATCATTCAACCCACTTCCTGTGAGTCCAGAGTGTCAAGGGCCTGCCTGATAAAATGGGCGTTTGAATGGGCTGCTGTGCCGCGTGAAATGCACAAATAAGGTGCATGCACCTTTTAAAAAATGGGGCCGCAGGGAAACCGCATGGTCTTTTTGAGATGCGTGGGAGTGCCATTAAGAATGAATGGCAGCCCCACGCGTCTTGCAAGAGCAGTGCGCTTTGCCTGCGGGTAATTGTGGGTGCGGGAATCAATGCTATTCCTGCACCCGCAACTGGAACGTATTGGCACGCACTAGTGTGAACTGAGCCTTATCGCTAGTCACTGCTTTAGCCGCTAGCAATATCACTACATAAAAATATATAAAAAGTGGCGCTACCTCCAAACACCTTGGAGGTAGCGCCACATTTATAATATTTATACTTGTTTATTTTTTTTATTTAGTATTATGTGGGGGGGACACGTTTGAATGTTGGCTGCTGCCTATATCTTTTCATTACGTTTTTGGTGAGTACTGTGGTTTGCGCATTCATTTTTATTTTCACTAGCAATAATCACTGTCTTCTCCTGGTGGGGACGGCTTCCCCCTCAGCCCCCCCCCCTCCGTCAGGAGCAGAGGGATTCCCTGCATCTGTGTTGATGGAGAAATCGTGTGAATTTCTTTGGAAAGAAAGAAAGAAATTTGTAAAAGAAGAAAGAAATTCATACCGTCTATAGCCAGCCTAAGAACAAATAGGTGATTCTTTATCATGCACAGTGCTTAAGCAAATTTTGCGTAATTTAGTTAGGGTTTATATCTACTTTAGGCAAAATGCAATTTTTTGGGGGGAATATATAGACTTATCCCATCTAGTTTTTACAGACCAGCACCTTTTGGGACCCCAAAATTGAGTCTCTGGTCTGTTAAGAAATCTTTCCATCTGTGTCCAATATCTGATCTCAGCAGCTATTTTTTTGTTCATCTGAAGTCGCAAATATGCTACCGGTGTGCATAATTGTGTTTGAAATCATAAAAAGCAAATTATATTACACACTGACACAGATTTAGCACCGGGGAGATGTGAATAATGCTTCTATGTGGATCTCTGTATCCTTGTTCTTTTCTGTTTGTGTGTGAGTGTAAACTGTTAGATGTCAGATAGTCGGGATGTATCTCCGTCTCAGATCTGCATCATACATAAACAGCCTGATTAAAACATTTTTAGCCGCGTTTCACAGATGCTTAGAGGCAGAATAGAAAGTCTTTGATGGTGTACTTCAGAGAATCCGCTTCCTGGGTTTAGCGTGTACCATTGTGAGGCACCACATCTCTGCCCCAATTTTATCTGGGGCTGCACACTCGCTAACAAGAGGGCTCCATAAATTACATTATAATCTACAAACTATTTACAATATGCTGTACAGTAAAGACAGAGAACCAAAAGTCAAAATCTATTGAAATTCAAAATGAAAAAAAAAAAAAGACCAACACACTGTATATAAGAAAAATGTAAAATAATAGATTTTTAATGGTTAAAGTGGAAAATAAGCCTAAAGCCTAAGATAGCTGTCATCACGAAAAAGTTTTTTTTTGTACCAGTTTTAGTAAGTTTTAGTACCAGTGACAATGATCGCCTAGACAAATAAAGAGGGTTAATTTTCCCATCAGGGACATAGGCAGCAATAAAAAATTGGCAAAGGTTCTAAACCTTCCCAATTCTATCCAAAACCAAGAAAAGAAGAGTTTTGGCTATCGATACACTTTAAAGTTGAAGAAAACCCTAACTATATATACGGTATCTCACAAAAGTGACTACACCCTTCACATTTTTGTGAATATTTTATTATATCTTTTCATGTAACAACACTGAAGAAATTACCATTTGCTACAATTTGAAGTAGTGAGTGTACAGCTTGTATAACAGTGTAAATCTGCTGTCCACTCAAAATAACTCAACACAGAGCCATTGATGTCTAAACCGCTGGCAACAAAGGTGAGTATACCCCTAAGTGAAAATGTCCAAATTGGGCCCAAAGTGTCAATATTTTGTGTGGCCCCCATTATTTTCTAGCTCTGCCTTAACCCTCTTGGGCATAAAGTTCACCAGAGCTTTACAGGTTGCCACTGGAGTCCTCTTCCACTCCTCCATGACGACATCACAGAGCTGATGGATATTAAAGACCTTGCGCTCCTCCACCTTCCATTTGAGGATGACCCACAGATGCTCAATAGGGGTTTAGGTCTGGAGACATGCTTGGCCAGTCCATCACCTTTACCCTCAGCTTCTTTAGCAAGGCAGTGGTCATCTTGGAGGTGTGTTTGTGGTCGTTATCATGTTGGAATACTGCCCTGTGGCCAAATCTCCGAATGGAGGGGATCATGCTCTGCTTCAGTATATCACAGTACATGTTGGCATTCATGGTTCCCTCAATGAACTGTAGCTCCTCAGTGCCGGCAGCCCCAGACCATGATCTATTGGTAACCGGGCCTCTCCGAACATTAGGCGATAGGGGGAGTACCCTGTGGCATAGTTTGCAGTATTATTATAGGTGTGCACAATTGCGACTACATGTCTGCTCCAATGCTGCTTGTTTTCTGAATTTAAAGTTCCCAGCATATCCAGGAGAGTTTGGTCGAATCTCTCGGGTTGGGGGTCTCTTTGAGGGTGGTATGGGGTGGTCCTGGACTTTTTGATGCCTAATAAGTCTAAAAGTCTTTTGATAAGGCTGCTCTCAAAGTCTCTCCCTTGGTCGGAGTGGATACGTTGGGGCAGGCCATGGTGCACAAAGAACTTTTCCACTAAGACCTTGGCTACTGTTGAGGCTTGTTGATCCTTCGTGGGGAAGGCCTGGGCATATCTAGTAAAATGGTCAGTTACCACCAAGATATTTCCCTGTCCACTCATATCAGGCTCCAAGCACAGAAAGTCAATGCACACCAGCTCCATGGGTCCCTGACTCTGAAGATGGCGCATTGGGGCGGCTCGGTGAGGCAAAGTCTTCCTTTGAATACATCTGATGCAGGAGTGGCAGTAGGCCTTGTCTTCACCCCGTATGCAGGGCCAATAGAATCGGTCCCTCACCAAGTGGAAAGTCCTCTCAGACCCTAAGTGACCATGGTTGTCGTGAAGGGCAGTTAATACGGTCTATCTGTGTTTTCTTAGGAGAAACAGCTGCCACTTTTCTTCAAGGCCATCAGAGGGGCCCCTTCGGTAGACCACCCCTTGATGTAGCTGCAGCCGATCCCACTCTCGGTGCAGTAGACGGGCCTCCTTTGGGGAGTCAGTGAGGAGCAGGTCAGGGAATTGATCCTCTAGGGCCTTCAATGCCAAGCTACCCAGGGGGTCTTCTAACTGGTCCCCTCACAGGTCTTTCTTTGAAAGTTTTGGCAAACCTTCATCCCCGACTTGGGTTACATTGCAGTAATACTTGGGGACACCAGCAGCAGAAACTCCAATGTCTTCGGCTCTAGATCCTCCCCCAGCTTGATGGTCAGCTCCCTGATACAAGGCCCTCACTCCTTCAGGTGTCAACCGAGTCCATTATTCTAGTGGGTCCGAGGGACAATGAGGCCTTCTTGACAGGGCATCTGCATCCCTATTTCCAACTCATGGTCGATACTTCAAGCTGAAGTTGAATCCTGACAGGGCAGCCAACCATCTGTGTCCGGTGGCATCCAGCTTGGCAGTTGTGATAAGGTAGGTGAGTGGGTTGTTGTCGGTTTTGATCACGAACTCTGCTCCGTAGAGATAGTCTCTCAATTTATCCACCACAGCCCACTTCAAAGCTAGGAACTCGAGTTTGTGGGTGGGGTAGTTCCTTTCAGCGGGGCCTAAGCTTTGACTCACATAAGCAACAGGCCGTAGGTGACCGTCATGCTCCTGATACAACACCTCTCCAAGCCCATCTCGACTGGCATCAACATGTAGTTCATAGGACTTGGCTGTGTCTGCATAGGCCAGTACTGGGGCAGTTGTTAGGCTCCATTTCAGTTGTTTGAAGGCCTCCTCACTCTGTGCAGTCCACTGGTCCTGAATGGACTCTCTGGGTTTTCTGGGCCCTCCTCCTAGTCTCACAAGCTTAACAAAATCTGGAACATCATCCTCTCCTTCACATTTCAGTAGCTCATTGAGTGGGCGAGCTATTTTCGCAAATCCTTCTGCAAATCTTCGATAATAGGAGCAGAACCCCAGAAATGACCTAAGCTCGGTCACATTAGTAGGCCTTGGCCAGGAGGTGACGGCTTTCAGCTTCTCAGGGTCTGTGGCCACTCCATCTGCAGATACTATGTGGCTGTCAGGGCCCGGACTGGTGGCTAGTGAGGACACAGGAGGTGGATCCTCTGTGCCAGAGAGGCGAAGGCACGGGTCGCACTGGAGGACCGGTTCTAAGCAGCTACCGGTTTTCACCAGAGCCCGCCGCAAAGCGGGATGGACTTGCTGTGGCGGTAGCAACCAGGTCGTGTCCCCCAGTAGCGGCTCGACTTCTCTGGCAGCTGAGATAGGCACGGTACACAGGGACTAGGCAGAGGCAAGGTCAGACGTAGCGGAGGGTCAGGGCAGGCGGCAATGGTTCGTAGTCAGGGGCAACGGCAGAAGGTCAGATACACTGGCAAGGCAACTACAAAACGCTTTCTCAGGGCACTAAGGCAACAAGATCGGGCAAGGACAGGAAGGGGGAGTGGGTTTTTAAGTGTTTTGGGTGTGTACACAGTAATTGGGCCAGGCACCAATCAATGGTGCACTGGCCCTTTAAATTTAAGAAGACCGGCGCGCGCGCGCCCTGGAGAGCAGCGGGACCGCGCGCGCCGGGACGGAGCAGGAGGAGGAGGCCGGTGAGCAGGATGGGATGCGATCCGCGGGCGGACAGCTGCCGCCGCATGGATCGCATCCCCGCCAGCATCAGAGCAGCGCTCACGGTCAGAGGGGCCGACCGGAGCGCTGCAGGTGGACAGACGCCGCGGGCGCTCCGGGATGGATGGGACACCCGGAGCGCTCGGTGTTACAGTACCCCCCCCTTAGGTCTCCCCCTCTTCTTGGAACCCAAGAATCTACGGATGAGCTCTTTATCTAAAATGTTGGCCTCAGGTTCCCAGGATCTTTCCTCAGGACCACAGTTCTCCCAATCAACTAAAAAACATATTTTACCTCGGATGACCTTGGAGGCAAGGATCTCTTTCACCGAGAAGACATCAGAAGAACCAGAGACAGGAGCAGGAGCAGTGACCTTAGGGGAAAATCGGTTAAGAATGAGGGGTTTAAGAAGAGACACATGAAAAGAGTTGGGAATACGAAGAGAAGGAGGAAGGTGGAGCTTGTAAGAAACAGAATTGATTTGGTCTTTGATTTTAAATGGCCCGAGGTAACGAGGGCCCAGCTTGTAGCTAGGTACCCGAAACCGAACATATTTGGAGGAGAGCCACACTTTGTCACCAGGGGCATAGACAGGAGGGATTCTTCTTTTTTTATCTGCATGTCTCTTCATGCGGGCAGAGGCCAGTGAGAGCGACTTTTGAGTCTCTTTCCAGATAGAGGCAAAGTCCTGAGTTAATTCATCCACGGCCGGAACTCCAGAAGACGTGGGAATGGGGAGGGGGGGCAATGGATGACGGCCGTAGACCACAAAGAAAGGCGACTTGGAGGAAGATTCAGAGTTCTTGAAATTGTATGAGAATTCTGCCCAGGGCAATAGGTCGACCCAATCGTCTTGACGGGCGGAGACAAAATGTCGTAGGTAGTCGCCAAGGACCTGGTTAACTCTCTCCACCTGTCCATTGGACTGCGGGTGATAAGCGGAAGAAAAATTCAACTTAATATTTAGTTGAGTACAGAGAGCTCTCCAAAATTTTGAGATGAATTGAACGCCTCTATCCGAGACGATATGTGAGGGCAGCCCATGGAGGCGGAAAATTTGAAGAAAAAAATGCTTCGCCAACTGAGGTGCAGTAGGCAGACCAGGAAGCGGGACTAAATGAGCCATTTTAGAAAAGCGGTCAATGACCACCCAGATGACAGTGTTACTACGAGACAAAGGGAGGTCCGTGATGAAATCCATGGCGATGTGGGACCATGGTTGTTCAGGCACAGGTAGGGGAAGGAGAAGACTTGCAGGCTTCTGGCGAGGAGTCTTGTCACGTGCACAGATAGTGCAGGCCCGTACAAAGTCAGTCACATCTTTCTCCTGGGTAGACCACCAATAGTGTCTGGCAATCAATTGTATGGATTTTTTGATCCCAGCGTGACCGGCTAGATGGGAGGAATGGCCCCACTTGAGTATCTGAAGCCGAAGGCGTGGAGGAACGAAAGTCTTTCCAGGAGGAATTGGCACGAGAGAAGCGGGAGCAGAGGAAATCAGACACTCAGGGGGTACGATGTGTTGAGGAGGAGTCCCGGTTTCAGAGGTATCGGAGAAACGGGACAAGGCATCAGCCCTGACATTTTTGTCTGCGGGACGAAAATGGATCTGGAAGTTGAAGCGGGCAAAGAACAATGCCCACCTGGCCTGGCGAGGATTTAGGCGCTGAGCGGACTGAAGGTAGGACAAATTTTTATGGTCAGTGTAGATGGAGATAGGGTGAAGGGATCCTTCCAGGAGATGTCTCCACTCTTCTAATGCCAACTTGATGGCCAACAGTTCACGGTCACCTATGGAATAGTTTTTTTCCGGAGGGGAGAAAGTTTTAGAGAAAAAACCACAAGTGACGTTTTTCCCTTTAGCGTTTTTTTGAAGAAGCACAGCTCCGGCTCCTACCGAGGAGGCGTCAACTTCAAGGAAGAACGGCTTTAGAGGATCTGGCCGAGACAGGACAGGTGCAGAGGAGAAGGTGGTCTTAAGGCGAGTAAAGGCTTCCTCCGCTTGAGGCGGCCAGGACCTAGGATTCGCGTCTTTTTTGGTCAGTGCCCCTATAGGAGCAACGATGGTGGAGAAGTGGGGTATGAACTGACGATAGTAGTTGGCGAATCCAAGGAAGCGTTGGATAGCACGAAGTCCAGAGGGGCGTGGCCAACCCAAGACTGCGGAGAGTTTGTCAGGGTCCATTTGAAGACCTTGTCCAGAGGCCAGATAACCTAGGAAAGGAAGACTGCTGCGCTCGAAAAGGCATTTTTCAAATTTAGGGTAAAGATGATTTACGCGGAGGCGCTGGAGCACTTGACGGACATGGAGCCGATGTTCCTCAAGGTTGGCAGAGAAGATTAGGATGTCGTCAAGATAGACAACCACCCAGGTATACAGTAGGTCCCGGAAGATTTTGTTGACAAAATCTTGAAAGACTGCAGGGGCGTTGCAAAGTCCGAACGGCATGACGAGATATTCAAAGTGACCATCTCTGGTGTTAAATGCGGTTTTCCATTCATCTCCTTTACGGATTCTGATGAGGTTATAAGCGCCCCTGAGGTCCAATTTAGAAAAAACTTTTGCTCCGCGCAGACGGTCAAAGAGTTCCGAGATGAGAGGAAGAGGGTATCGGTTTTTAATAGTGATTTTATTGAGACCACGATAGTCTATGCAAGGGCGTAGAGGATGCGGTTTCAGCGGATGAGGCTCGGGCTGGTTCCTCAAAAACGCTGCGAACCTCAGCAAAGAAGGACTGAACGGTGGCTGTAGCAGGGTCGTTGCGGTCCCAGAGTGGCGTGGCCCAGGCCAAGGCCTTTCCAGACAACAGAGAGACCACGAATGCCACTTTAGACCGTTCTGTGGAAAACTGGTCAGACATCATCTCAAGATGCAGGGAACATTGGGACAAGAATCCCCGGCACATCATAGAATCCCCGTCAAATTTCTCCGGAAGAGACAGGCGAATTCTCGAGGTAGTAGCGGCAGCTCGGAGAGGGGAAGATGCTGGAGGCTGTGGCGGCAGAAGCTGCTGGACCATGGCGGTCAACTGCGACAGCTGCTGTCCTTGTTGGACGATCTGTTGCGACTGCTGGGCAACCACGGTAGTGAGGTCAGCGAGATTTGGCAGCGGTACCTTAGCGGGATCCATGGCCGGATCTACTGTCAGGGCCCGGACTGGTGGCTAGTGAGGACACAGGAGGTGGATCCTCTGTGCCAGAGAGGCGAAGGCACGGGTCGCACTGGAGGACCGGTTCTAAGCAGCTACCGGTTTTCACCAGAGCCCGCCGCAAAGCGGGATGGACTTGCTGCGGCGGTAGCAACCAGGTCGTGTCCCCCAGTAGCGGCTCGACTTCTCTGGCAGCTGAGATAGGCACGGTACACAGGGACTAGACAGAGGCAAGGTCAGACGTAGCGGAGGGTCAGGGCAGGCGGCAATGGTTCGTAGTCAGGGGCAACGGCAGAAGGTCAGGTACACTGGCAAGGCAACTACAAAACGTTTTCTCAGGGCACTAAGGCAACAAGATCCGGCAAGGACAGGAAGGGGGAGTGGGTTTTTAAGTGTTTTGGGTGTGTACACAGTAATTGGACCAGGCACCAATCAATGGTGCACTGGCCCTTTAAATTTAAGAAGACCGGCGCGCGCGCGCCCTGGAGAGCAGCGGGACCGCGCGCGCCGGGACGGAGCAGGAGGAGGAGGCCGGTGAGCAGGATGAGATGCGATCCGCGGGCGGACAGGTGCCGCCGCATGGATCGCATCCCCGCCAGCATCAGAGCAGCGCTCACGGTCAGAGGGGCCGACCGGAGCGCTGCAGGGGGACAGACGCCGCGGGCGCTCCGGGATGGATGGGACACCCGGAGCGCTCGGCGTTACAGTGGCCCAGGTAGACTGGTAGAACTGGCACTTCTCTATGGAGAGCTTTAATCCTTCATCATTGGGTCTCTTCAGGACCTTGTCCAGACGTTCTTCATGTTCTTCCAAAGTCCTGACAAACACTATGACGTCATCCAGGTACGCCAACACCTAGATCAGGTTCACGTCACCTACTGTCTTCTCCATCAGCCTTTGGAAAGTGGCAGGGGCTCCAGACAAGCTTTGAGGCATTCGATCAAACTCAAAGAACCCCACCGGGGTAATGAAGGCAGTCTTCTCCTTATCCTCAGGATGCATGGGAATTTGGTAATGCCCACTGTTTAAGTCCAGTACACTGAACCTGAACCACTTGGCCCCTGACAGGCTCTGCAAAGCGTCTTCTATCCGGGGGGTGGTGTACTGGTCGGGGATGGTCCTTCTGTTCAGTGTTCTGTAATCAATGCACAGCCTCAGTGACCTGTTTTTCTTCCGCACTACAACTATCGGAGAAGTGTATGGACTCCTAGACTCTCTGATGATCCCTGCTCTCTTAAGTTCAGCCAATTGTTCACGCAGGTCTTCCAAGTCTCCTAAGGGGATCCCCTGGACTTTCTCCCTGAACGGCTTATCTTCTAGCAACCAGGTCAGGTGTGTAGCGCTCTTCGCACACCCCACATCAAATTCGCTCTTGGAGAATGCCGCCTGCCATCTCAAAAGCTGAGTTTTAGCTTTTTCTCTCCATTCCGGGGGAAGAGTGATGTTCTAAAGTTGGAACTCCTCCAAAGGGATCTCATCCTTCTCACTCCCCACCAAGTCAGACGGTGAGACCGGGTGGCCGTGTTCACTTGACCTAACAGCATTCGAGCCAGTATCCTTACAGGTGAAGTGGTTGTGTTGCGAACACTCACTGGGACCTTCCCATGATTCCTCTGCAGGGCCTTAATTGGAACCGCTTCAGGAATTATTTATATTCCCTTGTCTTCCTTCTGTCTGTCAGCTTCAAGGACGATAAATGGGCCTGGTTGCTTCCAGTTAAGCTTGACAGATGCTCTCAAACAAGCCACCTCACCCGGCTGTAACACTCTCTCTCTTGTCCAAGCGCCAGATCTTTCCCACTCCTTCAGCAGGGGCCTTCTGCTCTTGTACAAGGCGCTGGTAAGCCTGTCTCAACATGGGCTGCATGCCTGTAGCGGAAGCATCCTGCTCTATAGCCAGAGGTGTCAGCAGTCTCCTGACAAGATTAGTGTTGGTCCCTATAATGAGGGAATTTTTACTAGCCCCGGGTGGGCGAGGGCAGATCACTGCCAAAGTGTCAAAGGTTTCCGCTTTACCAGCCACTGAAGGATCAAAGGTTAGCTTGATTGGTAGATAGCCATCGTAGGGAAAATTCTGAGTCCCAATACCCCATATCTCCAACTCTTCCAACTTCTGCAATGGCAGGTGTTTAAGGTGCTTGTCGTAGAAGTCTCTATAAAGGAGAGTCACTTGAGCTCCAGTATCCAAGAGTGCCTTGGTATAAATTCCTTTTACTTGTTTGGAGACTACTGGGGAGGGCCCCACTAGTTTTGCAGGAAAGCTTCGGGACAGGGCAAGCTTGACTTGTTCAGTAGCCTGTATCCTCACTCCTTTCTTTTGGAGACTCTGATCTGGTTTTAGTCTCGGTTGTGTCTGGTGTGCACTGACTCTCCGATTCCGGGCAGCCTGGGTCAAAGGGAGTGAGACACTGGGGGCAACAACGGGAGCCCTCTGCTGGGGTCTAGACTCCCGATGCTGTCTCCTCGCGTTGTTGGGTTGGCTGGATCTAGCTAAAGTCGGTGGGCGCCCGGTTGACTCCTTCACCGGGGCCCTCTGGAGTTTTCCGCCGGCTTTCGGTACTTTGCTGCAGCTTTGACTGGGCTTGGGCAAACTTGACAAACATGCCCCACTCCTCCGCAGTTGAAACGGGTCACTGGGTTTTGTGGTCTCTGCACCTGGGCAACAGTAGAACTTAGAGGTTTCTTAGACCCTTCTGAAACTTCCTCACTGGGCAGAGTAGTTGGAGTGGCGGTCAACAAAGACATCATATCTATCAATTGTGACACTTGAGTCTTAAGAAGCTCGATCTGTAGTTCACCATCATCGGCAATGATCATCCTGAAACCAGCAATGGATTCAGACTTCTGACTCTTCTTTTTGTTGTCTATCATGACTTCTTCTTCCCTTACAATCCGGATCAGGTCTGGATACTTCAGGATACCACCATCTTGACGCGTTCTCAACAGGAGGGTAATAGGGTCCAAGGGTTGGGCTCCCCTCAAAACTTGTTTGGCTCTGACTTCATCCACCTTCCGGGGGTCTAACCCCTTCTTCAGCAAGATCTGGTGTAAAATTTTATCCAGACGTCTCATATACTTCGACAACCTCTCTCCTTCGTTTTGATAAGAGTGCTCCAACTGGTAGATGAGATCAGAGACTTTCTCGGTGCATCCAAACACGTCCTATAGGATACTCAGGTAGTCCTGGGCAACACAGGCTTGCTTACTGAGCTTCAAGTTGCGGATGGCTTCTAAGGCAGGCCCCTTTAGGCTCTCTGTTATTCTCTGTTTCTTGTGAGCCTCTGGGATGTCCCATTCATCCAGGGCTTGTGTGGCCTGGTCCAACCACTCTTCAAAACTATCTTCTACTGTGGGTACTGGTTGTCTTCCAGAGAAAACCCTGCGTTTCCTGTAGCCAGCTGCGGAGTATGTTGGAGGATCCTTCTGCCATTTTTCAACAAATTCTCAGAGAGCAGCAAGGAGTTCTGGTCCAATTGTGGACAGAGGTGACAGGGCAGGAATTCCTTCTTTACTTGGTCCAGCTTGACTCGAAGAGGTAGGGCCCTCTTCTGAGGCCTTCAGATGGATTACACCACATTCTGCCTTGTTGGCCAACTTCACACTGGTGCCTTTGAAGTTCACAGGGATTTCTTTTTTCCATTCCACTAATGCATAGGTGTGGAGAGTCCCATGGTCTGTCTTAACTGCAATCACCCACACCTTCTGGTCAGGGCATGGTGTCTTGACAGCTTGGCTGATTTGGTCCTCAGTCCAGACTTCTCCTTGAAGTTCGATCACCACGCTCAATTCTGGGCAGGCGCCTTCCTCCTTACACCACTGGATAGCAGCAGCAGGGTCCATTTTGGTGTCCTCTGGGGGTTCCGTCTGGGGGGGAGGGTTGATTGCAGAGTTGCAGAAATCCCGGACAAGCCTCCACGTGTAGCACTAGCCCCGTAGGAGCTGCTGGTTTGATTTTGGGTCTACACTCTGCCTGTCAACCCCAGAAATTTGGCTCAAACCCCCCTTGGCACAACTGGACAACAATATAAATGCGGAACCCAATAGAAGAGGGGACCACAACAATACCACACTGTAATGTATATAGGTATTGTTACCTTGGCACTGGACACCTGGTTCACAGCTGAAATAGACAGAGTCCCACACAGGTAGTAATTAACCAGTTGTAAAATGTTTACTTGGAAAAGAGTAACAGAGTAGTCATACAAATAAACATTTGACTGTTCACAGATCCCTGCAAGGTCATCGAAAGCTAACTGTTTCAAGATTTTTATAACACAAGACCCAATTAGCAATTACCATATACTGAGTCAGATGTGAGTGAGTGTGTGGTGGAGGAATCTCCCAATACTATAGCACCGGCACTGGGGCCACTCTCCACCAAGGTTCATACAAATCACTAAAACATTAAACGACAAATACAATGCAAACAGTTACATTAGACCTTATTCAAGTTCAGGATACATACCAGTCCTTATTTAGGATACATACCAGTTCAAACTGGTATGTATCATTTTGTAGAGAACATTGAAAAGAAATAGAGTGATGATTGTTCCTTTTAGTTCAGCTTGTCTTCTGCTAGCTCTGTTGGTGCACTTTAATTGTATTCCAATCAGTATGTAAAAGGGAGAAAGTGATTGCTCAGTGAGAGTAGAATAAGAGCAAAAGGAACCACTAGTCCTCCCAGGCCGTTATACTGCATGTGGTTACAAGGGATCCCTGTCTGTGGCACTGCAAGTGTCAGCAACTACAAGTGGGATTATATAGACCACTCTCCTGCAACTCAGTCAACTATGTTGGTAGGCAAGTGCCCCCTCACCCAGCTGGAAACCTCGGATCACTGGTATCCCCGTCAGATAAGATGTCGCCGGTTCGCCGCGCAGCTGCTCACAAGGTGCAGGTGGACGGATGGTTTCAGATGCTGTGGAACATAGGGCGGTCCCCTCTCTGGCTCAATCAGCGATGCGGTCCACAAGGATCCCTGCTTTGGTGATCCGCTCTCCAACTTTAGGCCCAGGCTTTTTCCCGGCTTAGGCGCGCTCACAGCAGGCCTCTTGCCTGTTGAAGATGGCGTCCTGAGAGAGCGTGCTGAGGCCTTACTAGTCTGTTATATAAGATTCCCCAGCAGGCTGTGCGGTGGCACACTGTTTTCTGGTAGCACAGTGGTACTGTAGGTATTGTAGTCTCAATCCAACCCACGGCAATAGAGTCCCGTCCTCTCGCACTACAATGCCCACCATGCTTTGTGCCATAGTGCAACTGGACTGAACGAACTTCAATGTCACAACATAAAAAAACCCTAGAGGGAGCCAACCGCATTATAGGAACACAACGTAGTCTTTAGGATTCTTTAGATAATAACCCCTTGCTACATATATATACTGTATATATCTATATATATATATCTATAAATATATAGATATCCTGCTCCATTTTCTATATTTATCAATATGGTATTACATTTTTTGGGGCCTGGGAAAAAACTGCGACATCTCTATTCCCCAGCTAATGCAACTATTGAAACTTTAGATGAGTGAAATACCTTCTCCACCCACTGGCTGCTGTGGTTTCTCCTGTTGGCTTCCATGTCCTTAATGTATAGTGCAGTTTAAGTGAAGAAAACAAAGAAACCAAATCACTGAATCTAAAGAATCTACAGCTGATGCTTAACCACTTCGCGCCCGGGCCATATGAAAAAGACGTCCGCAAAGCGGTCATCAATTGCTGATAGGACGTCTATGGACGTCCTCCCATTCACTTCCGCGATGCGCGCCACCGCGGGCACGCATCGGGGAAAAGCTGTGCCCGCCGTGTCAGGCGGGTGCCGATGCGCATGCCTGGTGGCCGCGATGTCCGCCAGGTACGAGCGATCGGCTGTCACAGAGCCAGGGACGTGGATCTCTGTGTGTAAACACAGAGTTCCACGTCCTGTCAGGGAGAGGAGACGGATGGTGTGTCCCTTGTACATAGGGACACCCATCAGTCACCTCCCCCAGTCAGTCCCCCTCCCCAACAGTAAGAACATCTAGCAGGGAACATATTAACCCCTTGATCGCCTCCTAGTGGTTAACCCCTTCCCTGCCAGTCACATTTATACAGTAATCAGTGCATATTTATAGCACTAATCGCTGTATAAATGTGAATGGTCCCAAAAATGTGTCAAAAGTGTCCGATGTGTCCGCCATAATGTTACAGTCACAAAAAAAAATCGCAGATCGACGCCATTACTAGTAAAAAAAAAAAAAAATCATAATTCTATTACCTATTTTGTAGGCGCTATAACTTTTGCGCAAACCAATCACTATACGCTTATTGCGTTTTTTTTTTAACCTAAAATATGTAGAATAAGTATCGGCCTAAACTGAGGAAAAAAATAGTTTTTTTTAAAAAAAAATTGGGATATTAATTATAGCAAAAATTAAAAAATAATGTGTTTTTTTCAAGGTTGTCACTCTATTTTTGTTTATAGCGCAAAAAACAAAAACCGCAGAAATGATCAAATACCACCAAACGAAAGCTCTATTTGTGGGAAAAAAAAGACGTCAATTTTGTTTGGGAGCCACGTCGCACGACCGCGCAATTGTCATTCAAAGCGTGACAGTGCTGAAACCTGAAATTTCGCCTGGGCAGGAAGGGGGTTATGTGCCCAGTTGTCAAGTGGTTAATGTGCATTGACACGTTTTAACATTTTGAGGGCTTTGGGCATGCTAGGTACGTCCTAAAAAATACTTTAAAGAACACAGGGCATACATAGCATGCCCTGTCCCTCTTTGCTTACTGCCCCCCCCCCCCCCCCATACTCCTGCTTTCAAAATAACAGCTGGGACTTGCTATTTACAGTAGTTGCTGTGCCACTGCCTTAAAAAACAATGCCTCTTGTTACACTGTTCAAAATCTTCAATTAGAGGACAATGTATTATTATAGTTACATTGTATTTACTCTTTCAATTAATCTGCAGATCAAAACAAAAGGGTGACCTTTGAGTATAATTATTATTATTTTTTTAAATACATACAATTTTTTGCCATTTAACCCCTTGACCTTAATTATACCTAGTAAAACCCTTCTATTTCTCCCTATAGCATTTTTTTTCTTCTTTTTTTTATTATTTCTATTTTTTACCTATTAATTTTCTTTTTTTCTTTTCATTAGTTTTATACTTGTCTATTTTGTAATTTAGTTACATGGTAACATAGTAGGTGAGGTTGAAAAAAGTCCATCAAGTGCCACATTACAAAAATGTACAAAAATAATATATATTTTACTTGTAAATTAATGATCGTACCAAAATCGTAATTTTAGTGTTATTATGTAATTAAAATGTATACTTTTTATTTACAGTAACACTAAATGTTTTAATAATAACACTGGTCAAAGTTTAAAAAAAAAAAACTTTTTTTTTTTTTTTTAGTTGTGTTATGTCTTTTTTGTCTATGGATTACAGAGAAAAAAAAAAATTTGCAAGACAAAAAGAAAGCCTTATTAGCCTAAAAAAAAAGAAAACAAAAAACGTTTCTATTATTTGTTATCTTAAGAACTGACAAAGTTATCACCGAATAAAATGGCCCATAGCAGAAATGTAAAAAATTGCTATGGTGTGAGAGCTGAAGTAGTTTTAGTGTGCATTGCATTGCCTGTGTATTGAAATGGATGCATTGTGTTTTGTTAAAGGGTCAACTGTGTTGTTTACTGTGTTGATTTGCATTGGAGGTACAAATAGAATGACCCCCATATGTATGGTTAAGTTGTTACACACAATAAATCTTGGACATAAAGGGGAGGGAACATTGCAGCTCTAAGGACCCACTGACACTTTAGTCCTGCATTGTGATGCATTAATGAATGCTCTTTAACCACTTCAGCCCCGGAAGGATTTACCCCCATAATGACCAGGCCATTTTTGCGATGTGGCACTGCGTCGCTTTAACTGACAATTGCGCAGTCGGGCGACAAAATTGATGTCCTTTTATTCCAACAAATAGAGCTTTCTTTTGGTGGTATTTGATCACCTCTGCGTTTTTTTTTTTTGCGCTATAAACAAAAAGAGACAGACAATTTTGAAAAAGAATTAAAATATTTTTTACTTTCTGCTATAATACATATCAAAAAAAAAAAAAAAAGGATTATTAATCAGTTTAGGCCAATACGTATTCTTCTACATATTTTTGGTAAAAAAAAATTGCAATAAGCTTATATCGATTGGTTTGCGCAAAAGTTATAGCGTCTACAAAATAGGGGATAAATTTATGGCATTTTTTTTTTAATGTTTTTACTGGTAATACAGTGATCTGCGATTTTTTGCGGTACTGCGACATTGCAGGGCACAAATCTGACCCCCGATTGACACTTTTTGGGAACCAGTGACATTTTTACAGTCATCAGTGCTAAAGAAATGCACTAATCAATGTATAAATGACACTGGCAGGGAAGGGGTTAACGCTAGGGGGTGATCAAGGGGTTAACTGTGTTCCCTGGGTGTGTCTCTAACTGTGTGGGATGGGTTTACTGGGACAACACAGAGATCGCTGTTCCTGATCACTAGGAACAGCAGATCTCAATGTTGTCCCCTGTCAGAACACATCCCCAGGGCGGCCGCGGAGCGCACAGCAAAAAGGGTCCTGTGCACCTTTGGCTCCATTTCCGGTCTGAATTCAGGCAAAAATTTGGACCTGATTCGCCCCTGAAACGGTGAACAGGGACGTTCCAGACCCCCTGCTGCAAGCCGCTGTGCACATACTGTAGTGTGAACCCAGCCTTAATGCATAGAATGCATTAGGATAAAAAAAAAACCTTCTGCTTTTACAACCACTTTAATTCCTTCCCTGCCAGTGTCATTGGTACAGTGACAGTGCATATTTTAGCACTGATCACTGTCATAGGCGTGCGCACAGGGTGTGCCGGGTGTGCCTGGGCACACCCTAATCCCCTTGTGTACATTAGCATTATCGCTCTGTGTAGCACTGGGGAAATGGGAAAGATCTCCTTTTTACCATCTCTGCCATAAGAGACGTGCTTATGCACTTCTCTTTCACTGTGATGGAAGGGAGGTGAATGTGCCAGGGCCATATACACAGTATATAGACACACACACGCATGTGTTTGAGCCTTGGAGTGCACACCCTAATGCAATAGGCTGCGCACACCTATGATCACTGTAATAAAGTTACCAGTCCTCAAAATGTGTCAAAAGTGTCAGTTAGGTGTCCGATTTGTCCGCCACAATATCGCAGTCCTGCTATAAGTCTCTGATCGCCGTCACTACTGGTACAAATAAATAAATAAAAATATCCCAAAGCTTCTAGACACTATAACTTTTGCGCAAACCAATCAATATGCTCTTTTTTTTTACCAGAAAATATGTAGCAGAATACATATTGGCCTAAATTGATGAAGAAATTCGATTTTTTTTTTTTTTTTAATGGATGTGTTTTATAGCAGAACGTAAAAAAAAATACTGTTTTTATTTTTTTAAATTGACGGTATTTTTTTGTTTCTAGCGCAAAAAATTAAAAAAACGCACAGGCGATCAAATACCACCAAAAGAAAGCTCTATTCGTGGGAAAAAAGACATACATTTTATTTGGGTAGAGCGTTGCACGACCGCGCTATTGTCAGTTGAAGTAACACAGTGCCGTACCGCAAAGAATGGCCTAGTCAGGAAGGGGGGTAAACATTCTTGAAGTGGTTAAGAACACTGGTCCGAAATACGCTGTATTTGTGCATTATTACATATTATGAAAACTTCTGTCAGAGCTTTCGAGAATCAGAATTTTCCCCCTAAAATGGACAAGAGTACAGGATACAATGCTGCAGCTTGTCTATATAAGCGTGTCACCTAGAAATGAATGAAATTAGAACTTGAATTGTGTATTACTGCTGCACAAATTCCCAAAAATAACCAGCTTCCTTAGTGTTCTTTGTAAAGCAAATGCATTAAAACATTTTTCATCCCTTCTTATTAAAAAAAGAGTGGACACCTCCCTAAAATGAAGCAGCTCGTGATACACTCAATGCACCTTAAGCGCCGGTAGAGACGCCATAAATGGGGCTGTCTGATCCAATTCAAGCCTTTCATCTTTCATTCTTTCTTTTTTTTTTTTTTACAGCACATCATTTTTATCTTTGTGCATTACGACTGCCTTTTATTCACTGCTCTCTGATGTAGAGTCATTAGTGCATTTGAAATAAATGTCAACAGCGCTGACTTATCACCCCTTACATGAGCGCGGTACACAACAGTTAAATATTGATTGCAGGGAGCCTGAACACTTTTGTTAGCGGATTAAAGGGGCACTATCAGCCCAACTTGGAAAGAGATACATAATTACATATTTATACAGCAATATAGCGATCTGCTTTCTTTATCTGCATATCCACTTTACAAAGGAAACTATAATGTTTTTTAAGTGAGTACACATTTTGAACCATTATCTATTTTCCCTGGAAGCCATTTTTTATGGAGAAGTTTATATCCTCCTTATGTCTTACTTAGGGCTTGTTTACATTTGCGATTGGGGGCAGTAAAATTATACGGCTGAGTTGCATTTTTAACCCCACCCTTAACCCCTCCCCCTTAAAATGTTACTAAACCCACAACAGTAAACTTAGCCTGTATATGCAGTAAAGCATGCTTGTTATACTCACTGTGGAACCTAAGGGGTTAATTCTCTGCATTGTGTAAAAAGGCTGTTTGATCCTGTCTTCTCCGATTCTCCCCTTCTTCCACTATCCCCTAATAATTTCCTGATAACACAGAGTCTTTGGAGTCAGGCTGCACATGCTCAGTTTGGTGTGTATTGCTAGAGAGTTTTTTTTTCTTTTTCTTGGGAGAGTGCATGTGATCAGCACAGGGCCAATCAGTTAATCAGTGGCGGGCCGTCCATTAGGAGCGCCAGAGCGCCGCCCCCTCTATTCACGGCAGCCACCCACATGCTTTATCCATGGCCGCTATTTTGACAGGAGACCGCCACCCACTATTAATGCGTCCGGCCCCATTCAGGACGCCGGGTGAGTTAATTACAGCGGCAGGGTGTTTTTTTTTTAAGCACCCGATTAGAGCCAGGTGTTACAACAGCGAATGAATATTCGTTATTGAAACACTGATCCTCAATCTGGCCAATCAGAAGCAGGTGTGAGACCCATTTTCTGATTGACTGAAAGGTCCCAATTGGCCGCCTAGGGGGAGGGAGGAAGCGGAAGCCGCCACAATGACCTGGAGAGCAGGGGAAGGGAAAGCCGAGCAAGGGAAGCTGACGTTGAAGCCTGGGAGAAGCGATGCCCAGCATAGATGGGATAAGTGCACCAGACCCACCTGACCGACTGACCGCCGACCGACCGGGGGGATAGGCAGTAGTACTGTTTGCCACCCTCCCCCCCAAAAAAAATTACCACCAGCCACCAATGCAGCCAATCCCAAGCAAGGTCCATTAAGACATGGATGAGCGAGTTTGCAGTAGAGGAACTTGACAGGCCTGCACAGAGTCCTGACCTCAACCCAATAGAACACCTTTGGGATGAATAAGAGCGAAGACTGCGAGCCAGGCCTTCTCGTCCAACATCAGTGCCTGACCTCACAAATGCACTTCTGGAAGAATGGTCAAACATTCCCATAGACACACTCCTAAACCTTGTGGACAGCCTTCCCAGAAGAGTTGAAGCTGTTATATTTGCAAAGGGTGGGCCAACTCAATATTGAACCCTATGGACTAAGACTGGGAAACCATTAAAGTTCATGTGCGTGTAAAGACAGGTGTCCCGATACTTTTGGTAATATAGTGCATATAAGATTATCCGTATCACTTGAACTGCATGTACATTCCTGAAAATATGGACTTTGTTCCAAGAAACGCGTTGGATAAGCATTTATTCTGCAGGATTCCTTGTGATATTTACAAAAATGATGTTACAATGGGTCTTTGTGTGGTCCTGACTCCTAACCAACATATTTACAAAGGCCAGAAAACTGTTTTATATGAAGAAATAAAATTTCAAATACTTTTATCAAGGTCTCAGTCTGCATATTAGCATACCACAAATATCTGCTTATTTGTATTTCTTTTTCGTACATCACGGGACACAGAGCGACTTAGTCATTACTAATGGGTTATATAGATTACCTTCAGGTGCTGGCACTGGCCACTTCCAAACCGGAAGTACCCTCCCCTATATAAGCCCCTCCCATCCGGGAGCACCTCAGTTTTTTGCCAGTGTCTAAGGTGTTGGCCAAAGAGTAACATGTGTTTTCACTGGGCTTGCGTACAGGTTCTTTTGGGCCTTAGTAGGCTGTTCCGGATCCCACCAAAAAAGCTTCATAGCTAAACGGTCGGTACCCGGGCCTTGCAGCAGAAGAGCAAGGTTTTGCCTGTAATGCCTCTCTTAGGAGGGCTGGACCCTGGGATCCAGAGCTCTGGTCATACCCACGACCAAGATGTTGTCTGTGCAGGGTGCTATACAGGTCCAGGGGAGTGGAATCCTTGGGAACCCGGTCCCTGAAGGTTTAATTACAATGCCTGCCGTGATAGGTGAAGTTTGGGCTTCTGTGGACCAAACAAAGTCCTGCGGCGGGGATCAGGTAAGTGGGGGCCCCCAGGAACTTGGTTCTATTGGGGGACCCCCAAGCCTAATTTGTCTTTCTGTCTGTTACCTAACGGTATTCCCGCTAATATCTGTGTATGCCTGTAACTACTGAAAATGTAAAATTTTAATAGTAGTCAAGAAAAAAAAAAGGACCGCGGTACCTGTGTTAAACCACTAGAGGCCGCTGTGGTCCATTTTTCTTGTCATGTGGATCTTTGGTTTTCTCAAGTCAAAAGATCCAGGCAGTTGGTAAGTTTCTCTGTGGGAATCCACTTCCTCTGCCCTGTTGCTGCGCTCATCCACCGCACAGGCCCTCCGGCAAAAAGGGCCCTGGCTCCTAGTCCCTGTTTGATTTTCGAAAAGGGCGCCAATGGCGCACGGGCGCGCACGCGGGCGCGTGCACGCGCCTCCTATGAAAAAAAAGGGGCGGGGCGGGTGGATGACGCTCGATGCACGCCACGGCGCTTCTGCGCATGTGCAGGCGTCCCAGCTCGTATAAAGACACAGTACAAGTGTCAGCTGGATGCAAACAGAGCTAGCAACAAACAGTGGCACACAGAGGGGGTTGATGCAGGCATCCCCATAGAAAGGCACTTTAGTGGACACCAGCGGGTATATAGCAGCAACTGTGTTAGACTATTACCAGCAAAATTGGTGTATGACGACGGGAATACCTCAGCTTTGTGCTTATAGGATATGTCGTCCAGACGCTCTGGAAATAGATCTTCCAAGAAGCGAAAGGGGTCTCCGTCGGGCTCTGAGGATTTTGGGCATGCTGTACTGCGCCAATCTCCCCTGAAATTTCAGAGGTCAGTAGCCGTAGGAACCCCGCAGGTGTACCTGGTACTGCGGCTGTCCCCAGTCCACCTGCTCCTGTATATATAACAGAGGAGGTTTTATCCTCAACTCTGGGAGGATTGGAAGAGAGATTAACAGCATTGATCGCTGCTTCCCTGTCACAGGAAAAGCGCGTCCGATCTCCGTCTCCTCCTGCAGAGTGCCTGTTAGTGGAGGAACAGTCCCAGAGATCGACCTACCTGAAGGGGATCAGGTGAGGTTGATAAAGTTATAGAGGAATCAACAGTGGAAGAACCTTTCTCAGCATCTCAGGCTGAAAGATTATGGGTTCAGTCTCTGACTAACATGGTCCGAGCAGCATTTTAAATGCCTCTGGCGGAACCATCAACCACTACTGTCTCCTCGCTGGGGTCACTGAAAGCTCCCCAGACTGTCTGTTCCTTCCCAATCCACCCTTTATTGGAAGGGTTTATTTACCAGGATTGGGAGCATCCTGTAAAATATTTACTCCCCCCAAGAGATTTCCAGTGATCTATCCCATGGAGGATAAGTTCATAAAAAAAAAAAAAAAAAAAAAATGGAGGGTCCCTACAGTAGACACAGCCATCTCTTGTGTAAATAAATCACTGACATGTCCAGTAGATAATGTTCCAATGTTCAAGGACCCAATAGATAAAAAATTGGAGTCTTTACTAAAATCTGCTTTCTCTACAGCAAGCATGGTGACACAACCTGCAGTAGCAGCGATTGGAGTCTGCCAAGCAATGAAAGATCAGTTGAAACAAGTCTTAAGGGACTTACCAGATCAGCAGGCTCTTGCCCTAGCTGACCTACCTAGAGCCTTGTGTTGCGGTGGACGCCATAAAGGATACAATCCAACAGGCATCCCGCTTTACGCTGTCTGTAGACATATGCGTAGGCTTCTATGGCTCAAAAACTGGTCTGCTGAAGCTCCCTGTAAGAAATTGCTGATTAGCTTCCCATTTCATGGAGAACGCTTATCTGGAGATGATCTGGACAAATATATCCAGAAAACTTCTGCCGGTAAAAGTACACTCTTGCCGGTTAAGAACAAGGGTAGAAGTCCTTCTTTTAAGAGGCCTACTTCTCCAGTCCCTGGCACATCGGCTGTGAAACAGTTCCGACGGCCTCCGCGGTCAAATCCAGGGGGCAGAAATCAGGGACAATCACAGGGTAACAAGAAACCCTGGGTCAAGAGAGGTACAAAACCTCCCCCTAAGTCATGAAGGGTTGCCCCCACTCAATCGGGTGAGGGGAAGACTTCAGTTGTTCACAGAGACCTGGCGGGACACCATCAGAGATGGGTGATCTCCGCAGTAAGTCTGGGATACAGGCTGGAGTTAAAAGACATTCCTCCTGCCCATTTTATAAGGTCAAACGTGCCAAGCGATCCCCAGAAGAGTGGATCCCTCCTTCTGGCACTAGAGCAACTATTGCCCCAAGGGTAATCATGAAGGTTCCCTTGGAAGAAAACGGGTTCGGGTTTTACTCGAACCTTGTCACAGTCCCCAAACCAAATGGGGACATGAGGCCCATATTAAATATAAAAGGGCTAAACTAGTTCCTACATATCAGGACTTTTTCGGATGGAGTCGATCCGATCGGTGGCCACCGCCCTACAAGGGCAGGAATGGTTAGCCTCGATCGACATAAGGGATGCTTATTTGCATATTCCCATCTGTCCGGCCCACCAGAAATTTCTACGCTTTGCAGTAGAAGGGCGCCATTTTCAGTTCAGAGCCTTACCTTTCGGTCTGGCCACAGCACCACGAGTGTTCACAAAAATTCTGGCCCTACGATTGGCCAAACTAGGAACACAAGGTGTAACGATAATGGCATATCTAGACGACTTGTTGCTGATAGACCACTCAGTGAAAAAAAATAGAAGTGGTCGTTCACAAGATAATCAAGTATCTGGAATCTCATGGTTGCATTATCAACCGAGACAAGTCAGCCCTAAAACCAGTCAAAAGTCTGGAATACTTGGGGGCTAAGACTGGATTCAAATCAGAGAAAGATTTTCTTACCTCCAGAGAAGGTGTCGTCTTTGAAAGATTTGACCCACTTAGTGGGTACAAAAAAGAAAACCATCCATACGCCTGTGTATAAGGCTGCTGGGAAAAATGGTGGCTTCATTCGAAGCAGTACCCTACGGTCAATTCCATTCAAGGAACTTGCAGAGGGCCATACTGTCAGCCTGGAACAAAAAAGTTCAGGCTTTAGACTTACCAATGTCCCTGTCCCCTTCCGTTCGCAAGAGCCTCCATTGGTGGTTGGTGCCCCAGAATCTGGAAAAAGGGAAACCCTTCAGTCCGGTTTCTTGGAAGGTGGTCACTACAGATGCCAGCCTCATAGGCTGGGCGGCAGTACTGGAGCAATGGTCTCTCCAGGGCAAGTGGTCAGAAGCAGAGAAGGCCCTGCCCACCAATCTCTTAGAGATACGAGCAGCCCGGTATGCCCTAGTAGCATGGACATCCAAACTCCAAGGGTCGTGCAGCCCAGAGGGAAGCGAATTGCATCCTGGAATGGGCAGAAAGGTATGTCACAGCCATATCCGCGGTTTTCATCCTAGGAGTGGAAAATTGGAGAGCGGACTTTTTAAGTCGCCAGCAATTATGCCCGGGGGAATGGTCTCTTCACCCCGAGGTTTTCCAGGCAATATGCCAGCGGTGGGGAACACCGGATGTAGATCTGCTAGCATCCAGATTCAACGCAAAGGTGGACAGATTTGTGTCTCGCACAAAGGATCCCCTAGCTTGCGGTTCGGATGCCCTAGTGTTCCCTTGGGATCAGTTCAAGCTGATATATGCATTCCCACCGCGATTAATCCGCAGAATCAGGGTAGAAAAGAAACCAGTGATTCTGGTAGCTCCAGCGTGGCCCCAAAGGGCATGGTATGCGGAGATTGTAAAAATGTCAGTGGGAAGTCCTTGGACCCTCCCACATCGTCCGGACCTGCTTTCGCAAGGACCGATATACTACCCTTCCTTACCAGCCCTAGGTTTGACGGCCTGGCTATTGAAGCCCACATTCTAAAAAAGAGAGGGCTCTCTAATCCTGTGGTATCTACCATGATCAATGCCAGGAAACCGGTATCCAGGCAGATCTATTATAGGATCTAGAAGGCGTACATCACGTGGTGTGAGGCCAGGAAATGGCATCCACGTAAGTACGTAATAGGTAGGATTCTGGACTTCCTACAGTGGGCTGTACATAGGAAGCTTGCCTTGAGTACTATCAAGGGTCAGACGGCCTTGTCAATATTTTTTTCAAAGGCCCTTGGCTTTGCATTCATTAGTCAAAGCTTTCATACAAGGAGTGATGCGTATTAGCCCTCCGGTTAGTATTCCCATATGTCCATGGGACTTAAACCTGGTTCTGTCGGTTCTACAGAAACAACCATTTGAACCATTGCGGCACATTTCCTTGGTTCTTTTCACCAGGAAATTGATTTTCTTAGTAGCCATTTGTTCGGCTAAAAGAGTATCGGAATTAGCCGCCTTGTCCTGTAAGGAGCCATATCTGGTTATCCATAAGGACAGAGTAGTATTACGTCCTCATCCAGCCTTCTCCCTAAGGTGGTATCGAGGTTCCATTTGAACCAAGATGTGGTTCTTCCTTCCTTTTTCCCCAAACCTAGTTCGGTAGAGGAAAAGTTATTGCATTCTTTGGATGTAGTAAGAACAGTTAAAGCTTATCTTAAAGCCACTGCTCAGATTCGTAGAACGGATACTTTGTTTGTTCTGCTGGAAGGCCCCAGAAAGGGTCAGGCAGCATCAAAAATCTACTTTAGCCAAGTGGATTCGACAGGTCATAATACAAGCCTATGGCTTGAAAAGGAGACCGCCTCCGTTCAAAGTTAGGGCGCACTCCACAAGAGCAGTTGGAACTTCATGGGCAGTGCATCACCAAGCCTCCCTGGCTCATGTCTGTAAGGCCACAACATGGTCCTTAGTACACACGTTTACTAGGTTCTACCAGGTGAACGTTAGAAGTCAGGAGGATGTCGCCTTTGGGCGCAGTGTGTTGCAGGCCGCAAAAGAGCCTCATGCCTGATGGCGCCCAGCTTATGTATAGTGTATCCCTCCCCTCATTTGGCATTGCTTTGGGACGTCCCATTAGTAATGACTAAGTCGCTCTGTGTCCCGTGATGTACGAAAAAGAAAAAGGGATTTTTATAACAGCTTACCTGTAAAATCCTTTTCTTGGAGTACATCACGGGACACAGAGCTCCCACCCCTCTTTTTGGGACACTTATTGCTTTGCTACAAAACTGAGGTGCTCCCGGATGGGAGGGGCTTATATAGGGGAGGGTACTTCCGGTTTGGAAGTGGCCAGTGCCAGCACCTGAAGGTAATCTATATAACCCATTAGTAATGACTAAGTCGCTCTGTGTCCCGTGATGTACTCCAAGAAAAGGATTTTACAGGTAAGCTGTTATAAAAATCCCTTTTTTTTATTTTTGTACTACCTATTGTAGGGATATGCTATGCATGAATCCAGCTTCCCTCTTTCTTCATCATTACATTGGAAATAAATGTCAGCACTGCTGACTTATCACCCCTTAAGAGAGCATAGTACAGAAGAGATAAATATTGATTGCAGCGAGCTCAAACACTTGTTGATAAAAGAGACACTATCAACCCAACAAAAAATCTGAAAACAAAAGAATACATACCTACAAATTTATATAATGCTAGGTCTAATTTCTTTATCTACATATACCTATTAAAAATTAAACTATCATGTGTTTTCAGTTAGTACAATTTTTCCCTGGAGGTAATTTTTGATGCTTCACTCATTTTTTTATAATTAGTATTATATAATTTGATGTCTATAATTTTGATATAAAGGGTTGAATAAATTTATTTTTTTTGCACAGAGATCTCGGTACTGCTAATTCTCTGTGCTAAAGGTTTGGAGCAAAAAAGTGTGTTGCCCTTATCTATATCCTTAAGCTTCGTACACACATTCGGATTTTCCGCGGACAAAGCGTAGGACTTTTGTCCGAAGGCCGTTGGCCGTGAACTTGTATTGCATACAAACGGCAAAGAATTGTCGGCCAACAAACACAAAGCTATGTGGTTTTTCAGCTCTTTAGCGCCACCCTTTGGGCAACTTCTGCTAATGTTGTGTTATGGTGAGCATTGCTTCTGAGCATGCGTGTTTGTACTTTGGGGTTTTGTCCGAAGGACATCTGTAAACACGATCGGATAATCCGACAGCACACATTTGTTGTCGGACAATTTTAAAGCATGCTATCCAACATTTGTTGGCGGAAAATCCGACAACAATTGTCCGATGGAGCGTACAAACGGTCGGATTTTCCGACAACAGCCTGTCATCACACAATTCCTGTCGGAAAATCCAATCGTGTGTACGGGCCGTAACTCTTATGCTATCGCTCATACTCTATCCTTCCCTCGCCTGAATCCTAAATCGTGAAAGACATAATAAAATATAATATTTTTAAATATAATTTTGCTATCTTTGTCCTGTTGGGGAGATTTTCCGACACTTCCTGTCCTGAAGACACAGCAGAAAGTAAAAGGAAATATTTCCAAAGTAAAGGGATACCTCTCAGACATTTGAGAATTCAACCTCACCTTTTCTAGTGACAACTGTAAAATATTGAATTTCCCATCACTTTCTGTCCTGGAGACAATGGTCATTAAGGCAATTAGAAAGAGTGACGCTCCACAGTGGGTATAGAGAGAGCAATAAAAATATGACAGGGCTTCCATACTAACTATACTATTTTTAACCCATTGCCGCCCAGCCTATGGTAGGATGGGGCCGGCCTCTTGTCCCTCCAGTGACAGATCGCGCTGCGGCGCGATCTTTTACCAGCTGTGTCCACGGGACACAGCCAATGACTGATCACTGTACCAGCCCACTGCCGGTGTATTGTCACATTCCGCTCCCCATCATAGAATGCTCCGGAAGTGACGTTGCGGCCAGAAATTTTGCACTGCGCATGCGTGATGTGTTCCAAACGATTTGCGACAATACAGACCAGTGAAACCGTCAGATAATGTCACGGAAGTCACATTCGGCTCCCCATCACAGATTGCTCCGGAAGTGACGTTCCGTCGCCGCCATCTTGCTACACCCCACACTCCTGCACAGTAATGATAGAGTGAGAAGGGGGCAAGCGGACATCTTGTTACACCCACCGGAGTTTTAGATTTCACAGTTATTTTCAACACAAAACAGAGCTTATATGCTTGAATACGGTGTGTTAAATGTGAAAATCAGAGGTGTTCTGTCACATTAGCAACCATGTAAGGTCGTCAGGTTTGCTGCTGCTTTTAAAATTTAATCTAAAGAGTCCGTCGGATTTCCAAATACTGTATTTAAGCATATAAGCTCAGTTTTGTGTTGAAAATAACTGTGAAATCTAAAACTCCGGTGGGTGTAACAAGATGTCCGCTTGCCGCCTTCTCACTCTATCATTACTGTGCAGGAGTGTGGGGTGTAGCAAGATGGCGGCGACGGAACGTCACTTCCGGACCAATCTGTGATGGGGAGCCGAATGTGACTTCCGTGATATTATCTGACGGTTTCACTGGTCTGTTTGGAACGCATCGCACAAGTGTTTGGAACGCATTGCGCAGTGCGAAATTTCTCTGCGTAACGTCACTTCCGGAGCATTCTGTGATAGGGAGCGGAATATGACAATACACCGGTACCATAAGGCTACTGAAAACAATCACAGCAGGTCACATGACAGTTGTAAACAATGGATAACTTCCTTTCAAGCCATCCATTGTGTACAATTGTGATTGGTCACAGTGATCACATGGTACATACTGGGCCACTCACAGCCCATCTGTGCCATGTGATCAGCTGTGGCTAATCACAGCTAATCACAACAAAACAAACTGTATGAATTGATTTCATTGAGTAAAATGCTTGCATATAGCAATGAAATGCATTGCTATAAGGAAACATAATGTGTAAAAAAAAAATGGTAACATTATATTACTCTGGTCAAAGTGTGTTAAAAAAAATCGTTATTTATATATATATATATATATATATATATATATATATATATTTTTTTTTTTTTTAAATAAAACCTTTTTTTGTATTTTCTTTGTACTGTCACCAGTCGGTGTCCCTGATCACCGCCACACCAGTTATATGATTAAAGGGGTTGTAAAGGTTTGTTTTTTATTTTCTAAATAGGTTCCTTTATGCTAGTGCATTGTTGGTTCACTTACCTTTTCCTTTGATTTCCCTTCTAAATATTTTTTTTCTTTGTCTGAATTTCTCACTTCCTGTTTCTCCTCACTAAACTTCACACCATCATCCGAGTGGTGTGGAGTCACCCAGAACAGCTTACTGAACAGCTTACTGAGGAGGAACAGGAAGTGAGAAATCCAGACAAAGAAAAAAAATATTTAGAAGGGAAATCTAAGGAAAAGGTAAGTGAACCAACAATGCACTAGCTTAAAGGAACCTATTTAGAAAATAAAAAACGAACCTTTACAACCCCTTTAAGCTGTACTGCACTGGTGACAATATGTTAAAAAAAAAAATAAGAAAATACAACTTTAAAAAACCTGCAATACCTCTTAGTAAATACCTTGAGCTATCTACATTCCAAAAAAGGGGTTCATTTGGGGGATATTTGCACTGTCCTGACATTTTCAGGCCTCAAGAAATTAGATTGGCTGTCAGTACATCAGGATTGATCAATTTTCAGATCTATCCCATAGTTAGACGACTGTATAACTTTCCTACAGACTAAATAATAAACATTGATTTGGGTTATTTTCACCCAAAAAATGTAGCAGAATAAATTTTGGCCTAAATTTGTGTAGAAAGATTATTTATTTGCAAAATTTCATAACAGAAACAAAGCAAAAAAATAAGAAACCCAGGGGTAATTAAATACCACCAAAAGAAATCTCTATTTATGTGAACAAAATGATAAAAATGTCGTTTGGGTACAGTGTTACATGACCGCGCAATTGTCTTTCAAAGTTCGACAGCCCTAAAAGCAGAAAATTGGCCGGGATAAGAAGGGGGTAAAAAGTGTCCGTATTGAAGTGGTTAACAGATGAAAGTTGCATGTTCACAAAGCCCAGCAACTGCGGTTGACTGGATTTGTATGGATGAACGGATTTATGGATGGATTCATTAATGGACATGATAGGCTCTTAGCTAAACATTTTAGTTTATGTAATTTAAAGGGTAAGTCCACTCAAGACTAAAGCCCTGTACACACGATCGGATTTCCTATGGATTTTAAACCGATAAATTTTTCCATCGGAAATCCAATGAAGCTGACTTCCATCAGTCTTGCCTACACACCATCAGTCAAAAAACCGATCGTCCCAAACGCCGTGATGTAAAACACTCCGAGCCAAGAAAAATGAAGTTCTATTCTTCTGAGCATGCGTCGACTTGATTCTGAGCATGCGTGGGTTTTTTATCCGATGGAGTTCCCCACAGACGATCGGAATTTGCTATCATTTTTTTTTCCATCGGATAAATTTAAAACATGTTCTATTTTTTAACATCAATGGAAAAAAGACCGATGGGGCCCATACATGATCGGTTTGTCCGATTAAAAAAGTCCATCGGACTGATTGTGTGTACAGGGCTTTATATTTCAGTTTTTGGTAGATGTTGAAGCATCAAACCACTTGACAGTTTCTTCTATCTCTTGGGGATTCTGTTGGAGAGATCTCTTGGTTGAGTTCCATCATGAGGGGCTCTTTCACTAATATGCACTCCACAAAGTTATTGCATCTGCATTAAACATGTACCTGTATATAAAAAAAAACAATAAAAAAGAATATTTTTTTTTTATTGCTACAATTTTTGGTAAAATCCTTAATAAAATCAAAAACGTTGGATCATACAATTGTAAATATAACAGATCACAAACCTCCTAACATGATATTATGTAGTAATGGTCTCCACGTTTCATGGGTATTTCGCTTCCTCGGGACTTGGGATGTATTCTCATCCTCAAGAAAGATCATCAAGATAATATCAGTCCATCTATAAGAATAAACATATGCATAATAATAAACAATATACAAATTCATATATCCAATCTCCCATATATTGGACCATATATCAAACAGGCAAAGAACAATACAATATACAAGGCTGTTTACCATAACACGGTGAAGACGAAAAAGAGAGAGAGAAAAAAAAAAAAACAGGACACCAACATACACACTCAAAATCTCTCAATATACAGTATATATCCACTAACCCACACATCATAACATTACATTCTTACCTAAAAACATACACCCCAAACCCGACCAGACAGATAGGTGGATATTATCCTCCTTGCCTGTGGGGAGGCTTACAAGACAAGACAAGAGGATGAATAGAGCTAATCCATGCACAAAAGAAAAGGAATGTATACAGTAGGTAGTGTCAAATTATGTCCACTATCATAAAAAAAATAAAAAAATACAAATAGGGTTTATATATGAAAAACAATTAATAAACTATTGCTTAAACTTACTTATAAAGGAATTTGTGCACAGAAAGACCACCAAGCATTAGTATGAGGATACTGTGTTTCAATATTCATCCAAAATGCACTAAAAAGAGAAAGCTACCTTCATGGGCATACGCAGAACTTTTTTCAGGGGGGGTGTCATTTTAAGGTCACCCATGCTCCACCCCTTTTTGAAAATTTCATGAAGGGGAGGGGCTTCGTCATTATCACATAAAGCATTATAACCCTCCCCCTTCCACTGCCACATTTTGCACTTTTTTTTGGGGGGAGGGATGTACCTGGTTTTGCCTAGGCAATCTGAGTCACATACAAAACCATGGCCAGGCGCTATGTTAAATTTAGTGGGTGTCTGAGCTGGTAGTTAGCTCAGACTCTGTAAATAATTAGGGCTAAATCAGCCTCTGTTCCAGCTATGGCTGTTTGGAAGGACTTCCCACTGTTTGCCTGTAGGTGGCGTTGCCACCCCAGGTCAATGTGGAAGACAAGCAGGACAAAGTGCATTGGGTGCCTTTCCCCGGGAACAGTTCAGTGGGAGTGGTCTATCCGCTGAGCATCCTGGGGAAGGGTACTTAAGGGGCAGACACCATTGTTCTGGGCTCTTCTTCGCCTCGTGGCCCTCCTGGCTCGAGGCATGTGTTACTGGGAATTCAGCCTCGGAGCCATGTTGGTCTGAGGCTGTAACTATGCCAGGTAGGCCCAGTTGTCTTGACTGGGGCCTACGCTTGAAGGTGATCCTGTGCTGTCCATCCTGAGGGAGGAAGCCACTCAATGCAGGAAACCAGGGGAGGACCTATCCAGGGGAGGACCGAGCGGAAGGCCGGTATCTTGCGGAAGGCCTGGGGACCTTATTGAGGGATGCACCGTAACTAAAGTAACCTTACAGTCTGCCGGGTTGGCTTAAAGGCTCTTAGACTTTAAGGCTAGATATCGGGGAACTAAAATCCTGTGGCAGAGGATAACTGAACGGTTATACCCACTCAAAGTGAGAGTAGTGAGTGAGACTTTGTACATTAGGAGTTTTCCCCAGTGATCTGCTGTGTGTGTGCCTGAACCTTCACCTAACCCTCCATCCCTTTACCTATGCAAGTTTGTTGAAAAATAAAGCCTGAAGAAAAAGGATTCATAACTTGTGTGGACATTGCTTTTACTGTAGACTCTCAACCCCTAGACAACGAATATTGAGGTAACGTGCAAGGCCCAAAATCTAAACCAGCAGCTCATATGGGGGTAGTGCTACACATGCAAAACATGCTGCGACCACAGCAAGTGAGGTATAAATAAACAATTCGGCAATCGATCAATTACAAAAAAAACTACACCTGTATGGTGCAGCATTGGCTTTAGCCAGTGGAGATCTTAAATTCTATATGAGCACAATAGCATCTTTATGGGCACAATAAAATCTTTGTGCTATATTGCTGTAAAGTGCAGTTCCACCCTGAATTTTTTTTTACACCAAAATGCAGCAAAAAAAGTGAAAACATTTTTTTGTTTTTACTCACCCAAAATAGCAGTTGCTATGCGGAAGTCCCTAATCTGCCTCTTCCTTATCCGCGGTGGGTCTCCTTCCGCATCCTCTTCTAGTGAATGGGGCGCGCTGCCTTCTGGGAACTGTGTGTAATCCCAGAGAGCAGCCGCCCATTCACAAATCAGCGCGAGACTCGCGCATGTGCAGTAGGAAACGGGCAGTGAAGCCGTAAGGCTTCACTGCCTGTTTGCCTTAGTGAGGATGGCGGCGCAGGACCTGCACTGATCGATGGATCGGCTTTGGGGGGTAATCATCGCGGGTGAGTAGGACAGGTAAGTGTCCTTTTTTAAAAATTGCGTGTGGAATTCTGCTTTAACCACTTGCCTACTGGGCACTTTCACCCCCATCCTGCCCAGGCCAATTTTCATCTTTCAGCGCTGTCGCATTTTGAATGACAATTCTTTTGGTGGTATTTAATCACCACTGGGGTTTTTTTTTTTTTGCTAAACAAACAAAAAAGTCTGACAATTAAAAAAAAAAAAAAAGTTTTGCTTAGCTTCTTTTAAATTTTGCAAATAAGTTGTTTTTCTCCTTCACTGATATTGACCGATAGGCAGCACTGATGGTTACTGATAGGGGGCATTAATAGGTGGCACTGATTGGCAGCGCTGATAGAACTGGTTAAACAGCATGTTGCTTTTAGTGGGTGGTGCTGTGAAAAAGAATAATGTCGTTCAACGTGGCCACCGTATGGCAATTATTGGGTTTAATCAGGTGGTGAGGAGGCAACATTTTCCCAGAGCTTAGTGAAGGAGGTGACACTCTGCTGACTTCCCTCGTCCAATCATGTGCAAGCAAAAATGCTGTTTTTATTTTATTTTCCTTGCCTGGGATTGGGTAACATTTGTAAAGTGAAGTTTCAATCCATTCATCGAGCTCTGAGCAAAATTCCCTTGCAGAGTGAACAGCCTATTTGCCATAGTATATCAGCCCCGTAGAATCCAAAGAAAATTTGAATTCAAATTAGAATGGTGCAAGACATTCAACATATTTCAGGTACTCAGACACTTCATCAGGGCTTCAATACAAAACACGTAAAAATGGACATACGTATTACATATAACATACAAAATTATTGGTATCTAAACAAATGTAAAAAAAATGAATTATACAACCACAAATAAAAATCAAAAAAAATCATGAATTGTTAAAACACTGAACCATTCTATTACTAAGGAAATGCCAAATGCTACTTTCAAAATGGTACTTGAAAAAGTTTATATTACTGGTGTGAACCACAACAAGTGGAAACAAATCATGCAAACGTTTTTGGCAAAAAAAAAAAACTATTGTAAATGCTACATAAAGAAAAAATAATTGTATATAAGAAAAAATTGTAACAAACGTTATGTTTAAAATTAAAATAAAAAAGCAGGGACTGACACAGCCCACCAGATTCCACCTAAAACAAAAATATTCAAATATGGAACAGCTTGCAAATAAAAGTAAAAAAGTCACTCAAAAAATATATCTTTCAGTAAAGTTACTGTAATGGCTCCTAATGTGTGCTGAAAATACACCAATTTTCCCCTTTAACACATTAATAATAGTAATAATTTCTTGTTAAAAACAGTAAAGTGAACTTTTTATTATTGAACATATCATTGTTAAACACCATGCGATTCTCAGTTCATTTTTTCGCAAGTAAAAAGCACTGCAATGGAAAGTCGGAAATTAACAAAGTACACTTATCTGTTGAAGATCTTAGAGAAATGTTGAAAAGTCTTCACTTTTCTCCTATAGTTTGTAAGAGGAGTGAATGAGTATTTATGGAAAATTATTCAAAATTCTCCCTCTTTAATCCATCTCTAAAACAATTTTCCCTGCTCTTAAAACACTGTAAAGTAGCACTTACAGCTATTGCATATGACACCTTAGAATTGATTTATAATTGGGTAAATGCTCCATTACTAAAGAGTCGTATTACTATTCCATTTTCTCACGTCAAAACCATATCACCCACTTTTACCAGGCTTCATGATATATTTAAGTTTCTAAAAAGCCCAAAATGTATTGTGCAGCAATAGGTGGGCAATAATGTTAAATTGTACTATGTGGAGAAATACACAACGCCAATAGTCATCCCTGTATTTATGTATTTCATAGCGCACAATCATTGTGTAGTACAAGAGGGTCTTGAGATGACCCTAATCTTCCTTTGCTATTATGTGTGTGATGGGTAATGTACAGTAGTTACGGTATATCGGAGCTGGGTCCTTAGACTTAAGTAGCCTAGACAGGAGCATAGGAGCTGGTGGATGTCCAGGAAACCCAGCTACAACTGTCACACTTCTGCGGTAAACCAAGACTATAGCGCAACTGAACAAAGTTTGGTACCTGCCTTTCTGGCACTATAGAGGATGTCCTTGTAGGCAGTTGGTGTCTGATAGGGCCATTTAGATACAGGCAATGCAAATAGGGCAGCTTCTTTGTATCTATTGCAGTATTTAGCATTGTCTATTGAAAAAATAAAGGGGCATAATTGGTACCTTACCTAGAGCAGTGTTTCTCAACCTTTTTGTTCAGTCAAGGCACCATTTAAAATTATGGACAATCACAAGGCACCCATAATGCATAACATAATGCAGCAGCATCAACACAAGTAGGACACCCAACATTAGAGGTTATTTATTCTTCCAAATCAAATACACTTTTGCACACTAGTACCGACTAGTATTCCAGTGTTTCTCCTCTCCCTCGGTTTCTCTCTTTTTTGCTTAGTGTGACGGACCCTGATACTCAAGAGGAGTATGTCCATCATATACGCTTCCCTTGCCTAGTAACAGAACGATATAAGATCCCGCAGCTCACCCAGTCACTAGTCGGGACACAGTGTAGGGTGGTGAAAAACATGAGACTGTTTATTGAAAACTCACAGAAAATTTATATATCACACAATCAGGTGAGCCTGATCACATTATTGTATCCAAAGGAAACTGCATACAGGAATATAGATACTATAATAACATAACCAAGGGACAGCCAACATAAACTATGCTAATCCACTTCTAGCAACTGATAGCTGACAGTGATATAATTAACATGAGCTAATTAACTAGTCACTTAAACCAGCCTAGGTGACCAGACCATTCGGGCACCTACAACCCTGAATACAAAGTATAAACACATAACATCTCACAATAATTGTCACAAGGTTAATCCCATCTCCAAGAGGTACTCAGACAGACAGAAACAATAGAGAAATGGGAAAGACATACCTAACAATAAACACATATCAAACCCCACTCCACCTATCCGGCAAAAAGTCTACAACAGTCTATGAGACTCCTACAATATTCCAACAGTCTAAAAAAGTTGGAAATAACTTATCATCATAGATTTCTTAAGGGATATTGTTGATAAATATTTCTGTCCCATTTGAAGAAGCCTTTCCAACCCAGTCTGCAGGAGAGCCACCATATTCCCTCTGAGAATTAACCTGTACAAGATTAATATTACCTCTTTTCATCCACTCCAGAAGGGAAGCTTTATTGTCCTTATTCAGAGGAGTAATCCAAACCATGCTCTCAGCATCCATTAAGTGGTTGTCCATCATTAGAGAGTGATCTGCTCTCTCTATGGCCCATAATCAGTGGGTAGGAGGCTTGCCCCTAGTCCTCCCCAAAAGCCTCTGTCCTGGTTGGGTCTGTCACACTCAGCTAATGTATCCCCAGTGTTGACAGAGAGGGGCAGGGGACGGTCAAACAAGGATGCTGTGCAGGTGATCAACACACTTCTTATCAACACTGATGACATCACTGGTTGTTAGGATGCTGGTGGCTAGAAGGTTGAAATGGTGCACAATGAAAACCTGCGGCTTTATGTAACGAAAAGGCAGGCTTGATCCACCTGTTGGCTTGTATACATTGTTTGGCAATTATTGGCAATTTTTAGGCATTTTGCCAAGGCACCCCTGAAGAAACCTCAAGCCACCCAACAAAGCTTCCCTGCTCTTTTGCCCTCACTTCATTAGGCTTAGAGCATCCCCACCCCCAAATTGCTTCTTGATCGTAAATATGCATTGTTGCAGTCTGGTTCTATAGACTTCTAAAAGGCTTGAAGAGGGCTCCTAGCAGCTCCATAGATGCCTATGGGGCTGAACTGCCTCAGAGTGAGATCTAAGTATATTGATTTGGGGGCTTCAGCTCAATCTACTTGGGGTTGGGGGGAAAGGGCAAGCAAGCATTGTGGAGAAGCTTCTTCAACCTTTAAATTGTGTCTAAACCCAATAACAACAAAGTAATAAACTGAAACTCACCCAACGTTAGGTGTGTTGGCTGCATTAGGTTTCCTTTTTTTAAGCTTTTTATACCTGGAAATTCTGCCAGTAACACACGTATGGTCCTACCCAGGCCAGGAAGTGTTTTAGGACTACAAAACACTTCCCCCTCTCCTCTACTACATAACATGGGGAGAAGGGTATTCTTTAGTCAACAGAGATAACTGGTAACATTCCTCAAAACAAGTGTATGTACTTGGGGGAGTGGATGGATAGAGCCCTAACCCTCTCCCTGGAGTTTATTAAGCAAAAATAAACCTTAAAAGACTCAAATGACTGGTGCCCAACCTTCTTTTTTTTACCCCACAAAAAGAAAATCCTTCCCGAGAAGAAAAATGCTACCATCCAGAGGGTCAACCTCACCACCCAGACAGGAGGAGTGAAACAAAAGACAAATACGAATATTTGCACATGGCCAGTATTAGCCACAATTTTGTACTGAAATGGCTTCTGCACACAAGTAAAACTACTATTCCACCTGTTATTGCCACCTGCATGTGATGTGCACACATGAGCCATTATGTTACCAGACTAAAAAAATATCCAAAAAGAGTACCTGTAAAGGCCGGTACACACGATATGAAAATCGGAAGTACAATTTCGTCCGACGAACGATCTGCCAATTTTCGGATCTTTAGTATGGTGCTTTCGAGAGCCGATTCCGAATTTTTCGTACGACAAAAGCTGGACTATAAAAATTTTGTCGGAGCACAACGTCCAATTTTCGCTTAATTAGTATGGTTTTCGTCCGAAAAAAATCGTAAGAGCAAGACTACACATTCTCAGAGACTAAAGAATACATACAAAACTATTCTACACATTACGTCACTTCTGAAGTTGTATTCTGTCGTGCGATAATTTTCGTATGGTGAGTAACCTCTTCACTTTCGACATGAGTCTATCATGCAACAAAAAAAGGATGAACAGGCGTTCGAAAATCTGATCGTGTGCACGAGGCTTTAGATTGGAACTTTGTGTCTTCTGCATAAACAACAGATTATCTTTTTTTTTCTCAGCTTATTTATGAAAGTTGCAAGATATTAGCAGTCTGCTAGTTTGTTTTCCTTATCTTTTAAAAAATGAGTGCTCCTCTGCAGATCTATATGAAAAAATACCTGCAATCTATCTTTGTACACGCTGTAATTCCATCCTAAATTATGATATTTATATTACAGCTATAAATCACAGCAAGGTGCCACAAATATATCATGTGGATTTTCCAGGTTGAATTTTATTTATTAATAGCAAGGGAAAGTTTTATTAGAACAAATTAAATAATCACCTCTTCATTTAGAAGGCTTTGAACTTAATTACCGAACAAACTACTCACACACTAAGTGCTAGACGAGAATGCATGCTGATCGCAAAATGTTCATCAGCTTTCCTTATGTGTCAATAAAGCTTATTTTGATTTGAAGGGTACTGATATTTTGGGGGACATTGCACCTTTTGGTGTTTGTTGTTGCTACAAATGTTTTGAATTTAAAATGGCAGCCCTCCCTTTTCAAAAAAGCAAATTGGGAGAAGTGGTCTTTGTCAAAAGATGCTATTTTATGGCATTGACATCAGCCTTGAAGGCAGTTGTAGATGTGGAGACTGATTTACTAAAACAGTTGAGAATCTTCGCACAGTAAATTGTGAAAATATTTACTTTAGTTATCCAATCATGCAAAAAAGCTAATTCCTGTTTACTATTTCATCTACACATAATTGGATAATTGAAGTAAGTATTGACAGTTTTATTGTGTGAAAATTCTCTACTCTTTTAGTAAATCAGAACAATTATCTACAAATGCTTTTGACATTGTAGTTCCCCTCAATCCCCAAAGAGCATTTTGCCCACCTGAGCTGATGTTGAATACCCAGTACACGTGAGTATGGAGAGCATGTGACTTTCTTCCCTGTCTTCCATTATGCACACACTGTATGAGTGCATGAGTGGCCAATCACTGGGCAGCGGGGAGCAAAACCATAACACTGTATAAGCTCAATCGACCTGAACTCAAAAGGATAGGAAGAAACTAGAAACTAGAAATCTTAATTGTGCCTAAGCACTACCGTGAAATATCTTTTTATTGAATAGCTCCTTAAAAATAGCTCTGATCTCCTCAATATGCCTTGGCGTCCCTGTTCTTTAGCCCCATAACTGTATATTTGCAGTGTGTGATCATGTAAGGCACTATGTACATCTTACTCATTCACTTGGGGGGTGGTATCTGGGTGCCCCCTTTAGTCAAAATAATTGAAGTGAATATTAACATTATTAATTGTGTGAAAATTCTTTACTCCCTTATTAAATCAGCCCATTTATCTATAAATGCATTTGACATTGTAGTTTCCTGCTATCCCCAAAGAGCATTTTTCCCACCTGAGCGATGTTGAATACCCAGTACATGTGAGTATGGAGAGCATGTGACTTTCAACACTGTCTTCCATTATGCACATATGAGTCGCCAATTGTTTGGCAATGGGGAGCAAAATTATAGCACTGTGTAAGCTCAATAGACCTGAACTCAAAAAGTACAGATTTGCTTATAGAAAACAACTAGAAATCTTAAATGTGCCTAAGCACAACCCTGGAAGATCTACTTTTTATTGAATGTCTCCTTAAAATTCGCTCTGAACTACACAATATACCTTGGCATCCCTGTTTTTAGCCCCGTAACTGTATATCTGCAGTGTGAGATCATGTAAGGCACTATGTACACCTCACTCATTCACTTGGGAGGGTGGCATCTGGATGCTCCCTTTAGTCAAAGGGGGCTTCCATATTCCAATAAGTCATCAGCCAACAGACCACCACAACCACCGGGCCAGGGTTGTGAGGAAGAGGCCCTTGTCCTCATCAATATGGGGACATAGTGCTTTGCCATGGGGAACCCACCATATTTACTCATTTTATCTGCACAAGATTGAATAATTTATGTGAATATTGACACCATTTATTGTGTTAAAAATTCTCTACTCCCTTAGTAAATCAGCCCAATTATCTGCCACTGCTTTTGACATTGTAGTTCCCTTCCGTCCCCAATGAGTATTTTTTCCTCCCAAGTGATATTAAATAAATACTCAGTTCATGTAAGTATGAAGAGCAAGTGATTTTTTACCCTGCCTTCCATAATGCACATATGAGTGCATGAGTGGCCATTAGCTGGACAGCAGGGAGCAAAACCATAGCACTGTGTAAGCTCAATGGACCTGAACTCAAAAAGTACAGATTTGTTTATAGGAAACATCTAGAAATATTATTGTGTCCAAGCAGTACTTGAAGATATAGTTTTTGTATTGACTACCTCCTGAAAAATAGCAGTGCACTTCCTGACGTGCCTTGGCATCCCTGTTCTTTAGCCCCAGAGCTGTATATCTGACAACACAATTGGTGATGTCACTGGTTGCTAAAAAAACGGCAGGTGCATGTGGGTTAGCAGACGATGGAAGTTGTCATATAGAGTAGTGGGAGAAAAACCCTGTGTTGTTTATCTTCTGCCAAATGGGCTTAAAGTCCAGCATTTGGATGAATGCCCAAACAAGCAAAGTTTTGTGTAAACCCATGTTTATTAGACCGAACTAGGAGCTTAAAGCGGAGGTCCACACAAAAATGGAACCTCCGCTGTCCGGATTCCTCTCCCCCCTCCGGTGTCACATTTGGCACCTTTCAGGGGGAGGGGGGAGCAGATACCTGTCTAAGACGGGTATTTGCACCCACTTCCAGGTATAGACCCCCGCATTATCTGCGGGAGTCTACGCCATGTCCGGCGCCCCCCCCCAGCCGTCTTCTGGGAGACACACTGGTCCCAGAAGACAGCAAAGACCAGTGGCATTGTGCAGCGCGAGTCGCGCATGCGCAGTAGGGAACCAGGAAGTGAAGCCACAAGGCTTCACTTCCTGATTCCCTTACCGAAAATGGTGGCGGCAGCATCCGGGAACCGAAGGACGGGTCGGCCTCGGGTGCCGACATCGCGGGCGCGCTGGACAGGTAAGTGTCCTTATTTTAAAAGTCAGCAGCTGCAGTATTTGTAGCTGCTGACTTTAAAAAAATAAAAAAAAATTGGCGGACCTCTGCTTTAACCCTACCAGTCAACAGATCACCAGTCATTAGGAGGACAGCTCTGACATGAGGAAACAAAGCCATGCCTCTACAAGTTGGCCAACTTCACATAGAGACAACAACACAATGTGGAAGGTTAGTAATAGGGAAGAGCCCTCAGCTCACCCATTGTGGGCACAGGTTGCATAGCACAGGTCCTCTTTAGGTGTATCTGTTGCTTTGACCCAGATGTCCAAAGTACAGGTTTACATTAGGCCTGTTAATGAGATGGTTCATCCCTTATTGCCGTGTCTGCCCTTCTTTTTTTTCGTAGACTGAATGAATTTTTGCATGCTTGCTCGCTTCCGCCATTTATATTAAATGTTTCCCATTTCCTTGGCTTAGGTAGACAGAGTTTATGTTTGTTATAATAGGGAAAGGATCCGCTGCAGGACACCCATAGGCAATACTGGAGACTAGTCCTTTGCCCTCAGCTCACCTTTTGTGGGCACAGGTTGCATAGCACAGGTCCTCTTTAGGTGTATCTGTTGCTTTGACCCAGATGTCCAAAGTACAGGTTTACATTAGGCCTGTTAATGAGACGGCTCATCCCTTATTGCCGTGTCTGGCCCTATATTATTCTGTAGACTGAATGAATATTTGCATGCTTGCTCGCTTCCGCCATTTATAATAAATGTTTCCCGTTTCCTTGGCTTAGGTAGACAGAGTTTATGTTTGTTATAATGAAGGAAGAGTGGCGTGCAACACTTATGAATTTATGAGTGATTTACATTTGCCTCGAAAGTTCATAAATGAAATGGGGGAGAAACAGATGCTTCATTCCTTGACTGCCTCGTGTCTGCACATACTGATGCTGGAGAGGAAGCGGGTAGGTCCAATAAATCAGGAGACGCTATTCTTGCTCTCGTGATTCTCCAGCTTGAGCATCCAAAGCTGCCTCAAACGTTGTCTTCTTAATGGCTTTCTTGAGAAGGCCTTAATGCCTTGTAACATTGTGGCTGCAGCCTCTTGGCTTGGAACGAATAGATTATCCTAATGAATGTTCACAGGAAATGTCTCCTCGCGGACAGCAGAAAGGAAGCAAGTACCAGGCACAACAGATGGACGAGTTGGATCTGACCAGCTTCTTGAGGAATTATTAGGGCTCGTTCTGGGTTCCAGATAGAGGGCACAGCTTGTTGTGTTTCTACATTAATTAATGCAAACAAAGGAAGCACAATCCTTGAGGTGTCTTGTTACCATGGAAGTAAAGTTATGCAAGATTATTGTAGTCATAATTTTACTGCTACTTTCTGGCGGTCTTCTGCGATGCAGCATCTGGCTTTCAGGTCACGGCGATGGTGAAATATTACTAATATAATTAATATGGGGGCTCTCCTCTGGGATCTTGTATCAGACAGGCAAAACAAGAAACTTTAAAAATGCAATCTGGGCAAACATTTGAAGCTAAACCTTCAGTCTTGCACTGCTGTACTGGCTCCTCGCCTGTACTGAATTAACTTTCTCTGATTTCACCGCACACTGCGAGTGTCTCACAATTTGCATTAGAAGATGCAGCAAGTCAGACAGAGCTCGCCTCATTTCCTGGCTGAGGGATGTCCAGCATCATCTAGCCCTTTGAATCCCAGCTTGGCTGCCCCTGCCCCAACCCTTTCGTTCATTTTATTTTAGTCCTTCCAATCATTGACCCTCAGTATCACATGTGAGTGTTACCTAAAGTATCTGTATGAAAATACAGCCTGGCTAGGAACTCCAGACTGACATCCACTCATCAAGGCATTTAGATATTTGCATAAATCCTCCTAAAAGCCACCCACTGCTTGCATCAGACTGAGGTCTCTTAAGAGGAGTACTGGGACAGGGTGCTGTGATTCTTTCAGGAAACTATGTATAGCATGGATGTTCAACCCGTTGCCCTCCAGCTGTTGTGAAACTACAAGTCCTACTAGGCATTGCAGAATGATAGTTACAAGTGTGACATCATGTGAAGTCAGAAGGGGGCGGTGCCACCCAGTGATGTACCTGGGTGGCCTTGCCCTTGCCTATAAAAGAGCTGTCAAACCCAAAGAGAGCTTATACGTCGGGAGACCTCTTAGAAGGCGAAGCATCTTTTACATTTTTTGCTATTTTGCGGTTGGCGGGCAGCGTGATTGACGGTGGATTATATTGCGGGACACAATTTTTTTTTCTTTTAATAAAGGATTTGTCAAAAACTGTCTCCTGTTTTTCTTACTTTTTGACACTGTAAGGAAAGGTTCCATCCGCTGGTAATATCTATCATCTGGCGTGCAGTACTGAGGTCCACCAGCAGGTGTCTCCTGGCAGTTTTGAACTGTCAGGGGAACTTCTCTCTGCTGGTGTAATGTCATCCTTGGGCCGCAGTACTGGCGTCCACCAGCGGATGGATCCTGGCAGTGTGGTGCAGATGTTACTTCCTGCAATCAGTGGTCACCTGAGCCTGTTAGCAGGTATAGTATAAATACCCGGCAAGTGCACACACACACTGCCCTGGTATCGTCCTCGTGCCCTGACCTGCAGCCTGTCTACCTGAACCCTGACTCCTGTCTCCTGAACCTGAACCTGAACCTGTTGTTTCTGTTCCTTATCCCTGGATCCTTGCTCTGCAGCCTGATTGCCCTCTGCTTGTCCCTGTCTGTCCACTCCTGGCATCTGCTGATCTCCCGTTAATGATTCTGGCCTGGCTTGACAACGATTCTGGTTCCCCCTTTACTACTTATGCTGGTTGGTTATTGTGACTGTTTGGCTGTTTGGTTGTTCACTTTTGTACTGGTGGTGTATTCACATTTATGTTTATTTATCTTAAATAAACTATTTACTTCACCTATTTCTGTTTGCGGTTTCCTCTGTTGCAGTCCCCATAGTTCAGATCACATCCGATTCCTGACAGACACTTTTTTTGGTGAATGGGTACGGGTACGATGTACCAGGTACCCATTCACATGGGGGTGGGTCGGCAATTGGGAGCCCCCTTGTTAAAGGGGGCTTCCAGATTCCGATAAGCCCCCCACCTGCAGACCCCAACAGCCACAGCCCACGCTTGTCAGGAAGAGGCTACATGGGGACAAGGTGGGGACAAGGTGCTTTGGGGTGGGGGGGCACAGAGCTCCCACTCCCCCATGTTGAGGGCAGGTGGCCTGGTATGGATCTGGAGGGGGGCCGCTCGCTCGTCCCCCCCCTTTTCCTGACCAGCCAGGCTGCATGCTCGGATAAAGGTCCGGTATGGATTTGGGGGGGGGGGGGGCACGCCGTTTTAAAACAAAAATTTGGCGAGGGGTTCCCCTTAAAATCCACACCAGTCCCGAAGGGCCTGGTATGGACTGGGGAGAAGACCCTATGTCATTTTTTAACATTTTTCTGTTACCGGACAATTGTTGCCATTCTTTTCTTTAACATTCATCTGTCAGTGGTGAAGCCAGCTGGCAGATGATGATGCGGGCGGCCACTTTCCCGGCCCGCTGCTTAACAACCAGCTGATTCTTCACACAGAATTCTAATCGTTCGATCGTTTTTCGACCGATACGAACTCTAATTGTTCTAAAAAGTTGGATTTTGTTAGTAAACGAATAAACAAGACAAATTTTTATGGATTTCAATGAAAATCTTTACTATTCATTACCATTTTCATTCGGAGATTCAGATACATCCAAATCTCCGAATAACCAAAAATTTGCCCGAATTTGTATTCGGACCGAAACGAATTGCACGTGTCTAGTGGCATATCCTCTAACTGATTTTGTTTCAGCGTTTGTGAAGAAAAGACGAGAAATTGATTTTCTGCCAGCAAGTAGAAGGTGCCGCTACAAAACTGTATGTTAGGTACAGTATGTCAGCAATATAACACAATTGATGCTGTAAATGTATGGAAATCACAACAAAATGATTGCACAGTAATTATACTCGGTAATCAGTACTGATTATTGTTCTTTAACCACTTGCCGCCCGCCCTATAGAGGATTGACGGCGGCAAAGTGGTTTCAAAATCCTGACTGGACGTCATATGACGTCCTCAGGATTTTGAGCCGCTGCGCGCCCCCGGTGGCGCGCATCGCGGCGATCGTTGCTGCGGGGTGTCAGTCTGACACCCTGCAACACTGATCTAGGTAAAGAGTCTCCGAAGGAGACTCTTTACCACGTGATCAGCCGTGTCCAATCACGGCTGATCACGATGTAAACAGGAAAAGCCGGTCATCGGCTTTTCCTCACTCGCGTCTGTCAGACGCGAGTAGAGGAGAGCCGATCGGCTGCTCCTCTGACAGGGGGGGTTTGTGCTGATCCATTATCAGCACAGCCCCCCCGAGGATGCCCACTGGACCACCAGGGATGCCACTAGACCACCAGGGAAGCCCACCTATAGGTATTAGGTATTGCACACTAGACCACCAGGGATAATGGATGCCAATGCCAAATGGATGCCAATCAGTGCCACAATGGATGCCAATCAGTGCCCACAATGGGCACCACTGATTGGCAGGCATTATTGTTTGGCACTGATTGGCATCCATTAGTACAGTACAGTGCCACCTATCAGTGCCCATCCATGCCACCTATCAGTGCCCATCCATGCCCATCCGTGCCACCTATCAGTGCCCATCCATGCCGCCTATCCGTGCCCACCCGTGCCCCCTATCTGTGCCCACCCGTGCCGCCTATCTGTGCCCACCCGTGCCGCCTATCTGTGCCCACCCGTGCCGCCGATCATTGCCCACCCGTGCCGCCGATCGTTGCCCATCCGTGCCACCTCATCGGTGCCCATCCGTGCCGCCTTATCCGTGCCCGTCAGTGCAGCCCCATCAGTGCCCATCAGTGAAGGAGAAAACTAACTTATTTACAAAGTTTTGTAACTGAAACAAAAAAATAACGTTTTTTTTTCAAAATTTTCGGTCTTTTTTTTATTTTTTAGCGGAAAATAAAAATCGCAGAGGTGATCAAATACCACCAAAAGAAAGCTATATTTGTGGGAACAAAATTATAAAAATTTAGTTTGGGTACAGAGTAGCATGACCGCGCAATTGTCATTCAAAGTGCAACAGCGCAGAAAGCTAAAAATTGGTCTGGGCAGGAAGGTGTATAAGTGCCCTGTATGGAAGTGGTTAAACTGATTGTAAAGCCAGTGAAGTGACTGGCCTCAGGTGATATACAGAGAAAAAACTAATCCCCCAACACAAGTTGCACCTGTTTATCTGCGGCACTCTCTTCTCCAGAGTAATTTAAAGTACAGAATTTAGAAAGGTGTAACTAAATGCAGCGTTCGAATAATTAAAATTATCCCTTATTGTATCAAAAAAAAAAATCTAAATAAAGAATCAAGTGAATAATAATCAATGATGCAGTGAAAAACTATAGTGACGTAGTGTTACACCATATACAGTGCAATAAAAAAATTGTCCTTTTTACAGGATTTAGAAAACATTTCTTACAGGGAGAGGGGGACATGACTTCACACACTGCACAGCATAAAGCAGGAAGCTGAGTGTAATCTGAGACCTAAGTGGAGGGAATGAACACTCCCCTCTCTACACAGTCGCATAGGGAAACATGCACAGCTGAGGCTATCAATCACCTGCTGTGTGTTGGAGGGGGGAATGGCTGTTCCCAGGGATACCTTGGTGTCGGCATAAACCATCAGAAGTGACTCATGCAGATAGACAAAAAACACACCAGGAGCTTGGGATTAGGGCAAATACACACTATATACAGATATGCTTTGTTCATTATTTATTTCAGAGGTTTACAACCACTTTAAAGAGATATGGCCACTGTGACAAAATGATAGTGTACGTGTAAAAGGGCCCCCTGACCCACCAATACTCACCTTACTAGTGTGCTCTCATCACTCCTTCCTGCCGCCTGTGCGGCCAACTCCGGCCAGCACTGAGGATCTTAGTTCTGACTGTGACAATTCCCTTTGTAAAGTGAACTTACTCTACTGCTTTAATAACGCCTCATTAAATAATTTGTTCTCTCTTCCCCCCTCTCTATTTATATATTTATATATTGTCCAATTAATTTAAAACTCACAAATTGACTTTAAAAAAGCATGAAAAAAATGCAAATGACATTTTTACAAGATATTTGTCTCAAAATGACTGTTCTTTCGTGAGAATCAGAACCGCTTACCCGCTGCCAAATTTTACAGACTGTGCTTTCTATTTTTTTGTTTCTATCTACTGCGTGAGAAATGATGTCTTCATTTAAAATTCTATTCATGTTATCGCTAATAGAGGCGATTGTAAAAACAATTGTTTAAAGACAAAAGGGGCGACTGGATCACTACCGCTCGATACAAAATTTAAGTAATTAAGACATGCAAACTATTATACAATTTACTGTGAGTGTTGTATGAATAATTAATTAATTGTTAACCGTTTTCTTTCTGTAACCAGTATATTTTGGGAAGGCAATGTGTCGCTCGAGCTTCTGAGATTGCTTTTAGTGATTCTACATTGACGGTTTAGTTTAGTCGATGGACTTAAGTTTTCATCAGAATTTAAACTAGAAAGTCGATTAGGAGACTTCTGATGGTTTCTGAGTCACTAATGGGATTACTCAAAGAAGACTAGATGACTTGGTGCCTCAGAAGTTTGGTTTTAGTATTTGATAAACAAAAGGAACATTAATAGCACATGGTGCTAAGCAGGGACTAGTGCCGCTGATGATGTCAGACTGATGAAACCCATAGGGAGAGCATTTTTCCATGCGGCCAGAGGTATTTGCATAAAAGTTAGAGCGCTCCTACTTATTGATTAATTTTGGCAATTTTATTCAGTTAATATGTGAGTGTATTTCCTTCTTTATTTTATTAATAAAAATACCCCAGTGAGCATTATGTTAGTTTTTGTATCTTTTTGAGCACTGATCCATTTTTTTCACCTGATCTGAAAAAATTACCAAGTGAGAATTCTAGGGAGGGTTGTTTGAGCCCTGGGAGAGTCCAGCAGGGTTCATGGAGTCTGACAGATTTGATTAAAGGTGCAATAAGACCTTTATAAGCTGAGTGTGCCAAAAGGGGATAGATGGGGGTGTCTGCTGTCACACAATTTGTTCTCACTGAATTGAATAGTTTATGTGGACTTGATCATGATTTATGGATTGTATCACCACTTTATTTACAGACATTTGTATGAAGGACTGTTTTATGGTGATTTTGGATCATAATGTTACACATGTTTATATGTAGCACTATTTTGATAGTTGTTTTTTTTTTTTTTTTGGTATATGAGTCAGCACAGCAAATTTCTATACACCTTGATATACATAGCAAACCTCTGTCTATAGACATTGATGTCTCTGCTGGCTCCAGGGCCTCAACCAAATAAACACCTGATGCATGTATCATATTAAAGTAATACTAAAGTCTTGTTTTTTTCTTTTGTTAAAAATAAAAAACTTGTTAAAATTACCTGCTCTGTGCAGTTGGTTTTGCACAGAGCAGCCCATATCCTCCTCTTCTCGGGTCCCTCTTTGGTGCTCCTGGCCCCTCCCTCCTGTTGAGTGCCCCCACAGGAAGCAGATTGCTACGGGGTCACCCAAGCCGAAAAGCTGCTCAGTGTGTCCATTCAGACACAGAGCCGCGGCCTGGCCCCCTCTCCTCATTGGCTCACTGACTTTAATTGACAGCCGTGGGAGCCAATGGCCTTTTGCTGCTGTATAAGCCAATGAGGAGAGTCCCAGACAGCCGAGTCTCTCGTACAACATCCCTGGATTGAGATGGGGCTCAGGTAAGTATTAGGGGGGGCTGAGGGGGGCTGCTGCACACAGAAGGTTTTTATATTAATGCATTTAATTACAGCATATGAATGAATAATGTAAATTCCCAATCTCAAAGCAGGATTGCAGCCCAATATATATATATATATATATATATATCTAGATATATACAGTATCTCCCAAAAGTGAGTACACCCCTCACATTTTTGTAAATATTTTATTACCGTATATACTCGAGTATAATCCGACCCAAATATGAGCCGAGGCACCTAATTTTACCACAAAAAAATCGGAAAACTTATTGACTCGAGTATAAGCCTAGGGTGTCCATCTGCATGCCTCACTATGCCTCACTTTGCCTCACTGTGTCCATGTGCATGCCTCACTGTGTCCATGCCTCACTGTGCCCATGCCTCACTGTCACTGTGCCCATGCCTCACTGTGTCCATGCCTCACTGGGCCCAATCTCCCTACTTGATCTCCGGCGCTGTGTGACTAGACTGACGTTTAACATGGGAGTCTATGGAAGGGGTGCCCGGTTTGAAAAATCGGTGCTCCCCAGCCGTAGGTCCCCTGGACAACAAGCTTTGCAAACTTGTAGATGAAAAGTGGGGCTACATGTGTGCCAAGTTTGGGGTCCAGGGGACCTAGGGCCGGCCGGAACCGGGTCCCCAAAATCACAGGAGAAATGACTGTTTAACATGGGAGTCTATGGAAGCGGTGCCCAGCTTTGAAAAATCGGTGCTCCCCGGCCTTAGGTCCCCCGGACAACAAACTTTGCACACATGTAGAGGACGAGTGGGGCTACATGTGGCAGGGATCAGTCGCACAAAGTTGAAGATGGACACAGACTCGAGTAAAAAAAATGTGCTGAAAAACTTGGCTTATACTCGAGTATATACGGTATATCTTTTCATGTGACAACACTGAAGAAATAACACTTTGCTAGAATGTAAAGTAGTGAGTGTACAGCTTGTATAACAGTGTAAATTTGCTGTCCCCTCAACATAACTCAACACACAGCCATTAATATCTAAACCGCTGGCAACAAACGTGAGTACACCCCTAAGTGAAAATGTCCAAATTGGGCCCAATTAGCCATTAGTGACTCATTAGTGTTAAAAGGTGTCAGATGTGAATGGGGAGCAGGTGTGTTAAATTTAGTGTTATCGCTCTCACTCTCTCATACTGGTCACTGGAAGTTCCACATGGCACCCCAACTCACTTCTTTTGAGCCCAGACTGCCATGGACCCACCTCCAGCTTGTGTCTAGACAGTGAAGGAGAACCAATCCTGTGAGCAGTGGCGGAATTTTCAGGGTCGCAACAGTCACAGTTGCGACTGGGCCCTGTAATTCAGCCAAGTCCGGGGGGCCCCGCAACCTGTCCGTGTACTCCGCCGTCCGTGTACGATTCACCCGGACAGTACGGGTTTTAAAATATGTGCTCGGTTCTCTCCCTCCCCCCATACACCATCCATAAATACAGTTCTCCTCCACCCCATATACCATCCATATATATCGTTCTCCACCCCCCCATACACCATCCATATATACAGTTCTCACCGGGTGACACCATCCTCTGCCCTACTGACACCGTCCACTGCCCTACTGACACCATCCACTGCCCTACTGACACCGTCCTCTGCCCTACTGACACCGTCCTCTGCCCTACTGACACCGTCCTCTGCCCTACTGACACCGTCCACTGCTCTACTGACACCGTCCTCTGCCCTACTGACACCGTCCTCTGCCCTACTGACACCGTCCTCAGCCCTACTGACACCGTCCTCTGCCCTACTAACACCGTCCTCTGCCCTACTGACACCGTCCTCTGCCCTACTGACACCGTCCACTGCCCTACTGACACCGTCCACTGCCCTACTGACACCCTCCTCTGCCCTACTGACACCGTCCTCTGCCCTACTGACACCGTCCTCTGCCCTACTGACACCGTCCACTGCTCTACTGACACCATCCTCTGCCCTACTGACACCGTCCTCTGCCCTACTGACACCAACCTCCCACCCTACTGACACCGTACACTGCCCTACTGACACCGTCCTCTGCCCTACTGACACCGTCCTCTGCCCTACTGACACCGTCCACTGCCCTACTGACACCGTCCTCTGCTCTACTGACACCATCCACTGCTCTACTGACACTGTTCACTGCCCTACTGACACCGTCCTCTGCCCTACTGACACCATCCACTGCCCTACTGACACCGTCCTCTGCTCTACTGACACCATTCACTGCTCTACTGACACTGTTCACTGCCCTACTGACACCGTCCACTGCCCTACTGGCTGACAGTGTCCACTTTTAAGGTGGGCTAGTTTCATTTTTTAACTGACTTTTCTTTTATTAATTGAATCTTATTTTTTTGGGGTACACTAATGCTTTTTTTTTTTATTTAACCATGCCCCTTTAAGTACCCCCCCACTGTTAATGCAATTTGGCCACAGCCACTGTTCATTGTAACACACCTCATTACTACTCTCTTTGGGTAACCCAGAAGGTGTCCCAGGTATTTTACAATCCTATAGCGCGTAGTACAAAAAAATTGCCGTGCACCGCGAAAGTGTTCGGATTTGGCTTGAAGAAAAGGTGCCAACCCTAATCCCATCCCTCCTCCCCACCAGCACTTTTACTGATCCCATTCCCTAGGTCAGATTTAATTGATTCTATGATTGCTTCATAGGGTCAGCAACTGATGTATTGCTTCACTTATGTGAAATCCCTGGGGATATGGCCAGTCCCCCTTTGTTGTACAGTGTAAGGAAATTAAGTATCAAAATCAGGCTTTTCGGGGGGGCCTTCATGATTTCTTGCACCAGGGCCCTGAAGTCTCTAGTTACGCCACTGCCTGTGAGCTCATCTCTCTGTCACTTTGCTCTCTCCATCCATTAGCATGCTTTTTGTCAGTACATGAACTGTTTGGCTCCTTGTGATGCTTCCTCCGCTTACACTCCGAGCTCAGCTAAACAAGGACTGCAAAAGGCTGAAGTCAAGTCAAATTCAATACCTACATTGCTTGCATGGAAAAATATCAATGGTGTATTATTGTATAAATACAAAGCTGCATTAACAATTTTCCTTTGTTATCTGTCTAGAGAGGTCCTCTTCAATAAGTGACCTTGATTTTCTTTAAATAAAGGCACTATTGTTTGGATAAGTCCTGTGGTGGAGTTCACAATATTTGAATGATTATATCTTCTGAAATTATTATTATTATTTTTTTTGCAAGCCATCACTTTTACACGTATAATAATACAATGGACTATTAATGTACTTATTGGACTGTTGCTTTGTATAATTTTCACCCAATCACTTTTATTAAATGTCACTAGTCTTTTTTTTTGCACATTGAACAATATTTGACTGGAATTTACAGTATATGTGCATTGTCTACAGTTCTCTACTATTACTTACAAGTTGTAGTCATTTTAGATTTAGGTGTAGCATTTGTTTATAATTTTAATATTATTTTGTTTGCATTATAAGATTAAAATTTTGTTTTATTTTATTTTAAATGTATTAATAATTATCAATGATTACATATTAATAATTCAATATTATTTATTAAATCACTATTTTTTTCAGAGGGGGTCAGGGAACATTTTACGGTGATCTCCTTTTATCTTTGAGTTTTCACATTGGGATTCTGCAGTAGGCAAAGTTTGTTGAAACCACCTTACCTGCAGGATGTTGGGTTGGTGTAGGTGACTCGAGACTTTAAAAACACTGGTGTTGGTTTACTAAAACTGGAGAGTGCAAAATCTGGTGCAGCTCTGCAGAGAAACACCAACTCCATTTTTTTGTCAAGGCTTAAAGTGTTGCCAAACCCACAACAGTTAAGTAAATCTGTATATGCAGTAAAGCATGATTGTTATACTCACTGTGGAACCTAAGGGGTTAATCCTCTGCATTGTGTAAAAAGGCTGTTTGATTCTGTCTTTGCTGATCCTCCCATTCTTCCACTGTCCACAATCCATCTCCTGACAGTACAGAGCCTTTGGGGTTCAGTTTGGTGTGTATTGCTAGAGAGAGGTTTTTTTTTTTCTTGGAAGGGTGCATGTGATCAGCACAGGGCCAATCGGCACTGTCCAGACAGAGGGTCAGGGGTCCTGCAGCCTCATAAGACAATCAGAGGAGAATGAAAACTCCTCCTACAAGTTTTAACCAGACACTGATATAAGTCACAAGACTGTATATACTGCTAAAATAATTGCATTTCCATGTTCTGTGTACTGTGGGAGACCAGATATAGTGACTGCAGGCTCCTGGGTTTAGTAACACTTTAATTGAAGACGCTGAAGTTAGAAGTTGATTGGCTGTCATGCAAAGCTGCACCAGAATTTTCACTCTCCAGTTTTAGTAAATCAACCCCACTGAGACTTTTCAGGTGTTATTGTCAGTTGGAGAGACTGATGTCAGGTAAATTGGTTTTCCAAGTTCCACAGCTGTTTGTAGAGTTATTGTATAGGTGTGGTAAGGAGCACCACACGTTAAAGTTGGACACAAGCCTGATAAGGTTCCACACTTTATTTTTTAAGAGTTATATAACACAGCCAACATGTTTCAGGACACGGGGGCATCCTTCCATGTTAAAACATCTAGCAAGCCACTCGGGCTGAAGAGTTGTGCACCTCTTGGTGTGGCGTCTGAATGGCAAAACTTTGAAGTATACTGTATCTGCACCTTTTTCAGCACCCTTATAACATGACATATGGCAGTTTGGCATCCCTGTTTCGTGGCTCCTCAGCAACATGAGATATGTCAAAATTGAATGATTTATTACTATAATATATAGCTATAGAGGCGTAACTAGAACCTTTGCTCTGAGCCGTGGCCCCTTTATTCCCACCGTGGGGCCCTTTATTATGACCCTGCAGTGGGACCCTTTCACGTGATCTGCAGTAGGACCCTTCCTGCTGTGTTGGAGCCCCCCACGGTGACAGAACAACAGAGCATGGTCACAAGTACAAACTTGGCGACCGTGGTAGTTTCGCCACATGGTGAAATACTCTGCAGTGTCATGGGATGGGTGGAATACTCTGCAGTGTATCATGGGATAGTCATAATGCACTGCATTGTCAGGGATGAGTGGAATGCTCTGCAGTGTGTCAGGAGATGGGTGAAATGCTCTGCAGTAATATGGGATGGATTAAATGCTCTGCAGTAACATGGGATGGATGGAATGTTCTGCTGTGTGTTATGAGATGAGTGGAATGCTCTGCAGTGTGTCATGTGATGGGTGGAATGCTCTGCACACATATACACACACAGCCTTTCAAAGAAATAGCAGTACAGTATCTTCAATCCCACATCCAGGTAGTGCACTGTAGAGGGAGGCAGAGAGCAAGACATCTCTCCCTCTTTCGCTTTCACTTTGTGAGTGTGTTCACTGTCTGACAAAGCTTTCAGTGCCGATGCACAATGGGGAGTTTAATCTCACAGCCTCTCTACAAGCAGCATGGGCCCCCCGAGGCAGGGGCAGGGTCGCCATTGTGACCCCTGCGACCCCTGTAGCTACGCCACTGTATAACTATGTACCTGACATCTACGACTATGCTGTTCTTCAGATAATGTCGCAGTTATGTGAAAAATTTATTTTTGCTAATCAGATTCCCCTTACTAATCTGGAGTTTAGGCAGGGAGGCTCCTCACAAATTTACTTGCCAGGAGTAATTATCCTGGCTGATTGTTAGAGATCCATTGATTTCTCCCTAAGTTTGGCCTTGTTGCACTTTTCTCTTCTGCCACTAGGTGGCCGAGTACTTGGTGGTACTAGATAGGAGAGCAACCCAACGTCAAGTTATTGGTATATGGGGTAGTTCAGCCAATGGGCAGGGGTTTTCTTCAATCCCTTGGCCTGCTGGGAGAGCCTATACATTCAGATGAGGTCAGGAAATCTATGTTCTGTGCCACATGGACAGCCGTCTGGGTTGACGTGTGTTGTGTGCCCCAGGCTGCTAGGCCGGAGATTGGGCCTATCCCGGGGGCGTCTGGCTGCTAGGCTGTCTGAGGTCCTATCCAGAAGCAAGAGAGCAGTGCAGGGTTGGGATTGCAGCTTGCAGTCTAACCAAAAGTGACTGTTCTGCCAGCCGTAGAACCTGTCAGTGGTCAGAGGTAGAGGGTTAGCTGTCACCACAAAGGGACCAACCACCTTACTACCAGGGACCAGAGTGAGTAACTGAAGCAAGTACCGGAGCATTATTCTCACCGAATGGGCACGGTGGAGAATCGGGAAACTTCAGGCGGTGATCAAGTCAGGGACCCAGCCAGGGTCTAGTGAGAGACCAGGAGCTCAGTGTGCTGAAGAACTACAAGGAGTAGTGAAGGTGAAAGAGCTGTTATGCTTTGTGTTAGGAACTGTTAAAGACTGTTGCCATTGGAGACAGCATTCCTGCACGTGCAGATGTGGCTTCTTGCTGGAGGCCTTTCCCTGCATGGCTGTGCTCTTATTGAAGTCTCGGAGTCTGCTAATTGAACTTGCAACTACTCAAGTGTGTCCTGGCCCTAACCCTCTTTCCCCCATAAAAGTTTGTAAGAGAAATAAACATCTCTTTTGCATTCAAGAAATGTCTGGCGCCCAATAACTTTATCCATCTTGCACCCACTATGCCTCACAACCCACCACATACAGAAGGATGTCAGCTATTTCTGGCCCTGGAGGTTCTCATCAGACTGAAGGAGGCTGGAGACCTTGCTATATATATATATATATATATATATATATATATATATATATATATGTATATATATATACAGTGGGGAGAACAAATATTTGATACATTGCCAATTTTGCAGGTTTTCCTACTTACAAAGCATGTAGAGGTCTGTAATTTTTATCATAGGTACTCTTCAACTGTGAGAGACGGAATCTAAAACAAAAATCCTGAAAATCACATTGTATGATTTTTAAGTAATTCATTAGCATTTTATTGCATGACATAAGTATTTGATACATCAGAAAAGCAGAACTTAATATTTGGTACAGAAACCTTTGTTTGCAATTACAGAGATCATATGTTTCCTGTAGTTCTTGACCAGATTTGCACACACTGCAGCAGGGATTTTGGCCCACTCCTCCATACAGAGCTTCTCCAGGTTTCGAGGCTGTCGCTGGGCAATCCGGACTTTCAGCTCCCTCCAAAGATTCTCTATTGGGTTCAGGTCTGGAGACTGGCTAGGCCACTCCAGGACCTTGAGATGCTTCTTACGGAGCCACTCTTTAGTTGCCCTGGCTGTGTGTTTCGGGTCATTGTCATGCTGGAAGACCCAGCCACGACCCATCTTCAATGCTCTTACTGAGGGAAGGATGTTGTTGGCCAAGATCTCGCAATACAGGGCCCCATCCATTCTCCCCTCAATACGGTGTCCCCTTTGCAGAAAAGCATCCCCAAAGAATGATGTTCTCACCTCCATGCTTCACGGTTGGGATGGTGTTCTTGGGGTTGTACTCATCCTTCTTCTTCCTCCAAACATGGCGAGTGGAGTTTAGACCAAAAAGGTCTATTTTTGTCTCATCAGACCACATGACCTTCTCCCATTCCTCCTCTGGAACATCCAGATGGTCATTGGCAAACTTCAGATGGGCCTGGACATGCGCTGGCTTGAGCAGGGGGACCTTGCATGCGCTGCAGGATTTTTATCCATGACAGCATAGTGTGTTACTAATAGTTTTCTTTGAGCCTGTGGTCCCAGCTCTCTTCAGGTCATTGACCAGGTCCTGCCGTGTAGTTCTGGGCTGATCCCTCACCTTCCTCATGATCATTGATGCCCCACGAGAGAGATTGGCCGTCATCTTGAACTTCTTCCATTTTCTAATAATTGCGCCAACAGTTGTTGGCTTCTCACCAAGCTGCTTGCCTATTGCCCTGTAGCCCATCCCAGCCTTGTGCAGGTCTACAATTTCATCGCTAATGTTCTTACACAGCTCTCTGGTCTTGACCATTGTGGAGAGATTGGAGTCTGTTTGATTGAGTGTGTGGACAGGTGTTTTTTCTACTGGTAACGAGTTCAAATAGGTGCAGTTAATACAGGTAATGAGTGGAGAACAGGAGGGCTTCTTAAAGAAAAAATAACAGGTCTGTGAGAACCGGAATTCTTACTGGTTGGTAGGTGATCAAATACTTATGTCATGCAATAAAATGCAAATTTATTATTTAAAAATCATACAATGTGATTTTCAGGATTCTTGTTTTAGATTATGTCTCTCACAGTTGAAGAGTACCTATGATAAAAATTACAGACCTCTACATGCTTTGTAAGTAGGAAAACCTGCAAAATCAGCAATGTATCAAATACTTGTTCTCCCCACTGTATATATATGTATATGTTTTATGTATAGAGGTTATCAGTAGCTTGCATAAAGACCAGGCTAATCTATCCAAGTGCACCATTAATGTACAGGACAGATGCAACTTTGGGACCCCAGCCAAAGCCCTCACCAATTAGTTTCACTGGTCAACGGTGTCTTCTGTTGTTGAACTTTGGTGTATCCACTTTTGGCTGAGATTGTATATTCTGCATTGGCTGGAGCTGTCTTGAACAACAAAGGGACACTTTTGTGGCATTAACAAGATTTTGGAATTATCCTGGGCCTTAATCGGTTAAGTTACTTAGAGTTTGCTGTTGCTTAATGTGGTGTACATCCAAGTGCAACTATCATAGTGATAAGTGCTAATCCATGTAAAATGCATGAACATTTTTCTAAAATGCATAACAAACACAGCACCTTTGACACAGGAGGATCTTTGGTAGCAATGTTTCTTCCCAAGATTTATATTTTATGATAGTTAATTTTGATCATGTTAAGACAATTCCTTCATAATTCCTATTGTATACTGTATATGATGACATGGTGCGGTATCAATCAGTTTTGAGCTCTATTTGGTCTGTTCCTTACTTTTCTTAATATTGTTTATAGGGTAGACAATACCATGATTATTATGACCTCTTTAACTATTTCTTAGATTTGGACCTTTTTCATTGGAAAAGCTTTGCTGAAACACAAGATATGCATCATGATATTTTACTTAAAGTGTAACTGAAGGCAAAGCTTTATTGTTTTGTATAGAGTGGAGTGGAATTAGAACACCTGTCATGTTTTTATTGTTCCCTGTGTTCCCCTTTCACACTTATGCAATAAAAACAGAAAGGTTAGCCCATGGGACTTTAAATGAGGAGGTCAAATGGGTCCAAACAGGTGAAATGAAAAACTCAATTTATTAAACATATGGGGACATTGGTCATGAGTTGTACATGTGTTAAACATGAACATGCATTGCAACATGTATAGTGACATGCTAAATTTGCTAATCATGAACATCTAGTTCCAGTGTTAAAACAAAAGAGAATATGTACATACATATACATCTGTAAATTCACATCATACATTAAACATGTATAAAACATGGACATATAAACAGCCCGTGAAATTGGCATGATGCAGACATTAGGGCAGTAGTAAACATGTGGTTATAATGGCAGAGTCTTAAGCATACATATGCATCTATGCACTCGACGCGTTTCACGAGCTCTGCTCGCTTCCTCAGGAGTTGATGCATGTATGGGGTATCTAAAGATATAAATATAGATAAGATGCATCATACAATTTGAAATATGGTTAGATAGACAGCAAGGGGCCTAACTAGGTGCTCCCCTTACTTACAAATGAATGGATTGTTTCCCAGAGCCGATCCCCAATGGCGGCGGTGGACAAAACCTCCAACCGGGGGCTGAAAGAGCGGTGCCAAACAGACGGTCGGGACCAGGCAGAGGGCGGACATGGCAGATGGGAGGGCGATGAGAAGAAAGGTGTAACCCTTGGTATGCCTTGCTGGCTGAGTATGTCATGGTAGCTGAAACATGAATAATCAAGTATCTAAGTAAGTCATTCCCATATAGCTGGGAGCTAGGTGTACAAGGAATAGTCATGTCAGGTATAGAAATCCATAGGATTTGTAGGCCAGTGTGCAAATGAGGGAAAAAGAAAGGGAAAGAAAAGAGAGAAAAAAAAGGAGAAAAAAAAAAGAGAAAAAAAGGAAGAAAAATTGAAATTGGAAATTTCAAAAAGGGAAAAAAAGGCAGTGCAAATGGGTGAGTTGGTGAGAAGGAATGAAAACAATGGTGAGTAAATTGTTTGTAAGTGGCCCAACATTGGGTCCATGTTGAAGAGAGAGAGGAAGTGTTATCAAGAGGTGATCAGTGACGGCTGCTTACCAGTATGTGTGGTCTGACTTCTAGTGAAGTGAATGATCAAATGAAAGAAAGTATTTGCCATGTCCGTCCCTCAGCCTAAATTCCCGGGCGCACGCAACCGGCTCCGCCCCTAACACCATGCATCAGGTGGCCAAGACATGGGCACGTGACATGCCCGCCCCAATTAGGAGCGGGCATCCACGTGCTCAACCAGGCTGCTGGATGACAAGCCACAATACAAATGCGGAAACGCCGCTGCCGTGGACGTCTCCACGTTGGATGCAGAGACATGGCGCCGATGCACACGTGGCTCCACCCATCCCAGGAACAAGGAGAGGGGGGGCGGCCACGAGGGGAAGAATTCCCCTAGTGTGCATCGCAGCCCCCGGAAGGAAGAAAGGAAACCATATCCGCCGCGGGGACAGCGCTGGAAAGGCAAACCCATTGGTAAACCATAAGCGGGACGATAAAAAACAAGTCTAGGTGGTTTGATTGGAACATATGACAGCACAGTATATGTATAAGGGGACCTGGGGGGGGGGCAAAAATAGACCAAATGGGGGCATGTAGGTGTCTTCCACCTGGATTAATTTTAGAAAAGAGAGATATGGTCTAATGATTGCCTGACAGATGACCATCCTCCATCCCTAAATTTTATGCAATAAAAACAGAAAGGTTAGTCCATGGGACTTTAAATGAGGAGGTCAAATGGGTCCAAACAGGTGAAATGAAAAACTCAATGTATTAAACATATGGGGACATTGGTCATGAGTTGTACATGTGTTAAACATGAACATGCATTGCAACATGTATAGTGACATGCTAAATTTGCTAATCATGAACATCTAGTTCCAGTGTTAAAACAAAAGAGAATATGTACATACATATACATCTGTAAATTCACATCATACATTAAACATGTATAAAACATGGACATATAAACAGCCCGTGAAATTGGCATGATGCAGACATTAGGGCAGTAGTAAACATGTGGTTATAATGGCAGAGTTTTAAGCATACATATGCATCTATGCACTCGACGCGTTTCGCGAGCTCTGCTCGCTTCCTCAGGAGTTGATGCATGTATGGGGTATCTAAAGATATAAATATAGATAAGATGCATCATACAATTTGAAATATGGTTAGATAGACAGCAAGGGGCCTAACTAGGTGCTCCCCTTACTTACAAATGAATGGATTGTTTCCCAGAGCCGATCCCCAATGGCCGCGGTGGACAAAACCTCCAACCGGGGGCTGAAAGAGCGGTGCCAAACAGACGGTCGGGACCAGGCAGAGGGCGGACATGGCAGATGGGAGGGCGATGAGAAGAAAGGTGTAACCCTTGGTATGCCTTGCTGGCTGAGTATGTCATGGTAGCTGAAACATGAATAATCAAGTATCTAAGTAATTCATTCCCATATAGCTGGGAGCTAGGTGTATAAGGAATAGTCATGTCAGGTATGGAAATCCATAGGATTTGTAGGCCAGTGTGCAAATGAGGGAAAAAGAAAGGGAAAGAAAAGAGAGAAAAAAAGGAGAAAAAAAAAGAGAAAAAAAGGAAGAAAAATTGAAATTGGAAATTTCAAAAAGGGAAAAAAAGGCAGTGCAAATGGGTGAGTTGGTGAGAAGGAATGAAAACAATGGTGAGTAAATTGTTTGTAAGTGGCCCAACATTGGGTCCATGTTGAAGAGAGAGAGGAAGTGTTATCAAGAGGTGATCAGTGACGGCTGCTTACCAGTATGTGTGGTCTGACTTCTAGTGAAGTGAATGATCAAATGAAAGAAAGTGTTTGCCATGTCCGTCCCTCAGCCTAAATTCCCGGGCGCACGCAACCGGCTCCACCCCTAACACCATGCATCAGGTGGCCAAGACATGGGCACGTGACATGCCCGCCCCAATTAGGAGCGGGCATCCACGTGCTCAACCAGGCTGCTGGATGACAAGCCACAATACAATTGCGGAAACGCCGCTGCCGCGGACGTCTCCACGCTGGATGCAGAGACATGGCGCCGATGCACACGTGGCTCCACCCATCCCAGGAACAAGGAGAGGGGGGCGGCCACGAGGGGAAGAATTCCCCTAGTGTGCATCGCAGCCCCCGGAAGGAAGAAAGGAAACCACATCCGCCGCGGGGACAGCGCTGGAAAGGCAAACCCATTGGTAAACCATAAGCGGGACGATAAAAAACAAGTCTAGGTGGCTTGATTGGAACATATGACGGCACAGTATATGTATAAGGGGACCTGGGGGGGCAAAAATAGACCAAATGGGGGCATGTAGGTGTCTTCCACCTGGATTAATTTTAGAAAAGAGAGATATGGTCTAATGATTGCCTGACAGATGACCATCCTCCATCCCTAAATTTTATGCAATAAAAACAGAAAGGTTAGCCCATGGGACTTTAAATGAGGAGGTCAAATGGGTCCAAACAGGTGAAATGAAAAACTCAATTTATTAAACATATGGGGACATTGGTCATGAGTTGTACATGTGTTAAACATGAACATGCATTGCAACATGTATAGTGACATGCTAAATTTGCTAATCATGAACATCTAGTTCCAGTGTTAAAACAAAAGAGAATATGTACATACATATACATCTGTAAATTCACATCATACATTAAACATGTATAAAACATGGACATATAAACAGCCCGTGAAATTGGCATGATGCAGACATTAGGGCAGTAGTAAACATGTGGTCATAATGGCAGAGTTTTAAGCATACATATGCATCTATGCACTCGACGCGTTTCGCGAGCTCTGCTCGCTTCCTCAGGAGTTGATGCATGTATGGGGTATCTAAAGATATAAATATAGATAAGATGCATCATACAATTTGAAATATGGTTAGATAGACAACAAGGGGCCTAACTAGGTGCTCCCCATACTTACAAATGAATGGATTGTTTCCCAGAGCCGATCCCCAATGGCGGCGGTGGACAAAACCTCCAACCGGGGGCTGAAAGAGCGGTGCCAAACAGACGGTCGGGACCAGGCAGAGGGCGGACATGGCAGATGGGAGGGCGATGAGAAGAAAGGTGTAACCCTTGGTATGCCTTGCTGGCTGAGTATGTCATGGTAGCTGAAACATGAATAATCAAGTATCTAAGTAAGTCATTCCCATATAGCTGGGAGCTAGGTGTACAAGGAATAGTCATGTCAGGTATAGAAATCCATAGGATTTGTAGGCCAGTGTGCAAATGAGGGAAAAAGAAAGGGAAAGAAAAGAGAGAAAAAAAGGAGAAAAAAAAAAAAAGAGAAAAAAAGAAAGAAAAATTGAAATTGGAAATTTCAAAAAGGGAAAAAAAGGCAGTGCAAATGGGTGAGTTGGTGAGAAGGAATGAAAACAATGGTGAGTAAATTGTTTGTAAGTGGCCCAACATTGGGTCCATGTTGAAGAGAGAGAGGAAGTGTTATCAAGAGGTGATCAGTGACGGCTGCTTACCAGTATGTGTGGTCTGACTTCTAGTGAAGTGAATGATCAAATGAAAGAAAGTGTTTGCCATGTCCGTCCCTCAGCCTAAATTCCCGGGCGCACGCAACCGGCTCCACCCCTAACACCATGCATCAGGTGGCCAAGACATGGGCACGTGACATGCCCGCCCCAATTAGGAGCGGGCATCCACGTGCTCAACCAGGCTGCTGGATGACAAGCCACAATACAAATGCGGAAACGCCGCTAACGCGGACGTCTCCACGCTGGATGCAGAGACATGGCGCCGATGCACACGTGGCTCCACCCATCCCAGGAACAAGGAGAGGGGGGGCGGCCACGAGGGGAAGAATTCCCCTAGTGTGCATCACAGCCCCCGGAAGGAAGAAAGGAAGCCACATCCGCCGCGGGGACAGCGCTGGAAAGGGAAACCCATTGGTAAACCATAAGCGGGATGAAAAAAACAAGTCTAGGTGGCTTGATTGGAACATATGATGGCACAGTATATGTATAAGGGGACCTGGGGGGGGCAAAAATAGACCAAAGGGGGGCATGTAGGTGTCCACCTGGATTAATTTTAGAAAACAGAGATATGGTCTAATGATTGCCTGACAGATGACCATCCTCCATCCCTAAATTTTATGCAATAAAAACAGAAAGGTTAGCCCATGGGACTTTCAATGAGGAGGTCAAATGGGTCCAAACAGGTGAAACGCTTCACACTTATACGTTTAGTAGCATGACAAGTCGTTTCCCATGATTTCCAATGACAACCATTCATATTAGTACGACTTCAAGTCGTTCCGACTTCAAAGTAGTCCCTGCACTACTGTGGTCCGATTTTGATGCCACTTACACAGGCATTCCCTAAAATCGTGGCCGCGAATCGCAGCAAAATCGTGGCCGCCAAATCTCGTGTGAAAGGAGCCTTATGGAGATTCATCCTCTTAACTTGTCCTATTGAATGTTATCACTGAATGCAAAAGGAAATCCCAAATTTTGAATGGTCACCAGAATAATTTCAATAGGGACACCTGGTGACAACCAAAAATTCCTTTACTTTGGAGGAATTTCTTCTCACTTCCTGTTGTGGCTATGAGACAGGAAGTGAAGGGAAGTCTCCCCAGTGGGAGACAAATGGCAACACAACCTGGGGTTATAACCCTCCCTTATCTATCCAAAATGAAAAATTTTGCTTTCAATTCCTCTTTAACTTTGGCATACGGATAAGCCCTCCTTTACATTGCTGGTTAACTTGGTACCTTGCTTTGGTATTCAAACCATTTTTTTGCCCTGCTTACCTAATGGTGGTATCTGCACATTTTAGATACTCACCCATCCAGTGGATCGAGCGTTAACCCGCTGAGATCATCTTATGCCTGGTCACAGCTTAGTCCCGCGCCACCATGTTTGCTCTGACATCATCAAGAGGCCCGTCGGCTCTTCTGGTTTCAGTGGCCGGGCCTCTCGAGGATGGGCCGATAGGCCTGCCCCCTCCTCCTGTTCTTGAATAAAAGGCTATGCCTCCTGGGATACGTGACATACATATCTCGGGAGGCACAGCGGGCAGTGTGCATGCCATTCACCTAAGGCGAGTGACGTGCATGGGGAGGCGGGGGGGACTTTCAATAAGAAAGAAAAAATGTAAACAGTAGAAAGAAATATGCCCTATTCCTGCAGAAGAAGGGAGGAGGGGTTGAGAGGTGGGATCGTCCTCGGGAGGGTGAAGGTCCGCTTTTAAAAAGGTTGACTCTTTATAATGACCCTATCATAAACCTTCATAGTTGAAGCTGAAAATATGCTGAAAAAATACACAGGTAGGCCTGGTTTACACCTATGCATTTTTTAGTGTATTTTTTAACATGGTTTCCTATTTAACATGGTCACGTTTAAGTGTGTATTTTATGGAAAGGGCCAGGGACTTTTTTTCTGGTTTTTGGTTCCATAGACTTCAATGGATCAAAAACATGTATTGAAAAATGCAAAATGCACCTTGAGCATGCAAACTGCAACCTGCATAAGTGTGAACCAGGCCTTTAAGGTTATTTTTAGTGAACATTTTCAGTAGCTAGAGAAATACAGGCAGCTGATAAAATATTCAAATCTTATTTTCAGCAGAATCCAATCATGGTCTTACCCCTTTCCACCTCTCAAGCCTCTCTAATGGTCCTTTAACCACTTAACGACCTCTTCACGCCGATATACGTCGGCAGAATGGCTCGTACAGGCACAATCACGTACCTGTACGTGGCCCTTTAACTGCCGACGTCACGGTCGCGCGCGCCGCCGCCGGCAGCGCGTTTGCGACCCCCCTGCCTTCCCCGTGAGTGGGACCGCGGGTCCCGCGGACTCGTTTGCTGCGGGGATCCCCGCGATTGTCTCACGGAGGCTCGGAGCGGGGAGATGTGTGTGTGAACACAGCATCTCCCCGCTCCTCTACTGACAATGTCAGCGATCTCCGCTCTTTGTAATCAGAGGGGAGATCGGTGACGTGTCAGTCGTAGCCACGCCCCCCTCAGTTAGTAACACGCCCCTAGGCACACTTAACCCCTCCAGCGCCCCTAGTGGTTAACTCCTTCACTGCCAGTGTCATTTTCACAGTAACCAGTGCATTTTTATTGCACTGTTCGCTGTGAAAATGACAATGGTCCCAAAAATGTGTCAAAAGTGTCCGATGTGTCCGCCATAATGTTGTAGTCACGAAAAAAATCTCTGATCGCCGCCATTACTAGTAAAAAAGAAAAAAATGAATAAAAATGCCTTAAAACTATACCCTATATTGTAAACGCTATAATTTTTGCGCAAACCAATCAATAAACGCCAATTGCGATTTTTTTTACCAAAAATATGTAGAAGAATACGTATCGGCCTAAACTGAGGAAAAAAATAAATAATTTTATATATTTTTTGGGGATATTTATTATAGCAAAAAGTAAAAAATATGTCATTTTTTTCAAAATTTTCGCTCTATTTTTGTTTATAGCACAAAAAATAAAAACCGCAGAGGTGATCAAATACCACCAAAAGAAAGCTCTATTTGTGGGAAAATAAGGACGCCAATTTTGTTTGGGAACCACGTCGCACGACCGCGCAATTGTCAGTTAAAGCGACGCAGTGCCGAATCGCAAAAAGGGGCCTGGTCATAATGGCCCGTATTGGTTCGGGGCTTAAGTGGTTATTATGATGGGTAGCCTAGGGAATTTAAGGAGGTAGATGAGGATGAGGCCCAGCTTAAAGCAGTATTAAACCATTGGCATTTTTAGTTTAACACTTCGACACAACAAATAAACATTCTCAAGTAAACTTTTTTTTTTAAATCCTTGTTGTATCACTTGTAGTTTAGAACTTTCAATGCAACTGGCTCCTAAACTTTATAATATCACGGGATATTGTGGGGAGGATGCAACTGCAGCAGAGTGCCTAAGAGACAGAGGTAAAATGTGCGCATGTAGACACAACATATTACAGTTCCCTTTGGGGATGATTTTCTAAAACTGGAGAGTGCAAAACCTTGTGCAGCTCTGCATAGAAACCAATCAGCTTCCATTTTTTTTTTGTCAAAGCTGAATTGAACTTGCTGAAGTTAGAAGCTGATTGGCTACCATGCACAGCTGCACCAGATTTTGCACTCTCCAGTTTTAGTAAACCAGCCCCTTTGTGTGTTCTATAGGAGACTTAAGCCCTGTACACACGATCGGATATCCTATGGATTTTCGTCCGATGGATTCTTTTCATCAGACAAACCGATCGTGTATGGGACCCATCTGTCTTTTTTCCATCGGTTTTAAAAAATAGAATATGTTTTAAATTTTTCCGATGGATAAAAAAATTATCGAAAACTCAGATCGTCTATGGGCAAGTCCATCGGATCAAAAACCCACGCATGCTCAGAATCAAGTCGACGCATGCTCAGAAGCATTAAACTTCATTTTTCTCGGCTCATCGGAGTGTTTTACGTCACCGCGTTTGGAACGGTCGGTTTTTTGACTGATGGTGTGTGGGCAAGACTGATGGAAAACAGTTTCATCGGATATCTGATGGACAAATCCATCGGACTAGAATCCATAGGAAATCTGATCGTGTGTACAGGGCTTTAGGCCTCGTACACACGACCAGTTTTCCCGTCAGGAAAACTGCCAGGAGAGCTTTTGGCCCAGGAATCCCGGTCGTGTGTATGCTCCCGAGCAGTTTTCCAGACAGGAAAACTGCTTGGGAAAAATAGAGAACCTGCTCTCTATTTTCCCATCGGGATTCCCGGCAGAGTGTTTCCTGCCAAGAAAACCGGTCATCTGTATGCTTACCTGCAGGGAAAAAAACGCGCATGCTCGATAACACTCCGACGCATGCGCGGTAGCATACAACGTTAGTGTGGGGTGTAGCAAGATGGCGGCGACAGCACTTCACTTCCGGAACAATCTGTGATGGGGAGCCGAATGTGACAAGATGCCAGTTTGTCGTAGTCCTTGACGTCACCGCGTTCTTGCCATTCAAAGAACGGTGGGTCTTTTGAATGGCTGTGTGTATACACGGCTTTGCATGGCAAGCTTGCCAGGAATCCCGTCAGGAAAACAGACGGTTTTAAAATAGACGGGATTCCCTGCCGTGTGTACAGCTGCGACCAAGGGAAGCATCACCTCCCTGACTGTAAACTGTTATATGATCCATCAGCTCTATATAGTGCATCTCACATTGGATACTTCTCCCTATATCACATACCCTACAGTTGGACTGCTCACTTTGTGACCGGAGGGGGCTGATGTGGCAAGTTGGATTGTTACATACATAGTAGGTGAGGTTGAAAAAAGACACAGGTCCATCAAGTCCAACCTATGTGTGTGATTATATGACAGTATTACCTTGTATATCCTTGTATGTTGTGGTCGTTCGGGGTGCTTTTTTGAAACTATCGATGCCCCCCCGCTGAGACCACCGCCTGTGGAAGGGAATTCCACATCCTTGCCGCTCTTACAGTAAAGAACCCTCTACGTAGTTTAAGGTTAAACCTCTTTTCTTCTAATTTTAATGCATGGCCACGTGTCTTGTTAACCTCCCTTCTGCGAAAAAGTTTTATCCCTATTGTGGGGTCACCACGGTTTTTGTAAATTGAAGTCATATCCCCTCTCAAGCGTCTCTTCAGAGAGAATAAGTTCAGTGCTCGCAACCTTTCCTCATAACTAATATCCTCCAGTCCCTTTATTAGCTTTGTTTCCCTTCTTTGTACTCACTCCATTTCCAGTACATCCAGAACTGGACTGCATACTCCAGGTGCGGCCGGACCAAAATCTTGTAGGGTGGGAGAATTATCGCATTTTCCCTTTTTTAATGCATGCCGATATTCTGTTTGCTTTGTTAGCAGCAGCTTGGCATTGCATGCCATTGCGGAGCCTATCATCTACTAGTACCCCCAGGTCCTTTTCCATCCTAGATTCCCCCAGAGGTTCTCCCCCTTGTGAGTAGATTGCATTCATATTTTTGCCACCCAAATGCATTATTTTACATTTTTCTACATTAAACCTCATGTTCCATGTAGTTGCCCACCCCATTAATTTGTTCAGATCTTCTTCAAGGTTTCCACATCCTGCGGAGAAGTTATTGCCCTGCTTAGCTTAGTATCGTTCGCAAATACAGAGATTGAACTGCTTACCCCATCCTCCAGGTCGTTTATGAACAAATTAAATAGTATTGGCCCAGCATAGAACCCTGTGGGACCTCACTACCCACCCCTGACCATTCCGAGTACTCCCCATTTATCACCACCCTCTGAACTCGCCCTTGTAGCCAGTTTTCAATCCATGCACTCACCCTCTGGTCCATGCCAACAGACCTTATTTTGTAGGGGGTAGAGGTGTAGCGCTAAAAAGTGGTGGTAATACACAAAATGTTCATGTAAGGTGACTCCAAAATAATGGAGCTACAAAATGGATCCGAACATAGTCCATCAATGGAGAAAAAATGATGAATTGAAGAGAGAAGAAAGCCGTCACCAACACCCAATATAACTGACCCTTACCGTCAGTGTATGGGATATACACATAAATGAAATGCTAAGGTGATAACCACAAATCTTCCTATTCAAACAACGATTCCTTCCTAAACGATCCACTAATTGGAGAAGAGGTCCTTCTTCCACTGACCTCCGAGGTATAGGCAAACTTAATCACAGCAAAAGCTCAGCTAAAGATATGCTCCAGATGTATACTGGTAGTGACATGTGTAGGGGAATGAAAGAAAGCATCTCATTGTGCAGACATCCCAAAAAAGGCACATTTATTGTTTAAAAGCTAATAGTTCACTCACATGTAATCAAAATAAAACAGGCAAGAAAAGGAAAGGGACCAGCGCATCCTACCAACAAGATGGCGGCCACTCCTCCGTCAACAACAGTATGTCACTAGTCCCCCACTCCACCCAGACCTTATTTTGTACAATAAACGTTTATGGGGAACTGTTTCAAATGCTTTTGCAAAATCCAGGTACACCACATCTATGGGCCTTCCTTTTTCTAGATGGCAACTCACCTCCTCATAGTAGGTTAATAGATTGGTTTGGCAAGAACGATTCTTCATGAATCCATGCTGATTACTGCTAATGATACTGTTTTCATTACTAAAATCTTGCATATAGTCCCTTATCAAACTCTCCAAGAGCTTGCATACTATTGATGTTAGGCTAACTGGTCTGTAATTCCCAGGGATGTATTTTTTTTAAATATTGGTGCTACATTGGCTTTTCTCCAATCCGCTGGTACCATTCCAGTCCGCACACTGGAAAAAGAGTAAAAATTAGGAACAATGGTCTGGCAATTACTTGACTGAGTTCCCTAAGTACCTTCGGGTGCAAGCCATCCGGTCCTGGTGATCTATTAATGTTAAATTTCCCAAGTCTAATTCTAATTCTAATTCTGTCCTCTGTTAGCCATGAGGGTGCTTCATGTGATGTGACATGAGGATAAACACTGCAGTTTTGGTTATCTTTGGTTCTTATTGTGCTGCCATAAGATATATCGTCTGCACACCTTTGTCTCATTTTGCCCATTTACTCACCAATATTTAATATACTTGTAGCGACCTCACCCCTCTCACCCCTTCTCATTCTTGGCTTGTCTTTCTTTGTCTAGGGGTGTTAATGCTGGGGGGAGGGATGAGATACACCACGGCCCATGTCCTCCATAGTGAAGAGGTGAAGGCCAGAAAGATCGGGCTTTGTGTAGGTGTCCTAGAGTCAAGTCCTGTCCTTCGTCCCTGACTCCTTTGCTCCTAGTAACCAGAGTTCCACACAATGAATAGGTCCAACACAGTTTTATTCTTCTCAGCGAATAAACATACAGCACAGTTAAGTTGGCTTCTTTTGCAACAACTTAGTAGTAATGGGAATAGGTCGAGGCACAATCCTTTCCCTTCTCTTGCCAACCACTGTGGTATCACCAGTGGCGAATAGTCACTGCCACTGACTATGTGAAGTAGAACGTGAATTACCTTCGCTAGTACGGCCCCTGTCAGGGGAAAGATATCCGTCCAAGGGAGATACCGGAGGCCTCTCTGTCACCAGCGATGCTTCGCCGGACTCTCCAGAGAAGTTCTGCTCACCAGACCTCACAAACTCAGACACGGGCACCCAAGGAGTTAGGGCCCCCTCGGATTCCTCCACTCTCGCGGAACTCAGTCAAAGGTACTGAGCCCCAGGCATCCGCCATAGTACCTCACCCCAGGCTAAAGGTGCCTGAGATGGACTCCATCTCCGCTCCGGCCAGGTCAAAGGAACAGGTCAAATGGAACGCCAGCACCCAAGCTGAAGGTGCCTGGGTGCGGCCGCGTCCTTCGACTCTGCACTCTGAACCCCGTGGTAAGGGCGTCCGCCCCTTTTATCTCCTCTCCCTTTGCGTCACAGCGGGTTCCCCGCCCCGCTGTACCAGCTCCAGGGGAGGACAAAAAGGCACAGTCTTGCGGTGTGAGTTCACCTCCGGCCCCCGGCAACAACGCCACCTATAGGCCCAGGGAACCTCACACCACCAGAGTCCTACAAGAACCATAAAAGGGCCTCAGATTCCCTAGCAATCAGTGCATCTGGGTTACACTACCACCCAGATGCTTCCCCTAAATTCAAATACCCGCTACACTCTCCCCCCGGTGATTTGACACTGGTCCCCAGTGTCTGGTGCAAACCCATGTCTCCCAAGAAGTGGCAACATAAGTTTGACCCAGAGACCAACTACACAATTTACCCCTGAATTGTGCCAAGACCTAAAATGGGAAAAGGGAAAATAGAAATGCAAAACAATAAAACTTCCAATAAAATACTCTTAACATTTACACATGTACAATTCCCCCCCTTGCTATCTAAGGACCACCCCATTCTCAGCAGCCTTGATAGACGAGTCTCCTGCAGAGGGGAAAAAAAGAACAACACACATCCTAACATCATATATGTGTCTGCTTGGAATGAATGGGTCTGGCCGAGAAGAAACCCATTCACTCCAATGAGTGTTGCATAGTGTTAAAAAAAACAAACAATCGTTGCGCAACACTGCCACCTGGTGACAATGCCGCGGAAAAGACACTTATCACTTCCAGATGAACTTTTCTCCCTTGATCTTTTCTCTGTGACCCTACACTGACTAAAAACCCCAAAGTCAATGATTTCTCTGAAGTGCAAGGAGAAGGAGGGAGAACAAAACAGTAACAGCTCCCATTTCTCCAAAGAGTAGAACGCCCAAATACAAAAAAAAAACTAGGGCACAGTCCTTCAGTTCAGCAATGAGCAGCAAGAAAGAACACACAGGAGTCTTTTTCTCCTAAAGGTAAAACTTTGGATGCGGCAGAAACACAGGCTTCAAATGCTTGTCAAACGCCTCCATGTTGTACTCAACATTTCCTCCATCCTTGCGACAAATCACCACTCTTTCCGCACGGATATGCCTTCCCAGCATCCACTTAGCTTTACAGTCCTGAAACTACTTGGTGACCGTTGGTGAACAAGAAAAGTATCGGCGTGCTTGAGGTACTTTGAGTTTGTCCCAAACAAAGGTATTGTACCACCTCTGGCGAAAAACTTCCACCTCGTAGAGCAATTCTCGAGGCAGGTATGGGTACTCCCATCCATACTCTTGGGCAACCTTTTGGCCAAAGAGACGCTGCAGCCTTTACAAAGGTGGCATCGTGACACGGTCTCCTTTTCCAGGTAACACAATTGCTTCTGGATGGCGAGGTGCGTTCACCACCTCGGTAGATCTGGGCACAGGAGCCCGCAGTGACTGGCGTTGCACTCCCGTAACAGGAGCAGGTGAAATAGAAGTTGAATCCAGAAGAGAGATTTCAGACAGTGGACCAGATTCTTCCCTCTGCACCGAGGCCTCCACCCGGGTTGTACTATCCCCAGTAGACATAGGTGGGTCCCTTGTGACATGGGACGAGGGTAGCTTCATCTTGTCCCATCCCTTTCGGTGGAAGATTTCGTCTATCTCCCCATCATCGCCATTGTCAGGCAATGAATCCAGGTCGGAGGTGTCATAACACTCAGTGAGCAGACAATTCCCAGTCACGGAATCATCCCCCTTGACGGCCTCCACCGACCGTGGGCTTCCGCCACCTTTAAGCACACAGACAGTCCCAACCCCTGGCTCACCTGGGCCTTCAGAAGAGCAGGGATGTCCAGGGCTTCTCCCTCCGGATCCATCCAGGCCAGGCAAGCGGCGGGGCGAAGCTCTTCCACGACCAACACGAGGCCATCACTAGGCCGAATTTCCTCTTCGGCGGTCGGAGCAGGGAGCTGCTGGTGACCGAAGCAGCATCTTCGGATTTTTCTCTTTTAACTTCCGCTTGGGCAGTCACTTCGCCCTGGTCAGCGCGCACAGGAATACCCGCCATGGCATCGATCTCTCCCTCCGGAGTGGAAGTACCTGTGAGGTAGTTGAGGTGGAAGGCCCGAGGCCTTTCTGTGGATGGCTCCACCTCGAAGAGAAACTCCTTGCAGACCTCACATGGCCCGAATAGCTTCAACTGAACCACCAGTCCCGAACAGCCGGGACAGATCACACCGAGGGCCTCTATGTCTCTGCAGGTGTACAGAGCCAATCGCCCCCGGGGCCTTAGTCTGATTCCTGTATCCATAATGGGAGCAGCAAAGGAAGTCATGTCCGTGAAAGAAGAAGCTGAAATCTACGGAGTGTTTGAAGTCATCTTTCCTGTTCGCTGCTCCAATGTGCACTGACCCACCCGTGCCAGAATCTCCACGTGCGTACGTCTACATGGCCAGACTCCTCCCACACTCTGCACTTGTTTGCGGGCTTTCCCTTTTCCCCGCCCACGAACTACGCAGCTATGGTTTGCCTCGTGGCGCGTTGGCCAATATGGCCAACCTACTCGGAACTCCTCCGGGCAGCAAAGTTCAGATTCAGACACCATACACATCCCGGACACGATGCCCCCATGTGTAGCGACCTCACCCCTCTCACCCCTTCTCATTCTCGGCTTGTCTTTCTTTGTCTAGGGGTGTTAATGCTGGGGGGAGGGATGAGATACACCACGGCCCATGTCCTCTATAGTGAAGAGCAGGGATGAGCCGAACACCCCCCTGTTCGGTTCGCACCAGAACCTGCGAACAGACAAAATGTTCGTGTAAACTTTAGAACCCTATTAAATACAATGGACTCGAACGTTCGAAATCTAAAGTGTTAATTATAAAGGCTAATATGCAAGTTATTGTCCTAAAAAGTGTTTGGGGACCCGGGTCCTGCCCCAGGGGACATGTATCAATGCAAAAAGAAGTTTTAAAAACGGCCGTTTTTTCGGGAGCAGTGATTTTAATAATGCTTAAAATGAAAAAATAAAAGTGAAATATTTCTTTAAATTTCGTACCTGGGGGGTGTGTATGATATGCATGTGAAGTGGCGCATGTTTCCCGTGCTTAGAACTGTCCCTGCAAAAAATGTCATTTTTGAAAGAAAAAAATGCATTTAAAACTGACTTGCGGCTATTAATGAATTGTCGGCTACCGGCAATACATACAAAAGTCATTGATAAAAAAAAAAAAAAAAGCATGGGGGTTCCCCAGAATTCAATTACCAGGCCCTTCAGGTCTGGAATGGATATTAAGGGGAACCCCGCCGCAAATTTAAAAAAAAATTGACGTGGGGTTCCCCCAAATATCCATTCCAGGCCCTTCAGATCTGGCATGGATTTTAAGGGGAACTCCACCCCAAATTTAAAAAAAAAATGGCGTGGAGTCCCCCTAAAAATCCATACCAGACCCCTTATCCGAGCACGCAACCTGGCCGGCCGCAGGGGAAAAGGGGGGGACGAGAGAGCGGCCCCCCCTCCCTCCTGAACCGTACCAAGCCACATGCCCTCAACATGGGGAGAATGTCCCCATGTTGATGGGGACAAGGGCCTCATCCCCACAACCCTTGCCCGGTGGTTGTGGGGGTCTGCGGGCGGGGGGCTTATCGGAATCTGGAAGACCCCTTTAACAAAGGGGACCCCCAGATCCTGGCCCCCCTCCTATGTGAATTGGTAAGGGGTACATTGTACCCCTACCATTTCACGAAGAAAGCGTAAAAAAATGTTTAAAAAAACACACAAACACCTTGAAAAAGTCCTTTATTAAAAAAAAAAAAAAAAAAACATTCCAGCGGTGAAATCCAGTGTCCCGCGGCGATCCCGATGTCCAGCGCTGTCCTTCATTGGTTGTGCCTGAGCGGACCTGATGGGGAACTCCCTCTCAGTATTTTAAATGTATAGACCCGCCCCTTCTAAAGTTCCCCATCAGGTCCGCTCAGCGGACGAGATGCAGAACATGAGAAGGGGCGGGTCTATACATGTATTACCAAAGTGAGAGCAGTCCCCCATCAGGTCCGCCCCCTCGGTATGTCGGACCCGCCTACGTCATTGGCTTGAGCGGGGAACTTCCTTCACTATGTAAATTTAAATTACACAGTGAAGGAAGTTCCCCGCTCAAGCCAATGACGTAGGCGGGTCCGACATACCGAGGGGGCGGACCTGATGGGGAACTGCTCTCACTTTGGTAATACATGTATAGACCCGCCCCTTCTCATGTTCCGCATCTGGTCCGCTGAGCGGACCTGATGGGGAACTTTAGAAGGGGCGGGTCTATACATTTAAAATACTGAGAGGGAGTTCCCCATCAGGTCCGCTCAGGCACAACCAATGAAGGACAGCGCTGGACATCGGGATCGCCGCGGGACACTGGATTTCACCGCTGGAATGTTTTTTTTTTTTTTTTTAAATAAAGGACTTTTTCAAGGTGTTTGTGTGTTTTTTTAAACATTTTTTTACGCTTTCTTTGTGAAATGGTAGGGGTACAATGTACCCCTTACCAATTCACATAGGGGGGGGGGGCGGGATCTGGGGGTCCTCTTTGTTAAAGGGGTCTTCCAGATTCCGATAAGCCCCCCGCCCGCAGACCCCCACAACCACCGGGCAAGGGTTGTGGGGATGAGGCCCTTGTCCCCATCAACATGTGGACATCCTCCCCATGTTGAGGGCATGTGGCTTGGTACGGTTCAGGAGGGAGGGGGGGCCGCTCTCTCGTCCCCCCCTTTTCCCCTGCGGCCGGCCAGGTTGCGTGCTCGGATAAGGGGTCTGGTATGGATTTTTAGGGGGACTCCACGCCTTTTTTTTTTTAATTTGGGGTGGAGTTCCCCTTAAAATCCATGCCAGATCTGAAGGGCCTGGAATGGATATTTGGGGGAACCCCACGTCAATTTTTTTTTAAATTTGCGGCGGGGTTCCCCTTAATATCCATTCCAGACCTGAAGGGCCTGGTAATTGAATTCTGGGGAACCCCCACGCTTTTTTTTTTTTTTTATCAATGACTTTTGTATGTATTGCCGGGAGCCGACAATTCATTAATAGCCGCGAGTCAGTTTTAAATGCATTTTTTTCTTTCAAAAATGACATTTTTTGCAGGGACAGTTCTAAGCACGGGAAACATGCGCCACTTCACATGCATATCATACACACCCCCCAGGTACGACATTTAAAGGAATATTTCACTTTTATTTTTTCATTTCAAGCATTATTAAAATCACTGCTCCCGAAAAAACGTCCGTTTTTAAAACTTCTTTTTGCATTGATACATGTCCCCTGGGGCAGGACCCCGGTCCCCAAACACTTTTTAGGACAATAACTTGCATGTAAGCCTTTATAATTAACACTTTAGATTTCTCCCATAGATTTTTCGAATTTGCCACGAACACCCCAATTTGTTCGCCGTTCGGCGAACGGGCGAACAGGCAATGTTCGAGTCGAACATGAGTTCGACTCGAACTCGAAGCTCATCCCTAGTGAAGAGGTGAAGGCCAGAAAGATCGGGCTTTGTGTAGGTGTCCTAGAGTCAAGTCCTGTCCTTCGTCCCTGACTCCTTTGCTCCTAGTAACCAGAGTTCCACACAGTGAATAGGTCCAACACAGTTTTATTCTTCTCAGCGAATAAACATACATCACGGTTAAGTTGGATTCTTTTGCAACAACTTAGTAGTAATGGGAATAGGTCGAGGCACAATCCTTTCCCTTCTCTTGCCAACCACTGTGGTATCACCAGTGGCGAATAGTCACTGCCACTGACTATGTGAAGTAGAACGTGAAGCTAGCACGGCCCCTGTCAGGGGAAGGATATCCGTCCAAGGGAGATACCGGAGACCTCTCTGTCACCAGCGATGCTGCGCCGGACTCTCCAGAGAAGTTCTGCTCACCAGACCTCACGAACTCAGACACGGGCACCCAAGGAGTTAGGGCCCCCTCGGATTCCTCCACCCTCGCGGAACTCAGTCGAAGGTACTGAGCCCCAGGCATCCGCCATAGTACCTCACCCCAGGCTAAAGGTGCCTGAGATGGACTCCATTGCCGCTCCGACCAGGTCAAAGGCACCGGGGCCCGGAACACCGGAATGCCAGCACCCAAGCTGAAGGTGCCTGGGTGCGGCCGCGTTCTCCGACTCTGCACTCTGAACCCCGTGGTAAGGGTGTCCGCCCCTTTTATCTCCTCTCCCTTTGCGTCACAGCGGGTTCCCCGCCCCGCTGTACCAGCTCCAGGGGAGGACAAAAAGGCACAGTCTTGCGGTGTGAGTTCACCTCCGGCCCCCGGCAACAACGCCACCTATAGGCCCAGGGAACCTCACACCACCAGAGTCCTCCAAAAACCATAAAAGGGCCTCAGATTCCCTAGCAATCAGTGCATCTGGGTTACACTACCACCCAGATGCTTTCCCTAAATTCAAATACTCGCTACCTACTCTTTTGGCAGGATTATGATATTGGGGTTGATTTACTAAAACTGGAGAGTGTAAAATCTGGTGTAGTGATGAATCACAGCAAGTCACTTGACAGTTGTACACAATGGATGGCTTGCTTTCATGCCATCCAATGTGTACACTTGTGTTGCTAGCTGTGATTTGTCAATTTGATCACATGATACAGACAGGGACAATCACAGCCCATCTGTACCCTCTGATTAGCTTTGACCAATCACAGCTAATCATAACAAAGCAGACTGAATGATTCTGTTTCATTCAGTAAAATGCTTGCTTATAGCAATGTAATTCACTGCTATAAGCAAACATAATGTCTAAAAAAAAAAGAAAAATCCTAATCACATATTGCTCTAGTCAGTGTGTTAAAAAAAAAATGTTTTTGTTTTAGTACTGTCACCAGTCAGTGTCCCTGACCACCGCCACACTACTTATATGATGAAGCTCTACTGCACTGACAGTATGTAAAAACAACGTGAAAAAACAGCCATGCCTCTTACTAAATACCTTGGACTTCTTACTTTCCAAAAAGGGGTCATTTGGGGGATATTTTGTACTGTCCTGACACTTTTGGGCCTCAAGAAATGAGATAGTCCGTAAGTACAAAATCTTGAAAATCTTGAGATTGAATATGGAATTTCTTTGGGCAGGTTTCCTGATGGTGACAACAGCGGGCCATGGATATTAATTTTGAGTGGAAGACAGTGCTGGGCTGGTGCCGCTCGCGGCTGTCTAGCGGCAAGTTACTTTGTGGCAGGTCTAGAGGGAATTGCGTCCAATGGGTTGCATCCCAATTGTAGGTGGTAAGTTATAGACTCCTTTGGGGTAGAGGGCTGCTACCTTTCTGATAATGACAATGGAGGCTTTGCCGCAGAGAACACTTTGGGTGATTGGAGAGGAGCGCCCGATGTCCAAAAAGAGAAAGGTCTCACGTGATGAATTTTATAGGTATTTATTGGAGATAAAAGTAAACAAGTAAAGCCAACGTGTTTTGGGGGAATTGCCTCCCCCTTCTTCAGGGCTAGTATATAGAGAAAAACTTTGGTTGATATATAGAGAACACTTTGGGTGATTGGAGAGGAGCACCTGATGTCCAAAAAGAGAAAGGTCTCACGTGATGAATTTTATAGGTATTTATTGGAGATAAAAGTAAACAAGTAAAGCCAACGTGTTTTGGGGGAATTGCCTCCCCCTTCTTCAGGGCTAGTATATAGAGAAAAACTTTGGTTGATATATAGAGAACACTTTGGGTGATTGGAGAGGAGCACACGATGTCCAAAAAGAGAAAGGTCTCACGTGATTCGTTTTATAGGTATTTATTGGAGCTAAAAGTAAACAAGTAGAGTCAACGTGTTTCGGGCGAATTGCCTCCCCCTTCTTCAGGGCTAGTATATAGAGAAAAAGATGCATAGTAAACACCCATAACTAGGCCATAGGATACATACAAAGTGCAAAAAGCAAAAACATCTGTGTAGTTAAAAATAATTTCAAGATAAATTTAAATCCACAGTTAGTCTTTAGAATCATATGGCGGTTGGTATATAGAAATAAAGTATATCCACATTAAATTTTAAATGATACAAGATGAAAAGCAGGGCGCACAAAAAACAAAAAATAACCACTAGATATTCAAGTTAAAAAACAAATGACAATTCATCAGTAATGAATAATAAAAACCATGTATGTAAATACTATAAAATAAGACCTGTCCAAACCAATTGGGCATTACAATGTAATAAGTACTAATGCACATTAATGGCATGCCATATGAATATAATGGATGAAAAAAAAAAATGTCCATTTGGAGATTGAATATGGAATTTCTTTGGGCAGGTTTCCTGATGGTGACAACAGCGGGCCTTGACTGTGTAATGTTTGTTGGCACAACCACTTGTAGTTTCCATCAGAAGCCCATGTGACAAGGTGGCAACAGAGTGTTGTAACCCCTATAACAGGAAGTGCAATTGTAATGAAAGCTGCAAATTTGAAGATGTTAAAATGAATTCTAAAATCACGTTAACTTGTTAAAGCTTAAATTAGATTTTAGTTATCGGGTGCAAATACTTTAAATCTATATGATATGGGTGGCCTTTGGACCCCTCATATGGGAGCAGAAACTGCCTACCAGTTGTAGACTTTTTTACTCCAACTCATTTCCCAAATCACGTTGACTTGTTCAACAAGTTTTTTTAAGCACCTGGATTCACACTTTGTGCCAACACAATCGCAGGCTGATGTGAATCGAGTTGTAAATGCAATTTAAAATGCTTGACTAATGAAACAATAGTTTGTTTTAATCCCTTTTTTATGTTCTCTACTGTTCAGACATGAAATATGACTGTTTACAATTTCCCTGTCAGCAGCTCAGCAATACAGTAAAAATCATTTTCATCTCCCAGTGTTCATTGTGAGCGAAAAGAATAGAGAGCATTACATGTTAAGAATATGCAATGAGATTTAAGTAGACATGTTGACGTACGTGGAGCGTTTTAATGTTATTATACCTCTGCTGCTCTTTTGCGATGCTCTGATGTGTATTTTTTGTGGTTAGATGGATGTGAAGTTGTTAAAGGTTTGTGGGGAGGGGTAGAAAAAAAAAGGGGGGTTATGGGGGGGGGATTATCTACTGTAAGCAACACACAAAGGAATAAATACCATACATACCTTATTATACGCAACCACTATGTGAGCAAGCAAGGAATAAAACATTTCACAAAGAAAAATAGTCAAAAAGAAAAAACAGAGGATCAATCAACACTTTTATTTTTAATTTTTTTTTTTTTTTTTTAAAACAAAAGGAGTAATGATAGGCCTGGCACATTAAATGCATGCCTTTCCCAATCAGCGTAAAAGGAATTTGTTAAAAAATAACAAACAAAAAACCTTATTTGATGCCCAACACTATTGCAGGTTTACTGGGCCGGCCTAAAACCTACTCATTCAGACCCCCCCCCAAAGGCAATTAGTAGTGTTTAGCAGTCTTCCTTTCTATTTCAATAAATATGGTAACATTTTATAACACTGTTATTTTTACAAGAGCGGTATGAGCGATGGAAGTTTTCAAATAAGAACAGATTCCTCTATTTTCCAGAGAAGTTAATTTTGACAGACACCGCTTCCACGAGCCGTTCAACAGCATGTTGATTGCTTATACTATGTTTAATTTCTACGAAAAAAGCAAATACATCTCTTCACCTAAGTAGGAGAGCTGAATTTTTTTTTTCTTTTTCATCAGCAGTTAACAAATGTTCATTTAAAAATAGGCAGGCATTCTGCCAACTTGTTCCAGATTGCCTAATAGAGCTAATTTTTTTGTAGACTATTAATTCATCTTCTTAACTTAATCTGCATTCCAAATGCATATAAACTGCATTTCATTCTGTCCATAATTGAAACAATATATATAAATATGTTGCAATGCAAAAGAACAATAGGATAAAGTGGAACAAGTCTAAATGCATTGACGTTAAGAAACCCCCCCCCCCCCCCCCAAAAAAACCTGTAAAATAAAACATGTTTCCTAAACTAAGGGTGGCAACATATTTAAAACTATAGGTAGATGTTTACTGTACTTGGAAAAACAGTTTCAGAGTATTTCTTTGAATTGTCTCTAAACAACGTGTCTCTTTTAAAAAAAAAAAAAATTCATGTACAATTATAAGCCTTTAAGCCAATTATACACAATCTCCTTCTAACATAAATATAATTTACCTGGAGCACTCTTGCTATGCCTAATTTTATTATGAGTGTTTTAAAGGTACAAATAAATGTATTTTTGTAAGCATTTATTATGAGAATTTTTTTTTTTTTTAAATTAGGATTTATATTTGAAAGTACATCACTTAAAATGACTGTATCAATTAAATTTCAGCGATGGCAAGATGAGTAATTTTGGGCGCACTTCAGTTAAAGCCTTCTTAAATAACCTGTAAGATTAGAAAAATCTCGCTCTGGGAAATGTACATAATTTCCACAAGGCAAGTTAGAAGTGATCATTAACTTTAAGTAGTTTATGAATAATTTTTGGCCCTTTTCAAGTGATTGTATATTGAAATGAGAAATAAAGCATATAATTAATAACACATGGGGGGGGGGGGGGCAAATGCTATGGCAAAAAGTCAGATTGGGATGTCAAAAGCTGTAAAGACTGTAAATAATCATTTATTACATACTTTTTATTTATCTTAAATATTTTACTGCTAGCTGACGGAGATAATCTGAAGACTGACACTTTTATATGGCAATCTTTATTAGAATTGTAGTTAATAAATAATGTTACTTTACAAAGAATGATCAATTTTATAATACTCAGCTTTTGCTTGGTTAACCACCCTTTTTCTTGCTAAAATGAAAATCCATGCCATGGTCTGTTTTGAATGGTTTGATAATATTAAGACTGGTATAAATAACACTGGTACATTTAGTCCTGCTTCCTTGCTCTATTACAAATGTTAATTCAGACTGCAGCACATAATCCTGCCTTAGCTCTCTCCATGTCTGCAGCTCTGTAAATCTTGTCTGAGGCACTTAGATTTTTTTTTCCTGATGTTTGAATAGGGTTTGCAATTGTTTTACAGCTGTAAAAGAATTTTAAATCAACCAGCAATTTTTTTTTTCCTCCTTCCTCTGCACGCATCAAAGACAAGTCGCAAATTATAAACATATGATTTGCGTTTTCGTGAGGAACACGCGGAAACCATAACACACAGAGAATTAATATCATTATAAAAGCAGTGCTGATAATGTCTGTGTAATTATTATTTAACAACGTACAGCACCCAGAGGAAAGAAAGAACAGCAGCATGTGCTTTTATTAAAAAAAAAATAGCTTTTTTTTTTTGCATTCTACGTTCCCTAATCACATGTATCTATAATGAAGCAGTTGGTTTTTAAATTATTAACTCTTTTTTTTTTTACACAGACACAAAACAAAAAAAAAACAAAAAATGCAAATATAGCAAACATATACTAATAAAAATACCAAAAAGGCAAAAAAAAAAAAGAAAGAAGCAAACATAAAAAAACTGAAAATATTGTTAATTCGAAAATTTTATACGAGCTATAAGAATGATGAGAAAACTGGATCGTGATGCCTTGTAACTGGCGGGGAAAACAGTCAATAATAAAAACATGTGGTTTATGCATTATACATTTATGGCTCATTTCTAGATGTCATTTATGAAGGCAGTGTCCGGTCAATGCGTGCCATTACATAAGATGTCTTTTGCTTACCTGGAGACAAGGCTGCAGGCGATCTGGGAAGGCCAGCGGACCCCATAAATTAAGGGGGAAAAAATGCCACCTAGGAAAGTTTTAATGAAAGGTTTGTCTGCAAGGTAAGTCTTTGAAAATGATTTTCTGTTTTCATCTGAAACATGCTTCCTTCTGTCACGCCAAAGACATCATTGGCAGAAACAGCTGAAAGAGAGTATCACTGCATCTTGGCTGTCATGGAAAAAGCAGAGATTTTAAATAATAATTGAGACTGAAGTGGGCATAAATTAAACAAAGAAATGATTAGATGGAAAACAACAGAAAGAAAGTGACAATGCGGTACCCATAGATTCGTCACGTAATTGACGGCCTTAATCTTTTTTTTTTTTTTTTTATATATAGGACTGTTTTTCAAAAACATTCATCATAATTTTTTTTTTTTTTTTTTTTAAATCTCTCTCTCTCTCTCTCTCTATTTCTCTCCTTTTCTTTCTCTCAATCTTTTGCACCTGCTAGCAAAATGTGGCTCGTTCTAAATGTATGTATTATGTAATCATGAAATAATTTCAAAGACTTGACTATTCACAAGCAAAACCCTGACACCCTTGCTTAATGTCTTTACCTACATAAATAAATTGCAAACACAATAAATGACCCTGGTGAATGCCAAACTCATATAAAACAAAGCAAGAGACAGTGAAATGTTAATTGGGAGATAAATTATGGTGGTGCATTTGTACATGATGCACAGAATATACAAAGACTGCAAGTTCAGGCAGCTAAACCGCAGTTTTATCAGATAACAGAAGTATTTACATCAACTGTTATGTAACTCTTTGGGGGCGAGAAAAAAAAAAGTTACAGATGTCCTTTTCTATACCTACATATAGAAATAAGCACTTTCAAAGCAAACTTGTCCAGCTAGGAAAACATTTAAATGTATTCATAAATTAAAAAAGCAGCTGCTTGTTTAAGAAACACTGCAAACATTTTGAGAACAGATAATTAAATATATATTTACTCTGTCTATGGAATGCAGCGGTGTCTACAGCAGAGACACAGTATTCTGTATGTACTACTATGCATGTATAGTTCCCGCATAGAAACAAACAACATGTAAAATAGATCCCTGTATTCGCAACAGATTGCTCAAAAGCATTTATAAATTCATGGTGACATGAGTCCAGGAACATTTTTCTCCATGGATTTGCCAAAAGCCTGCACAGGGGGTGTGCCGAGTGTGCCTGGGCACACCCTAATCAAATCGTGCACCAGGGCCACTAATAAGGCAGTACAGCCTGCCCTCCTATACTGGGCCCAGGTCCTATGAGTTCAAAAGGGGGGCCTGGGCACCTCCCGAGCAGGAGGACCAGCTGTACTGCCTTATTGCAGACACTGATCCTCTTGTTCTTCCCCCTGCAGCACTGCCAGCTTCTCCTCATCTTCCTTCCTCCAGCTGCACTGCAGGGGGATTAGGTGGAAGGGGCTGGTTAATATGTAATTTACTGGCCCCTTCCTGTTCTGAATGAACACAGTGAACGAACGGTACCCATTGCTTCTGTGTCCATTTATCACTGAAGTATAGTAAACTGTTACATAGTTACATAGTTACATAGTAGGTGAGGTTGAAAAAAGACACAAGTCCATCAAGTCCAACCTATGTATGTGATTATATGTCAGTATTACATTGTATATCCCTGTATGTTGTGGTCGTTCAGGTGCTTATCTAATAGTTTTTTTAAAACTATCGATGCCCCCCGCTGGGACCACCGCCTGTGGAAGGGAATTCCACATCCTTTCTGCTCTTACAGTAAAGACCCCTCTACGTAGTTTGAGGTTAAACCTCTTTTCTTCTAACTGTGTTTGCTATGTTTCAGTTTGCAAATGAATAGGAAGTCTGTAAGTGCTTCCTGTTAATTCATCTGTGCAGCTGAGGCTCAGTCTTACATGTGAGACATCATGGGTCTGTTTAGACCTCTGATATTTCACCAAAGCCCCCCAACAGGGCACTTAAAAATGTAAAAATAAACAAATGAAAAAAAAAAAAAAAAGTAAAATTAAACAAAAATATTGCTTTACTCTCTATAATTTCTGCCATGGCTTAGCATCACTGTCGTGGCATGTGCATACCCCTAGCCATTGCCTCTGTTGTTCTGTGTTTGAGCTTTGGGGTGCACACCCTAATGCAATAGACTGTGCACACCGCACACCTATGACTAAAATTCACTGGCAACCTATGACCCATTACATATTGTGTAGAGGTCAAATGCTGGGGAATCCAAATATAATTATCATGCTAAACCTGCACCAAATTTGAGCAGTTGCCATTCAGTATAACTTCACTGCAATGTTCCCAGGGAGCCCTCAATATACTATAAACTACAGTGTGCACATTTATTACAATTTCAAAATTCAATGCATAGTAACATAAGTGCAATGTAAGTGCAACACAATTATGTTTGGGGCCTCAACGTTCCACTGGGAGGGTGCCATGCATTGCATTTTGGGATGTACTGGGGGTATTCTTCAGTATCAGCTTTGAGAAACCTGTACCAACATAGAAAAATGCAGTCAGCCGTACATTTTGGGGGCTCCAAGGATGCCCTATAGCAGCAATGGTGAACCTATGGCATACGTGCCACAGCTGGCATGCAGATCCCTCTCTGTGGCCACATGAACTATACTCGGAAGAGCTTGACAAAGGGGAGCACACTGACCAGCCATCACTGGACGACTCATCCAGTGACGTCATCACGCCTGATGCCGTGCTCCAAGAGCGTTCAAGCCCTCTCTCCTGGCTCCTGGTTTCTGGCAGGCATCGGCTTCGTCCATCCCTTTGGGGTACCCTTGGGCTTTCCAAACACCTTCCAGGAGACCCAGAGACTTTGGGACCTTCTGGCAGGCACCGACTTCGTCCATCTCCCGGGTCCCATTGGATTCCTTCGTTCATCCCACAGGAGTTCCAGAGTTTTTGAGCCAGCCCTTCACCTGACCTTGTGGTTTTGTGCTTTTCTACATCTATGTGAGTTTCCTTCATGCTCCCATTGTTTATCACATTGCTCTTCCACCTGCCTATGCACCTGGATTACCATTTTTTTTAACTAAAACCTCAGTATTCAGGTCTAATTGCAGCGTTGGCACATTAAAATAAATACGTTGGTTTTATGTTGCAGTTTGGGCACTCGGGCTTAAAAAGGTTTGCCATTACTGCCCTATAGTAATGGATTTTCTAGCAAGCTGATTAGGACCTGACAGTGCTTAACTCATCTAAAAACAATAACAAATTCAAATCGTTAAGTGAGGTGATTGTAGCCATATTAGTGCACAGAAACAATTGAGTGCTGTCCGGAATATTTTTTTATTTGCACTAAGCTACAATTTTTCAGGACAAGCTTTCGGAGTATGTCCCCTTCTTCAATGTCTTAGGAGTACGTGTTAAGTAATCTTTATAACAGTGAGCACATGACTAGTGTGGGGAATATTCTCATTAAAATAATTAAATGATCCTTAAACCTACACATGACAGTCTACGTTTTTTTATTGACCAGTGCAGGGTTGATCTACTGTGACTTTCTAGCCAATAAGATGCTCTCATTGGACAGGGAAGTCAAGAAGTAGAAGCTTGTAAGTGAAAGACATTTCAGATGGGACGCAGAAGAGGTTGGGTGATAGCAGGCACACCTTGTGGTGCCTTCTATTGGCCAGCACTTTTTGTTTTGTATACTGTAGTCAAAATGGAGGACAGATTCTCTTCAAAAAGCCACTGTACCTAAATGCCATCATTTTCATTTTCTGATTCATATGGAAGTTTTCAGTATGACTTTAGAAATGTTCCAAGGGATGATCAGAACAGAAGGTGTTACCAAGAAAGGTGGTGTAAAAAAGGAACAGTGCTTTCAAATACACATACCTAGTTTCCTATAAAGCTTTCCATAAAAGAAAACATCTCCTAAAATAGATATTAACTCAGTTACTAACATAAACAAGATAACGTCATTTCAAAAGTTGTTTTTTAAATTTTGTAGCAGATTTCAATAAAATAATAACTGGTTATCAAGGCATGAATGTCCCTGTTCAAACACTTCCTGTTATATGGTGGCAATGCTCTGTCCCTGTCTCCCGAATGTACATCTGTGTCACATGCTTTCTTGGTGGAGACTACAAGTGACTGTTCCCCACACAATTGTGCATGCATGGTCTACCTTTGACATTATCATGATGATGGTTTAGAATAATGATGTGCACCAAAGCTGGAGTGAGTGCATGTAAACAGGAAGTGGCTGGATCCAGGCACAGCGGATGATCAGAAAAAAATGTATATTCTGCTAAAATGCTGAAGATGCTTAGGCTGGATCTAGTATACAAGGCTGGACTGCAGGTCAGGCACTGAAACCTAAAAGTGCAGAAAGCAGAGATGTACTGTAGTTAGGATGAGCAGAGATCAACAACAGCCAGACAGCATAGCATGTAGAAGTGAAGTCAGAATGCTGGCCAAGGTCATTACCAGACAGGCAGCAAAGGTACCAAAAGAGCAAGCAGAAGGTGAAGTCAGGGCATGAGCTGAGGTCAGTAGGGGGGTCAGATTGTCACAAATTCAGTAGGCAAGGCTGGGTCAAAGACAGAATGGCAGAACGCAGGTAGGTCATGGGCCACAGGAGCTAATGACCACTTAGCAACTTCTCCATAGTGTGCTGCACTTTAAATGCGGGGGTTTTGGTGCCAAAGCCAGTGCCGTATGTGCATGTTCATTCATGCTTATGCACATTAGCATGAGCATTAAAACAAGGGTTTGCATGGCTTATTGGGCCCCGGGTTGAAATGTGTGCATGTTCTGCTCTTCGGGCATGCCTGTGCACTCGATCTTCCTGACACTATATGACAACTTAGGTTTAAGGGCCCTTTAACCTCTTCCCACTCACCTTAAAAAAGTTCTGAATGCCCAGGGGGCAGAATAGATCGGTGATCATGTAACCACTGTGATTGAATGTCACAGTAGAAACATGGTTCAAGCTAGTCCCGCCATGGTTCAAGCTGGTCTTGACAGCTCAGAAACATTGTTTGCCCTGCAATGCATATGTATGGCGTGTAGACATTAAAGACAGCCCTTTTTCTGCCGCACATACATATATATATATATATATATATATATATTACAAGGGCAGCAATGGGTTACCTTCCTACCCTTATGTATCAAGATGTAACATCAATTACAATTTCTTGGAAAGAAAAATATATATTGACTAGTTAGCACACCAGTATATTAAAATAATTCTTCACTTTAAAACTATGTTACCATTAGGGATGAGCTTCGAGTTCGAGTCGAACTCATGTTCGACTCGAACATTGCCTGTTCGCCCGTTCGCCGAACAGCGAACAAATTGGGGTGTTCGCGGCAAATTCGAAAAATCTATGGGAGAAATCTAAAGTGCTAATTATAAAGGCTTATATGCAAGTTATTGTCCTAAAAAGTGTTTGGGGACCCGGGTCCTGCCCCAGGGGACATGTATCAATGCAAAAAGAAGTTTTAAAAACGGCCGTTTTTTCGGGAGCAGTGATTTTAATAATGCTTAAAATGAAAAAATAAAAGTGAAATATTCCTTTAAATTTCGTACCTGGGGGGTGTGTATGATATGCATGTAAAGTGGCGCATGTTTCCCGTGCTTAGAACTGTCCCTGCAAAAAGTGTCATTTTTTAAAGAAAAAAATGCATTTAAAACTGACTCGCGGCTATTAATGAATTGTCGGCTCCCGGCAATACATACAAAAGTCATTGATAAAAAAAAAAAAAAAAGCGTGGGGGTTCCCCAGAATTCAATTACCAGGCCCTTCAGGTCTGGAATGGATATTAAGGGGAACCCCGCCGCAAATAAAAAAAAAATTGACGTGGGGTTCCCCCAAATATCCATTCCAGGCCCTTCAGATCTGGCATGGATTTTAAGGGGAACTCCACCCCAAATTAAAAAAAAATGGCGTGGAGTCCCCCTAAAAATCCATACCAGACCCCTTATCCGAGCACGCAACCTGGCCGGCCGCAGGGGAAAAGGGGGGGACGAGAGAGCGGCCCCCCCTCCCTCCTGAACCGTACCAAGCCACATGCCCTCAACATGGGGAGGATGTCCCCATGTTGATGGGGACAAGGGCCTCATCCCCACAACCCTTGCCCGGTGGTTGTGGGGGTCTGCGGGCGGGGGGCTTATCGGAATCTGGAAGACCCCTTTAACAAAGAGGACCCCCAGATCCCGCCCCCCCCCTATGTGAATTGGTAAGGGGTACATTGTACCCCTACCATTTCACGAAGAAAGCGTAAAAAAATGTTTAAAAAAACACACAAACACCTTGAAAAAGTCCTTTATTTAAAAAAAAAAAAAAAAACATTCCAGCGCTGAAATCCAGTGTCCCGCGGCGATCCCGATGTCCAGCGCTGTCCGTCATTGGTTGTGCCTGAGCGGACCTGATGGGGAACTCCCTCTCAGTATTTTAAATGTATAGACCCGCCCCTTCTAAAGTTCCCCATCAGGTCCGCTCAGCGGAAACTTAAATTTAAATTTACATAGTGAAGGAAGTTCCCCGCTCAAGCCAATGACGTAGGCGGGTCTGACATACCGAGGAGGCGGACCTGATGGGGAACTGCTCTCACTTTGGTAATACATGTATAGACCCGCCCCTTCTCATGTTCCGCATCTCGTCCGCTGAGCGGACCTGATGGGGAACTTTAGAAGGGGCGGGTCTATACATTTAAAATACTGAGAGGGAGTTCCCCATCAGGTCCGCTCAGGCACAACCAATGAAGGACAGCGCTGGACATCGGGATCGCCGCGGGACACTGGATTTCACCGCTGGAATGTTTATTTATTTATTTTTTTAAATAAAGGACTTTTTCAAGGTGTTTGTGTGTTTTTTTAAACATTTTTTTTACGCTTTCTTCGTGAAATGGTAGGGGTACAATGTACCCCTTACCAATTCACATAGGGGGGGGGCGGGATCTGGGGGTCCCCTTTGTTAAAGGGGTCTTCCAGATTCCGATAAGCCCCCCGCCCGCAGACCCCCACAACCACCGGGCAAGGGTTGTGGGGATGAGGCCCTTGTCCCCATCAACATGGGGACATCCTCCCCATGTTGAGGGCATGTGGCTTGGTACGGTTCAGGAGGGAGGGGGGGCCGCTCTCTCGTCCCCCCCTTTTCCCCTGCGGCCGGCCAGGTTGCGTGCTCGGATAAGGGGTCTGGTATGGATTTTTAGGGGGACTCCACGCCATTTTTTTTTTAAACTTGGGGTGGAGTTCCCCTTAAAATCCATGCCAGATCTGAAGGGCCTGGTAATTGAATTCTGGGGAACCCCCACGCTTTTTTTTTTTTTTTTCTCAATGACTTTTGTATGTATTGCCGGGAGCCGACAATTCATTAATAGCCGCGAGTCAGTTTTAAATGCATTTTTTTTCTTTCAAAAATGACATTTTTTGCAGGGACAGTTCTAAGCACGGGAAACATGCGCCACTTCACATGCATATCATACACACCCCCCAGGTACAAAATTTAAAGGAATATTTCACTTTTATTTTTCCATTTTAAGCATTATTAAAATCACTGCTCCCGAAAAAACGGCCGTTTTTAAAACTTCTTTTTGCATTGATACATGTCCCCTGGGGCAGGACCCAGGTCCGCAAACACTTTTTAGGACAATAACTTGCATATTAGCCTTTATAATTAACACTTTAGATTTCGAACGTTCGAGTCCATTGTATTTAATAGGGTTCTAAAGTTTACACGAACATTTTGTCTGTTCGCAGGTTCTGGTGCGAACCGAACAGGGGGGTGTTCGGCTCATCCCTGGTTACCATACACGTAGGATGGGAAGGACAGGTAAGAACAGGCTTGGAATGTATACAGATATTGGATGGCTGAGTTGAACATTTAAATGAAGACATTCTGTACGCTAATCATAATGCTTCTTGACAATTGCATCTCACTTGTTCATTTCTGTAAATATGTTCTTCGGGTTATTAAGGTAATGGTATCAACTTGTAGGTGATGGCTGTGACTTGGAAATAAAAACTACTTGGAAAGGAAGTATACTTCTTTCTTGTGATCAACCACTATCATAAAAGGCTTCCATTAATAATACACAGGATACATAAGGATTTTGTTGTGTTAACGTGGGCCCGTCATTACAGTTCACACAATGTATCATCTGTTCAGCTTTTTTGGATAATCATCTATAAGTCAGCTTATCAGCTTACTGTAAATAATCTTATTAAAGTGTCTTAATGTATTAAATACCTTATTTCTATGAATAGCCTGTAAATATATGTACATGGGGGCAGCCTTATTTACATGCAATGCCAGCTTTGCAGTGTTATACAATGGCTGTGCTTTTTTTTTTTTTTCTTCTCACAACTCAAGTTGGCCAGCTAATTGGTTAGAACTGCCCTCCACTATATGCCTTCTTTTCACAAATTCCGTTACAAGAAAGTGACTGCATGGGCTAATGTAGGAAATTGCTTTCCATATACCAAGGCTACTTGGAGTTGGTTTGTGGTTTAGGATTTGGCTTTACAAAATATATGTTGAATAAATAGTAAACTCATTGGAAAAAAAATTCTTATATCTTCTTTCCTTGACAATCTGGACGCTGTGCTGTAGAAGATGTAAATATAGATTTTATTGTAAATAGTAGCTTATTAATAGTTGCGGACTGATTGTAGTGATATTTGGGTCTTTCTCTAGTAGCTAATCTACAAATCTATATATTTATGACTGAAAAAGGTGAACAAAATATCAAAAATTAATGTTATAAATTTAATATTAATGCTTTGGTACAGCATATTTTGGGGTTAAAGAGGTGAGTATGCTAACAAGATATTTTGATTACAATAAGGGGGGATAGTGTCAGGAGTAATGGTATTGGCTGATTAACTGTTGAGTTTACATGGAGGGTTGATGTGGGTCAATGTTACAGTGAGCGTTATTATCGAGGGTTATGCCCTGTACACACGATAGGATTTTCCATCAAAAAAAGTTGGATGTGAGTTTTTGGTCGGATATTCCGACCGTGTGTATGCTCCATCCAACATTTTCTGTTAGTATTTCCGCAAGGAAAAGATTGAGAGCAGGTTCTCTATTTTTCCGATGGAAAAAGTTCTTGTCGGAAATTTCGATCGTCTGTATGCAATGCCGACGTGCAAAAAAAAACGCATGCTCAGAATCAAGCAGAAGAGCCGAATTGCCTATTGAACTTCATTGATCTCGGCTCGTCGTACGTGTTGTACGTCACCACGTTCTTGACGTTCGGAATTTCAGACAAGATTTGTGTGACCGTGTGTATGCAACACAAGTTTGAGCCAACATTCCGTCGGAAAAAAAAACACGGTTTTCTTGTCGGAATTTCCAGTTGTGTGTACAGGGCATTAGAGTCAAAGGTAGAGTTAGTGGAAGAGTTACAGGAAGAGTTAGTAAAAGAGTTACTGGTAGGGTTAGTGTTAGAGTTACAGGTTGGGTTAGTTTAAGGGTACTGGAAGAGGTAATATTAGGGTTACAGGTAGGGTTAATGTAAGGATCACAGGAAGAGTTAGTATTAGAGTTACAGGAAGAGTTAGTTCTAATGTTACAGGAAGAGTTATTATTAGGGTTACATGTATCATTAGTACTAGGATTACTGAAAGAGTTAATATTAGGGTTACAGGTAGCGCTAGTGTGAGGGTTACTGGAGGATTAGGGTTAAAGATAGGGTGAGTGTGAGTGTTAGGATTACCGGAAAAGTTAGTATTAGGGTTAAGGAGGGGCTAATGTTATTGTTACTAGAAGAGTTAATATAAAGCCTCGTACACACGATCGGATATCCTTCTAATCCGATGGTTTTGTCCATCGGAAATCCGATGAAGCTGACTTCCATCAGTCTTGCCTACACACCATCAGTCAAAAAACCGACCGCTCCAAACGCTGTGACGCAAAACACTCCGATGAGCCGAGAAAAATGAAGTTTAATGCTTCTGAGCATGCGTCGACTTGATTCTGAGCATGCATGGGTTTTTTATCCAATGGACTTGCCCATAGACGATCGGAATTTGCTATCGGTTTTTAAACCATCGGAAAAATTTTAAACATGTTCTATTTTTTAAAACCGATGGAAAAAAGACAGATGGGTCCCATACACGATCGGTTTGTCCGATAAAAAAAGTCCATCGGACTGTTTTCATCGGTAAAACCGATCGTGTGTACAGGGCTTTAGGGCTACAGGTAGGGTAAGTGTAAGTATTACAGGAAGAGTTAGTATTAGGGTTACAGGTAGGGTTAGTGTAAGTGTGACTGGAAGAATTAGTATTAGGGTTACGGATAGGGTGAGTGTGAGTGTTAGGATTACTGGAAGAGTTAGTATTAGAGTTAAGGGTAGGGCTAATGTTAGGGTTACTAGAAGAGTTAATATTAGGGCTACAGGTAGGGTTAGTGTAAAGGTTACAGGAAGAGTTAAAATTAGGGTTATAGGTAGGGTTAGTGTAAGGGTTACTGTAACCCTAATACTAACTCTTCCTGTAACCCTTACATTAGCCTACTGTTAGGGCTGGGCTCAGCCCTTCTTTCTCAGAGCTCTGTGCTCAGCTGGTTAATTGCCAAAGTCTCTTCCTTCCACAGTACCTCACCTGGTCTTCATTTCCTGCTTGTCAGCTAGAGCTGCTGGTTATATAAACTCCTTGGATCAGATCTTCTGCGCCTTTGTCTTGGTCGACATATCCGGACTCTCTCTGCTGTGTTTTCCTGTGATAGACTTTTGCTTGGCTGACTTCCCTTCTGGTTCCTGATCCTGTTTGCTGCACCCGACTTCGCTGATCTCTGGGCTCCTGTTTCTCTGGCTTATTCTGACTACCCGTCCTGGTTACCGAACTCTGGCTATGTTTTGACTATGTTTGCTCAGTTTATACCATTTTATTAAATAGTGTGATTTTTACTGCACTTCTATCTGTCTGATTTATGGTTCCTGACACCCTGCCTGTAACCCTAATACTAACTCTTCCAGTAATCCTAACGCTAACCCTACATGTAACCCTAATACTAACTCTTCCTGTAACCCTTATATTATCCCTTCCTGTAACTCTAATACTAACTGTTCCAGTAACCCTTACACTTACCCTATCTGTAACCCTAACACTAACCCTACCTGTAACCTTAATATTAACTCTTCCAGTAACCCTTACACTAACCCTCCCTGTAACCCTAATACTAACTCTTCCAGTAACCCTTATACTAGCCCTACCTGTAACCCCAAAACGAACTCTTCCAGTAATCCTAACACTCACCCTATCTGTAACCCTAATACTAAGTCTTCCAGTAAACCTTGGATGTTTTTTCCAACAGAATTCCGCTCAAGATTGGCTTGCATGCACACGGTCACACAAAAGTTCTTGGAACTTTCGACAGTCAAAACCGCGGTGACGTACAACACTACGACGAGACGAGAAAATGAAGTTCAATGCTTCCGAGCATGCGTTGAATTGTTCCTGAGCATGCGTAGGAATTTTGCGCATCGGAATTGCTACAGACGATCTAATTTTTTTCCGTCGGAAAAATAGAGAAAAATAGAGAACCCGCTCTCAATCTTTTGTTGGCTGAAATTCCGACAGCAAAAGTCCGATGGAGCACACACACGGTCGGATTTTCCGATCAAAAGCTCACATCAAACTTTTCTTGTCGGAAATTCCGACCGTGTGTACGCGGCATTAGATTTAGTGTTAAAGGTTGGGTTGGTGTTAGGACTAAATGAGGAGTTATGGTGCAAGTGGTTTCTGTGCAGGCAAAACAAAAAAGGACCATGTACTGCAGGCTGAAAGAATCATCTAGACCAGTGATTCTCAACCAGGGTTCCGTGGAACCCTGGGGTTCCTCCAGAGGTTGCTAGGGGTTCCTTCAGCATTGGGCAATTTCTGCCTCTCAGATAAGTTCCCACTGACCCCATTGATCTTTTTAGCTATCTGTAAGGAGGTAATTCTTCCCAATTGCCACAAGTGTAACGACCATTCTTCCAACTGACCGTCACACTAATGTATCATGAGTTGTAGATTTCTCAATTTAAGCAGGGGTTCCCCGAGAACGAAGAACAATTTCAAGGGTTCCTCTGTGTTGAAAAGGTTGAGAAAGGCTGATCTAGACTAAAATGTTACTCCCCCCAGTCTCCTCTGTGCTTAATTGTAAAAAAGGCAAAATTGACACAGACACACTGAGAACATGGGTGCATATGCCCTAAAATGTGTTCTGCAATGTACCAAGTAGATCTGTTGCTTGAATTACCTTGAAGGAACTGAGATGGGTTAGAGAGATTTGAAATATGAATCAAAGATCTGATGCAGCTGCCTGTGGTTTAATCTGATGAAGCATCTGGTTCTGTACCCACAATGCCCCTATCTTGGCTGTGCTAAATAGAACTAACAGGCTGACATGAGTGGGTGTAAAAATGAGGTTCTGGGTGACTGTAGTTCAGATGTCTAGCCTTAAAGTCCTCTATCTCATTTCCACTTCCCCTGTCACAAGCCTCGATTTCCTATCACCATCCTAAATCTTTACTTTATGTGTTATACAGGGCTCAGCTTGACTGTAGACACCAGAGCAAATTTTAAGTCCTGAACATAATTTTTAATGTGACTTTTGTATTTTTACTTGCTTACTGTGTCATATCTGCATGATTATATTTTATAGATCTGTAGATTTTCGTTTTAGTGGATATGTGTCAGATTTTGCAATCAGCTTTCCTTGTGAATGGCAGCTGTAACAATCCAATACAGGAAGGCAAAACAGGGAATGTCAAGTGCCCAATGCCCCATTAAGGGCATTATGTAGCTGTAGCTTACACTGAGATAATAAGAGCAGATTAGTGATGGGCTCGAGTGTGTTTGGATCGAACTCGCCAGGAAGCTGTCACTGCACACCGCCAATCATAGGCAGTGAGGCATCTCCCGGCCCGCAGCTGCACATTCACATGCTTCCTATGTGTAGCGGGGTCTTTAAATTTAGTTGGGGTACACCTGGGGGTAGTGTGACCCAGGTGTGTAATTGTGAAAGGTTCTGGACCCCTTTTGTAATTCGTGCAGGATTGGGTGGTGTATTATTCTCCTTGGCCTGTGGGTGGCGGGGTACCTACAGGCTCAAGGTAGAATCACTGCCGCAGTGCTACCCTTTTTGTCCCTTTCCGGAGATGGTACGGCTGGGGCGGGGAACCCGCCGTGGTGTTGAAGGGAGGAGATAAAAGGAGGAGACGCCCTTGCCATGAGGTCTTCGAGGATTTTCTCTTCACGCACCCAGGCACCTTAGGCCTGGGTGCGGGCGGTTCAAGGTTCCGGCCCAGGCGCCCTAGGCCTGACCGGAATGAGGTTGGGGTCCATCCCAGGCACCTTCAGCCTGGGGTGAGGTACTATATCGTAGGCCTGGGGCCCAGTAACTTCGACTGGGTCCCACGAGGGCGAAGTGATCCGAGGGTGCCGCCTTGCGAGGGGACCCGCATCTGAGGTGAGGAGGCCGGGGAGGTCACCCGTCCGGAGATTCCGGAGCAGCATCAACCCGGTGACGGATGGGCCTCCGGTAACTCCCTTAGAGGGACATCTTCCCCTGATAGGGGCCGCAACGCAGCGAAGGTACTCCCATCTATGTTCTATGGAGTTGCTGGTAGAGACTCACAAGTTCTATGTTCTGTGCTAAGCAAAGTTGCTATAACCCCTGGTGAAACCACAGGGGTTTAGACTGAAATCAGGATAGTGCCTCGACCTGCTCATCCCACCGTTTGCGTTATGTTATGGGTCGCAACCAGTCGGCTGTGAAAGGACTGTTTGTTGTGGAAGTATAATAAACAAGTGTTGGACCCTGCATCGGTGTAAGGACTCTGGTTAATGGGAGCAAGGGAGGTTTCAGCATAGCAGGACTGAGCTTCATAACTAACACACATTGGCCCGAGGAATGTACTGATACTGGCCTTCACCTCACCCACAGCTATAGGGAGGACATGGGCCGTAGCGCATCTCACCCTGTCATGTGACATACCCCTAGCAAAATGAGATGGGGTGAGGCCGCTACACGTGGGGGCTCGTCCGGGATAAAATGTGTGTTGACTTTGAAATGGCTGTGTCTGAACTTTGCTGCCCGGAGGAGGTCCGAGCAGGTCGGCCATGTGATTGGCCAAAGTGCGTCCCTGTGCTCGAAGTCGTGGAAATGACCCCAAGACGGGAAAGGCCCATGCAGAAAGAGCGGGAAGAGGGAAAAGCCCAGCCGTGTGACGTACTACATGTGGGGGTGTTTGCTGCACTGCGCCATGAGGCACCCCATGATGCGCAATTCGTGGGCGGGGACTGTGGGAAGCCCGCGAAAACGTGCAAGTCGTGGGAGGAGTCTGGCCATATGTGGAGATACACGTGGAGACTCCGGCGCGTGGTCAGCGCGTGATGGAGCAGCAGGTGGTCGGGATGGCCTCAAGCTCCCCGTGGATGCCGGTATCATACCCCACGAAGATGACTGCTTTTGTTGCTCCCCTTACAGACACGGGGATAAGACTCAGGCCCCGAGGACAGTTGGCTTTGTACTCATGCAGAGACACGGAGGCCCTCGGTGTGATCTGTCCCGGATGCTCGGGACTGGTGTTCCAACTAAAGCCATTTGGGCGTTGTGAAGCGTGTAAAGAATTTCTGTTTGAGGTTGAACCATCCACAGTAAGGCCCCCGGGCCCTTCGCCTCAATTGCATCACAGGCACCACCACTCCGGAAGGGGAGATCCAGGCCTTTGCGGAGGTCCCCGTACGCGCTGACCAGGGCGACGGGACTGCCAAACCAGAGACTGAGAGAGAAAAATCCGAGGATGCTGCTTCGGTCACCACAGATTCCCTGCTGCTACCTCCGAAGAGGAAGATAGGCCGGGTGCAGGCCTCCGGTGGTCGTCGTCGAGCTTTACCCCGTCGCTTGCCGGACCTGGATGGATCCGGTTGGAAGAGTCCTGGACATCCCAGTGCTGAAAAAGGTCCAGGTGAGCCAGGGGCTGGGACTGTGGTGGTGGTTGGAGGTGTCGGGGTCCACTGGAGGTGGAGCCCGCAAGGGAGGGTAGTTCTCCGTCTACTAAAGACTACCTTCCCGCCGAGATGTATGACACCTCCGACCTGGAATCGCTGTCGGACTGTGGGGATGATGGGGAAATAGATGAACTGTTTCACCGGAAGGGCTGGAACAAACGCCTGCTACCTGTGCTATGCAAACCGCAGGATTCCCCTATGTCTATAGAAGACAGCACGCCCCGGGCGCAGGCCCCGGAGCTCAGGAGGGAGTCTAGTCCTCCGACTGACTTTCCACATTCCACAACATCACCTGCTTTGGTTGTGGGGATGCAGCGCGCGTCATTGCATGCGCCAAAGGCAAAGCCACCCGAGGTAGTGAAGGTACCTCGGCACCCGGAGGCCATCGTGCAGCCGGGAGAAGGTGAGCGGGATGTCATGCCTCCTTTGGCCAGATTGCAACGACTTTTCTCCCAGAGAGTCGCCCGTGAGTACGGATGGGAATATCCCTACTTGCCTCGGGACTTACTTTATGAAGTTGAGGTCCTGCGACAGAGATGGTACGACAAATTTGTCTGGGAGAAGCTCAAAGTGCCTCAGGCCCGGCGATACTTGTCTTGTTCGCCGCCTGTGTCCAAGAAATTCAAGGACTGCAGAGCGGATTGGAAGTTGGGGCGCCATATTCATGCTGATAAAGTGCTTATCTGCAGAAAGGAGGGAGAGGATGTTGAATATTCAGTCAAAGTGTTTGATAAGCATCTGAAACCGTTGTTCTTACCTGATCCGAGGTTTTACTTGTGAGGAGAGACTCATGAGTATGTTTTCAGCTACAAATTTTCCTGGAAGAGCCTTTGCTAGAACGTCTGAACAATACCCTGTTTTTTTATTTGTTTTTTTTTCTTCCCACTCTCTTTTTTCTATGAATCAAGGACAGACTTTGGGGTAGAATTAGTGTAGGGACGCATGAAGAATGAAGGAGCACCAAGTGTCATTACCGCGGCGCTGTCACCAGGTGGCAGTGTTGTGCAACGTTTGTTTGTTTTCTGCACACTTTTGCATCACACTCGTTGGAGCAAGTGGGTCCCTCGGCTGATGGACCCATTCATTCCAAATTTTCACATAATGTTAGGATGTTGTCTGTTTTTTTTTTGTTTCCCTTCTGCAGGAGATTCGTCGGTCAAGACTACTGAGTATGGGGTGGTTCTTAGACAGTGACGGGAGGGATTGTATATGTGTACATGATAGGTGTTTTATACAAAAGTTTTATTGTTTTATAGTTTCCTTTCCCCTTGAGCAGGTCTTGGCACCCACGGGATTCAAAATTTTTAGGGATAGTATCTGAGGCTCGCTTCATGTCCCCACTCCTTGGGAGACGTGGGGTTGCACCAGACGCTGAGGACCAGCGTCAAATCACAGGGGGGAGTATGTAGTGGGGTCTTTAAATTTAGTTGGGGTACACCTGGGGGTAGTGTGACTCAGGTGTGTAATTGTGAAAGGTTCTGGACCCCTTTTGTAATTCGTGCAGGATTGGGTGGTGTATTATTCTCCTTGGCCTGTGAGTGGCGGGGTACCTACAGGCTCAAGGTAGAATCACTGCCGCAGTGCTACCCTTTTTGTCCCTTTCCGGAGATGGTACGGCTGGGGCGGGGAACCCGCCGTGGTGTTGAAGGGAGGAGATAAAAGGGGGAGACGCCCTTGCCATGAGGTCTTCGAGGATTTTCTCTTCACGCACCCAGGCACCTTAGGCCTGGGTGCGGGCGGTTCAAGGTTCCGGCCCAGGCGCCCTAGGCCTGACCGGAATGAGGTCGGGGTCCATCCCAGGCACCTTCAGCCTGGGGTGAGGTACTATATCGTAGGCCTGGGGCCCAGTAACTTCGACTGGGTCCCGCGAGGGCGAAGTGATCCGAGGGTGCCGCCTTGCGAGGGGACCCGCATCTGAGGTGAGGAGGCCGGGGAGGTCACTCGTCCGGAGATTCCGGAGCAGCATCAACCCGGTGACGGATGGGCCTCCGGTAACTCCCTTAGAGGGACATCTTCCCCTGATAGGGGCCGCAACGCAGCGAAGGTACTCCCATCTATGTTCTATGGAGTTGCTGGTAGAGACTCACAAGTTCTATGTTCTGTGCTAAGCAAAGTTGCTATAACCCCTGGTGAAACCACAGGGGTTTAGATTGAAATCAGGATAGTGCCTCGACCTGCTCATCCCACCGTTTGCGTTATGTTATGGGTCGCAACCAGTCGGCTGTGAAAGGACTGTTTGTTGTGGAAGTATAATAAACAAGTGTTGGACCCTGCATCGGTGTAAGGACTCTGGTTAATGGGAGCAAGGGAGGTTTCAGCATAGCAGGACTGAGCTTCATAACTAACACACATTGGCCCGAGGAATGTACTGATACTGGCCTTCACCTCACCCACAGCTATGGGGAGGACATGGGCCGTAGCACATCTCACCCTGTCATGTGACATACCCCTAGCAAAAGGAGATGGGGTGAGGCCGCTACATATGATTGGCGGTGCGCAGTGCCGGCTTCCTGGTGGGTTCGATCTGAACACGCTCGAGTCCATTCTTAGAGCAGATTTTTGTACTATATACTGTATGGATTATATTATATTTGTAGCGCCCCATTACTTTTCAGGGGTGCTATGTACTTAAATTTAGGGGTTGGTTTGAGCTAGTAGCCAGGCTCAGACCACTTTGATTTGTTAGTACTCGCTTCTGCCTATGTAATGTAGCCTGACGCACAGTTCCCTGTGGCCTGTAGGTGGCATTGCCATATCAGGTCAGGGTTGAACCGTGGTTGACATTCCTATGCCTTAGGGTGTCCTCTCTCGGCAGCGGTACGGTGGGCATGGTTGGCCTGCTGTGCATGCTGGAAGAGGATACATAAGGGGCAGACGCCTGACTTTTTCCAAAAGAATGGCGTCTGGAGTGCGAGCGGTTCACGCCACCCGGCCCTCCAGGCCAGGGGTGCGTGCGTGCATGGGTCTCAGGTACTTTTAGCCTGGGGCTGCAACTCCACTAATAGGCCCAGCACCTTTAGCCTGGGCCTATCTCCAAAAGAAGAATCCCAGGGTGCCCGGGAAAGGGTGGACCCGCTCTAAGAAGAGGAGACCGGGGGAGGACCTTTCTGATGGACCGGTGTGAGTTCACGGTGAAAGAGAGGCCTGGTTACCTTCTGGAGGGATTCAAAGATCCATCACAGGCTTTGCAACGTACTATCACTGGCACCTCTCCTTGTGTTGTAACAGCTGAGAAGTTTGGGACTTAAAGATTCTGTGGCAGAGGATCTCCCGATCGAATCTCAAGGAAAACCTAAAGTGAATGTTCGAGCATCACTCCGGCTGCTAGGATCCGCTCTTACAGGAGACTATCCGGGTGAGCTAAACCTACTCGGGATCGAGTAGCGACTATCGTACCAGTTTGTGCCTGAACCTATCTCCCAAACCTTACTGTCCTTTCTCTCATCCACCTGTCCTGTCTGCTGAACTTGAACTTGCTTGTGAAATAAACTCAGCGTTGGAGTTGAAGTGGTGTGGACATTGGCCTTCCTGGGGAGAAACAGAGACTTGTCCCTATACTCTAGGAGATGAGAATCAGTCTGCTGGGATACCTTGCTGCAGGACCCAAAATTGTTAACACCGCTCAACCTCCCCAAACAGGAGGGTATGGGCATATAGTGCGGTGTGCCTTGACCTGCAAGTGAGCCGAAGGCAAGAAAAGGTCCGTGTGCTACATATTAATAATAAAAAAAAATAACATTAAAACCCAACTCTGAGCTGCATGCTTCCCCTCCAAATTAACCCCCTTCCCCACTTGCGCCCCACCACTGGCAGCATTTTATTTTGTTTTAATACTTACCTTTTCATGACACTGCAGAGTTCTATTCCTCTTGGCCTCATCACTGGGCTAAGTGATCCTCACTGATGCAGAAAGAAGGGCTTGTGTGATGATGTCAGTACACTGTGAATGAAGAGCACCGTGGTGATGCTCCCTAAGGGGGTTGAGCCATGATGCCCTATACCAGTGATATTGAACCTTGGCTCCCCAGATGTTTTAAAACTACATTTCCCATAATGCTCAACTACACCGCAGAGTGGGGTGCCAAGGATCTCCATCAATGCCCTATACCAGGGGTAGGCAACCTTGGCCCTCCAGCTGTTTTGAAACTACAAGTCTCATGAGACATTGCAAGACCATGAAAATCACAGGCATGACTCCTAGAGGCAGAGGTATGATGGGATTTGTAGTTTCACCACAGCTGGAGTGCCAAGGTTGCCTCCCCCTGCCCTATACTCACAGTATGTTCTTAATCTTTCCCTGGGCACCATTTAACTGGAAAACTGAGGACATCTTGTGGCAAAGAAGATGTACTGTGGAGGACAGCTTCAGGCTAAAGTTAAATATTGCAGTAAAGGATATTTTTTTTTAACCACATCTAGGGGACCTTTTTCAAAAGTAGATATTAGCCTGGAGTTGGGCATTAATGTATTAAGGTTATAACAATGTCACATTTAAAATTAATACATATAAATAATATAAATTATGTCTGTAAAGATAATTCAGCTAAAACCCATTCTGTGAGATCTAAATAAGCTGACTCCAGGCCCGGACTGGCCATTTGCCCGGTGGGCCGGGGGCCGCCCGCTCCGTGGCCTGTTGATGATCAGGCCGCACAGCGGGAGGTAAGCGGCGCCCGCGGCCTGGACAGGGTTAACACAGGTCACGGCCGCCGCTCACCTACTGCTATGCGGCCACGCCTGTGTCATCTCCGGGCTCCGGTGCAACTACCAGTGATGTTAGCGGCTCATTGGCTGAGCTGTGTGTCCCTCACACATAGCTCAGCTTCAGAGCCGACATTGACACAGTTCGGACACCGCTCCTCCTCCTCCTGCCTTTCTACTCCTGTCTGCCGTGCCCACACCTCCTGTGTCTGCACCGCCCACGCCCCTGTGTCTGCCCCGCCCACACCCCCCGTGTTTGCCCCGGGACATGTAAAGGAAAGCAAGGTTGGAACACAAGATAAAAGCTGCAGACAGCCTGCCCCTGAGCCTCCATCCTGAGATGAGTAAGCTCCCCCTCTCTCCTGCCTCCCAGTGTATATATATAACACATTTATGGGGTCTCTGTGCGGACTCTGATGTAATAGGGGTCTGTGCTGACTCTGATGTAAGGGGGGTCTGTGCGGACTCTGATGTAATGGGGGTCTGTGCGGACTCTGATGTAATGGGGGTCTGTGCGGACTCTGATGTAATGGGGGTCTGTGCGGACTCTGATGTAATGGGGGTCTGTGCGGACTCTGATGTAATGGGGTCTGTGCGGACTCTGATGTAATGGGGGTCTGTGCGGACTCTGATGTAATGGGGGTCTGTGCGGACTCTGATGTAATGGGGGTCTGTGCGGACTCTGATGAAATGGGGGTCTGTGCGGACTCTGATGTAATGGGGGTCTGTGCGGACTCTGATGTAATGGGGGTCTGTGCGGACTCTGATGTAATGGGGTCTGTGCGGACTCTGATGTAATGGGGGTCTGTGCGGACTCTGATGTAATGGGGGTCTGTGCGGACTCTGATGTAATGGGGGTCTGTGCGGACTCTGATGTAATGGGGGTCTGTGCGGACTCTGATGTAATGGGGGTCTGTGCGGACTCTGATGTAATGGGGGTCTGTGCGGACTCTGATGTAATGGGGGGTCTGTGCGGACTCTGATGTAATGGGGGTCTGTGCGGACTCTGATGTAATGGGGGTCTGTGCGGACTCTGATGTAATGGGGGTCTGTGCGGACTCTGATGTAATGGGGGTCTGTGCGGACTCTGATGTAATGGGGGTCTGTGCGGACTCTGATGTAATGGGGGTCTGTGCGGACTCTGATGTAATGGGGGTCTGTGCGGACTCTGATGTAATGGGGGTCTGTGCGTACTCTGATGTAATGGGGGTCTGTGCGGACTCTGATGTAATGGGGGTCTGTGCGGACTCTGATGTAATGGGGGTCTGTGCGGACTCTGATGTAATGGGGGTCTGTGCGGACTCTGATGTAATGGGGGTCTGTGCGGACTCTGATGTAATGGGGGTCTGTGCGGACTCTGATGTAATGGGGGTCTGTGTGGACCTCTAAAGTAATGGGGGGTCTGTGCGGACTCTAATGTAATGGGGGGTCTGTGCGGACTCTGATGTAATGGGGGAACTGTGCGGACTCTGATGTAAGGGGGGTCTGTGCGGACTCGAATGTAATGGTGGTCTGTGTGGACTCTAATGTACAGGGGGTCTGTGCGGACTCTGATGTAAGGAAGCAGGGGGCGGGAGGAGCTGGAGATCTGTAAAGGGGCACTGTAATCATTACAGTGCAGTCCTCTTTATATTTATAGCCCCCCACCCGGGTCCCTGGAAAGATTGGCTGCTCAGTCTAAAATGCCCGAGCCTATTTTTTGGCTGACTCTGCTTCAGAAAATGCTAGTTGCCTGGTTTTCATGCTGCCACGCCAATCCAATAGCTACAATACTAATCACCATCAGTTGCGGCATTCCCCCTCCCGCTGTATGCTGGTTGGGCCCCCGGCACTTACCCCATCTAGGCGACGGGCATTGGCAGGGATCGGCATCGGCAGGCATCTGAGAAGCAGCGGCTGGGATTGGGCATCCGAGGAGCAGCGGGGATCGGGCATCCAAGGAGCTGCAGGGATCAGGGCACCAAGCAGCAGTGGGGAATGGGCATCCAAGGATCGGGCATCCAAGGAGCGCTGGGGATCGGGTACCAAGCAGCGGTGGGAATCGGGCATCCAGGCATCAGCCAGCGGCTCTTTTCCTCCTCACTTCCGCTATGTGTCTCCTCCCCTCCTCCTAGGCGTCCAATAGGATCACCTGTCCTTTCAGCCAATCAGGTGATGGGTATTCATTCCCTGTTGCAACACAACTGGGTGGGCTCCAGACGCAGTGCTCTGTATCCCGAGCCCACCCTATTTTGAAGCCTATTAGAGCCTCTGGCTCTAATCAGGTGCTTAAAAAAAAACATGGGGCATGGATAGGGGGGCCGCGCCCAAGTGCCCACAATAGACGGGCCGCCCCTGGCCAGCCTAGAACAAGTGTGCGGGTGTTTGTTGCAAATCAATGATCCATAAAGGTATACCTTCTTTGGAGTACTTGCAATTTTTTTTGGCTTTATAAATTTGATACAGGGACACATTGGAGGTCTTTAGCAACCATTGATCTGTGCTGGGCTCCTGGTGTGACCCTGCACGTTTAAGGGGGAATTTCCTACATTCCAGTCATACCAGCAAAATGTATTAATTGTTACATATGCTGCAAAATGGAGGCTCCCATAGATTACAGTGAGGGACCCCAGGGGCCTTGACAAGGCAGTGCCACATACGGTATATTTGCAAATGTATGTGCCAAAAATCTCTGTTCTTCTTGCAAATTGTTAAAACAGTGTAGAATTTGTCAAATCAATAGCATTAGCAAATCAAAATTTATAAACATGTGAATATCGTACCAGAAAATATACAAAACATCGTAAATAATATATAGCCCATAAAACATCTTTAAGTCCATGGTTAGACACCCAAGATACAAATGAAAATCTTTCTGCCACCATTGTGCTGATCAAGTGGAAAACAAAAACAGCCAATGATATATCCCATAGGAGAGCAGCTCACCATCACAATCTACCTCCAAGATTAATGGAAGGTCTGAAAGCGCTTTTGTATAATCCAGGTTGCCATCCCCATATATGAATCCAGATCACAGAGGGATACATCAAAAACTAAAAGGTTACACTTACAAAGGCATGTCCTAAATTCCACAAATCGCTACCGATTCACACTCAGAAAACATCCAAACATGATGATGACGCAGGGAAACTGCCCTACATGTATGAGATTCGTCTAAATGACTTATTTCTGTAGTGCATCTTTGAGCCTTATTTCCTTTTATGGACAGAGGCTGCTTCAGTTCTTCCTGCTAGCCAATGGGAAGCAAGTACACACTGTACAGTGCAGAGACACATACAAATTGTCTACAGCTGTCATCTTTCCAGTGCAGGTTAAACTGTGCTGCAGGTAAACTTCCAAATGGTGACCTTTGGTATCATCATGAATATGTATCCTTTCCAAGACAATTTCTAAAAGTATATTATTATCAGTTGTAAGAGTAGTAGTAGTAGCAGTCATTTCTTTAGTATAGTTGATATATATAAATACACACTATATTGTCAAAAGTACACCTGCCTTTACACACACGTGAACTTTAATTGCATCCCAGTCTAATTAGTCCGTAGGGTTCAATATTGGGTTGGCCCACCCTTTGCAGGTATAACAGCTTCAACTCTTCTGGGAAGGCTGTCCACAAGGTTTAGGAGTGTGTCTATGGAAATGTGTGACCATTCTTCCAGAAGCGCTTTTGTGAGGTCAGGCACTGATGTGGAGGAGAAGGCCTGGCTCACAATCTCTGCTCTAATTCAACCCAAAGGTGTTCTATCAGGTCAGGACTTTGTGCAGGCCAGTCAAGTTCTTCCACCCCAAACTCGCTCATCCATGTCTTTATGGACCTTGCTTTGTGCACTGGTGTGCAGTCATATTGGAACAGGAAGGGGCCATCCCCAAACTGTTCCCACAATGTTGGGAGCATGAAATTGTCCAAAAATGTCTTGGTATGCTGACATCTTAGGAGTTCCCTTCACTGGAACTAAGGGGCCAAGTCCAACCCCTGAAAAACAACCCCACACCATAATCCCACCTCCACCAAATGATTTGGACCAGTGCAACCAAACGATTTGGACCACTCTTCCTAAATGTTTCCTATCCATATGGTGCCTGTTTAGGGTGCTATAGAAAGCAGCAGTCTAAAAAAGGAAGGAAAGAAGGACGGAGGAAAATTGAAGGAGAAAGAAAGTAAAAAAAGAAAGAAAGAAAAAAAGAGAGAGAGAGAAAGAGAGAGAGAGAGAGAGAGAAAGAAAGAAAGAAAGAAAGAAAGAAAGAGAAAATATCAAGTATAGGAAGGAAGGTATGTGTTATGATACACACACACACATCTAGATACGGAGTAATACATGTTTCTACTGTATTATATTTGGAAAAATCTATTTTGATGCTAGAGTTCATATAAAGAATTCTGTATTTTTTTCAGGGTTTTCAGGGTGCTATGCAAAGCAACAGTCTAAAGCAGGGGGTCGCCAAACTTTTCAAACAAAGGGCCACTTTATTGCCCTTCAGACTTTAGGAGGGCCGGATTGTGGCCAGCAGGGGAAGAAAATGTCACGGGCCCGGCATCAGTGAGAACAAATGTGGCCTCAGGGTTGGTGGTCAATAGGAGGAGGAGTTCTCCCCCCTATTAGTAGGAGGAATAGTATCCCATCATTGGTATCGGTGGACGATATAGTGCCCCATTGTTGGTGTCAGCGGGAGGAATAGTGCCTCATATCAGTGGGAGGAATAGTGCCCCAAGGGCCGGATAAAGGCTAGCAAAGGGCCACATCTGGCCCTCGGGCCACAGTTTGGAGACCCCTGGTCTAAAGGAAGGCAGGAAGGAAAGAAGGAAGCTAGGAAAGAGGAAAATGGAAGGATATAAAGAACATATTCTTATTGTACACAGCTGCCAGCTGGATTCTTCACTTAATTTTCTGTTATGGGGAAAAGGAAATAAAGAAAGAAAGAAAAGGAAAGAAATAAAAAAAGAAAGAAAGAAAGAAAGAGAAATGGAAGAAAGGCAAAGCAAAGTTATGATACACACTCACATCTAGATGTGGAGTAAAACATTTTTCTACTGTATTATATTTGTAAAAATCTATTTTGATACTAGAGTTCATCTAAAGAATTTTTTTTTCATACAGCGTTGTATAAATATCTTTGTTTTAGATCCATTAGGTGAAAAATGCATTTTAAGTGAGTCTCCATTCTCTTATGCACAGTTCATAGCAGATGGATGCAGATGCACCAGTAATGGTCTACTTGACCATCATCGGCATCCTGCAGAGAGCACTGTGTCCGTGCCATTCTTCGATAGCTCCACTTAGGAATGGATTCAGAGAAAGCCTGGGCAATTCAGGCCAGGGAAGAATGATGTGTTACCATTAGCATGTCAGATGTCAGAATATAAAAGCAAATGCTCAGTTTTTCTTTGAGAGGAAAAGTCAACCTTGATGATAACAATGCACCATCAAACACTTTTTTCCTACTGGTATGTCTATTTTTTTTTCTCTGAGCATTTTTGCTGTTCATTAGTATAAAGGATTGAAGCTTTTGAATATTCCTCTTATTAGTAAGCCTAATATACAAATTAACTACCTCTCTGGTTCTCAATTTGCAAGTTACTTTTAAAACCAGCTGTCCCTTGTTAGGGTGTAATTTGTATTTCCACAATTGGTGGCCTCTATATTGAAAGACCGAGATCACAACTGTAACCTGATTTATAGCAGAAAAAAAAGAAAGAAAGAAAATGCTTTTTACCGGCCTTTTCACAAAGCAAAATAATGTCGTTGGCTGATGAAAGTTCTATAAGAAGCAAACACAGAATGAACAGGGTGTAAACAAATCTGATTCCAGTACAGTTCACACATGGCTACCCTCTGAATTAATTATTTTTGTCTATAGGCTGTAATGTGTTACTGCTTCTACTCACTGCGATATACTTACTATTAAGGACGAATACAATTTAGAGTTTTCATTTACAGGATTTTTCATCAAAAATTTGGAATTGTTAGGGCTAGTTTAAACTTACTTCAAAACATGGCTTTGGACACGCTTTGCTAAAGCTCTCTGAACGCCAGTCAAAGCTCTTGTCACTAAATAAAATGGTTAGTTTAGAGTCCGTTTTACACCTGCCTTTGCTTGGTGCTTCAATGAGGCTTCGGTGGGGCTTTGGTGGAGCTTCGATGGGGCTTCGGTGAGGCTTTGTGGGGCTTCGATGAGGCTTCAGTGGGGCTTTTAACAAACTTTGCCATAGACTTCTATGGAGGCTTTGAAGATACTTTGAAGCACCTTTGAAGCATGGGGTATAATTTTTGAAGGGAAGCCGAAGCAAAGCAAAGCAAAAGCAAGGTGTAAACAGGACTGTAAGCTAACCATTTTATTTAGTGAAAGGAGCTTTGACTAGCGTTCTGAGAGCTTTAACAAAGCCTGTCCAAAGCCTCGTTGAAGCCGAACCAAGTGTAAATGAGCCCAAAATGAAATGTTCCCATTTTGATTAAAATACACTGAAGTTAATCAGGAAGGCATGATTATAATGTTTTTATAAATTTTTTATAGCAGAAACTAAACTCAAAAAGTGAAGATATACTAGTTTATACAGAACATCTTGAAGTGTTAATTTGGGCTAATTAGTACCCTAACAATGTACATTTAGTCTGGAATTTCTCCTGAAATAGAAGTGCACTTTCTGGTATGTGAGGGTGCCTAGGGACTTCTGTGACTACACTATCCATGCTGTATATTTGTATATCTTCAGTGAGTGATCTAATGCACCGTGGCCTCTGACTTCTAGTCTTAGATCTGGTGATGTCATAACCTAGCCTTGTGGAAGTTCAGTCAAACACTAGCTATAATTAAAGTGGCATTATTCTCACCTTGGCTCCAGCGATGCAACATCCTGGAGCTCCCTGCCGGCCGCTGAAATCTTCAAGAGGCTAGCTTCCAAGTATCAAACGCCAGCCGCTTTTATTGGCTGGGCGGGGATGACATAACTCTCGTACGTGTGCGGGAGTTTCATTGGCTCTGACATTGCCAAATCTCTGCAGTGGGCTGCGTGTGCGCAGCTTACTTTACAGGGGCAGACAGGCAGGTAGGTAGTTTTAATGCAGAAGAGACAAAGAATGTATCTTCTGCATTAAAATTCTTGCCTGTTCAGCCATTTTTATTTATGACCTAAAGTTCCACTTTCAATTTTACGCCCACCCCCATTCTAAGCCTAGTCTATCTACCTTGTAAAGTAAAGATCTGTATACTTACCTATGCTGAGGGCACTCTGGTCCGGGCACATGATCGGGTTGCAGCACAGGCTTCAGTGAAGAGAAAAAATCTCTGACAGTGGCTGCGGAGCCTGTACAGTGACGTCACTCATAGGCTTAGTATCCATTGTTGTCTGCCCCCCCCTACACTCAAGTTGGCATTGGGACCAGATCATTTGACCAGATCAATGGAAAGCGAACAATCCCCTTAATTGGGACTTTGTAGGCACTTGACTCGTATAACAATTAAGTAGGTAAAATATATATATATATATGTATATATATATATATATATATATATATATATATATTATTAACACTATATCCATAAAAACAAATAGCATAGAATGTACATGGCCTACGCAACTAAAAGTACACCAACTGAAGATTGAGTGATGATACGGGGTGATATCCTCCACCAATTTGACCAGATCAGAGCACCCTCAGAATAGGTAATTATACAGATGTTTCCTTTCACAGGGTAGATAGCATAGGCTTGGAATGGGAGCGGGAGTAGATTTAAGTAGAGGTAGTGATTGGCTGAACCTCCACTTTAAGTATGTACCTAGGGTAGGGGTGTTAGTGCAGTAGCTCAGGAGGGCTGGTGGTGGTGGGTTAAACATTAGAATACAATAATTTAAATAAATTAAAATAAGTTCTGCTACATTTAACCCATTGTTTTTTTTGTGTTTAAGTTTATTTTTTTAAATAAGGGCTAACAACACATGGTATTCACTTTCCAAGAGATAACAACTCTACACCAGATGAAAATTAGCAGTCAGGGTGATTTAATTGTGTCAAAACTTAATTCAGCTCCTCTACAGGAGCCCTTTTGGGTGAACAGGCTATGATATCCTAAAGCTATTTCTTTCACCTTGATCATTTTGTTACTAGTCCCTGATACCTCAAGCCCCCAAACAGCTACACTCTTCCTAGGATAATATCAGATTCATTGGAAAGATGGAGTTAAGCCTTGACTCTTTCATTCCCGACCAATAACTCTCGAAAGAGCTCAGCTCTCAGGCTGGTTGCAATGCAGGCATAGACATCACAGATGGACAAAAATTTGCAGTCTACATAATTGAGACTGAATTGCATTGGAACATTTACATAGAAAACACTGATCTGAACCTCTTACCCAAGCATGGGTACTTATGATCGCCAAGCAGGAGCTCAAGATCCTTCAGAAAAACTTCATAAAAGTCAACAGATTAACAGGAATAAAGCGCAGGGAAAAGAAACAAAATTACTTCCAAAATGGCACTTTTTTCCCCATCTAAGCGAGGGCATCTCCAGTGCTAAAACAGAATGTTAATTGAAATCAAACTGTGCCAACAGGAACATTGGAAAGAGACCAGTCAGGATTAGACTAATTAAGATATCCATAAAGAAGAAATAATTAAACAGGTTGAATTGCCTTAAAGAGGAATTTGCAAAGAAACTGAAACAAAACAAATGGTCTTGCCGTCTTAGCGTCTCAGTGGGCTTGATCCCCGTAACTTCTCCCGTGAAGGACAAAGAGAAAGATATTTTCAAAGGCGATCAGAAGGAATATCTTCGGTATCCTTGCTTTTTTTAAAAACAAGCCTCTTTGTAATATAAACTAACCTCCCTAAACAAACAATCTGTCTTATAGCCTCCCATGAGAAGCATCTTGATTGATATTTACCTAGCTATCCTAATACCTGTAGGACAAAAGGTTAGTGGGTTCTCGCTATGCCTAATCACTAAGATCAATTCACTATGGTCTATAGTTCTCTGCTAAAAGGGAAACTATAATCTTTTGACTGTTTCAATTTTACGTGAGGACTTCCAGCTTAATGTAAATAATCATATCAATTATTGTTATATATTTTTTTAAACTTGCTGTTGTTAGTAATTTATGATTAAAAAATGTACAATGGGGCAACTACATTAGTAGAGGTCCTCCATCTCGCTGCAAATCTATGGGTTAAGTTTGAGGTTACTGCAACAGCTAATTCTTATTAAGACAAATAGAGCTTGTGGGGTTGATTTACTAAAGGCAAATAGGCTGTTCACTTTGCAAGGGAATGTTTCCCAGAGCTTAGTGAACATGGTAAAATGTCACTTTGCAATGAACTCAAGTGTAAAGAAAAAAAAAGAAAAAGAAAAAACACAGTTGGATGATGGAATTCAGCAGAGCTTAACCTCATTCAGTAAGCACTGGGGGAAATTGTATAAGGAGGTACGAGGTAAAGTGGCGCTGCTAAACCAACATAATAATAACATGTGAAATAATAAATGATAAAATATGTGATATCACTATAAGTGTTGCAAAAAACACACTGATGTGTGAGTATATAAAGTCGAAGTGCAACTCTGCTATACAATAGTATCCAATGGTAACTGTGGAAAAATAAGGTGCTCAAGTGCTAATGATATAAAACAATGAAAAGACGACAAATAAATGTCCGTTCCTTTAAAAATTGTGTTCAAACTGTAAACAAACATATCCGTTGCACATTTCAGTTCATAAATCCACATAGATGATCATCTCCAAAAAAGTGACTGGTGCTTGATTGAATATTGTTGTATATAAATAAAGAAAACCGGTGACTCTTCACAGGTGCTCCCCCCTCAGGTCCGCACTCACCAAATAGATGTGCCCCTACAGGGGTGAAAGGTCTCACAATGGAGTCAGCTCACTCTCCTCGTCATCCACGATCGTATTGTGCGATCACATATAAGTGTGTAAAGAAAGAGGACATCCCATCATCTAAATCCGTATGAATAAGTTTATTGAATAAAAGTTCATAAAAAGCACTTTCAAAAGAGCTGGGAGATAATATACAACTGTATGTTAGTTTGTCTGGGACGCCTTGCGTTCCACAGACCAGAAACTCCAAACCGGAAGTGACGTAGTGACACTGTAAGCTCCACTCTACGCGTTCCGTCATGCATACATCATCAGGAGCGGCAATGGGAAATTACCTACCTGCCGACTGTATAACTTACATATACAGCGGCAAGGCAGGTATGCTGCACAGGACCAAGTACGGGATGTACCTAGTACGTGATGTACCTAGTACATGATGTACCTAGTACGTGATCCTGCACTTCTGGGTTTGGGGAGCGCATGTGCGCCGCCGGCGACCCACTCCTACTGTGATGATACACAGTGGCAGCTGATCTATGGGTAACAATGACCCGCCGATCCTTAGGCAGAAAGTCAGAACAGTGATCTGCCTATCTAAACAAGGCAGATCGCTGTTCAGTCAGTAGGGAAGGCAAATGTAAATACAGAAGATAAGCTTTGGGAAGGGGGCAGTGGATACCAAGCTGCTGAGAGAATGATCTGAAAGAAATTTGTGCTCTTGCTGTGAATGTTTAAGATGACTTTCTCCACAGTGCCTGCAGCTACAGCAGTCAGTGAGGTCTGGTTTTAAAGCTTTTTTACTGCTTGTTGTAAATATGTAAAAACTTGAATGTCCTTTGCCTAGCCATAGGTTCACATCAAGAAATAGTTTCCACTACACTGACAGTGATTCCCAGTGGCAGACAGTGGTAATTTGTTTTTGGGGGGGCGGCACACAGTACCACCCCCCCGGTGGGTCTGGTGCACTTACCCCATCTGGTGGGCAGCACTTGTCCCGGGCTTCACTGGTGGCTTCCCTTGCTCGGCGGCGACGGCTTTCCCTTCCCCTGCTCTCAATGGACATCACGGCAGCTTCCGTTGCCTCCCTTCTCTTCCTCGGAGGCCAATTGGGACTCTTCTCTTTTCAGTCAATCGGAAATTAGATCTCAAATCTGCTTCTGATTGGCCGGATTGAGGATCAGTGTTTCAATAGCGAATATTAATTTGCTGTTGCAACACCTGGGTGGGCCCCTAGCGCAATGCTCTGTGCCACAAGCCCACCCTATTTTGAAGCCTATTAGAGCCTCTGGCTCTAATCTGGTGCTTCGAAAAAACACATTTGCTGCTGAAATTTACACGCCCGGTGTCCTGAAAGGGGCCAGATGCATGAATAGGGGGTGGCGGTGTCCTGTAAGAATAGCGGCCATGGATAGAGCTTGGGGGTGGCGGCCTTGGAAAGAGCGGGCAGCGCTACGGCGCCCTTAATGGATAGGCTGCCACTGGCGATTGCCCTTTTTGACTATAGGAAGTTACCAATTCAGGGCAGTTGGTTTGAAAAATGCAGGGCATCAGTGAGAGGGTTTGTGGGCCTGACCGGTTGTTGTATTTCCTGTTCCCTGTTTAGTTAGACCATATACTGTTTTACAAGTCTTTTCCACAGCAGAAAGCCGACAATTAAATCAATACATATTGCTCACTAATACTTTAATCAATAGACATAATAAAAGCAATTAGTATAGGAAATATAACACTCTGCCTGCTATTTAAAAGAAATACATATTACAAGAAAAGTAATTAACAATTAGGTTACATTGTAATGTCACTTTGAACACTCCAAAGATAATTATTCTAAAGTTCTAAGATGTTTAACCATTTCTGATTTACATTGCGTAAAAAAAAAAAAAAAAAAAGTATTAAACAGCACATTATTCCCACCCACACTCCTTTTAAACAAAACTAGACATTTCCATTATAAGTAATTATAACCTTTCTTTCATAATTGTGCCTCTATAAAGAGATGAGCCATTGTAATAAATAATTAGCACATGTCATTCAAGCCATCATAGGAATTTCACGCAAGATTGAGCAAGAACTGTACGAGGACATGTGACCAATATTTCTTTGAAATGATGTTTGAAGAAAATTATGAGTTGGCAACAGGTGCCTCTCAAACAAGTTATTAATGGCGAAAACATAATATTTAAGAGAAAAAATGGCGTAAACAGAGAAAATAACATTTTCACTGTGTTTGATGGGGTGATCTCTCAGAGAGACAGGAATGCAAAAACGTGGTTAGTTTATAGATTTGTATTATTTGAGAACATTGTGGTGTGTTAGGTTTGCTTTTGCTTTTTATTTTTTTATTTTTTTTAACCCATCCAGTTTTTCAGATTTACAAGCATTGTTCATCTAGGCTCAGAAATCAAGAAATTGTTAAATTAAATCCAGTGAGGTATGAATAGAGAATACAAAGGTTGTGGGAGCAACAGGGATTCTACGTTTGGGAACCTCTGAGACCTCGCTATACTTTTTTATTTTTATTTTAATAGATGCTGTTTTTATTAAAGTTATTTTTTTTTTACAGAAAAAAAACAAAAAAACAGAGGTTACACTCAAACAATACCCATTACATCTCTCCCTGCCCCATCTTCAAAACAGTCTCAGCAGACAAATCACTGATATATATATATATATATATATATATATTGTGAGGGGGTTAGCTCGGCAGCGGGTGTGTGTGACCCCCGAGATGGGCTCCCCACACAAAAACAGGCCCAGCAAACGGTGGTTGTGGTTTATTTTCTATTTACAGTGACAAAAACACAGCAAAGCAAAAGAAACATAAACAAAATAAATCCTGGTCAACTTGACCTCTGACTAAACATACAGGTTTCCTAACTAACAACTGGGATCAGCCTAGTGCTGTCCTAGTCCCTAAGTCCCTGGTTTTAAATGTCCAAGCAAATAGCCACACAGGCTTTGTCTCACCGCACAGGGGTTCACTCTCCCTAGACAGTCCACACAGGTCTGGTTCCAGGCATGAGCTAACATCTAATGAAGCTGGGAGTTCTTATAGAGGCCTAAATGAGCTGACAAGCTTCAGCTGGTCTCATCAACTCCCTGTCTGCACGACGCCCCACACTCTCCCTAGACATATGAGTCATCCATGAGCCCACTAGCCTTATACAACTCTCCACCTAGTTGTATAAGTCGGCGTAAAGCCTGAATCTGGGCGAAATATATCTACCCCCCTGGATGCAACCAGGTGACTTTACCTTCCTGCTGTCACATACCCCCCCCTCTTGTTTTAACCTCGGGGTTGGAACACCAGCAATCAGGCATTCATGTACTCGAGACAAAGCATCCACATTCCCCATTTGAACGCCAGGGCGATGCTTTACTGTGAAGTTGAATTCCTGGAGGGCCAGGAACCACCTATTCACTCTTCTATTTGTTTCTTTGTTTTGAGCCATCCACTTTAACGGAGCGTGATCCGTAACCATGTCAAAGTGCCTACCTAGCAGGTAGTACCGAAGGGAATCTAGAGCCCACTTCACCGCTAAACACTCCTTTTCAACGGTGGCGTAATTTACCTCATGGGACTTCAACTTCCTGCTGAGGTAAATGACTGGGTGCTCTTCCCCGTTCCAGACCTGGGACAATACTGCTCCTAACCCCACATCTGACGCATCACTTTGTACGACAAAGTCTTTAGAGAAGTCGGGTGAGTACAACACTGGCTGGCTACATAAGGCTTGTTTCAAGAATTGGAATGCTGCCTCAGCCTCGGGGGTCCATTTAATCATGACCGACCCTTTCCCCTTCGTCAGGTTGGTTAGGGGCACAGCCTTAGAAGCAAAGTGGGGAATGAATCGCCGATAATACCCAGCGATTCCCAGAAAGGCTCGTACCTGCTTCTTGCTGTTGGGACGTGGCCAACTCTGGATGGCCTCGACTTTGTTGAGTTGGGGTTTTATTACTCCCCTCCCAATGGTGTACCCAAGATATTTGGCCTCCTCCTGCCCAATGGTACACTTCTTGGGGTTAGCCGTAAACCCCGCTTCCCGAACAGAGTCCAGGACTGCTTGCACTTTTGGCAGATGTGAGGCCCAATCTGTGCTATGGACAATTATGTCATCCAGGTAAGCCGCAGCATACTTCCGATGGGGCCTCAGCATCTGGTCCATTTTCCGCTGGAATGTGGCCGGCGCATTCTGTAACCCGAACGGCATTCTTTTATATTGGAACGCCCCGTCTGGGGTTACAAATGCGGTTTTCTCTTTGGCCGACTTGGCCAGGGGGATTTGCCAACACCCTTTTGTGAGGTCAAGAGTCGTCATGTATCGGGCTGTTCTCAGCCGGTCGATCAACTCATCTATACGTGGCATGGGGTAGGTGTCAAATTTTGTAACTTTGTTCAACTGTCGAAAATCGTTACAAAATCGCCAGCTCCCATCCGGTTTAGGCACCAACACAATGGGACTAGACCAATCACTTTGGGACTCCTCTATCACCCCTAAGTTCAGCATTTTCTGTACTTCCTCCCGTATTGCCTCCCGTCGGGCCTCTGGGATCCGATAGGGTTTTAACTTCACCCTTTCACCGGGCGGGGTAATGATGTCATGCTCTACCCCAGATGTTTGTCCCGGCAGCTCAGAGAATACCTCCTTGTTGCGAAGCACAAACTCCTTAACCTCCTGTTGTTGGGGTTGTGACAAGGTGGCTGCTATTCCAACCTCCGGAATCACGCAACCAGTTTGAGCTGGTGACCAAGTGTCTGCGACTAGGGACTCTCTATCCCTCCAGGCTTTCAACAGATTAACGTGATAGATCTGTTCGGGCTTTCGCCTTCCTGGTTGTCTGACCTTGTAATTCACTTCGCTCACTTTTTCCATTATCTCGTAGGGGCCTTGCCATTTGGCAAGGAATTTACTTTCAACCGTAGGGACAAGTACCAGTATCCTATCCCCCGGGGAAAAGGTACGGGTCTTGGCTCCACGGTTGTACACTCTCTGCTGTGCTAACTGCGCTTGGGCCAAATGTTCCTTCACGATGGGCATTACCTGTGCAATTCGGTCTTGCATCAGGGCGACATGCTCAATCACACACCTGTGGGGAGAACTCTCACTTTCCCAAGTTTCCTTGGCAATATCCAACAGCCCTCTTGGGTGTCTCCCATACAGTAACTCAAAGGGGGAGAATCCCGTAGAGGATTGGGGCACCTCCCTAATAGCAAACATCAGATAAGGAAGTAGACAGTCCCAATCCTTTCCATCTCTATCCACCACTTTCTTCAACATTTGTTTTAGGGTTTTGTTGAACCTTTCAACCAGCCCATCGGTTTGGGGGTGATACACAGATGTACGTAATTGCGTCACTTTGAACAATTTACACAGCTCCTTCATAACCCGGGACATAAAGGGTGTACCTTGGTCCGTAAGCAGTTCTTTACAAATACCCACCCGGCTAAACACAAGAGATAGCTCTTTGGCTATGGTTTTGGCCGAGGTATTTCGGAGAGGGATCGCTTCTGGATAACGGGTGGCATAGTCCATTATAACTAATATGTACTGGTGCCCCCTAGCGGACTTGATTATAGGACCTACCAAATCCATGGCGATCCTCTCAAACGGGACCTCAATGATGGGTAGAGGGACCAGCGGGCTACGGAAATGTGGCATCGGGGCCGACCTCTGACACACAGGGCAGGAGGAACAATAATTTTCTATGTCCTTCATCACCCCCGGCCAATAGAATCTCTGTAATACCCTCTCTCGGGTTTTCTCTGTCCCCAGATGACCTCCAAGAATGTGCCCATGGGCCAACTCCAACACCAACTTCCTGTAAGGTTTGGGCACCACAAGCTGCTCAACGGTTTCTTCTGCCCTTTTTGCCACCCGATACAGTAGGTCCTTCTCTACGCTGAAGTATGGGTAAGTGCAGGTATTATCTGGGTTCACTAACTCGCCATCTATTTTCACTACGTTTTCCCGTGCCTTTATTAGGGCGGGGTCTTTCAACTGTTCTGTGGCAAAGTTTTCCCTGTGAACCTCAAGATCAGAAAACTCCACAGACGGTAGGTTTTCGTCTGAGGAGGTGGGCTCCTCTCCAGTTTCTTGAGTCTCCCCTGCCAATACTGATAAGGGAAATTCTGGAGAGTCCTCACCACTCTCAGGGGAGTTCTGGCTATCACATTCCTGGTACATAGGGGCACCAGTGGGGGGCTCAGGATCATCCCACAGTTCCCAGAACTTCGGAAAATCCCTTCCCACAATGGCGTCATGCGGTAACTGAGATACTAAGCCCACTGGATGAGAGAGGGTACCTTTGGGGGTCTCGAAACACACTGTAGTCACTGGATACTCTCGGGTGTCCCCATGCACACAAATAACAGCTACCTTGCTATTCCCAGAGACCTCTGTTTTAACTAACTCAGCCTTTATCAGGGTCACAAGGCTACCTGAATCCAGCAATACCACAACATTTCTACCATTAACACACATTTTGCATAAATGTTTCTCAGTTCCTCGAATGGCAGTGCATGCGACTGTCGCACACAGCGACTGACGTCTGCCCGTCAGAAAGTCACACTGCATGGGTTCCTCCACAACCGGGCAATTGGCTGCAATATGTCCCGCTTGCCGGCAGCGGTAGCAAACGATCCTTCTTGCGGCCTCTTGAGCCGCTGATTTCCCAGGCTGTTCTCGCCAAACTTGGGGTAGAGCTCCCACCCTCTCACTCTCTCCACCCTCACCCCTTGGAATCCTCTTATCCGCCCCTGGGGATGGTCTGGTCTTAGGGTGGAAAGTCCGAGTGTCTCTGGAAGAGGCCGTCAGGTTCTCTGTAGCCAAGTATTTCTCCACACGATCCACAAGACCATCGGCCGTCTCTGGGTCTCCATGGCTTACCCACTTTTGGATGGCAGTAGGAAGAGCTCTCAAAAACCGATCCATTACAACACGTTCCACAATCTTTGGTGCGGACAAAGTCTCTGGCTGTAGCCACTTTCTGCTCAGGTGAATGAGATCATACATTTGAGACCTGGGGGGTTTTCCAAGCTGGAAAGTCCAGTTATGCACACGCTGAGCCCGGACAGCCTGGGTGACACCCAGCCTTGCCAATATTTCAGCTTTTAGCATCGCATAGTCTTTTGCTTGGTTAGGCTCTAGGTCATAGTAAGCTTTCTGCGATTCACCAGTTAACAGAGGAGCCACCAGTCCAGCCCACTGCTCCTCAGGCCACTTTTCTCTTTCAGCGGTCCTTTCAAATGTGGTCAAAAATACCTCTGGATCATCCTCTCCAGTCATTTTTGTCAATAAACGACTCACCCCAAAGGACGCGGTATTAGTGGGACGGCTTTCCTCACTGGTCTGCGGACGTTGCTGCATTGCTGCTTCCATCTGTTGTTGTAGTCTCTGCTCTTGCTTCTGTAACAGGTCTATGAAGCGGGCCTCAGATTGCTGCTGGGCTTGTTGCTGAGCCTCCAGACTCTGTTGCAAAGTTGCGTTTGTCTGCTGCTGGGCTGCAAGGCTCTGTTGATGAGCTTGCTGCTGGGCTGCAAGGCTCTGTTGATGAGCTTGCTGCTGGGCTGCAAAGTTCTGTTGTTGAGCTGCAAGGCTATTTTGCAAACCTGCATTTGTCTGCTGTTGATTGGCATTTGCTAGAGCCAGCTGCTTCAGTATCTCCTCCATGCTGGCTTAAAAAAAAACTGCCTGCATTCTCCACCAACTGTGAGGGGGTTAGCTCGGCAGCGGGTGTGTGTGACCCCCGAGATGGGCTCCCCACACAAAAACAGGCCCAGCAAACGGTGGTTGTGGTTTATTTTCTATTTACAGTGACAAAAACACAGCAAAGCAAAAGAAACATAAACAAAATAAATCCTGGTCAACTTGACCTCTGACTAAACATACAGGTTTCCTAACTAACAACTGGGATCAGCCTAGTGCTGTCCTAGTCCCTAAGTCCCTGGTTTTAAATGTCCAAGCAAATAGCCACACAGGCTTTGTCTCACCGCACAGGGGTTCACTCTCCCTAGACAGTCCACACAGGTCTGGTTCCAGGCATGAGCTAACATCTAATGAAGCTGGGAGTTCTTATAGAGGCCTAAATGAGCTGACAAGCTTCAGCTGGTCTCATCAACTCCCTGTCTGCACGACGCCCCACACTCTCCCTAGACATATGAGTCATCCATGAGCCCACTAGCCTTATACAACTCTCCACCTAGTTGTATAAGTCGGCGTAAAGCCTGAATCTGGGCGAAATATATCTACCCCCCTGGATGCAACCAGGTGACTTTACCTTCCTGCTGTCACAATATATAAAGGCATTCACATATACCTCATATAGTACATAGAGTGTATATATACCTGGAGAGGAACCCAGATTGTGTGTGCTATTGTCAGGGCACGATCTGCAACAGAGGTGCTCAAAGACCTGGCATCTCTGCCAGTACCTTGCATGGCCGCAAGAATTTGCACTGGCGCATAACAAATGCAAAGGAGCATGTACAGATGCGTATTGGCGCACACATGCACACGGATGAACAAGTTGGCACACAGATGCGCACCAGACCACGCATGTGCACTGGTGCACAGTTATGCACGCCCCCAGCTTAGTTTGGCACCAAACGGCCTTAATAAGGATGCCAGTTAGTATCTGCAGCTGCTGGTTGATCTTTGACTCCTCCAGCGCGTTGTTCCTGTGATTTCCTTTGTTCCTGTGATTTCCTGTTACCGACTTCGCTTGTCCTGAATTTGTCTCCTGCCTGCCTCCTGACCTGACCTTGGCTTGATTAACGAATCTTCACTTCCTGCTCTCTTGTGTTTGACCCCGGCTATCCACCTGACCACGTCTGCTCTGAAACCCACCTGGCACCTGACTTTGGCTTTAAACTGCCTTCTCTCCAGTCTCTGTGCTACCAAAGACATGCTAAGTCTCACGGGTGCCATCTGTCTGCAGACACCCCTTCAGCACATCAGCTGTACTCCCGAGTTCCCCTGCAAGCATTCCAGCAGGCGACCCGTGCTACTTTGAGCCTGACCCCTCCTGTTTCACCTTCAGTTTAGTCTGGAACTTAGCCGCAAGGGAAGCCATCTCTCCATTGGGCACCAGCACCAGGCACGTGATAGCTATATGTCCACATCATAGCAAATCATGTACAACTATGAACAGAATATGTAGGTATGGACTTTTTGTGGACATATAGAAGAGAAACTGAGCGCCATAAAAACAACTTAAATATGTACCATTCAAAATCTATTACACAACATTAAAAAATACTTTCCACATAGGGGCTCACAACATGCAAATATTCTGATTCTGATGATGTCATTGTGACGAAATGCGTTCGGCGGAGTTTCCTTATGTCGCTTCCGCTCACGTACTTCTGGATTATGGAATGCAGATGAACATCATATGCCAGGGACATTATTGCATGCAAATTTAGCTTGTGTAATGCAAGCATCTGTTTAATGCAAGTAAATTTACACTGTTTTAATGTAATTTAAATAAATGCTTTTACGCTATGGGGACTTGCTTGGCTTTTATCTCCTTACTTATGCACGCATAACAGAGCAAAACTGAATAACATCCATCAATCCCAACAAGAAGGCAGTGGAGTCAGCCCAGGAAAAGATCACTGGGGTACACACACCACGCTTGCAAAGTTTATCTTCTGGTGAGTGTGGAAACATTTTCAGAATGTCTATGGAAGAAAGTTTTTTGAATTTGAAGCACTGAGCACTTTTTTAACACTGGGAGAAAAGCAAGGTGCGCCGAAAACATCATACATTCTTGTATGATGATTTAATGTTGTTCAGCACATTTTAAATTGATTTTGGATTCACACACACGGTAGCACCACATATATTTAAAAATGATTCTGATTACAGTTCACATGTGCACAAAGCAAGGTCCAAGAAGAAATGGATTGACTTGCCTGCACAGAGTCCTGACCTCAACCCGATAGAACACCTTTGGGATGAATTAGAGCGGAGACTATGAGCCAGGCCTTCTTGTCCAACATCAATGCCTGACCTCACAAATGCGCTTCTGGAAGAATGGTCAAACATTCCCATAGACACACTCCTAAACCTTGTGGACAGTCTTCCCAGAAGAGTTGAAGCTGTTATAGCTGCAAAGGGTGGGCCAACTCAATATTGAACCCTACGGACTAAGATTGTGATGCCATTAAAGTTCCCAATACTTTGGATAATATAGTGTATGTGTTCATCTGCTAATAAGTTTGGGAAATTAACCTCAGGACTACTCAATGGGACCCTTAGGGGGTGAGAGCGCTAGACGAGTGACCCCCTATGGTCAGTGTAGAGAGGGGAAGCAGCTCGGCACATGACCCAGAATATCATGGCTATGAATGTAGTAGTTCCAACCACTACAGTGGTTTCAGCTTCCCCAGTGGACCTTCAGGTATGAGACATTTATACAGTGCCAAGCTGCAACAATGTAAGCATGCAATAAAGATCATTCCTGGAGTTCAGCTTAAAGTGTAGTAGCACAGCCCTCAAAAAATTCCACTCACCTGCTCGCATTTTGTGAGTGGATTTTAAGGGCTGACGAGCGTGGGCTGCCTGGGAGCGGCGGGTTGTATGGGAGTCCTTCTCCCAGCGCTCGCGGAGGGGAAGAAAGAGGAGAGAGCTGGCTGGATGACTAAGAGCGCAAGGGACATCACTAGCAGGTTTAATTTCAATAGCAGAGTGTTCCCCGCACTCTCTGTCACACACAGCCCCGCCCCCTGGTCCCGGGGAATTTGATAGACAGATTACCTGTCCAATTCCGGGATGAGTGACGTGTATCAATGTTCCCCACCAAGGGGGCCGGGCTGTACGAGACGCAGAGCAGCCAGATGACAGCAATTGAAATCAAAGCTGTTCCAGTGATGTCCCTCTGCACTCTTATCATCCGGCCGGCAATGCCCTTCCTCTCCTCTGCTCCCCTGCATGATGCACACGGGTAGGCAGCATAATGGACACAGGTAGGCAGCATGATGGACATGGCTAGGCAGCATGGTGGACATCGTTAGGCAGCATGGCGGACACAGGCTGCATTGGTGGACACGGGCAGGCTGCATTGGTGGACACGGGCAGGTTGCATTGGTGGACATGGGTAGGCAGCATGATGGATACGGGAAGGCAGCATGATGGACACGTGTAGGCAGCATGGTGGACATGGGCAGGCTGTATTGGTGAACACGGGCAGGCTGCATTGGTTGACAGGGGCAGGCTGCATTGGTGGACACGGGCAGGCCGCATTGGTGGACACGGGCAGGCTGCATTGGTGGAAAAGGGAAGGCTGCATTGGTGGACATGGGTGAGGCTGCATTGGTGGACACTGTTAGAGGTTGCATTGGTGGACACGGGTGAGGCTGCACTGGTGAACATGGGTGAGGTTGCATTGGTGGACATGGGTAGGCTGCATTGATGGACAAGGGTGAGGCTGCATTGATGAGCACAGATGAGGCGGCATTGTTGGGCACGGATAAAGTTGCTTAATTCTGAATAAAACATTTAAGTGTCATTTCATGAGATAATTTATTAAGGGGGTGTTTAGGGGTGGAATTAGGGGTGGGGCAGGGTAGGGGTTGGGTGGGGCAACTGGTGGTGAGTAACCCTTGAGGCCTTGCTAGTAGCTCAGGACTTGAAATTTTGAGCCCTGTAGTAGCATAGTGTCCAAATCTCTTAAAACCCAACACATTTTACCCTAATTTTTTCCTCTCCTTTGGTAGGCGCAAACCAGACAAGATGGGAGCAGCTGAAAGCACTTTTGTGGCCTATTATTTGAGCCATTCCCAAACAAGCAACGACTTGCTGAAGTCCGTTCAAAGCCATTACCACATAATTTTAAGACAAATAATCACTTGCCAGATTAAATGTAGTTGTCGTGCGATTCCACATTTTCCTGTCAGGTTGTTTAAACTACACTGAAGGTCTTTAATGCATCGTGTGACTTGGAGGATGTCAAAACACTTATTGGCTGTTCTAAGCAAATTGTTTTGAAAACTCAATCACAACAAAGTCATGCGAATTTCAGAAGTTAAGTGATTAAAGATGGGGAAAGGCCGGGGATAACACATGACGACGGAAGACGCGGCATGGCACGGCTGAGCAGCCCGCCAAGAGACGTGCGAGAAGTAAAAACATTCCTTTCTTAAGATGGCCACAAAATTCCATCAAAACCGATCAATCAAGTGTGTAAGTGTTGAAATGATTTGAAGAATCCAACTTTTCCTGTCAAGAAATCCCCTGAATTGTGCCGTAAGAGCTCTTTCTCTTTAGATTCTCTTGCCTACCATATGGCCTGTGTTTTTCTCTTACCAGCTTTGCTTACATTATGAAACGGGAGAGAACAGCCAATCTGCACACTTTTCAAATGTCACTCAAGAAGCCGGTTAAAAGCATAACATGTTGGGCAAGGAAAAAAAAGGCAGGCGGCCGTGAATAACTGAACACACTTGATCTGCAATTTTCAAATGTGCGGGACGGCAAGGTTTAAAGGGGAACTCCAAGCAAACAGCTAAATACACAGATGAAATGCATACTGTATAAGGCCTCACGAAGATGGGCTTGAAAATACACGGGTCCAGATGCAGCTGGAGATATATGCTAAATGCAACAGGAAGCACAAAATGCTTTTCTATGACTGAATACACACTGGACATTCAGCAACCTCTAGATGCGTTGAGTTTTGCTGCATTTACATAAATAAGAAATGTGTGCATCCAGGTACTCTTAAAGAGGAAGTAAACTTCCATGTATTATTTGTACCTGAAGGTAAGCCTATAATACGGCTTGAATGTGTAAGGCCCCTTTCAAACTGGGGCGGGGAGGCGCGCTGGCGGTATAGCGGCGCTATTTTTAGCGCCGCTATACTGTCGTTTTTGCCGTGATATTCGGCCACTAGCGGTGCGGTTTTAACCCCCGCTAGCGGCCGAGAAAGGGTTAAAACCACCCGCAATGCGCTGCTGAAGCAGTGCATTGCGGGCGGTATAGCCGCGCTGTCCCATTAATTTCAATGGGCAGCAGCGGTAAAGGAGCGGTAAACACACCGCTTCTTCACCGCTCCAAAGATGCGGCTAGCAGGACTTTTGGAGCGGTCCTGCTAGCGTACCGCTTCAGTGTGAAAGCCTTCTGGCTTTCACATTGAAGACTGCAGGGCAGGATTTTTTTCAGGCGTTTTTCAGGCGCAATTTTTAGCGCCAAAACGCCTGAAAAATGAAAATGACATTGTTATTTTTACCTAAAAAATAACGAGACTTTACAATCACTTTAACCACTTAAGCCCCGGACCATTTGGTAGCTGAAGGACCAGAGGTGAATTCAGAATTTTGCACTGCGCTGCTTTAACTGTAAATTGTGCGGACATGCAATGTTGTACCCAAACAAAATTTGCGTCCTTTTCTTCCCACAAATAGAGCTTTCTTTTAATGGTAGTTGATTGCCTCTGCGATTTTTATTTTTTGCGATATAAACGGAAAAAGACCAAAAATTTTGAAAAAAAATGATATTTTCTACTTTTTGTTAAAAGAAAAATCGAATAAACTCAATTGTAGTCATACATTTAGGCCAAAATGTATTCAGCCACACGTTTTTAGTAAAAAAAATGTCAATAAGCGTATATTTATTGGTTTGCGCAAAAGTTATAGAGTTTACAAACTAGGGTACATTTTCTGAAATTTACACAGCTTTAAATTTATGACTGCCTATCTCATTTCTTGAGGTGCTAAAATGACAGGGCAGTACAAAACCCCCCCAAATGACCCCATTTTGGAAAGTAGACACCCCAAGGAAATTGCTGAGAGGCATGTTGAGCCCATTGAATTTTTTTTTTCTTGTCCCAAGTGATTGAATAATGACAAAAAAAAAAAAAAAAAATTACAAAAAGTTGTCACTAAATGATATATTGCTCACACATGCCATGGTTATATGTGGAATTGCACCCCAAAATACATTTTGCTGCTTCTCCTGAGTACGGGGATACCACATGTGTGGGACTTTTTGGGAGCCTAGCCGCGTACGGGACCCCGGAAACCAAGCACCGCCTTCAGGATTTCTAAGGGCGCAAATTTTTGATTTCACTCCTCACTACCTATCACAGTTTCGAAGGCCATAAAATGCCAAAATAGCACAAAACCCCCCCAAATGACCCCATTTTAGAAAGTAGACACCCCAAGGAAATTGCTGAGAGGCCTGTTGAGCCCATTGAATATATTTTTTTTTGTCCCAAGTGATTGAATAATGACAAAAAAAAAAAAAAATTACAAAAAGTTGTCACTAAATGATATATTGCTCACACATGCCATGGTTATATGTGGAATTACACCCCAAAATACATTTTTCTGCTTCTCCTGAGTACGGGGATACCACATGTGTGGGACTTTTTAGGAGCCTAGCCGCGTACGGGACCCCGAAAACCAAGCACCGCCTTCACGATTTCTAGGCACAAATTTTTGATTTCACTCCTCATTACCTATCACAGTTTCGAAGGCCATAAAATGCCAAAATCGCACAAAACCCCCCCAAATGACCCCATTTTGGAATATAGACACCCCAAGCTATTTGCTGAGAGGAATGGCAAGTATTTTACAGTTCTCATTTGTTTTTGAAAATGAAGAAAGAAAATATATATATATATATATTTTTTTTCAATTTTCAAAACTTTGTGACAAAAAGCGAGATCTGCAAAATACTCACAATACCTCTCAGCAAATAGCTTGGGGTGTCTACTTTCCAAAATGGGGTCATTTGGGGGGGTTTTGTGCTATCTGGGCATTCCATGGCCTCCGAAACTGTGATAGGCAGTGAGAAGTGAAATCAAAAATTTACACCCTTAGAAAGCCTGAAGGCGGTGCTTGGTTTTTGGGGTCCCGTACGTGGCTAGGCTCCCAAAAAGTCTCACACATGTGGTATCCCCGTACTCAGGAGAAGCAACAGAATGTATTTTGGGGTGTAATTCCACATATGCCCATGGCATGTTTGAGTAATATAACATTTAGTGACAACTTTGTGCAAAAAAAAAAAAAAAAATTGTCGTTTTTCCGCAACTTGTGTCAACATATAAAATATTCCATGGACTCGACATGCCTCTCAGTATATAGCTTGGGGTGTCTACTTTCCAAAATGGGGTCATTTGGGGGGGTTTTGAACTGTTCTGGCATTTTATACACAACATTAGGAAGCTTACATCCACTCTTCTAACCACTTGAAGACAAAGCCCTTTTTGACACTTTTTGTTTACATGAAAACATTTTTTTTTTGCAAGAAAATTATGTTGAACCCCCAAACATTATATATATTTTTAAAGCAAAGGCCCTACAGATTAAAATGGTGGGTGTTGCATTTTTTTTTCTACACAGTATTTGCGCAGCGATTTTTCAAACGCAATTTTTGGGTTAAAAAATACACTTTTTTTAATTTTAATGCACTAAAACACACTATATTGCCAAAATGTTTGATGAAATAAAAAAGATGATCTTAGGCCGAGTACATAGATACCAAACACGACATGCTTTAAAATTTCGCACAAACGCGCATTGGCGACAAACTACATACATTTTTAAAAGCCTTTAAAAGCCTTTACAGGTTACCCCAGTAGATTTACAGAGGAGGTCTACTGCTAAAATGATTGCCCTCGATCTGACCTTCGCGGTGATACCTCACATGCATGGTGCAATTGCTGTTTACATATGATGCCAGACCGACGCTTGTGTTCGCCATTGGGCAAGAGCAGGGCAGGACAGGGGTGCTTTTTTTTTTTCTTTTTTTTTTATTATTAATTTTGATTTTTTATTTTATTTTTAAATTGTTCCTTCCAAGTATTTTTTTTTTTTTATCATTTTTATTGTTATCTCAGGGAATGTAAATATCCCCTATGATAGCAATAGGTAGTGACAGGTACTCTTTTTTTTAAAAAACTGGGGTCTTCTAGACCCTAGATTTTTCCTCTGCCCTCAAAGCATCTGACCACACCAAGATCGGTGTGATAAAATGCTTTCCCAATTTCCCAATGGCGCTTTTTATATCCGGGGGGGGCATTCCCTCCCACTGCTTGTAAAAGCAGTCCAGAGGCTAATTAGCCACTAGGATTGCTTTTACATGAAAGCCGGCCGCAGGCTGAAAAGAATGATACCAAGATGATACCTAAACCCGCAGGCATCATTCTGGTATAAACATTCAAAGTCCAGCAACATACCAGTACGTTGCTGGTCCTTGTTGGACATGTATTGTAATCTTTTTTTTTCATGCAGCCAGTTGGCTGAACGAAAAAAGAGATTGATCGGTGGGTATGCCCACCATTAGAATACCGCCCTTCATCCACCCACTTCCAATGATGGGCATACACGCACCATTTATATATGCCGAAGCATGGGGGCATCCTCCCGCAAAAAAGTTATGACGCACACACATGGTCGGACTTTTCCACGGGCAAGCCTCCGTCGGAATTTCGACCGTATGTACGCGGCATAAGGAGCAAAATCGCTCCTCCGCCCCTGCTGCCCCAATGCTTCGGCATATTTGCTTTTTTTTTTTAACTGTGGTGGTGAAATCACCTCCTACAGCACTGGAGTCGCAGGGATCAGGCCTGTCTCTGCGAACGCTGCAGTTATGTGTGTTTTTGTTTTGTAAGTGACAGTGATCGATCGATACTGCACTTGGGTGGCCTGGGCTGGACGGAGGGGCAAAACGCAGGTGCCAGCAGGTATCTGGGCTGATCCCGCTAACACTGCGTTTTTGGGAACCCTAAACTGCTGGGGACGCTAGTATAGATCTGATCAGATCAGATATTGATCTGTTCAGATACTATACCACTAAGGGGGGTGTATGCTTCACGCGTGGGTGTTAGCATTACTGGCACTAACCTGACGCTGCCTGGGGTGTGACTCAGACCCTCTCTGACGCTAAAACCTAATTGATATCACCCGCCGGGCGATCAGGGGGTTAAACCTTTATTGGGTTATATACATGGCGGGTGCCCTGACACTATAAAAAGCAAACTAACTAACCAGCGTCACCCGTAACACTTATATGGTGATCACTGGTGAAAGGGTTAACTAGGGGCAATCAGGGGGTTAAAACCTTTATTAGATAATATATGGGGGTACCTGACGCTATAAAAACCTGCGGCGAACCTAAAAAAAATTACCAGCTACCGATCTGCATCACCGACACTAAGACAGCGTTTAGAAAAACGATCTCTTAGCGACAGTGGTGATGGGGGTGAAAGGGTTACCTGGGGGGCGATTAAGGGGGTTAAACCTTTATTAGATAATATATTGGGGTACCTGACGCTATAAAAACATGCGGCGAACCTAAAAAAAATTACTGGCTACCGATCTGCATCACCGACACTAAGACAGCGTTTAGAAAAACAATTGCTTAGCGACAGTGGTGATAGGGGGTGAAAGGGTTACCTGGGGGGCGATCAAGGGGGTTAAACCTTTATTAGATAATATATTGGGGGTACCTGACGCTATATAAAAACCTGCGGCGAACCTAAAAAAAATTACCGGCTACCGATCTGCATCACAGACACTAAGACAGCGTTTAGAAAAACGATCGCTTAGTGACAGTGGTGATAGGGGGTGAAAGGGTTACCTGGGGGGCGATCAAGGGGGTTAAACCTTTATTAGATAATATATTGGGGTACCTGACGCTATAAAAACATGCGGCGAACCTAAAAAAAATTACTGACTGCCGATCAGCATCACTGACGCTAAGACAGCGATCAGAAAAATGATCGCTTAGCGACAGTGGTGATAGGGGGTGAAAGGGTTATCTGGGGGGTGATCAGGGGGTTAAACCTTTATTAGGGGGGGGTTAGGGGGCTACACTGGACCTAAGACTAAACTTTGGTGACACTTTTACAGTCACAAATGTCACTGATTGCAGTGATCACTAAATAAATGGTCACTGCAATCAGGGGTGTCTGGGGGGGCCTGGGGGGGGGCGATTTATGTCCCTATGTGTCCTGGTGTCAGTGTAGTGTTGTGTGCACTGACCTGATGTCTTCTCTTGTACGGCGCTCGGTATATGTGAGCGCCGCACCAGAGATGACATCACTTCCTCCTGCTCCCTCTGTCTGACACAGACAGAGGGGGCATTTCCATTCGCCGGGAGCGATCGCGAGGGGGTGGCCAGAAACGAATGGCTGCCCCCTCATCCCGGAACGCTCCCGGACACTTAGCCACCGCTCACTGTATAGGAGGGGGGTCCGATTGGACCCCCCAACTATACAAAGGCAATCACGTATGCTCTACGTGATTGTGCCTGTCGGTGCCATTCTGCTGACGTATATATACAGTGAGCGGTCATTAAGTGGTTAAGGTAAGTCTTTCATAATTTGCTAGTATGCAATACATCCTGGGCCAATTCACACTTTAGTTGTCCACTGTTGAAGTGATTTTATGGTTTGCTTACAAAAAAAATATGGCCTCCCTCAGGTTAGTGTCATATTGTGCTAGTATGCAACAGCCTATACAATTTAGGCACGCTGTCACGCTGTCATTGCTGCCAGGGCTTCTATCTTCTTCACCTGGTCTTCCTTCTGGGTTTGAGCTGTTTGAATGGCTGAGCAGCGATGACATCACTCCCGTGCACGTGCATGGGGGCCACGATCGTGGCACAGTTCTCTGAGTGGACAGCACACTTAGTGTGCAGGCCATTCAGAACGCAGTGTGCATGGGCCAGTGGCATCACTGGCTGCTACAAATGTGAATATCTCCTAAACGAAGAAATGTCACCAGCACACCAAGGATTCCTCAAGAAGGGTCCAAAGCTTTATTTTATGGTCACATAGTACACATAAGGCAATGTTTCGGAGCCACGCAGGGCTATTCAGCAACAATGTCAAGGCCACTTGCCTGAGGAAGGGGCCCTGCGTGGCTCTGGAATGTTGCCTTATGTGTACTATGTGACGACCAGGAAAATAAAGCTTTGGACCCTTCATGAGAAATTCTTGGTGTGCTGGTGACATTTGTTTACTTGTATTGTCTACAATTCACAGCCTGTGGTCATTACAACACCTATTATTACCAAATAGCCATTCTCAGGAACGTGTGCATGAGGAATATTGTGTTTGGACTTATCTCCTTACGGTGCACGTTTTAGGAGATATTCATTGTACCTACAAGTAAGCCTTATTATAGGCTTACCTGTAGGTACATGCACAAAAACGGACTTTAATACTGCTTTAATGCATGCATGTTACAGCACACTGTAACAAGCTCTGCCTATTCATTATTACGTGTTAAAGCACACTACCAGAACATATGGCAAAATACTTGCTCTATGTGCTCTGCATTTGTGGTGCCATTCTTTGTTAATGGCAACCCAATGCATCACACAGTAGAGCCCAACACACACCACATTATGGTGCGTTGCATTTTTTTAAAAAGGGTCATGTGCATTTTTTTTATACATTTTATTGCATTGGCAGTTCATTCATTCATGTTGGTGTGTACATAACCCTGCTATTTTGGTTGTTTCAGAGTGGAACAACCAAAATAGCAGGGTTACGTACACACCAACATGGAAGCATTGTGGCAGTAAACAATGAGGTCTTAAAGCACCCATATGGCTGGGCATATAATGGATAAGGGATAAACATCTTGTACAGTGGACACAGTATATGTAATGATATCTAATGAGGAGAGCAAAAAAGAAAAACTGTTTCATATGTATAACAAACCTGAGGACTATATGGGTCCTGACTCCTGCTACTAGTCCAGAGAAGAGACAGCTGGAAATGTCAACAAGGAGGATGACAAGGAAACCACACTTTTTGGATTTTTTTTGGAGAGCCCCTATGCTGGTAGGTAAGTTTCTCTCTCTCCAATATAGCGTTATTGTGCACTTTTTAAATGTATATTTGATTTTATGGTACAGTGGTGTTTTTTGCAAATGTTCAATTGTTAAAAATGTTCAAATTTTATGCACATTATATGTAACAGCAGTATTTGCACTGTAAACATTTTTTATTTATATCAAGTGTGGGTGAACTTAAACTGTATCGCTATGCTGTGGTTCCTGTAGGCTTTGCGTGCGTGCGTGGGGGGGGGGGCTCCATGTCCATTTTGCTTGGGGCCCCCAAATTCCTTCAAACGGCCCTGCATAGATGTAAGGGGGCCCCTTCTGTTCGGAGCACCAATGTAAGGGAGTCCACTTGCACTGCACTGCCTTCTTTTTTTTCAATAAGAAAGCAGCTAATGGGGATTCCAATCTCCGACATCCCTGAAAAGTCTATCTGTGCCTCACCTCTTCCACTACTTCATGGTTATTGACAACATAACTTCTTCACAACAAAAAATTACAAGTTGCCTAGCTGCTATGTTGATCCAAACTCTTCAATACTCGCTGAGTCACTGACCTGGAATGACAATGTACATTGAGGGTTATGACTTTCTTTTGGCACCCCAACAAATCTTGCCAATGGATGTTAACCGCTTGCCGACCGCCGCACGACTTTTTACGTCGACAGAATGGCACGGCTGCGCAAATGGGCGTATATATACGTCCTAGGGTTGTCCCGATACCGATACTAGTATCGGTATCGGTACCGATACTGAGCATTTCCCCAAGTACTTGTACTCGGGGGAAATGCTCCGATGCTTCACCCGATACCTGGGCAGTCAGGGATGATCGGTGCGGCGAGGGGAAGTTTCAAGCACTGGTCTCCCTGTATACATTTCAATACAACTGACAGCTTCTCCCCCGGAGCCCCCCCCCCTTTCAGCTGCTTTAGCGAAATATATACAGCGGCGATCGGTGCTTCTAAACTCCCCCCAAAGCCGCACCGATCACCGCTGACTGTCCCTGTAACCCCCTCCGTGCTGTTGCTGCTGTCCTTCTTCATGATCTGTGTCCCGTGTCCTCCTCCGTGATGCTGCTCTCCCCCTTCGCATTCTGTGTCCCCCTCCATGCTGCTCTCCCCCTCCGGGTTCGTTGTCCCCTCCGTGCTGCTGTCCGCGCTCAGTGTCCCACTCCTGCTGCTCTCCCCCTCCGTGCTCCGTGTCCCCTCCATGTCCTCCTCCACTCCCTCTGTCCTCGATCTGTCAGGATGGAGAGCGGAGGTAGGAGCCGCTAAACCCGGCTCCTACCTTTTCTGAATGAACAGAGTCATCACTGACTCTGTCCATTCATATAACTGAAACATCGTAACCTGTGTTTACGATGCTTCAGTTTATGAATGGAGAGGAGCCTCCTGTCCATTCATTTTATCTGAGGCTGCAGAGAAAGGGACTGGGGGATCTGTGTCCCTAGTCCCTTTCTCTGTCTCAAAGGGGAGTTGTCAGGGGTCTGTTAAAAAAATGAATTGAAAAAAATAATAAAAATGTGAATAAAAAAAACACACTCACACAATCCAACCCCCCCCCCCCCCACCAAAAAAAAAAGAGAAGAAAGCACTGAAAAAAAAACATAACAAAAAATCGTAAAAAAAAAAAAAAATGTAAAAAAAAAATAAAAAAAAATACTGACACATGTGCCACTGTCACATGACATTGAAAAAAAAGTATCGGTAATCGGTAATCGGTATCGGCGAGTACTTGAAAAAAAGTATCGGTACTTGTACTCGGTCTTAAAAAAGTGGTATCGGGACAACCCTAATACGTCCCGTTTAATTTGCCGCCGTGTGGTCGCGTGCGCGCGAGCTGAAGAATGGGGACATCTCCCCGTTCTTCATAGTGACATGTCACTGATCGTCTGTTCCCTCTCATCGGGAACAGCGATCAGTGACGTGTCACTCGTAGCCATGCCCCCTAACAGTTAGAATCACTCCCTAGGACACACTTAACCCCTTCAGCGCCCCCTACGGGTTAACCCCTTCACTGCCAATTTCATTTTTACAGTAATCAGTGCATTTTTATAGCACTGATCGCTGTAAAAATTACAATGGTCCCAAAATGGTGTCATAGGTGTCCGATGTGTCCGCCATAATGTCACAGTCATGATAAAAATCGCTGATCGCCGCCATTACTAGTAAAAAAAAAAATATTAATAAAAATGCCATAAAACTATCCCCTATTTTGTAGACGCTATAACTTTTGCGCAAACCAATCAATAAACGCTTATTGTGATTTTTTTTCCCAAAAATATGTAGAAGAACACATATCGGCCTAAACCGAGGAAAAAAAAAAAATTTATATATTTTTTGGGGATCCATTATAGCAAAATTTTTTGGGGATCCATTATAGCAAAAAGTAAAAAATATTGAATTTTTTTCAAAATTGTCGCTCTATTTTTGTTTATAGCGCAAAAAATAAAAACCGCAGAGGTGATCAAATACCACTAAAGGAAAGCTCTATTTGTGGGAAAAAATGGACGTCAATTTTTTTGGGGAGCCACATCGCACGACCGTGAAATTGTCAGTTAAAGCGACTAGAAGGTTAGAGCTGGAAGGTTTTAGATCTGTCAGGTTTTTTGGTGCTGTGTTTCCCAGCTGGGGAGATTCACCTTCTCTGTTTGTCCTGGTGACCGTTGTTTCCGGTACAGACAGTTATGGGAATTTCAAAATGTTACAAAAGAAATGAGAGGGAATCTTCCAATGGGGACACCTGTTCGGGTGACAGTTGGCTAATAGGTGATATCCCCTCACTTGAGGGCTTTTCTCTAACCTTCTACTTGGGTCACCAAGCAGCAGCAATAAACAAAACAAAACAGAGTTTTAACCCCCACCCCCCCCTTAAAAGATTTTGGCTACATTTTAAGGACTGTTTCAAAGATCGCTAGATATGCTAGCATTCCAGTTTGCAACAAGCTGTTATCAAACAACAGAACATTCCAAAGCTATCCAATTTGTATATTTAGTTTGAAACAAATTAAGCTAGAAGGGGGTGTTAAACTGGTGGCCCTCCAGCTGTTGCCGAACTACAAGTCCCATGAGGCATTGCAAGGCTGACAGTTACAAGCATGACTCCCAAAGGCAGATCCATGATGGGACTTAGATGAATAAACCAGTAGGGATGGGGTCTGTAGCCTTCCATTTCTCCACCACCTCCCAATGAGCCCATCTAAAATTTTAATTTCCTTCATGATACAGAATTTTTGATTTATTTCTTGCATAGGGGAAATAATACCAGGATCGAGGAGTTTCTTGCAGTAATTTCTTGGAGTTAAGACAAAAGTGACATAGATTTGCTTTAGCTGCCAGCCTAACAGCATGCAGGAAAATGTTGAACATTAAAAGAGACTCATATACTTGGAACAGGTTAAAACATTATACTATTTAAATATTTTATTTAAAATATCAAGAGGTTCAGAATTGGATTAGCTATATCCATGCATCAGAAACACCTGGGGAAGTTTTACAAATTACTAACGTGTTAAAAGTAAACTGAAAAAAAAACCTCCTAAAATTTTGACAGAGGTCTCCCTTGCTTGTCAAATCACTGAGCCCAGATCCTGATAGTTCTGTCACTGGTAATGATATAAAGTGAGAGACGATGGGAGAAGGAGAGGAGGTTCTTAAACTGACAGCTTCTCCACTGACTACAGCATTAACCAAAAATAAAATTAAAATTAAATAGGAAATAGAGTTTAAAGTGTTACTAAACCCAGAAGCCTGCATTCACTATATCTGGTCTACCACAGTGCACAGAACATGGAAATGCAATTATTTTGGTAATAACTAAAAACTGCTAAATACCTTTTCTCATCAGCAGTATATAGCAGTCTTGTGACGTCTATCACTGTCTGGTTAAAGCTTGTAGGATGAGTTTACATTCTTCTCTGACTATCCTATACGGCTGCATGACCCTTGACCCTCTGTCTGGACAGTGCTGATTGGCCCTGTGCTGATCACATGCACTCTCCCAAAAAGAAAAAAAAATCTCTAGTAATAAACACCAAACCGAGCATGTGCAGAGTGCCCCCAGGAGATGGATTGGGAACAGTGGAAGAAGGGGGGGATCAGAGAAGACAGGATCAAACAGCCTTTTTACACAATACAGAGGATTAACCCCTTATGCCTCGTACACACGACCGGTTTGCCCATCTGGAAAACTGCCATGACAGCTTTTGGCCGGGAAAACCGGCCGTGTGTATGCTCCATCACAGTTTTCCCAACGAGAAAACTGCGGGGAAAAAAAGAGAACTTGTTCTCTTTTTTCCTGCCGGGATTCCCAGCGGTCTTTTTCCCGTCGTGAAAACCGTCGTGTGTATGCTTTCCTGAGGGGAAAAAAAACGTGCATGAGTGGAAGCATAGAGCGTCATTTTGTCAGCTCGTCGTAGTCTTTGACCTCACCGCGTTCCTGGCAGTCAAAAGTTCAGCGGTCTTTTGTGTGACCGTGTGTATGCAAGGCAGGCTTGAGAGGAATCCCGTCGGGAAAAGCGTTGTTTTTTTTTTTCTGCCGGGAAAACCGGTCGTGTGTACGAGGCATTAGGTTCCACAGTGAGTATAACAAGCATGCTTTACTGCATATACAGACTGATTTTACTGTTGTGGATTTAGTAACACTTTAATTTCTTCCCACAATGACTAGCTGAGTTTAAACTTTTATTTTAGAAGGGAAAAAAAAGTCATCTGATAGGTCACTATGTACAATGCGTGTTCTTTTGCTATAATTTTCTGTACTGCCAGATTTATAAATCGCCTCTTTGAGTGACAAAGAAGGCAGCCAGTAGCTTTAGTTGTAAGGATGAGCCGAGTTATTTAGCATCCAATATATCAAGCCCAGCTTTGCCAAGATTTTCTCAAAATGAAACAAAAATTTGGCAACACAGACCGCTTAGGATTTTTTGGGGAACAACAAAATCTTACAGCTTTGTTAGCAAACAAAGCCACCGGATTTAGTTTTTTTCCATGGCTCTAGCTGATGAACAACTTTGTTGAGTTACAAAACCATGTCGGTCGTCTTTCTCGATGTAATTGATGCACAGCTGGAAAGAAATTCTCTTGTTTAAAGTCATTGTAAATAAAAAAGTAAAACAAAATAAAAAAAAATGTAAACAGTTAAGGAAGCTTCTGTAACCCTCAGGAGCCACGTAAAGCCCTTTGCATCCCTGAAACCACAACAAACTCCTTAATTTGTCCTTCCACATTGACTTCAAACTGCTTCACCAAATTTTGCCAAAATTTCCTAATTTTCTGCAGTTTTGGCAAAGCAAAATTTATAAATGTCACTAATTCCTAGTGAAGAGCAGAACATGGAACTCTTCTAAGGTTTAAAATCCTCATCAACATAATACATAATACAACACATAAGTAAAAAAAAAAAAATCCAGAAATCTTATTCATTGTGGACTGTCCACCCTAAAATTCTATGTAGCGGGGTCCTCAAATTGATGGGATACACCTGGGGAATAGTGTGACCCAGGTGTATAATTGTGTTAGGGTTCAGACCCCTTTTTGTTTCATGGAGGATTGGAGGATGTAGTATTCTCCTTTGCCTGTGGGTGGCGGGGTACCCACAGGCTTCAGGTAGAATCATCTCCTGCAGTGCTCCCTGTTTTGTCCCTTCCCGGAGATGGTATGGCTGGGGCGGGGAACCCGCCGGGCCGTTGATGGGAGGAGATAAAAGGGGGAGACGCCCTTACCACGAGGTCTTGCGGAGAAGGAGGTCCTCGGAGGAGGAGGGTTGCGGTCCGCACCCAGGCCCCTTAGGCCTGGGTGCTGGAGATCCAGGAGTCTGGTCCAGGTGCCCATGGCCTGGTCCGGAGTCATGTTGGCGTCCATCCCAGGCACCTTTAGCCTGGGGTGAGGTACTATCGAGGAGGCCTGGGGCCCAGTACCTTCGACTGGGTCCCGCTAGGGTGGACTGTCCGAGGGTCCCTGAGCGGAGGGACTCGTATCTGAGGTGAGGAGGCCAGAGAGGTTACCCACTGGAGACCCGGAGCAGCACCAACCCGGTGACAGTGGGCCTCTGGGAACTCTCTTGGGAGGACACATCCCCCTGATAGGGGCCACAGCATATCGAAGAGGGCTCCATTGCTGTTCATAGGGGTTGCTGGAAGAGACCCCATCTTTCCTGTTCTGTAACAGCCGGATTGGCTTAGGCGCCGCTGGTCATAGTACAGTGGCATAGAACTTAAACTTTAGGAAGTGCCTCGATCTGCTCCCCCCACCGTTGGCAAGGTTATAGGTCCCAACCAGTTTGCTGCAAAAGAACTGTTTATTGTGCTTTGCGTATTGGAGTGTCAAATAAACAAGTGTTGGACCTTTCTCCGGTGTGTGAACTCCAGTTACTGGAAGCAAAGGGGAGGCTGGTGAGCTTGCAATTACAGACTCAGTGCATTCACAGAACACACCGGCCCGAGGAAACATCAGTAAGTGGCCTTCACCTCCCTACGACAATGGGGAGGACATGGGCCGTGGCGCATCTCACTCTCACAACCCAGGAACCCCTAGACATGAGTTGGTGTGTAACAGATAAAGATGGAGAGAGAGTGAGGCCGCTACACATGGGGGCTCGTGAGTCCGGGATAGAGTGTGTTCTAAAGATGGACTTGAGAATGTCTACATTTGAACTTTGCTGCCCAGAGGAGTTCCGAGCAGATCGGCCATATTACTGGCCAAAGTGCGTCCCTGCTCGGAGTTGTGGAAATGACCCTAACACGGGAAAGGCCCATGCGGAGGAGCGGAAAAAGGGAGAGGTCCAGCCGCGTGACGTACTGCACGTGGGGACTGTTAACGCACTGCGCCACGAGGCACCCCATGGCGACATCGTTCGTGGGCGGAGTCAAGAGGAAGCCCGCGAAAATGTACAGCTCATGGGAGGAGTCTGGCCAAGTGTGGGGATACACGTGGAGACTCCGGCGCGGGGTCAGTGCATGATGGAGCAGCAGATAGTCGGGATGACCTCAAGTGCCCCGTGGATTATGGTTCCTCACCCCACGAGAATGACTTCCTTTGCTGCCCCCATCACAGACACGGGGATAAGACTTAGGCCCCGAGGGCGGTTGGCTCTGTACACTTGCAGAGACACGGAGGCCCTCGGTGTGATCTGTCCCGGCTGCTCGGGACTGGTGGTCACCCTGAAGCCATTCGGGCGATGTGAGGAGTGCAGAGAATTCCTTTTTGAGGTCGAGTTGTCCACAGCAAGGCCCCGGGCCCTTCGCCTCAACCACCTCATGGGTACCGCTACTCCGGAAGGGGAGATCAAGGCCTTTGTCGAGGTTCCCGTGCGCGCTGACCAGGGCGATGGACTGCCCAACAGAGAAAAATCCGAGGATGCTGCCTCGGTCGCCACAAGTTCTCTGCTCCCACCCCCGAAGAGGAAAGTTGGCCTAGTACAGGCATCCTATGGACGTGGTCGAGCTTCACCCCGCTGCTTGCCTGGCCTGGATGGCGCCGGTCGAGAAGGAAGTCCCGGACATCCCAGTCCTCTACAAGGGTCAGGTGAGCCAGGGGCTGGGACTGTGGTGGTGGTTGGAGGTGTCGGGGGCCCATTGGAGGTGGAGCCCCCAGGGAGGATGATTCTGTGTCCACCGGAAGATATCTGCCTGCGGAGATGTATGACACCTCCGACCTAGAGTCGCTGTCTGACTGCGGAGATGATGGCGAGATAGACGAACTGTTCAGCCGCAAGGGCTGGGATAGAATGCCACTTCTTGCTTCCCGTGCGGTACGGGATTCACCTATGTACACAGGAGACAGCACACCTCGGGTGGAAGACCCGCAGCTTACGAGGGAACCTACCCCTCCACCGGTGTCCTCACCTACTGTTACCTCACCTGCTTTGATTGTGGGGACACCCCGCGCTTCTCTGAGAGCGCCGAAAGTCAGTTTCAGGGAGCTGGTAAAGGCACCTCGGCATCCGGAAGCTATTGTGCTGCCTGGAACTGGAGAGAAAGCCACTATGCCACCTTTGGCCCGCTTGCAGAGACTGTTTTGCCACAAAGTAGCTCGGGAATATGGGTGGGAGTACCCGTATCTGCCCCGGGACTTGCTGTTTGAGGTGGAAGTCTGGAGAGCAAGATGGTATGACGAGTTTGTGTGGGACAAGTTGAAGGTGCCTCATGCTCGCAGGTACCTGGAATGTGTGCCGGCAGTGTCTAAGAGGTTTGAGGACTGCAGAGCTGAATGGAAATTGGGGCGCCATATCCATGCTGACAAGATAGTCATTTGCAGAAGAGAAGGAGAAGATGTCGATTATTCGATAGAGGCATTTGACAAACACCTGAAACCCCTGTATCTGCCGGATCCAAAGTTTTACTTATAGGAGAAAAGAACTCCTGTTTATTTCCTTTGTGCACTTGAACTTTCTGGAAGAGCCATTCCCAGACACCCAGGACTGTGCCCTGCTTTTGTTTTTATTTGGGCTTTTCTTTTTCTCATTGGAGACTTGGGGCTGTTGTGTTTTTTTGTGTTTCCCCTTTTCTTCATGTGCCAAAGGCAAGGACATTTGGGAATAGTGGCAGAGTAGGGAAAAGCTGGAAGAACGAAGATTCGTTGAGTGTCATGACCGCGGCGCTGTCACCAGGTGGCAGTGTTGCGCAACAAATGTTTGAAAATGTTTCACACACACATCACCTTGCTTGTTGGAGTGAGTGGGTCTCTCGGCTGACGGGCCCACTCATGCCAAATGACACGAAATTATGTTAGGATGTTGTTTTTTTTCTTTCCCCTGCAGGAGAATCGTCAATCAAGATCATTGAGAGTGGGTGGCTCTTAGACAATGTGGGAGAGGGGTTGTGATTATGCAGATGTTTAAAGTGTTTTATGACATAAGTTGTTTTATATGTTCCCCATTCCCTGAGCAGGTCTTGGCACTTGGGAAAAATTTAGAGGAACTGCCTCAGGGGTTTCACTCCATGTCACCATTTTATGGGAGGCATGGGTGTGCACCTGACGCTGGGGACCAGCGTCCAATCACAGGGGGGAATGTGTAGCGGGGTCCTCAAATTGATGGGATACACCTGGGGAATAGTGTGACCCAGGTGTATAATTGTGTTAGGGTTCAGACCCCTTTTTGTTTCGTGGAGGATTGGAGGATGTAGTATTCTCCTTTGCCTGTGGGTGGCGGGGTACCCACAGGCTTCAGGTAGAATCATCTCCTGCAGTGCTCCCTGTTTTGTCCCTTCCCGGAGATGGTATGGCTGGGGCGGGGAACCCGCCGGGCCGTTGATGGGAGGAGATAAAAGGGGGAGACGCCCTTACCACGAGGTCTTGCGGAGAAGGAGGTCCTCGGAGGAGGAGGGTTGAGGTCCGCACCCAGGCCCCTTAGGCCTGGGTGCTGGAGATCCAGGAGTCTGGTCCAGGTGCCCATGGCCTGGTCCGAAGTCATGTTGGCGTCCATCCCAGGCACCTTTAGCCTGGGGTGAGGTACTATCGAGGAGGCCTGGGGCCCAGTACCTTCGACTGGGTCCCGCTAGGGTGGACTGTCCGAGGGTCCCTGAGCGGAGGGACTCGTATCTGAGGTGAGGAGGCCAGAGAGGTTACCCACTGGAGACCCGGAGCAGCACCAACCCGTGACAGTGGGCCTCTGGGAACTCTCTTGGGAGGACACATCCCCCTGATAGGGGCCACAGCGTATCGAAGAGGGCTCCATTGCTGTTCATAGGGGTTGCTGGAAGAGACCCCATCTTTCCTGTTCTGTAACAGCCGGATTGGCTTAGGCGCCGCTGGTCATAGTACAGTGGCATAGAACTTAAACTTTAGGAAGTGCCTCGATCTGCTCGCCCCACCGTTGGCAAGGTTATAGGTCCCAACCAGTTTGCTGCAAAAGAACTGTTTATTGTGCTTTGCGTAATCGAGTGTCAAATAAACAAGTGTTGGACCTTTCTCCGGTGTGTGAACTCCAGTTACTGGAAGCAAAGGGGAGGCTGGTGAGCTTGCAATTACAGACTCAGTGCATTCACAGAACACACCGGCCCGAGGAAACATCAGTAAGTGGCCTTCACCTCCCTACGACAATGGGGAGGACATGGGCCGTGGCGCATCTCACTCTCACAACCCAGGAACCCCTAGACATGAGTTGGTGTGTAACCGATAAAGATGGAGAGAGAGTGAGGCCGCTACATCTACTTCAGCTCACTATTTACATATAAAATTTAAAGCAGAAAAAAAAACATAAAAAACTATCTAATGTGTTCTTCTTGGTACAGAAAAAATAAAAATAAATAATATTAATATAAAATAATAAAATAAAGGCAAAAGTGTTTGCCTTTTTATTTATGACAAACAGGCGTATAGCGAGTTCTATATTGAAATGGCGCCTGCTCTCAGCTGATCAGTGTTATGAAATAAAATCACTAGCCTAATTTTTTCCACTAATCTGTTAGCCTTTTATAAACAAGAAATGACAGAAAACAGGAAGCGAACCCGGCAGCCCAAAGTTTAAGTGTTACCAGTGTGCTATCAACGATTACAGTTGACAACTTAATTACATTTTATTTATGAGCCATATAGGTGGTTCTCATTTGAGATCAGGACTTTGCTTGGTAATGTAATAACCACAGGTTGCAAGAGGCTAAACTGAGACCCATAAAGAAGAATTAGACACTCAACTAGTAGGGAATCCTTATAAAAGCACTGAGTGGAACCGACAAGTTAAAATGTGTTGAAATAAATACACAAGCTTGTCTTCCACAGTACAAACAGACGTGAACGGATAATTGCCTACGGGTCTGATTTATGAAGGCTTGAAATCAAGAAAAATAAAGGTGTCGCCTATTGCGGCCAATGAGAATTCAGGTTTCATTTGCTGAATGGAACGTTGAATATGGTTGGTCACTTTCTACGGCCAACGGGCTTAATTTATTGGCTTGCATTGTCATCAATAGCTTTTATTTATTTATTTTCACAATATAATTTTTGTTGAAAAGGTTTTTGAAAGTATACAATTTTACACAAGGTAAGTATAATGTAGAATAAAAGGTTCAAACAGAGTTATATACTTGGTAGTAGGTCTGGGAGACCAGAGGTGAGGGTAAACAAATGGGGGGGGGGGTATTATAAAACATAAAGACTATTCAATAACAAATAGTAATTGTGGGGGTCATCAACAAACAATAGTAAATAGCATGGCAAAATTAATGGAACAAAAAAGAGGGTTAAATGATAAACTAAACTAAAATTAAAATATAAAGTATTAATTCAAAACATAACAATAGGTAAGTCTAAGCAGATCGGTCAGAATACAGTAAAAAGTCATAATGAGATTTGGGAGCAATTAATGATATGGATAGAAGAGAGTGGATCTTTCCTCATGTGCCCATAATGTGTTTATAATCATCTGAAAATCTAAATGAAACCCAGGTGTTCCAAATCTTTTGGTAATATTCTAAACGGTCATATGCAATGGCCATAGTCTCTTCCATAGCATGGAAATTATTGATCTCCGAAATCCAGTCTTTGGTAGAGGGGGTATATGAAGCTCTGGGGATCAGGATTTTTGATGCGTTAAGTGGGTGCCTGACTAGAGAGCTTTTATAGAGGTGTATAGGTGGTGCAGAAATGTTAAGGTCCCTGTTATCTTTTTTGTCAGCTCTCCTACCCTTTTCCAGAATTTGGAGATTAAGGAGCATTGCCTGATAGGTAACATGGAACCTATGTCGTTTTTACATCTCCAGCAGAAGTCTGTTTTTTGCGGATACCAAGAGTGTAACTTATCCAGTGTGACGTAGCCTTTATATGATTAGTAAAAAAAAATATAATTTTTTTTGCACATTTTTATCAGTTTTGATTTTATTTAAAGGGCAGTCCCCACAAAAATATTAAAATTGATATACAATATTATTATGGAAATATCTAGGCATTAAAGCGGTACTCAACTCCCCACCCCCCTGTTTTTGCCCACTTATCTGAAATGCTTTAGTGCTCTTCAAAACACATACTCACCTACACAGTGAATCCAGCATTGTTCCACTGCGACACACTATTTGGGTGCCAGACATTGGGCCCTGCACCGCCATCTTGTTCCTCTACACCTCTTCTGGTTGCTGGCAGTTAGTGATGAGCCGAACACCCCCGGGTTCAGTTCGCACCAGAACCCGCGAACGGACCGAAAGTTCGTACGAACATTAGAACCCTATTAAATACAATGGATGCGAACGTTCGAATTCTAAAGTGCTAATTATAACAACTATTATGCATGTTATTGTCCTAAAAAGGGTTTGGGAACCCGGGTTCTGCACCAGGGGACATGTATCAATGCAAAAAGAAGTTTTAAAAACGGTCGTTTTTCGGGAGCAGTCATTTTAATGATGCATAAAGTGAAAAAAAAAAGTCAAATATTCCTTTAAATATCGTACCTGGGGGGTGTCTAAAGTATGCCTGTGAAGTGCCACGTGTTTCCCGTGTTTAGAACTGTCCCTGCACAAAATGACACTTCTAAAGGAAAAAAAAGCCATTTAAAACTTCTTGCGGCTTTAATGTAATGTCTGGTCCCGGTAATATGGATGAAAATCTTTAAGAAAAATGGCATAGCTACCCCATGACCCCCCCCCCCTACCCCAGCCCATTACCAGCCCCTTTGGGTCTTGTATGGATATTAAGGGGAACCCCGCACATAAAATAAAAAAGGCCCTATATACTCTGAACAGCCGTATACAGGCGGTGCATACAAGACAGGGACTGTAGGTTTGTTCTTATGTAGAATGTGTTTGTAATTTTGAACAGGTACATTGTTGAACTGTAGCTCCAGCCCAAAAATCTATTTTTAAACTTTTTGGGAAACATAGGTAAGGGTTATCACCCCTGTAACATTTGTTTTGCTGTCTGTGCCCCTGTTCAGAACATTTCACCTCACTTTCCGTCCCAATGACAACTGTTTTTGAAATGTGGTGTTTTTCTTGAAACAAGGATTGCTGATAAAGCATCAGTACAGAGGAGACACCTTTCTCCCATATTTATTCTTACAGGAGAGAATTTTCCTTCCTAGGGGTAGATTTCCTCTCACTTCCTGTTGTCTTCTTTCGTTTGCAAGTAGGAGTCGTTTGTAAGTTGGATGTTTGAAAGTAGGGACCTGCCCTATATACTCTGCAGAAATAGGCCCCTTAGTTGTTGGTGTTGGCACAACACTGTAAGCACTCACAGTTACTCTTGGTTGGTGCTGGAATGCCCTGCTGTCAACTATTATATCAGGAATTTTAATTACATATAATTGTTGAACAGTGGTAGTAAAAATTGGGGCTTTGATGGTGGTGCTGGTGCCACAACACTGTAAGCCCTGACAGTTACTCTTGGTGGGTGCAGCAATGGGCCCTGCTGTGAATTATTAGATCAAGAATTGTAATTGCATGCCCCTGTTGAACAGGGGCTGAAAAATTGGGCTTTTCGTGGTGGTGGTGGTGGTGGTGGTGTTGCCACAACACTGTAAGCCCTCAGAGTTACTCTTGGTGGGTGCAGGAATGGGCCCTGCTGTGAATTATTAGATCAAGAATTGTAATTACATGCCCCTTTTGAACAGTGGCTGAAAAATTGGGCCTTTCGTGGTGGTGGTGGTGGTGGTGGTGGCGTTGCCACAACACTGTAAGCCCTCAGACTTACTCTTGGTGGGTGCAGGAATGGGCCCTGCTGTGAATTATTACATCAAGAATTGTAATTGCATGCCCCTGTTAAACAGGGGCTGAAAAATTGGGCCTTAGGCACTGGTGGCACAACACTACAACCCCTCACAGATACTGTACTTGGAGCACAGCAATGAGCCCTGTTGCAAAGTATTGCTTCAAAAATTGTAATGACACGCCCCTGTTAAACAGGGGCTGAAAAATTGGGCCTTAGGCACTGGTGGCACAACACTACAACCCCTCACAGATACTGTACTTGGAGCACAGCAATGAGCCCTATGGCAAATTATTGCTAAAAAAATTGTAAGTACACGCCCCTGTAAAACAGGGGCTGAAAAATTGGGCCTTAGCCACTGGTGGCGGCACCCATAAACAAAAATGATCTTCCAAGCTATCATCATCAATCGTATCATTGAGGACTCGGAGGAGGAGGATAGCCAGTCAACATAACAGCACAGGCACTCAGCATCAGCATCAGTCTTGAAGGGACGTGACATGTTAAAATCAATTAGTCTGTTATATCAGCATCAGGTGTGTGGTAGCTGGTGGTGATCCAAGACTGGTTCATCTTGATGAAAGTCAGTCGATCAACCGAGTCGGTGGACAGGCGCACCCTGTGATCCGTGACAAATCCTCCAGCAGCACTGAATGTGCGTTCCGAAAGAACGCTGGATGCAGGACAGGCCAGTAGCTCAATTGCATACTGTGCAAGCTCTGGCCAGTGATCCATCCTCAAGACCCAGTAAGCCAGAGGATTTTCGGTGGGGAAGGTGTCCAAGTCTGACCTTGCCCCTAGATATTCCTGCACCATGTTTATCAGACGCTGGCGATGGTTGCTGGAACCAATCATACTTTGGGGCTGCGGACTAAAGAATTGTCTGAACGCATCGGTCAGACGGCCACCTTCCCCACCGCTCCTTCTTTGACTGGCCGAAGCCTCAGCAACTCGTTGTCCTGGACCAGGAGTTTGTAACCTCCCAGTCTCTGGGAACGCGTTGCACAGACCTTTCTGCAAGGCCTCCCGGAGTTGTCTCATCCTCTGCTCCCTCTGCGACGGTAACATAAGGTCCGCAACCTTACCCTTGTACCGTGGATCAAGGAGAGTGGCCAGCCAGTAATGGTCCCTCTCCTTGATCCGAAGAATACGAGGATCCTTCCGCAGACTTTGCAGGATCAGGGAGGCCATGCAGCGTAGGTTTGCTGAGGCATTCGCTCCGGAGTCCTCTGGGTCACTAAGGACGACATGATCCGCAGTCACCTCCTCCCAGCCACGTACAAGTCCACTGGTTTCTTGGGACTGTAAATCATCCCTAAAAGACTGCTGCTGATGATGCTGAGTGCCAGCCTCCACCTCCATGCTGACACAATCCTCCTCCTCCTCCTCCTCCTCCTCCTCTTCCTCTTCCTGTGCGATGGGTGGGACAGAAGGAACACTGTCTGGGTAAAGGGGGCCTTGAGAGGCAAGGAAGTTCTCCTCTTCCTGCCTCTGTTCTGCCTCAAGTGCCCTGTCCATTATTCCACGCAGCGTGTGCTCCAACAGGTGGACAAGAGGTACAGTGTCACTGATGCATGCACTGTCACTGCTCACCATCCTCGTGGCCTCCTCAAATGGTGCCAGGACAGTGCATGCATCCCTGATCATGCCCCACTGGCGTGGAGAAAAAAAACCAAGCTCCCCTGACCCTGTCCTGGTGCCGTAGTCGCACAGGTACTCATTGATGGCCCTCTGCTGCGTGTGCAGCCGCTGCAGCATGGCCAACGTTGAGTTCCACCTGGTGGGCATGTCACATATAAGGCGGTTCTTGGGCAGGTTCAACTCCTTTTGCAGCTCAGCCAGGCGAGCACTGGCATTATAAGATCTGCGGAAATGCACACAGACTTTCCTGGCCTGCCTCAGGACATCCTGTAAGCCCGGGTACCTGCCCAAGAACCGCTGCACCACCAGGTTAAGGACGTGAGCCACACAGGGCACATGGGTCAGTTGTCCCTGTCGGAGGGCGGAGAGGAGGTTGGTGCCATTGTCGCAAACCACCATTCCTGGCTTAAGCTGGCGTGGCGTCAACCACCTCTCGGCCTGGCCCTGCAGAGCAGACAGGACCTCTGCCCCAGTGTGGCTTCTGTCCCCCAAACACACCAGCGCAAGCACGGCATGGCATCTTTTTGCCTGCGTACTTGCGTAGCCCCGTGAACGGCTACGGAGCACCGCTGGTTCATAGGACAAACCACAGGAAGAGGCCATGGAGGAAGAAGAAGAGGAGGGGGTGGAGGAGAGAGGTGTGTCACAACCAGTAGTAGCATTTTGGAGGCGTGGCGGTGGGACAACCTCCAACACTACTGCACCTTGTCCTGCATCCTTCCCAGCTGCCAAAAGAGTGACTCAATGGGCCGTGAAAGAAAGGTAACGTCCCTGTCCATGCCTGCTGGACCATGAGTCAGCGGTAATATGCACCTTACCACTGACCGCCCTGTCCAGCGAGGCCAAGACATTGCCTTCCACATGCCGGTAGAGAGCCGGAATAGCCTTCCGTGAGAAAAAGTGGCGTTTGGGAACCTGCCACTGAGGAACCGCACATTGCACAAACTCACGGAAGGGGGCCGAGTCTACCAACTGAAAAGGCAGCAGTTGAAGCGCTAGCAATTTAGCCAAGCTAGCATTCAACCGCTGGGCATGTGGATGGCTGGGAGTGAACTTCTTTCGACGGTCCAGCAGCTGGGGCAGGGAAATTTGCCTGCTAGAATCGGACGTCGGTGTACTGCTAGCAGAGTGGCCGCAAGTACTTGGCTGTGACACACCTAATTCTACACCTTCATTCCTCTCAGTGCATGTTTCAGAGAGGACTGAAGTTATAGTGGGGTTGGAGATCCCAGCTGATGCGGTGCAAGGAGAGGTCCGCTTTGTTCTTTGGTGTGGGTCTTTGAGGTAGGCTTGCCAACGAGCTGCATGGCAGGTCAACATATGTCTGGTCAGGCATGTGGTACCCAAGCGGCTGATGTTTTGGCCACGCGATATACGCTTGAGACATATGTTGCAAACAGCAGCTGTGCGATCTGATGCACTAGCCTCAAAAAAGGCCCACACCAAGGAACTTTTTGAATGACGGGCAGAGGCAGCGCCCTGCACAGGCGGAGCTCTGCGGTGTGATTCCGTCGGTGTACTGCCCTTACGCTGGCCACCAAAGGGCATCCTGTCTCGTTGGAGATGTGCCTCCTCCTCATCCTCCTCCTCCTCTCTCCTATTAGGCACCCACGTGGAGTCAGTGACCTCATCATCCCCTCCCTCCTCATCACTGGAGCCAATCTGGCAGTATGCTGCAGCTGCTGGAACATGACTGCCAGATTGGTGTCCTTCTTGAGCATCCCCTCTGTCTGCTCTCACGCTACTGCCTTCCTGTAGCTGGGTTTCATCATCAGACCCTTCGAAACGCTGGGCATCCTCCTGGAGCATGTACCCAACACTGTGCTCAAACAGTTCGGGGGACTCCTCAGGAGGAGGACGTGGTGGGTCTAGGGAAGGAGTGACTGATGATGAGTCTGACATTGATACCAGGGAAGAGGACGCTTTGGCAGCTGCTTTGCCAGTACCCTGAGCCTGGGTGAGAGAGGATGAGGAGGAGGAGGAGGGCTTGGTCATCCACTCTACCAAGTCTTCGGCATGATGTGGCTCAACATGTCCAGCTGCGGAAAAGAAGGACAAGCGTGTCCCATGGCCATGTGCTGATGACAATGCACCGCGTCCACGACCAGCACTGTTGCCCCCAGACACAGAGCCTGCTTGCCCTCTTTTATTGCCTCCTGACTGTCTGCCTCTCCTTGTTTGCCTTCCAGACATTCTAATAGATGGCCTGCAGGGAGATGGGAAAAAAGCAATAAGGGCTACCTTCAGGTGTCCTTCTCTGTCCCTTGAAACAAGGACTTGCACAGTGAAAGAAACTGACACTCTCCCTACCTACAGTTTTCTGTCCCTAGAAAAAATGTTTTTTTTAAGCACAATGTAGCACAAGGAGAATTCACTCACTGTCCTTCCAGGTCCCTAGAAACAAGGACTTGCACAGTGAAAGAAACTGACACTCTCCCTACCTACAGTTTTCTGTCCCTAGAAAAAATGTTTTTTTTAAGCACAATATAGCACAAGGAGAATTCACTCACTGTCCTTCCAGGTCCCTAGAAACAAGGACTTGCACAGTGAAAGAAACTGACACTCTCCCTACCTACAGTTTTCTGTCCCTAGAAAAAATGTTTTTTTTAAGCACAATATAGCACAAGGAGAATTCACGCACTGTCCTTCCAGGTCCCTAGAAACAAGGACTTGCACAGTGAAAGAAACTGACACTCTCCCTACCTACAGTTTTCTGTCCCTAGAAAAAATGTTTTTTTTAAGCACAATATAGCACAAGGAGAATTCACTCACTGTCCTTCCAGGTCCCTAGAAACAAGGACTTGCACAGTGAAAGAAACTGACACTCTCCCTACCTACAGTTTTCTGTCCCTAGAAAAAATGTTTTTTTTAAGCACAATATAGCACAAGGAGAATTCACTCACTGTCCTTCCAGGTCCCTGGAAACAAGGACTTGCACAGTGAAAGAAACTGACACTCTCCCTACCTACAGTTTTCTGTCCCTAGAAAAAATGTTTTTTTTAAGCACAATATAGCACAAGGAGAATTCACTCACTGTCCTTCCAGGTCCCTAGAAACAAGGACTTGCACAGTGAAAGAAACTGACACTCTCCCTACCTACAGTTTTCTGTCCCTAGAAAAAATGTTTTTTTTAAGCACACTATAGCACAAGGAGAATTCACTCACTGTCCTTCCCAGTCCCTAGAAACAAGGACTTGCACAGTGAAAGAAACTGACACTCTCCCTACCTACAGTTTTCTGTCCCTAGAAAAAATGTTTTTTTAAGCACACTATAGCACAAGGAGAATTCACTCACTGTCCTTCCCAGTCCCTAGAAACAAGGACTTGCACAGTGAAAGAAACTGACACTCTCCCTACCTACAGTTTTCTGTCCCTAGAAAAAATGTTTTTTTTAAGCACAATATAGCACAAGGAGAATTCACTCACTGTCCTTCCAGGTCCCTGGAAACAAGGACTTGCACAGTGAAAGAAACTGACACTCTCCCTACCTACAGTTTTCTGTCCCTAGAAAAAATGTTTTTTTTAAGCACACTATAGCACAAGGAGAATTCACTCACTGTCCTTCCAGGTCCCTGGAAACAAGGACTTGCACAGTGAAAGAAACTGACACTCTCCCTACCTAGAGTTTTCTGTCCCTAGAAAAAATGTTTTTTTTAAGCACACTATAGCACAAGGAGCATTCACTCACTGTCCTTCCAGGTCCCTGGAAACAAGGACTTGCACAGTGAAAGAAACTGACACTCTCCCTACCTACAGTTTTCTGTCCCTAGAAAAAATGTTTTTTTTAAGCACAATATAGCACAAGGAGAATTCACTCACTGTCCTTCCAGGTCCCTAGAAACAAGGACTTGCACAGTGAAAGAAACTGACACTCTCCCTACCTACAGTTTTCTGTCCCTAGAAAAAATGTTTTTTTTAAGCACAATATAGCACAAGGAGAATTCACTCACTGTCCTTCCAGGTCCCTGGAAACAAGGACTTGCACAGTGAAAGAAACTGACACTCTCCCTACCTACAGTTTTCTGTCCCTAGAAAAAATGTTTTTTTTAAGCACAATATAGCACAAGGAGAATTCACTCACTGTCCTTCCAGGTCCCTAGAAACAAGGACTTGCACAGTGAAAGAAACTGACACTCTCCCTACCTACAGTTTTCTGTCCCTAGAAAAAATGTTTTTTTTAAGCACAATATAGCACAAGGAGAATTCACTCACTGTCCTTCCAGGTCCCTAGAAACAAGGACTTGCACAGTGAAAGAAACTGACACTCTCCCTACCTACAGTTTTCTGTCCCTAGAAAAAATGTTTTTTTTTAAGCACAATATAGCACAAGGAGAATTCACTCACTGTCCTTCCAGGTCCCTGGAAACAAGGACTTGCACAGTGAAAGAAACTGACACTCTCCCTACCTACAGTTTTCTGTCCCTAGAAAAAATGTTTTTTTTAAGCACAATATAGCACAAGGAGAATTCACTCACTGTCCTTCCAGGTCCCTAGAAACAAGGACTTGCACAGTGAAAGAAACTGACACTCTCCCTACCTACAGTTTTCTGTCCCTAGAAAAAATGTTTTTTTTAAGCACACTATAGCACAAGGAGAATTCACTCACTGTCCTTCCCAGTCCCTAGAAACAAGGACTTGCACAGTGAAAGAAACTGACACTCTCCCTACCTACAGTTTTCTGTCCCTAGAAAAAATGTTTTTTTTAAGCACAGTATAGCACAAGGAGAATTCACTCACTGTCCTTCCAGGTCCCTGGAAACAAGGACTTGCACAGTGAAAGAAACTGACACTCTCCCTACCTACAGTTTTCTGTCCCTAGAAAAAATGTTTTTTTTAAGCACACTATAGCACAAGGAGAATTCACTCACTGTCCTTCCAGGTCCCTGGAAACAAGGACTTGCACAGTGAAAGAAACTGACACTCTCCCTACCTAGAGTTTTCTGTCCCTAGAAAAAATGTTTTTTTTAAGCACACTATAGCACAAGGAGCATTCACTCACTGTCCTTCCAGGTCCCTGGAAACAAGGACTTGCACAGTGAAAGAAACTGACACTCTCCCTACCTACAGTTTTCTGTCCCTAGAAAAAATGTTTTTTTTAAGCACAATATAGCACAAGGAGAATTCACTCACTGTCCTTCCAGGTCCCTGGAAACAAGGACTTGCACAGTGAAAGAAACTGACACTCTCCCTACCTACAGTTTTCTGTCCCTAGAAAAAATGTTTTTTTTAAGCACAATATAGCACAAGGAGAATTCACTCACTGTCCTTCCAGGTCCCTGGAAACAAGGACTTGCACAGTGAAAGAAACTGACACTCTCCCTACCTACAGTTTTCTGTCCCTAGAAAAAAAGTTTTTTTTAAGCACAATATAGCACAAGGAGAATTCACTTACTGTCCTTCCAGGTCCCTAGAAACAAGGACTTGCACAGTGAAAGAAACTGGCACTCTCCCTACCTACAGTTTTCTGTCCCTAGAAAAAATGTTTTTTTTAAGCACAATATAGCACAAGGAGAATTCACTCACTGTCCTTCCAGGTCCCTGGAAACAAGGACTTGCACAGTGAAAGAAACTGACACTCTCCCTACCTACAGTTTTCTGTCCCTAGAAAAAATGTTTTTTTTAAGCACAATATAGCACAAGGAGAATTCACTCACTGTCCTTCCAGGTCCCTAGAAACAAGGACTTGCACAGTGAAAGAAACTGACACTCTCCCTACCTACAGTTTTCTGTCCCTAGAAAAAATGTTTTTTTTAAGCACACTATAGCACAAGCACAAAACACACTGACACTCTCCCTACCTATCCTTCTCTTTCCCTAAACTAAAGGAATCCAGGTTAAGCAAGAAAGAAATAAAAGTCACTGTCCCTGCCTATGCTGCTCTATCCCTGCTCCGGAACACACTACACTAGGCCGCCGTGCTGGCGGCCTTTTATAGTGTGGGGCGTGTACTAAACACCCTCAGCAATAATTGGCCACAGGCATCCTGCCTGTGGCCAATCATTGCTCTCCTCGCTGCCGGCGCTGTGATTGGCCAAGCATGCGGGGTCACAGTGCATGCTTGGCCAATCACAGCGCCTGGATGACACTGCGATGGCGTAGTGCATTGTGGGCCGTTCGCGTCACTCGAATTTGGCGCGAACGGCCCAAATCGTTCGATCTTCGTCGAACGATCGAACAGCCGATGTTCGAGTCGAACGTATGTTCGACTCGAACACGAAGCTCATCCCTACTGGCAGTCAACTCTGATGACACGCTGGACCTGCCCCGAAAGTGCGCTCTTGTAAAGGTGGAGGCATACATCAACTACTGGAACATCAGCTGCAATGTCCTAGCAACACAGCAGGACAAGTGAACGGCAGCTATGAGGCCTCGTACACACGGCCGAGATTCTCATTGAAAAAAACATGTCGTTTTTTTCGACGAGATTCTTGGACAAGAAACTTGTCCCAGCCGAGTGTACACACGCTCGTTTCAAAGAACCCGCGGTTCTTTGAATGGAGCGTACGCGGTGACGTCATTGACTACGACGAGCATGCGCTCGTCACATTCGATGCCGTCGCCGCCATCTTGGTATACCCTACCTATGCCTAGGAAGCTACCGCGCATGCGTCAAATTCATTTCGAACATGCGCGGGCTTCCGGGAGGACAGGTAAGTGTACACACACTCACTTTTCTCGTCGAGAAACATGCCGAGGAGAATCTCGACGAGAAAATAGAGAGCAGGTTCTCTATTTTCTCGTTGAGGTTTCTTGTCGGTTTTCTCGACGAGAAACCCGATAGCCGCGTACACACGACCGATTTACTCGGCAAGACCTCTCTGCCAGCAAGTTTCTTGCTGGTTCTTGCCGAGAAAATCGGCCGTGTGTACGAGGCCTGAGAGTTTTTTGGGCAGGCTATGTAAGGTGCAAAAATTCCTTACAGTGATAGCACGCACATTGTTCAATATTGTCCACATCAACATCAGTCTGTTTTTCCTACATTCCTTTAACAGTATAGGCAGTTTTTTTTTTTTTTTTTAGGTGAAAAGGTGAACTTACCCATTAAAAGGTATTTAAAATAGAATTTTTTTTTTTTTTTTTTGGAGTGGGATTTTTTTAAATCCCTGACAGGTTTTGGCTTTAGGTAAGCTTTAAAGTGTATGTAAACAATGATCTTCTCTTATTTGTTCCTTTATGGTTTATTAAATGTATCATTGAACATATTTGTATTATCTGTTCAGTTCTGTTCTGCCAGAAATTCAGAGCTGTCCTGTGTCCCCTGCACACTTCCTGTGTTATCTCAGGGAGAGTATTTATCCATCCCAATCCTTATCTTGGGACAATAGAATGCTTGGCCTTTATGTTGTGTAGTTGGAAGGGTTGGTGGCCATTTCTGGCAGATCAAGAGGCATTATTCTATACTTGCAGGGTCTTTACAGGGATACAACATGAGGAAATGTTCATGTTTTGCATAGATGTACTGCACTATTTTTGCCAGGACATACACTTTAACATGAAAAGTATCACTTTATACTAGTTCCACAATGCCTTGAAAAAGTATTCATACCCCTTGAAATTTTCCACACTTTGTCATGTTACAACCAAAAACATAAATGTATTTTATTGGGATTTTATGGTGATAGACTAACACAAAGTTGCACACAATTGTGAAGTGGAAGGAAAATGATAAATGGTTTTAAAATATTTTACAAATAAATATGTGAAAAGTGTGGTGTGCATTTGTATTCAGCCCCCCTGAGTCAATACAGTGGAACCTCGGATTATGAGTATAATCCGTTCCAGGAGAATGCTCGTAATCCAAAGTACTCGCATATCAAAGCGAGTTTCCCCATTGAAGTCAATGGAAACTAAAACAATTTGTTCCGCATTGACTTCAATGGCATGCAATACTGCATGCGGCCAGAGGCGGGGGGCATGGGAGAGCCTCGGAAATGGCCGTAAAGGCCTAAGGACAGTTCGGCTGACCTTGGCAAGCCTCGGAAAGACTCCGTTCCCGAGCCTTTCCGAAGTTTGCCGAGGTCAGCCGGGCTGTCCTCGGGCCTTTCCGTGCATTTACGAACGGCGCCGATCGGCTCCGGTGCCCCCCCACCTCAGGCCAAACGCGGTACTGCACGCCGCTTTGGCCTGAATCCTGCCCGTTTTGCGAGACAACACTTGAAAACCGAGTTAGGATATTTTAAAATACAGTGCTAGTATTGCGAAACGCTTGTTAACTGCGTTACTCGCAATCTGAGGTTCCACTGTACTTTGTAGAACCACCTTTCACTGCAATTACAACTGCAAGTCTTTTTGGGATGTCTCTACCAGCTTTGCACATCTAGAGAATTAAATCTGTGCCCATTCTTCTCAAGCTCTGTCAGATTGGATGCAGAGCATCTGTGAACAGCAATTTTTAAGTCTTGCCACAGATTCTCAATTGGATTTAGGTCTGGACTTTGACTAGGCCATTCTAACACATGAAAATGCTTTGATCTAAACCATTCCACTGTAGCTCTGGCTGTATGTTTAGTGTCGTTGTCCTGCTGGAAGGTGAACCTCCTCTCCAGTCTCAAGTCCTGAGGCAACTGGTTCTACTAGAAGTTAGGGGTATTAGAGTAAAGGGAGTTGAACACAAATGCCCGCTAAACTTTTCAGATAATTATTTGTAAAAAAAATTGAAAACCATTTATCATTTTCCTTCCACTTCACAATTATGTGCCACTTTGTGTTGGTCTATCACATAAAATCCCAATAAAATACATTTACCTTTTTGGTTGTAACATGACACAATTTGGAAAATTGCAAGGGTTATGAATACTTGTTCAAGGCACTGTAAAGCAAAATCTGTTATTTAGTTTTGGATAGAGTAGCCTATTCTTATTGGAACAGGAGCTCCCATTGGAAGATTTTACCCGTTTACCCCTATTCTGGTAAAAGCTGTAAACGTTTGGATTTTCTATCATTTTCTAATCAATGGTCACCAGGACAAATAGCGAAGGTACATATTCCCAATGGGGACACAGGCAGCAATAAAATCTGATATGGGTTTTAAAGCTGATGTGTGGACATCCTTATAAAATAGGTCTTGTGTCCCTCCTCCGCATATAGCTAGGGGTAAATGCTAGTTTAGTTTAGAGTCAAGTACAGGAATGCTTAGCTTATTGCTCATTGCCCTGACAGTCTGCACGCTCCTCCGCTTCAGAAATGTGGATGGGTCTTCAATGTCCTCATGTGTGGTGCAGGGGCACTGATTCAGCTTTGTATGTGATCACATTGGTAATCTGGTGGTGGGACTGGCTTTCTGATGTGAAGAAGAACTGAGGGTGAGAGTAAAAGGATAAGAATCCCCTTGTTTACACCCCCAAACTAAACAAGCATTTAACCATCTCTATTTGGGGAAGGGGGGGAGGGGTCCATCCAATACTTATTTTTAAGGCTGTTTATAGTTCAGTTTTTGTTCATAGATCATAGTTCAGTTTTAACTTATCCCCACTTTATCCAAAACAAAAACAAACAAAATATTTGGAGATACACTTTAATAAACCAATCTGAGAATATAAGAACAGGGACCAACAGGTGACATCATATGCCATTGGCTTCCAAAAACAATCCAAATAACATTTTAGTAGTCTCTATAGTGATGCCCACGAAGGATAACAGGTTCCTCTTAACCAAACCTCCATCCCAGCAGCACAAATGTTCCTTTGGTCTCCCACGTAGCAAAGTATTAATATTGTCAGTATTGCCAATACAGAAAATATTACACCATTACAGACACCAGTCAGACCCATCTGTCCTGGACAGTAACAGCTAAAGTAGGAAAATTTGAATGTGATTGTTTTACCACATCTACAGAATTCCTGTTAGTACTTCCAATGGTATTCATAAATTCCATGGCAGTACTTCCAGTGGTACTCACAAAATCCCTACCAGCACTTCTAATGGTACTTGTAGAATCCCTGCCAGGTCTTCCAGAGTTCCCTATAATGAAGCTGGACATGTCCTCCGGCCAAAAGGGGTATTTGGTTTTCCGTCTTTTGAGTGGACGGTGTTTTGTCATCTTACCAGCTATCCCTTGTTGCAGGAACTATAATACCTGTGAGATTGTCTGTCTGATGCTGACCCAGATTTACCCCAATGCCGTGTACACACGACCGTTTTTAATGACGAGAAAAATTTCATTTTTTTAAATGGTCATGAAAAACGGCCTTGTGTGGGCTTTAACGACGTGAAAAAAAATGCGCATGCTCAGAATCCAGTACGAGACGGGAGCGCTCGTTCTGGTAAAACTAGCGTTCGTAATGGAGATAGCACATTCATCACGCTGTAACGGACTGAAAAGCACGAGGCTGAAAAGCGCGAATCATCGCTCAACAAACTCTACTAACATGAAGGGTGGCGCCATCCTAATGGAACTTCCCCTTTATAGTGCCGTCGTACGTGTTGTACGTCACCGCGCTTTACTCAAACATTTTTTTCCACGATAGTGTATAGGCATAGCAGGCTTGAGAAGAATCACGTCGAGAAAAATGCAGTTTTTTTCAATGACATTAAAAACGGTCGTGTGTACATGGCATTACTCTTTTTCTGCCCACGAGATCACCTGCCATGATCCCTCCCCAGACCTGAATACTCTTCTGAGTCTGCCTGCCAAGACTATTGCCTGAACCTGACTATTTTTTTTTTTTTGCCTGCTTCCCACCATGACCCCTGCCTTGGCCTGAAAACTCTTTTTCCTAAAGTATTTTATTGCAGTCTAAGCATTGTAACCATCCCTGTACTGATTCTGCTGGTGGGGCAATCATGAGATCCAATTGTAGCAAACTATATCAGGACCACTAGGGTCTCTGGTTCATCTCCACTTTCAGGGGCCCTGGTAAAGACCATCTGTCACATGGACCCTGCCTTGGGTGAGCCCATGTGCCTGCTAGGGGGCCTCTATACCAGATTGTCTGTTGAGACAACTCAGATAAAATAAACAAGCAAGCATCAAATTGAGATGCCTTGTGTTTTCTCCACCTGGAGAGGAAAAAGCATATTGTGTGTCATATATCAATTTACATAAGCTATAAGCTCTCAGCAAACGTCATGATGCCCAGGGCCGTGTCAGAATTATTAGACTGCTCATATTTTATGCTTCTGTTCTATTTATTTATAAACCAACTTCAGACAAAACTTTCTTGTTTCTTTAATTTACCATTGAACAGATTTCTCTTCACTTCTTATCCTGATGATGGCCACCAACGGCACTGGAAGTTAGAGAAAATCTCCCCAACAGGGACAGGTAGCAATATTAAACTGGACAGAGCTTTTTACACTTTATTCAATAAGTAAAATAAAATCAGCTAGAATTGGGCTTTAAATCCCACCCTGTTGCTTGGCCCCATTGTTGGAGAGGCACGGAAGGTTTACAAGGATGTGTAGGTATAGAAACAGATACGTAGTTTGCTCTTTCATATCACAATGCATAGCCTAAACAACACTTGTCACAAATGTCAGAACTGGCACATGGTGAAAAAAATACACGAAGGTTATATTTACTGAAAACTAGACAAAATTACTAGATTAAATAATTTGTAGGTACAAATGTAAAAGCACAAAATATCCAAGCTCAACTTACCAACCAATCAGCAACCAAACGAATTCACCTGTCTAACAGTGCGTTTAAAAACAGGGGTTTAGTTGCACGCATTTGCAAATACATGTGTAAGCTGCAGGCCCCGTCAAGGCTCCCTGTGTGCTGCAGTCCTAACTCTAAAATTTAAGGTCTCCTCAGTGGAAGCACATGTATGCTGATGGATAGATGAAGGGCAGATGACTGGAGGGAGCCCCACCCTCCTTAAAGGGGCAGGAGCACACTAGACACCCAGCACATAGAAGCAAAGGTGCTAGTGCGTTGCCTGACCACAATGACATCAATACAAAAAATAATAAAAAATATTTTTTGTATTTTTTGTACAAATGTAAAAGCTGATAAAATAAATATGCAAATACTGAAACTCTGTCCTCTCCTGAATATCCCTAGCAAGATTTTAGTATGATGGGTGGCTTCCTTGAACAATGGGTCAGGCTTGCTTGAATGGCCGCTCAGGAGGAAAAGAGTTGATATTTGCATATAACTTCAGCCAGAGGCGGCTCTAGACTTTGTAAGGCCTTAGGCATAACTTAGATATGAGGCCCCACTCACACCCCTAATGGAAAAAATAATTCAAGCGATAATAAATAACAGAATTAATATCATATATTAAGATCCTTAAAGTGCTGGTGTCAGGGCACTTTTTCTCAGTACACTCTGTCTTGGTGCTGGAGTCAGTGTCCTCTGGGCTGAGCGGTGCTGCATGGAGAAAGAAAGAGTGACCCGGAGGAGCCGGTGATCCGGCGACCCGGCCGAGCACACAGGCAGGGAATGTAATACAGAGCAGCCAGTGCAGTAGAGGCGGGAGCTCTGCTACTCACTCCGTCCTCCAGCCACCCGGGTGCTGCTATTCCTACCCATCTCAAGCTCTTTAATTAGGCAAATTAGGTGGTTGCAAGGCCCCTGAGAGTACGAGGCCTTAGGCGACCGCCTAATTAGAGAGCCGCTTCTGACTTCAGCATCCTACAGTATGTATTCCTGGATTTACTGATCTATAGGTGCTTTCAGCTGAATTAATGATTTAAAAAAAAGTGCCATACCTGCAGTTATAATGGGTGTAAGCTGTTCTGTGACAACATACAGCACATTAGGGACAAGTGCTCTGCAACTGGGAGACATGGACAGAGTGTTTTCACCCTATAAAAGGAAGTGCACAAACCTACATGTCAGTATCACTAACAGTTAATTTGATGAAAGCTGAACATTTTACAAACATAGAAACAGTTTTTAAAAATGACAAGATTTCAGTGGTTGGGTTTACATACACTATATTGTCAAAAGTATTGTGACACCTGTCTTTACTCGCACATGAACTTTAATGGCATCCCAGTCTTAGTCTTATTCCTCCCAAAGGTGTTCTATTGGGTTGAGGTCAGGCCAGTTCTTTCACCCCAAACTCGTTCATCCATGTTTTTATAGACCTTGCTTTGTGCACTGGAGAGCAGTCATGTTGGAATAGGAAGGGGCCATCCTCTGGGTGTATGAAATTGTCCAAAATGTCTTGGTATACTGATGCCTTAAGAGTTCCCTTCACTGGAACTAAGGGGCCAAGCCCAACCCCTGAAAAACAACCCCAAATCATAATCCCCCCGCCACCAAATGATTTGGACCAGTGCACAAAGCAAGGTCCATAAAGACACAAGTGAGTTTGGGGTGGAGGAACTTGACCGGCCTGCACAGAGTCTTGACCTTAACCCAATATAACACCTTTGGGATGAATTCGAGCGCAGCCTGTGAGCCAGGCCTTCTCATCCAACATCAGTGCCTGACCTCAAAATGCACTTCTGGAAGAATGGTCAAGCATTCCCATACACACACTCCTAAACCTTGTGGACAGCCTTCCCAGAAGAGTTGAAGCTGGTATAGCTGCAAAGGTTGGGCCAACTCAATATTAAACCCTACAGACCAAGACTGGTATGTCATTACAGTTCATGTGCTTGTAAAGGTAGGCATCCCAATACTTTTGACAATATAGTGTATGTATACTTTAAGGTTATATTACATTATTAAAGAAAACACTTAATGCAAAAAAAATATAAACTCTATTTGCAAAGGGGGAATTCTTTATCAGAGACTCTGACCAAGATGATTCAAGACACCTACATGGACCAACCCTTTAAAAAGCAATGCACACTTTCAAACCTCTCTGGAAAGGTAAAGGGCCACATGTGAGTCTTCCAAGAACTTGCAGGCAGCTCGTGCCTATGACCAGTGCCCTTGGCATCTACAGCTTTTCCCGTATGACCTACAGCTACTGCGAATTTGAATTGCACATTGAACAGGATGAGACACATTATCAGAACAACTTTCCCACTACTTGTATAAAAACACCAGCTGGAAAATTAGCGTTTGTTCTCTGGATCAATTATACAATGCAGTTTAGAGAATGCCATGGTTCTTTAAAAAAAAAAATCCCCAGGACTGTTAATGCTAAATTGTCAGTACATATAAAAAGAAGGTTCTATGGCCCATTGACTTCATCTAGATTGAAATGCTAAGGAGGGCTAAGTAGAGGCATCAGTAGGGAATTAGGGGGGAGTACTCAGCAGTTTTATGTTTCTTTTCCCATTTACTGCTTACCCCTTACAGGGTTAGAGAACCAGAAAAAATAGCAAAGTTTGGCTTTTCTGCAAAGAGTAAATATGAAGGTTATTCGCTTGTTTTTGGTCTTGCAGTTTCTTTTTTTATTGAGTAATGCAACCAAAATAAGAAATAGAGATATCTTAAAGTGGTTGTAAACCCACTTAGACAACTTACACCTACAGGTAAGCCTAGATTAAAGCCGCGTACACATGGCCGGTTTTCTCTGCAAGAACCGACAAGAAAACTGCTTGCAGAGCTTTCTTGCCGAGAAAACCGACCGTGTGTACGAGGCTTTCAGGTTTCTCGTCAGGAAAACTGCCCAGAATCTCGACGAGAAAAAAAGATGACCTGCTTTCTTTTTTCTCGTCGGGATTCTCGTCGGCCTGTTTCCCGACGAGAAACCCGAGTGTGTGTACACTTTCCTGTCGCCGTGGAAACCAGCGCATGCTCGAAATGACTTTGACGCATGCACGGTAGCTTCCTAGGCATGGGTAGGGTGTAGCAAGATGGCGGCAACGGCATTGAATGTGACAAACGCACGCTCGTCATAGTCGATGACGTCACAGCGTTCGTGCCATTCAAAAGAACGGCGGTTCTTTTGAAAGGTACGTGTGTACATTCGGCCAGGACAAGATTCTTGTCAAGAATCTCATCAGGAAAAACAACAGGTTTTTCCCTGACGAGATTCTCGGCCGTGTGTACAGGGCTTAAGGCTTACCTGTAGGTGCAAGAAATATCTCCTTAACCACTTCTCCAACGCGCCTATTCTGGCACTTCTCTCCTTCATGTAATAATCATCATTTTTTTGCTAGAAAATTAATCAGAACCCCCACACATTATATATATTTTTTTAGCAGACACCCTAGGGAATAAAATAGAAGTCATTGCAACTTTTTATCTTGCACGGTATTTGCGCAATAATTTTTCGAACGGCTTTTTTGGGGAAAAAAAACGGTTTCACAAATTAAAAAATAACAAAACAGTAAAGTTAGCCCAATTTTTTTATATAATGTGAAAGATGCTGTTATGCCGAGTAAATATATACCTAACATGTCACGCTTTAAAATTGCGCACACTCATGGAATGGCGCCAAACTTCGGTACTTAAAAATCTTCATAGGCGACGCTTTAAATTTTTTTACAGGTTACTATTTTCGAGTTACAGAAGAGGTCTAGTACTAGAATTGTTGCTAGCACTCTACCGCACGCGGCAATACCTCACATGTTGGGTTTGAACGGCGTTTACATATGTGGGCGGGACTTACATGCGTGTTCGCTTCTGAGCGCGAGGTATCGGGGACAGGGGCGTTTTACATTTTTTTTTTTTTTGGTCATGAAAAACTGTGGTGTGTATACTCCAGAGCATTTTTCTCGACGAGAAAAATGCCCGAATTTTTTTTTGAACCTGCTCTATTTTTTCTCATCATTTTTCACGTCGTTCTTTTTAACGTCGTGAAATACGGTCGTGTGTAGGCTGTTATGAGGGGGAAAAAAATGCGCATGCTCAGAATCAAGTATGAGACGGGAGCACTCGTTCTGCTAAAACTAGCGTTCATAATGGAGATAGCACATTCGTCACACTGTAACAGACTGAAAAGCACGAATCGTCTCTCAAACTTTATTAACACGAGGATCAGCAAAAGCGTCCCAAAGGGGGCGTCATTCGAACTGAACTTCCCCTTTATAGTGCCGTCATACGTGTTGTACGTCACCGCGCTTTGCTCGAGCATTTTTTTTCACGAACGTGTGTATGCAAGGCAGGCTTGAGAGGAAACACAAAAAATCACGTCGAGAAAAACTTTGTTTTTTCCATGACATGGATAACGGTCGTGTGTATGCGGCATTAGTCCATAGGGTTCAATGTTGAGTTGGCCCACCCATTGCAGCTATAACAGCTTCAACTCTTGGATGAGAAGGATGTCCACAAGGTTTAGTAGGGTGTCCATGGGAATGTTTGACCATTCTTCCAGAAGCGCATTTGTGAGGTCAGGCACAGATGTTGGACGAAAAGGCCCAGCTCTTGGCTCTAACTCATCCCAAATGTGTTCTATCAGGTTGAGGTCAGGACTCTGTGCAGGCCAGTCAAGTTCCTCCACTCCAAACTTGCTCATCCATGTCTTTATGGACCTTGTTTTGCGCACTGGTGAGCAGTCCTGTTGGAACAGGAAGGGGCGATCCCCAAACTGTTCCCACAAAGTTGGGAGCATGAAATTGTCCAAAATGTCTTGGTATGCTGACACCTTAAGAGTTCCCTTCGCTGGAACTAAGGGACCAAGCCCAACCCCTGAACAACAACTCCACACCATAATCCTGTGTTAGACTCCTACTTACATAGGCGACTGGCTTGAGTTGTCCTTCATACTCCTGGTACAGTACACCTCCCAGCCCATCATGGCTGGCGTCCACATGCAGTTCATATGGTCTCTTAGTATCAGCATAGGCCAAGACCGGGGCAGTGGTCAGGCTTTTCTTCAGCATTTCGAAGGCCTCTTCACACTTCTCTGTCCACTGGTCTTCCACGGACTCTCCGGGCTTCCTGGGGCCAGTATCATCCTCCTCTCCTTCTGTCTTCAGTAACTCATTCAGAGGTTTGGCAATTTTTGCAAATCCTTCCACAAACCTGCGGTAGTGGGAGCAAAACCCCAGGGAGGATCTGAGCTCAGTCACTGTAGTTGGTCGGGGCCAGGAGGTAATTGCTTCCAGTTTGTCAGGGTCCGTAGACACTCCTTCTTCTGACACTATGTGTCCCAGATAGTGAACTGAGGACCAGTAAAACTGACACTTCTCCCTGGATAGTTTAAGTCCCTCTTCACTAAGCCTCTTCAGGACTTTCTCCAGCCTTTCTTCGTGCTCCTCCAGAGTCTTCCCGAAGACAATGATGTCATCTAGGTACACCAAGACTTCAATAAGATTCATGTCCCCCACTGTCTTCTCCATCAATCTCTGGAAAGTGGCAGGGGCCCCTGACAGGCCCTGAGGCATCCTGTTGAACTCATAGAATCCCACTGGGGTGATGAATGCTGTCTTCTCTCTGTCATCAGGGTGCATTGGGATTTGATAATACCCACTCTTCAGGTCCATGACGCTGAACCACTTGGCTCCAGACAGACTTTGTAAGGCATCTTCTATCCTGGGGGTGGTATACTGGTCGGGTATGGTCCTTCTATTGAGAGTCTTGTAGTCTATGCAAAGTCTCAGCGACCCATTCTTTTTCCTAACTACCACGATAGGGGAGGCATATGGGCTTATGGATTCCCGAATAACCCCAGTTCTCTTAAGCTCCATCAACTGTTCACGTAAGTCTTCTAAGTCAGCCAGGGGGACTCGCCGGACCCCCTACCGGAAAGGCTGGTCTTCCTGCAGACGGATCTTATGGGTGGAATTACTCACACATCCTACGTCGAACTCGTCCTTTAAGAATATTTTTCTCCATCTAGTCAGCTGGGCCTTAGCTTTCTCCTTCCACACTGGTGGCAGGGTGGTGGTCTCCAGGCAGAGATTCTCCAGAGCGTGTTCTCCTCCTTCAGCCTTCTCCAAGTCGGACAGAGCCACAGGGGTGGCAGGGTTTACTCTCCCCAGCAACATCCGGGCCGGAATCTTCATGGGAGAACTAGTGACATTCCTGATGCTCACAGGGATTTGGCCCTTAGCCTTCTTCAATGCCCTCAACGGGACCACTTCGGGGATCACTTCCAACCCTGGGTGGGTATCTTGGGGGTCTGGTTCTAAAACCACAAAGGGGCCAGGCTGCTCCCACGAGAGTTTCACAGTAGCCTGCAGGCAGGTCATCTCACCAGGCTGCAACGTCTTCTCCTTCCTTGACAGTCTCCAGACTTTTCCCACTCCCTCTTCTGGGGCCTTCTGTTCCAGTACCAACTTCCGGTAGGCCTGCTGCAGCATGGGGTGGATCCTGTCTCCTGAAGTACCCTGCTCCTGGGCTAGAGGGGTCAGCAGTCTCCTGACCAGATCAGTGTTGGTCCCTATGATCAGAGAACTTGTGTTGGCTCCTAGTGGGCGAGGGTAAACTACTGCCAGGGCGTCAAAGACTTCTACCTTTCCTGTCACAGAGGGGTCGAAGGCCAACCTGATTGAAACATAACCGTCATATGGAAACTTGTGAGTACCAATTCCCCATATCTCTAAGTCTTCTAGCTTTTGTAAGGGCACGTGACTTAGGTGCTTCTGGTAAAATTCTTTAGACAACAGGGTCACTTGGGCTCCTTGTCCAGAATGGCTTTGGTGTAGACTCCCTCCACTTGAATGGGAACTAGGGGGGAGGGCCTTATTAACTTGGCTGGAAAACTCTTCTGAGGGGTCTCTTTCTTTGGACTCTTGGACTTTCCTTTTGAGGTTTTCTTTTTCTTCTATTTCTTTCTGGATCTCAACCCTTGTTGGGCCTGGTATGCATTGATTTCCCTTAGATGGCTAGATTTCGACTCCTGACTAGTGGCATCTAGTATTTTAGGAGGGACATTGTTTCTCTTTCCCTTTTCTGGCTTTTGGATCTTTTTGGATCTTTCTGTAAATAGCGGGTGCCCGGCTGACTCCTTCACCGGGGCCCCCTGAAGTTTTCCGCCGGCTTGTGGTAAGTACTCCGGTTCTTCCTTGGACTGGGGCACACTCTTCCAAAATGGCCGACTCCTCCACAGTTGAAACAGATAGTTTCTCTTCTTCCCTGTGTGTATGTTGGAGTTTAAACACTCTGGCGTAGTTCCTTCTTGATCTCCTTTTGCTCTTTGGCTCCAGAGTTCTTGGCCAATAGAGAGGTCAATAAGTCCAGTACTTGAGTCATCTGGGACTTTAAGGTCTCCACTTCTAAGTCCCGTTCAGTGGTTACTGCTGCTCTGACTCCTACTGAGGGGAGGGGAGTGGTCTTCTCAACCGCTTGTTGGTCCTTCAACAGGGCTTCTTCGTCCCTTATGATCCGCACAAGGTCTGGGTAACTCAAATCCATGACTCCTTCAGAGGTCTTCAAATGGAGCCAAACTGGATCCCAACGTAAAGCTCCCCTCAGGATCTGCTTCATCCTAGTTGCATCTATGACTTGGGGCAGCATTCCCTTTTTGAGTACAATTTGGCACAGATATTTTCTCTCCCGGCTGTTGGAGGGTATGCTCGAATTGGTACATTAGTTCAGTCACCTTCTCCAGCTGGCCAAATTCCTCCTGCAACATAGCCAGATAGTCATATGCAGTACAGGCAGCATTGCTGAACCTAAGGTTCTTCACAGCCTCAGCATCAGCGCCCTTCAAACTTTCACTGATGCGCTGCTTCTTCTGCACTTCTGGTACTTCCCATCCTTCTACTGCCTGCATTGCCTTCTCAATCCAGGTGTCGAAGTCTTCTTCCCCGGATGCCACAGGTAGCTTTCCTGAAAAGATCCAGAGCTTCCGGTACCCGGCTTCCACATGTACTGTGTTGCTCTTCTGGCACTTAGTGACAAGTCTCCCAGAGCATTCCATAGTTCCGGCCCTATGGCTGCCAGTGGTGTCCCCGGGGCTATCGTATCCCCGCTGCTTTCCATTTTGTGGAAGAATATCGGGGACGATGGCGGGGAGATTTTTGGAGATTCCTTCTTGATAGCCCTCGTATGCACTAAGCGGTATATCTGGCCATCTGTGGCTTTTAAACTCTGATCTCTAAAATCTTCCGGAACTTCTCCTCTCCATTCCACTAGTGCGTATGTACACGAGATATCTGGCCTTATGTCCATTACCCATGCCTTTTGATTCGGGGACAACAACATTATGAGCTGCTTTATCTCGTTTTCTTGCCAGATCCCCCCCGGGAGTTCAATAACTACCGCCTCGTTTGAATCTGCGCCAACCGCTGAGCACCACTGTGACATTGCTGGCGGGTCCATGCTGGTACTTCTGACCGGCTTGATTGCAGCATGCAGTTTACAGGAATCCCGGACCCGAGCCCCCATGTGCAGTGATACCCCCAGTTAAGAGGGCTGCCTGTATGATTTTGGGCCCTGTAGTGCACCGCTGTCAACCCCTCTCAATCAGCTCTAACCTCCCTTGGCACAGTTAGTGGGGAATGATAGGATTGTGAGGCCTGTAACTCACAGCGGCACAATCCTATGACAAGAATACACAGTAATGTTTTAAAACTTCCTTTACCTATTTCTTCTGTAAAGTAAAGAACACAGACACCAATATGCTTAACCCTGGTATCATAGGCGTGCGCACATGGTATGCAGGGTGTGCCCAGGCACACCCTAATCACCCCATGCGCATTAGTGTTATCGCTCTGTATAGCAGCAGGGAGATGGGAAAGATCTCCCTCTTACCGACTCTGCCATAAAAGAAGTGTTTATGCTCTTCTCTTTCACTATGCCAGCAGGGAGATCAATGTGCTGGGGTCATATATATCTAGACAAATACATGTGCATGTGTGTTTGAGCTTAAGGGTGCACACCCTAATGCAATAGGCTGCGCACACCTATGTCTGGTATGTTTACTTAGATTGGTAGGTAAGCAGTAAAACAGGTGGGTACATGTCATATGCAGAGCCCTGCAATAAACAGTGTTAACAAGCAAACAAGTATTCAACGTTATGCAACTCTAACAGTCCCCTTTGCAGCTACTTCCCCTCGTGGACAATATGGCACCCGGGAATGTCTATGCTACCCAGTCAGGCCTGACTGAACTAAAGTGGAAGTTCTGTAGGGAAATCTTCGCTAGCAACGGTGGTGCACTTGAAGAACAGAATTTGTAATCCACCAAGGTAACAAAGGTACTGTGTCTGTTTATGAGCAGGTGCTCTCTCACCCAACCGGACCAGTCCGCATCCGTTTCTTCCGCTGCGGTGTCTAATTACACCGATCCACCAACATCCAGGTCTTCGGTCCTCCTGGCAAAGGTGCAGTATCAAGGAGAGACGTCCCTCAGGTTCCCCAGTGCGCGCGGAAGGCTCTTTGGAGAAAACGGACAGGCTTCTGGCCTAAAGTCACAGGAGCTCAGACAGCAGTTCAGCTTGCTAGGCGAGCGGTGTCCAAAGAGAAAGACTGGGCCCCGCCTCTCCCTTATAAAGTCCACCCCAGCAGTCCTTGCGCGGGGCAAGGCACCCTGGGTGCCTAAAAGTGTACTGGGTAATGTAGTCTCTGAGGGCTTTAAAAGGCGATACCCCGCTACACCAACAATTGGGGGCCACTAATAAAGCGGAAGCCAACAGACCTTACCATGCCTTTTCTTTTAGATGCTGCTCCAGAACATTTGAAAAGTACTGCCATTTATTTTCTATGTGCTTTTCTAGCATCCCTTTGGTAATGATTGGGAAAAGAGCATGCCAAGAAGAATTGTAAACTTGTCACATGACCCGTTCAGGGTAATGTGACAATACTCCCGTATCCACAAGTTCAGGGTTCCATACACACAACAGTGCAGAGTCCCGTGATGGGAAGCAATGGGGTTGATTTACTAAAGCCAAATAGGTTGCTCAATTTGCAAGGGAATTTTTGATTAGCTTAGTGAATGTGGGGAAAATTTACTTTGCATAGAATACCTAATCGGATGCAGAAAAAAAAAAAAAAAAACAATATTTTTGCTTGCACATTATTGGATGGAAGTCAGCAATGTTTCAACTCATTCATTAACCTAAGTGAAAAGTCCCTTGCAAAGTTAAAAGATAATTTGCCTTTAGTAAATCAACTCCATTTGCCATAAAATAAGCCATTCAGTGACTACCCCATTGTGTTAGTACTTACTGTATGTAGACTATACGCATCTTGCTGAAACCATTGATTCCAGCCCTATAATCCTATCCCAGTTATGTTACTTTGAAAGCTTCAATATCCTATAGCTATAGACCCTATTTCAAACAAACATTTTCAGAGGAATCCATACAAATCCTAACTCCACGTACGGTGCAGCACCTACTTTACGCACTCTCCATAAACCTATTAATTGTCGCTTTCCTCTTTCCTTTACTCTTTGACGCTGTTCGCTCGTTTTTGATCCTGGATTTTGATAATGTTAGTAAAGCAACACTTGCATTGGGTATATTAATTTTTTTTTATGTATTCTGTGTTTCATGCATTTGATTATACAAAATATTCATGCTTTTTTTATGTACTTGGGGGGAAAAAAGAAAAAGATTAATAAGCAAAGCCGTATAATGAAATATCCGAAAGAACAGATAACCCCTCAGAACAAAAAAGTGGAATGAAAATAACAATTTTTGTAGTCAAGCTGAACATCAAAGCTTGCAACTTTTTCAAAGTTTCCAACATTAAACAATTAAGATGAAAAAACAATTAGGACTTAGAAGGCGGCAGCATTGTGGAGGATGGACACCGTGTGTGTCATGTGGCTTTTAAAACAAGTCAAATAAATGATGTTGCCATTAAAACTGAACTAATTAAAGAAAGCTTCTTTTAAGAACTCATTAACTGCAACCTCATTTGCATAATGATGCATATTAATTAAGTTTTAATGAATCTGAATTTGCACCAAGCCTATTCATGTTGGCTTTGAAACAAATTGAACAAATTAGTTAAAAGCTTTCTGTCTTCTAATTTTTTATTTTTTTTTGCCTACCAAACAGGATAAGAATACATTGTGCATCTTCAAAAAAAAAAAAAATGATTTTATTTTTTTTCCAGTCTTTTAATTTAATTTCAAAGGTGTGTAAACCCATCTATCAATTATTCTTAAAAACAATAACATTTTTTTAATAGAATCTCGCTCGAAAAATTCTGAACCTCATTATTCTGTCAGGTGAGGAAATTGTAATATAAAATTGTACTTTTTACCCGAGTGATTAGGGACAATTTAAAGTCAACATGATCACTTTTTGTCTGGGGGCTAAAAACTGAATCTATAGCCAGAATTCTGCTGTAGCATGTAAAAATGATAAGTGAATATCAAAACATTTTCCCCACAGGCAAACCAGCTGGGCTAAAGATTCTATTTAAAGCCTTTAGCCTTACGCCCCTACTTTTTAATTTTTTTTAATGGGCATGCATACATTTGTGTCCTTGGTCCTGTTTGGTGGCATTACAGTTCCCCTTCGTTCTCATCTTTCTCTGGTGGTGGGCAGATCCTGAATGCTCTATAAAGCTCTATAATGATGCTCTCATTCACATGCTCCTGTAAGCCCAGGGCAGGGGGTGGAGCCTTGACACCCTTAGGTAATAGGAAGTCTGCTGAATGACGCTCTGGATCATTCAAGCCAGATGATAGATCAGTGAGTGGGTAAGTCTACAAGGATCAGCACCAAAGAGGTGTAGAGAATTGTAGCAAAGCCTGCTCTTTTAATCCTAAAGCGGAGGTTCACCGGAATTTTTTTTTTAAAAGCCAGCATCTACAAATACTGCAGCTGCTGACTTTTAAAAAAAGGACACTTACCTGTCCAGGTCGCCCGCGACGTCGGCAGCTCGGCTCTCGGCTTCCCCCGCCGCCATCCTTGGTGAGGGAATCGGGAAGTGAAGCGCTGCGGCTTCACTGCCCGATTCCCTACGGCGCATGCGTGAGTCGCGCTGCGCCGTCCTCACTGATCCCCGTTGTGTTCTGGGAGCCGAGTATTTCCCAGAACACAACGGGTGGGGGGGTGACGCGAAGGGGCGGGACTCCCGCGGGAGTCTGCACCCGGAAGTGGTGCAAATACCTGTTTTATACAGGTTTCTGCACCCCCTCCCCCCTGAAAGGTGTCAAATGTTACACCGTAGGGGGGGGAGGGTTCCGAAAAGCGGAGGTTCACTTTTGGGTGAGCCTCTGCTTTAACTCAAACCGCCCAATCAATTTTTCATTCTTTGCCCAAACTGGAACTCTGCTTCATTCCTTTTGACCCTTTCAATACATATGTAGTGCCCCCCCCAATATTTGGGGGCGCTATGTGTAAATTTAAGGGTAGTCTGAGCCAGTAGTTGGGCTCAGACCAATTGATTGTTCTAAATTTGCTTCTGCTCTGGGTGTGATACTGCCTGGCAGTAATGTTCCCTGTTCGCCTGTAGGTGGCACTGTCACCACCAGCATAGGTTGAACTACAGGGGGTATCACAATGCCTTGGGTGTCCTTTCTCGGCAGCCATGCAGTGGGCGTGGTCTACCCGCTGTGCATGCTGGGAGGGGGTTCATAAGGGGCAGACGCAATAGATTTGGTTTGTGCGTTCCTGGAGACCCATTGGGTCTGTTCCTGTGTGCGCGCCTCGTGGCCCGCATGGCATGAGATGCGTGTGTGTTCTGGTACCGGGCACCTTCAGCCCAAGGTTGCATCGCTACCTGGTAGGCCCGGCTCTGCTGGCTGAGGCCTATACCTTCGGAAGGGATCCTGAGCTACCCACCTGCGGGAAGCACAAGTTTAGGGAAGGAGACCAGGGGAGGATCTGCCCCAGAGGTGACTAGCGACGGTTCTGCTGTCTCGGGAGGAGCCTGGAGCTCACCTAAGAAGGGATCCATTATTACAAGCCCTGCAATACGCCAATCCGGCATAAAGGTTCTCTCACTATTGCTTGGCTGGGAGATTCGGGACTTTTGATAATCCTGTGGCAGAGGATTCCTGATCGTATCCCTAGTTCTCAAGAGAAATATTGATTTATATATATTCATCCTGGCTGCTAGGACCACTAAACGGGACTATCCGGGTGAGCAATACCCACTCAGGCTTGAGTGGCGAAGATTATAACTTTAGTGCTGCGTGCCTGAACCTTCCCCTGTGTTTTTTTCTCTCCTATCCTACTTTCCTCTCAAGTTTCCTAAGCAAAGTAAATAAAGCCTTACTGTTTGGGTTTTACATTTGTGTGGACATTGGCCTTTCTGGAGACTTTCCATACCCTGATAACGGAAGCCTTGGAGGTAGCTTGCATGACCCAAAACGAAACCAGCAGCCCCACCTCAGAGAGGGGGGTATCGCTACACATATAAACCCTAACTGAATGACATTTACTTAAAGAAGAAGTACAGCCAAGCTTGTTTGGCTGTACTTCTCCTGTAGATCAAAGGAGTGCAGTTCGTTCTGCACTCCTGTGACCTGTTTTCAGCAGACAGCAGGCAGAAGCCTGCTGTCAGCTGACGTCACAGAGCCGGTCCAAGCTTGGGAAAGATTGCGAGAACATGGTCGGGATCCACACACATGCTTGGAACGGCACCCGGCTCAGCCTCTTAGCGAGCTGCTGAGAGGCCTGAGCCGGCCGCTCCTGTCCCCTCCACAGCTCATCACTCCAGTCACCAGCTTTCTGCCTCAGGGAGCTCTGAGAACTTTGAGAACTGAGTGATCAGTGGTGTTTAATCGCTTGGTTCTCAGTCTTATAGCCAGCAGGGGCCAGATGAAGCACCAGTCTGAGGTAAGTATGATTAAAAAAAATAAAAAACATTCTCATACTTCTTTTTTAAGCACTGTGTATGATAAATAATTGCAATTTATCTTTTAATAAAAATTTATTTTTAACAATTTTTGCATCCTGTATTGCATCTCAATGCTGCTGATTATACCTGCATATTGTGTATTAAAACAGCTCCATCAGAAGCCCCTGTGACAGGGTGACAATGCAGGAGCACAATTTGGAGTCAGGGACAGTGTCTTGTCATTCTATATCAGAAAGTGCCTGAACAAGGATCTTAATGGCAGAATAACTAGGTATTCTTTTAATAAAAGCTGCAGATTTAAAAATATTAAAACGGGACTTAAAATTACATTAATATGTTAAAGCTCATACCAAATTTTAACTAGATGTATTCTGGAACACAGAATACTCACTGCCAGGGCCGGCGCTGTTGTTAGGCGAACTAGGTAGCCACCTAGGGCGCACTGCTGCCTAGGCGGCGCAGCCATGGCCGCTGACTTCTCTGCTGCCCTGGTCGGGGAACATGCAGGGCTGAATAATGCCACCCTACACAGGGCTGGGGCGCTGGCTAACTCCCTGCTGGTCAATCCAGAGAAAGCAGCAGCTGTGGAGGACATCTGTCACATGTGCTGCGGGGGAGGTCAGCAGCAGCTCAGCCTGTGAGGAGGGCGACACGAGCCAGTTCCCTGGTAGTCAGAGGACAGCTGGGACGGCAGAGGAGGCGGGCACCATGTGTCAGGATGAAGGAGAAGTTCTGCTCTCCAGGTGAGTCTGCTCTGACAATCAGCACCCGGATGTAGGCACCCGCACCCTAAGTAAGACTACCCCCCCCCCGCTGCCTGGGAGTCAGAGGACAGCAGGATCGGCAGAGGAGGCGGGCGCGGGGGGTATGAGTTAGTCTTGAATAGTGAAGCACCGTCCCTGCTAACTGCCCCTTATTATACATCTTTTATTTATGGAATAAAGGGCATGTAGACTTAGCATTTGATATAGAACCCTTGATCCACATACTCGCTCTAGGTCTGTGGTTCAGGATATCTTGAAGGCTTTGGAATCCAAATGGAACAGCCTTCACTGGTTCCCCCTGCTGACCTCCACCCACCCAGTAGTGTCTACCAAACCTTCTAAAATACAAAGCCAATGGCAGAGAGAAAAAGACTGCCAAGATCAAGACCTGTTTTCTTGCAATCACTTGAAATGCATGGAATGCTGTTTGCTATGGAAATCATGGGCAGCTATAACAGAAGCTATGTGACTTTTAATGTATCCCTATTGTTTACTGACTAATGTATTTACTAGAAAAGAATAGAAACCATGTTTGTGGGTATGTGTGTATGTATACATATGTAATACAGAAAGCAGTGTCTCAGATGCATGGATATAGAGGTCAGTCAACCCACATCCCTAAATGCATGCAAATGAAAAGTGCACTCCGAAGAGAGCGATTCCTCAAGTGGGACTTTAAAAGGTGACTGTTAAAACCTTGCAAAAAATTCGGTTGAGTACCAAAGAAAATGTTTGTCTTGAAGACTTGTTTTATTGCAAAAATATACATATAAGAAGGGCTGCTACTACATATGCACAGTGCATATCCAAGTAAATGTGTACACACACTGAAAAAACAGGCACAGGCACATATAAACAGATAACATAAACAAAAAAGATTTACAGTACAGGACCCGGCTCTGTCTATGAGGTAAGACCGAAACCCAAAGTTTCGAGGCTTTCTATTGGTGTAACCTCTTCTTCAGGGATGGGGTGCTGCACCTTTGATGGCAAATGGTATCTGTATTCAAATAATAAAAGAATGAGAAATATATTTGCAAATACTGACAATCCAGCGCTCAATGGGAGCAATAACAGAAAAGTTGAAACTGATGTTGAAATAAAAATCATTTAATAGGATGCGTGCTAAAAATTGATATACTTGATAGGATAAAATCAACAAGTTCAAAATTCAACAACCTTCAAACAAAGATCAGACGGATATCTTGATCAGAAATAAAGAATAAAAAACACATATAAACAATGCCGCCAACAAAAGGGTTAAGATGTACAAGTGTGCTGAATGGACTTGATGTTGTTAAAAGTCACTGGGTTAAACTTGAACTATCCTGGCCGTCAGGGGAGATAAACCAATGATCTTCTAATGCAGCCTGTTACAGCCTATGGCTGGATTGTAATGCAGATGCCGTGGAGACCGTAGAAAGATGTAAGATGTAACATACCATGAGAGTTCCTGACCAGCTGATCAGGCGAGCAGGATGGTGAAGAAGTCAGCGGCTCTGTGCGGCTCTGTAGGCGATGCGCTCTCCAACTGGTGGCCGGAATGGACACCAGATGCCGGGACGAACAGACAAAAGGGGCGTGCACACTTGGCCGGCGGATTGTAGGCTCCTATAGTGTTGGAAAGCCCTCACACTAACATGTTTCGCGCGCATGCGCTTTGTCAAAGGTGAGGGAAACACCGCCACTGGGCGGTATTAATAGAGGTTGGGAACGGGAAAAAGGAAATGAATCACAGCTCTTGCCGTCTTAACCCTTTGTATACATCCAACTCTCTGCTTGTTCAAAAACATATCATGGTAACATAGTACCGTTAGATCAATGAATATCCTGAAAGTGAGGACTGCATTTTAGATAAAATTAAAATTAAAAAAATATATAGAAAAAATATAATGATAAATGTAGCCATAAAAATTGGTTGAAATAAATATGAAATTGAAATTGAAAATAATAAAATTGAAAGGATAGTGAAATGAACAGTAAAATAGAATAAATTGGGATAATGAGTGATTAGTGGATAATCAATCGCAATTATAAATATTTCGAAAATAAACTAATCAATATAATATGATAAATAGATATGAAGTTATGAAGTGAATCTTGTGTTTACTTTGTTCCGGAAGTTGCCAGCTGCACTGGGTGTCAGTTTTTTACAATTTACGTCCATATGACATCACGTTTTATGTATATTTCTGCCAGTTCTCAGCGCTGTAAGACTCTTTTTGTTTTTGAGAAATATATTTGCACTGTGCATATGTGGAGATCAGTAGAAGGAACCAGTGTGAACTCCGGGATAACCAGTAGATTGGCACTTCTGGAAGTACTGGTTTCCCAGCAGACTTGGGGGGAAGATTTTATAGCAGTGGAGGCTGGGGGAGAGTTTAGAAGAGTGGGCAGAAGGATAGTAAGCATTTCCTGCCTTCTTTTACAAGCGTATCTCTGCCGGATATACCAAGTAAAGCAAGAGGGCCACTTTAAGTGTTGTAACAGTGGAAAGAAAATCACGTGTGTTTTTCTTTATGGAAAGGGTTAATAGCCAGCAGAGTATCAAAAGCTGAATACAATGCTCTAGATGTGTTCTAATTGAATTGTGATCTGTAAAGCAGAATCATTTCCTCTCTCCTAGAGCCAAATATCCTGCTGGCTTTATCTATTGCCTGGCTACACTGGCTGCTTACTTGCAAGTCATCTGAAATAATTACCCCCAGTTCACTTTCCACTGCTATCTAAATTCCTCTGTTCTGTAGGCCAGAAATATCCAGTTTCATGTAGCATGCCTAGAATAGAATCATTTATAACAGATATTCCAGGACCTAATTTAGTGGGGGAGAACTGACACCACTAACCCTTGAATGATTGTTGGTTTTATAAAAAAAATGCGGAACCCCCCCCCCCCCCCCCTACAGCTGGAAACAATCGCAGCATTGCGCTATCTTTGGCGACTGCTGCAGTTTCCTGTGGTGAGTTGCAGGTGACTTTAACAGAGCTTATACTGCAAAGATACCCCCAGGTGTTACAATTCATTTGATTGTTCAAAATTCTAATTGGAAAAATCAAAAACCAATCCATGTGTTTTTTATTGATTCGGTCTTATGTATTTTTTTTTTTTTCAGGTGAAATTAAAAAAGATATAGTGGCACAAGTTAAAAAATGTCCACTCTGTTTTGATGCGTTTAAAGAGTTCTGTGCTTCTATTTGTTTTTAATCCTTTCATTTGTCACCTTCATTTGAATCTTAAAGTAGGACTTTATTCAAACCTTTATTTGTTTTGGATAGAGTGGGTAAAGGTTTTATCCTTTGTACTTACTGAGAATTGGTCTCTTCAATTCCTGGCGTGTCACCTGGGCAGGAAATGGGGAGAAAATCTCTCTAACAGGCAAAAAAGTTTTGTCTTTATTAAAGCAAACCTCCGGGCAAACAGGTAAAGTGGTTGTCAACCCTTACATATATCCAGTGAAGTCACTAGCCTCAGGTGAGAGATTAATTAAATCCTCCTGCATAAGTTGTACCTGTTTATCTGCAGCCTCTCTCCTCTACAGCCTCCTAAAGCACACATTTTACACAGCATCTATGAGTTCTAGCAGGTAGGAGGCAGGATTTGACATCACACACTACAAAGCGCAAAGAGGAGAGATTAGTGTAACCTGAGACCTGAGTGGAGGGAAAGGACACACCCCTTCCACACAGTATCATAGGAAAACATGCACAGCTGAGGCTGTCATTCATCATCTGTGTGCTGGAGGGGGGGGGGGGGGCAGGATCATACCCAAGGATTCTGTGGTGTCAGAATTACGTGTCACAAATCACAAGTGACACTTGTAGATAGCAGAAGGAAGAGGGAGCAGATAAGAGCCACACTCTGGACGTGCTTTGGATTGAGGCTAGTACACATTATAGAGGGCTATGCTTTGTTGATTTCTAATTTCAGAGGTTTACAACCACTTTAAAAAAATAAAAAGTATATATATATATATATATATATATATATATATATATACACATATATATACAGTATCTCACAAAAGTGAGTACATCCCTCGCATTTTTGTAAATATTTTATTATAGCTTTTCATGTGACAACACTGAAGAAATGACACTTTGTTACAATGTAAAGTAGTGAGTGTACAGCTTGTATAACAGTGTAAATTTGCTGTCCCCTCAATATAACTCAACACACAGCCATTAATGTCTAAACCGCTGGCAACAAAAGTGAGTACACCCCTAAGTGAATATGTCAAAATTGGGCCCAATTATCCATTTCCCCTCCCCGGTGTCATGTGACTCGTTAGTGTTACAAGGTCTCTGGTGTGAATGGGGAGCAGGTGTGTTAAATTTGGTGTTATCGCTTTACTCTTTTGTACTGGTCACTGGAAGTTCAACATGGCACCTCATGGCAACTCTCTGAGGATCTAAAAAAAAGAACTGTTGCTCTACATAAAGATGGCCTAGGCTATAAGAAGAATGCCAAGACCTTGAAACTGAGCTGCAGCACGGTGGCCAAGACCATACAGCGGTTTAACAGGACAGGTTGCACTCAAAACAGGCCTTGCCATGGTCAACCAAAGAAGTTGAGTGCATGTGCTGAGCTTTAAATCCAGAGTTTGTCTTTGTGAAATAGACGTATGAGTGCTGCCAGCATTGCTGCAGAGGTTGAAGGGGTGTGGGGTCAGCATGTCAGTGCTCAGACCATACATCGCACACTGCATCAAATTGGTCTGCATGGCTGTCGTCCTAGAAGGAAGCCCCTTCTGAAGATGATGCACAAGAAAGCCTGAAAACCGTTTGCTGAAAACAAGCAGACTAAGGACATGCATTACTGGAACCATGTCCTGTGGTCTAATGAGACCAAGATAAACTTATTTGGTTCAGATGGTGTCAAGCATGTTTGGCGGCAACAAGGTGAGGAGTGCAAAGACAAGTGTGTCTTGCCTACAGTCAAGCATGGTGGTGGGAGTGTCATGGTCTGGGGCTGCATGAGTGCTGCTGGCACTGGGGAGCTACAGTTCATTGAGGGAACCATGAATGCCAACATGTACTGTGACATACTGAAGCAGAGCACGATCCTCTCCCTTCAGAGACTGGGCCACAGGGCAGTATTCCAACATGATAACAACCCCACACACACCTCCAAGACGACCACTGCCTTGCTAAAGAAGCTGAGGGTAAAGGTGATGGACTGGCCAAGCATGTCTCCAGATCTAAACCCTATTGAGCATCTGTAAAGCATCCTCAAGCGGAAGGTGGAGGAGCTCAAGAACATCCACCAGCTCCGTGATGTCGTCATGGAGGAGTGGAAGAGGACTCCAGTGGCAACCTGTGAAGCTCTGGTGACCTCCATGCCCAAGAGGGTTAAGGCAGTGCTGGAAAATAATGGTGGCCACACAAAACATTGACACTTTGGGCCCAATTTGGACATTTTCACTTAGGGGTGTACTCACTTTTGTTGCCAGTGATTTAGACATTAATGGCTGTGTGTTGAGTTATTTTGAGGGGACGGAAATTTTACACTGCTATACAAGCTGTACACACAAAGTACTTACAAAAATGTGAGAGGTGTACTCACTTTTGTGATATACTGTGTATATATATATATATATATATATATATATATATATATAAAACCCTGGTAAGTTTATTGTGCCCAAAATTGGGCTTTAAATAGAATAGTTTTGGCTTAAGTTGGCCTTTTAGACATAGCAGGTAAAAGTATTTATTGGTCATCATTTTTTTTCACAATTACCTAAATTTTACCAGAATATCATGCTTTTCTAACAAGCTGTCAATGTTTGCAAGTCCCTGTCTGCTTAACATTCAAATGTGACTGTTCTCATTAAAAGTGGTTGTCTTGTTGTTGTGATTGACGATAGAAGTGGTCAGATCTGGACAAGAGAGCTTTTGATGATTCTCCTGCTGATGTTGTAATGAAACACCAGTATGTGTCCTTTGGCTAGTTTGCGCGGCATGTTGTGTTTTACCATTTCAGGCACAAGCAAGAACATTAAGGATGATTGAGAGCTGTGCCTGTACAAGTATCTCTTGGTCAAGGCATTTCACAGCTTTCTATCTTGCCCATCTACTCTATGAATGTTAAGTCAATGTGCAATGTGATGTCTACCACATCCAAGTTTTCCACAATAAAACCTTGATAAGATTTAGTTAAGTCCTTTACGGGTCTCCTGTATCAAGCTGTCTGAAAACAGAACTGTTTGTGTTGCAAATAAAAAATAGATTATAGTCTTTCTTTCGTTTTTATGGTTGTTATGCAAGTTGAACACTACTACTGAGAATTAGGGAGGCTTAGTGGTACTAAAGTTCTGTTCATTTTCCAGCAGATAATATATCTACATGGAGTGTATTTATTTTCCTGTGTTTGGGTGAAGTTCCTCTATATTCTACATTTTCTCCCACCGTCTAAAGAAATGGCATGAATAAGAGGTGAATCAACTTAGCATACAAACTGGTGTTCGCGTATGCCTTTCAGTTTTCAGTTCTGGGACATTAGACTTTTCTAGACTATGATATAAGGGACAATAAACTGTTCCTCAGAATGGAAAGTAAACAGCACTATTAAGTATGATCAAATATAACATTTTCGAAGATTTGGTGCCTGAAGGTAATTGCTAACTATCTACTCCATGGTGTGTAGAGCGCTGGGATGTGGACACCTTTTAAGCAAAGGAGAATTTAACATCCATTATGTGATACAACCCCCAATCAGCCGCTCTTCTATATATAAATCTATGTATAAATCTTTAAATCTATTACACTATGCAGACATTTGTTCTCATTCTCCAAGGCTCTGATGAAGAGGGAACCCCTCGAAACGCGTCAACCTACCATTAAGCATCTGCCCTTGCATGGGCACTACTCATTTTAAATGAACATTTTTGTAACCTAGTCTCTATGAATATGTAGTAATTTATTTTTATTTATTTATTTATCTAGACGGTTTTAATAAACTGTATCCATTTGATCCATGCGTTAGATCACGCGCCTTGTTCCTCTTTTTTCACTTGGCTATCTACGGACCACCCCAGGTCAGTCTAGGCAGCGGGATTCGCATGTTTTTCCTACACAAACTCACCATCTGAAATTACTACCATTTCACACCAATACCGCCTTTACGAGCGCAAGAGAGATATACTTTCTGTTCATACCTACACCTGAAGATAATTCATAGTTCAAAACAAGTAAAAACAACTTGCACAATTTTGTAGGACTTGGGGTTGCAGCAATTACATGTTGAATCCCAAGGGGACATGGACCTGCATTTTGACCCTTATTTCTCGCTGACAAAGGTAAGAAGAAAGGAAATGGACAATAATATGATTGGGGACCCCAATTGGCTGTAAGGGACCTCAATGATACACACACAACAATAAATGCAATAAAAGGTTGTTACCTTGGTGTTGTTCACCTGCCACTCAGCTGCAAAGAGAGAGTCCCACACAAATTGTAGCTTAACCAATGGTGATATGTTTACTTGGTAAAGGAATGAAACAATGGTTATACAATAAGCGTTCAATACATACAGCTCCCTGTATAAATCAATGAAATACCACTGGTTCAAAATACCTCTGAAATCCGACCCCAATAACGTGACCCGAGGGCCAGACTTGAGCGAGGGCAGGGTTGCCAACTTTCAGTATATTTACAAACAGTTTGTAAAATCCATAATTGTTGCATCTGTCCATGAATGTCAGTTATGAACATGCAGCCTACATGTCCGTAATGGACATTCATGGACAGATGCAAAAAGTACAGATTTTACAAACTGTTCATAAATTTACTGAAAGTTGGCAACCCTGAGCGAGGGTATGGTGGAGGAATCTCCCAGTGCAGTAATATCCGCTCTCAGTCCCAATAGGCCCAGGCTTCTCAGGCCTAGGCACACTCACAACAGGCCTCAACACAGGCCTTCAGCCGGCTTGAAGATGGCGTCCAGAGAGTGCGTGCTATCGGGCGCGCTTGTCTTAAATAGCTCCTCCCATCTGGATTTGCACGGTAGCACAGTGGCCTTGTGGGCAATGTAGTCTCTGTGCTATTTACTGTAATGGAGTCTTTGTCTCTCGATAACTGAACCAAAACAAGTTGTAACTAACTAGCATGAAATAAACACCGAAGGGAACCAAACTTATTCACAGCACAGATTGCAGTCCTTTAAGATGCTTGCAATAATAACACCTTGCTACACCTCTAATTTCCTCTTACATTCCAATGCCAATTTATGGTTCTATTATGGCATTTGGTTTGAATTAATCTCCTCTGGCCTTGTTGTGATATCAGATGCATGTGAGTGTACTTACTCACATACTCACCAGTCCAGGACACTTGCTCCCATTTTTCTGCACCCCAGTTCCTATATTTTCAGGCATAGTTTAGTCGCTTAGCCTTGTTTCTATGTCTTATGCACCAAAACACAGGAACTGGGGTGCTGAAAAATGGCAGCAGATGCTCTGGACTGATGAGTCAAATTTTTTAATATTTGGCTGTAGCAGGAGAGCGGTAAAATAATGAGTGTCTGCAAGCAACAGTAAAGCATGGTTGGGGCTGCATTTCTGCAAGTAAATACTTATCCATCATGACATACCCTCAGGGAGGCATGTGAGTGTCCCCAAATTCATTCTGCAGCAGGAAAATGAACCCAAATATACAGCCAATGTCATTAAGAACTATCTTCAGTGCAAAGAAGAACAAGGAGTTCTGGAAGTGATGGTTTGGCCCCCATAGAGCGCTGATCTCAACAGCTTTGAGTCTGTCTGGGATCTTCTTAAAGATTTTTGGAACAACCTATCTGTCGAGTTCCTTCAAAAACTGTGTAAAAGTGTACCTGGAAGAATTAAAGAATTGATACTGTTTTGCAGGCAATGGGTGGTCACACCAAATATTGATTTGATTTTGATTTCTCTTCTATTCATTTAATTTAAATTTTGTTTATTGATACAAATAAACTATTAACACTTTTCTTCCTGAAAGCATTCCTAATTTACAGCATTTTTTTCACACCTGCCTAAAATGTTTGCACAGTACTGTAATTCCAAAACAATTAGCTGTAATATGGAGGTGCTCCCTACCTTTTGCTTATTTACCAACCTTCATTCTTCTGGGAAGACACTCCACCAGATTTTTTGGTCTGTCTGTGGGAGTTTTGCCTATTCAGCATAAAAAGCATTTGTGTGGGCAGGCACTGATGTTGGACGAGAAGATAGGACTAGCAATTCATCTCAAAGGTGAGGTTGAGATCATGGCTTTGTGTAAGTCAATTTAGTTCCTCTACACCAAACTCATCAAACCATTTCTTTTTTTTGGAGGGGGCTTTGTGCACAGGGGCACATTCATGCTAGTAGACAAGATGACCTTCCCCAAACTGTTACCCCAGGTTTAAAAGTGCACAAACGTCCTTGTATGCTGAAGCATCAACAATACCCTTCACTGAAAACACGTTTTTAGAATAATGTGGAGGACTGTCCACATGCTTTGGCCATATAGTAAGTGTGATGGACAGGTGTTCACAGACTTTTGGCCATGTAGTGGATATTCACTGTGGTGTGATCCCTAATGCCGCGTACACACGATTGGAAATTCCGACAACAAATGTTCGATGTGAGCTTTTGGTCGAAAATTTCGACCGTGTGTAGGCTCCATCGGACATTTGCTGTCGGAATTTCCGCCAACAAAAGATTGAGAGCTGGTTCTTTTTTTTTCCGACGGAAAAAGTTTTTGTTGGAAATTCCGATCGTCTGTATGCAATTCCGACGCGCAAAAAACTACGCATGCTCAGAATCAAACAGAAGAGCTGAACTGCCTATTGAACTTCATTGATCTCGGCTCGTCGTACGTCTTGCACGTCACCGCGTTCTTGATGAGATTTGTGTGACCGTGTGTATGCAACACAAGTTTGAGCCAACATTCCGTCTGAAAAAAATCCACGGTTTTGTTGTCGGAATTTCCGATCGTATGTACGCGGCATTAGAGATGATGAGTTATTAGCAGTGGAGGAAAGAATTGAACCATTGGTTCCACCTTTACCTGAAGGTAACCTGTCCGTAATTTCTTCTATGATGTGGTCCTTGGCCTTCTTCAAAGCACACTGGCCATGCCTCCAGTCATCCTTTTCCTCTCTGGATGACCCTCATTTACTCTCTAGTGTAGTACTACACAAGGGACATGTCTATCCCTGTCAAAGACCCTATTGTACTTACCAAGATTGTATTTGAGAAAATGAGCTGAATATTTCATGAATTGGAGCCCCTGCTGGACTAAATTTGCAGAACGAGATTCCTCCCACTTCTCCTTTTTTTTTCTTTTTAACAAAAAGTTATTTTAAAAAAGTTTTCCTTCTACCAAAATAAACACTAAATTGCAGCACAAACATTATTGATTTCCTTTTAAACGGCACTACCTTCATCAAGAGCGAAAAGATTTATGTAATTACCTCTCTGCATTTTGTTTGCAACAAATGTATTTTTTTTTCTGTGTCAGCAGATACAAAAGAGGGAACACTTGTATTGTTGAGATTAAAAGATTGTTTTTTCCTTTGGTAAACTGTTTTCATATGATATATACTTTCAAGAGGCTGACAATTAGGAAGTTTTTAGAAAATGAAAATGCAGGCTCCGAGATTTCTGTATCTTTTTTTCTTCTTTCCTTGCCCTTTTATCCGAGACTACATCCTTTTCCCTCTCCCGATACTTTGATGCCCAATATGGCAGGTAATCTTCCAACACTCATTAATATTCATTATCCTGCATGGAAACGGCCATTGCGGACTTTCATCAGCCAATTAGACAGTCAGTAAATTATCTCTTAATGAGTTTTTTTTTAATACCTGCATTTTATTGTGCTTTGGAATAAATTAATCAAAATGTTGATGTTTGAATTCTCTAAATCATATGGCAATATTAAAAATAGAGGTAACACAACTCATAGTTTATTAATGTAGCATTTGACACAAAAACCTGTGTAGTCCAGTAGGACAGTAACATTTTACATTAATGCAAACCTATGGGCATAAAGAGATCCTCTATTCTTCCTATTCTTCCTAAACCAATGGCCCCAGAATGCTATGCATTCTGCATAGCCATATTCTATGTCTATATGCCGGTCAACACCAAGCTGTTGCACATAGGTGCTCCAAAGGTTTTAAAATGGACCAGAAGAGAGCGTCTCTCAGGGCCCAAACTGAAGGTTGAATTGTGTAAGGGTATGGACTTTGGCATCATTCCCCACCCAGCCATCATGGGATTCCAGCGCAGGGGCTTATGCAGTCAAGGTGTGTATTGTAGGGCTTCCATTTTAAATCAAAGGGTAGACCATAGCTGGTAAACAAGTAATTTACCTTGTACTGATAGATTAAAGCCCTTTAAACTTTCAGTTTCAATCAGCTAAATATATTCAAGTATCATAAAAAGGTGTGCAAAGTGTTACAGTTTGTTTTCTTTAAAAAGCAGCCATCGCTTGAGTAGATAAACCTATCCCCTGTCAGCATGCTGCAGAGAAGGACCCTTGATCTCTGTGTGGAAGCAGTAGTCAACTGAAACCCAACATGGCCTCTGCTAAAGCTCTTCAATCAGGTAAGGTGAGCTTTTCTAAATGCATTTTCCATTTTCATTACATACCTTCTTTTAGATTTAGATCATGATCACTGGGCCTCTATGCTTCTTTATGCAGTGCAGGCAAAGTATTGGTTGCGGGGCTGGCAGGGTGCTAAACATAGTTTTCTAAAAATAAAATAGCACCCTGCATCATTAATTCTCTCAAGAGCTTCACACCCCCCTGAAAGCAATAGGCTGGTACCTGAGAGGAGTTTTGCGATTATCAAAATGGCTTGATAGATGGATGTCAATCTTGAGATATAGACGTTCATGCAGGCTGCCCTCAGGCAACACCCACATGTCATTAAGAGCCTCCATGATTGAAATAACTACATTCCAATAAATGGAAGGGGTGGGTCAGCCTATGACTCATTAAGCTGTCAGTGGGCAGTGGGTTTCCCTTGTTGACAGCTAAAGTGTTAAAGAAGTCGCGGCATTTGGAGCTGTCAGGAAAAAAAAAAGCAGCCAGGCAATGTTTATCAACAACCAGGGGCATTTCTAGGTCTGCAAAAGATCTGGGGCTAGAGCCCATCATAGCAGTGGTCACCAACGTTTTTGCAGGCCCACTGGGGGGGGGGGGTGTTGGGGGAGCACACAGGCGGTAAGCAATTTTTTGTGGACGATGGCTGGTGTTGGCGTTCAATCATCATGGCACCATGGTTGAAGTGCATTGTTTCTATAGTTACATTCTAATATATAATGTAGTGGTTCAACTCACCATAATGCAGAATCAGTGGGAACCCTGAGCGTGTCACTTGCCACACAGTGGCGGCTTGTGTTCAAAATTTGTGGGGGGGGTGCAAACAAACTGAAAAAAAACAAACAATCAATTGCAGCCTCACTGTGCCCATCAAACTTAGCTACTGTGCCCATCAATTGTTGCCACTGTGCCATCAAACACAGTCACTGTGCCCATCAATTGCCGCCAGTTTGCCCCATCAAATGCCGCCAGTTTGCCCCATCAAATGCCGCCAGTTTGCCCCCTCAAATGCCGCCAGTTTGCCCCCTCAAATACAGCCAGTTTCCTCATCAAATGCAGCCAGTTTGCCCCATCAAATTCCGCCAGTTTGCCCCCTCAAATACAGCCAGTTTGCCCCTTCAAAATATGCCAGTTTGCCCCTTCAAATGATGCCAGTTTGCCCCTTCAAATGATGCCAGTTTGCCCCCTCAAATGCAGCCAGTTTGCCCCCTCAAATATAGCCAGTTTCCCCATCAAATGCAGCCAGTTTGCCCCCTCAAATGATACCAGTTTGCCCCCTCAAATGATGCCAGTTTGCCCCCTCAAATGCAGCCAGTTTTCCCCCTCAAATGCAGCCAGTTTCCCCATCAAATGCAGCCAGTTTGCCCCCTCAAATGATGCCAGTTTGCCACCTCAAATGATGCCAGTATGCCCCCTCAAATGCAGCCAGTTTGTCCCTCAAATGCAGCCAATTTTCCCCCTCAAATTATGCCAGTTTGCCCCCTCAAATACAGCCAGTTTGCCCCCTCAAATGATGCAAGTTTCCTCATCAAATACAGTCAGTTTCCCCATCAAATGCAACCAGTTTGCCCCCTCAAATGATGCCAGTTTGCCCCCTCAAATGATGCCAGTTTGCCCCCTCAAATGCAGCCAGTTTGCCCCCTCAAATGCAGCCAGTTTGCCCCATAAAATACAGCCAGTTTCCCCATCAAGTGCAGCCAGTTTGCCCCCTCAAATGATGCCAGTTTGCCCCCTCAAATTATGTCAGTTTGCCCCTTCAAATACAGCCAGTTTGCCCCCTCAAATGATGCCAGTTTCCCCATCAAATACAGCCAGTTTGCCCCCTCAAATGCAGCCAGTTTGCCCCCTCAAATTATGCCAGTTTGCCCCCTCAAATACAGCCAGTTTGCACCCTCAAATGATGCCAGTTTCCCCATCAAATACAGCCAGTTTGCCCCCTCAAATGCAGCCAATTTGCCCCCTCAAATTATGCCAGTTTGCCCCCTCAAATACAGCCAGTTTGCCCCCTCAAATGATGCAAGTTTCCTCATCAAATACAGTCAGTTTCCCCATCAAATGCAGCCAGTTTGCCCCCTCAAATGCAGCCAGTTTGCCCCCTCAAATACAGCCAGTTTGCCCCCTCAAATACAGCCAGTTTACCCCATCAAATACAGTAAGTTTGCCCCATCAAATGCAGCCAGCTTGCCCCCCACACTTACCTTTCTCCGCACTCCCTCTGAGTCTTCAATGTCATCTCTGCTCGCCTGTCGCTTCAGCCAATCAGGTGACCGGTAACCAGACCCGGTGCACCTGATTGGCTGAGAGGCGGGTCAGTGTTAGGGAAGCGATTCCCTAACACAGCATTGTTTAAACAGGGAACGCACAGCAGTGCGCCCACTTTTTAACCATTTGGAAGCCGATTAGAGCCCACAGGCTCTAATCAGGCAGCCTATTAGAGCGGACGGATGGGTGCAGGAGAGAGGGGCGGCGATCCTGTCCTATGGACGCACCGCTACTGTTGCCACAACTCCTGCCACCAGATGCATCATGTCACTTGCCAACGTTGCCTGTCACCAGATACAGCGTGTCACTTGCCACCGTCGCCAGTCACCAGCTTGTTACTTGCCACTGTCACCTGCCACTAGATGTGGATTGTCACTTGCCATGTCACCTGCCAGCATTTGCAGATTGTCACTTGCCACATCACCTGCCACCATTTGCAGATTGTCACTTGCCACATCACCTGCCACCATTTGCAGATTGTCACCTGCCATGTCACCTGCCACCATTTGCAGATTGTCACTTGCCACGTCACCTGCCACCATTTGCAGATTGTCACTTGCCACCTCACGTGCCACCATTTGCAGATTGCCACGTCACCTGCCACCATTTGCAGTTTGTCACTTGCCACGTCATCTGCCACCATTTTCAGATTGTCACTTGCCATGTCACCTGCCACCATTTGCAGATTGCCACATCACCTGCCACCATTTGCAGATTGTCACCTGCCATGTCACCTGCCACCATTTGCAGATTGTCACTTGCCACGTCACCTGCCACCATTTGCAGATTGTCACTTGCCACCTCACGTGCCACCATTTGCAGATTGCCACGTCACCTGCCACCATTTGCAGTTTGTCACTTGCCACGTCATCTGCCACCATTTTCAGATTGTCACTTGCCATGTCACCTGCCACCATTTGCAGATTGCCACGTCACCTGCCACCATTTGCAGATTGTCACTTGCCATGTCATCTGCCACCATTTGCAGATTGTCACTTGACACGTCACCTGCCACCATTTGCAGATTGTCACTTGCCACGTCACCTGCCACCATTTGCAGATTGTCACTTGCCACCTCACGTGCCACCATTTGCAGATTGCCACGTCACCTGCCACCATTTGCAGATTGTCACCTGCCATGTCACCTGCCACCATTTGCAGATTGTCACTTGCCACGTCACCTGCCACCATTTGCAGATTGTCACTTGCCACCTCACGTGCCACCATTTGCAGATTGCCACGTCACCTGCCACCATTTGCAGTTTGTCACTTGCCACGTCATCTGCCACCATTTTCAGATTGTCACTTGCCATGTCACCTGCCACCATTTGCAGATTGCCACGTCACCTGCCACCATTTGCAGATTGTCACTTGCCACGTCTCCTGCCACCATTTGCAGATTGTCACTTGCCACGTCACCTGCCACCAGATGGGGATTGTCACTTGCCCACTGATGTGGATTGTCACTTGCCATGCCGGCCAGTGCCACCAAATGTGCATTGTCACTGCATTGGTGGCAGGCTGGCAGCACTGGTCCATTTAATGAGGGCAGGAGAGCGGTGATGCGGGGTGGGCAGTGAGAGATGATATCATCTTGCTGCTCTCCGCTGCACCTTCGACATCGAAGCAAGGGGGTCCGGCTGCAGAGTGGAGCTCCACCTAGGACAGGAAGCATGTGACATCCACTGCGCTATGAGCGCGGAAGAGCGCTGGTGTGGGGCAGACAGTGAGAGATGATGTCATCTCTCTGCTCCCCGCCACACCTCGCTCCCACATTGAAGAGGCCCGGCTGTGAAGAGCACTGAAGTGGAGTGGGCGGAGAGAGATGATGTCATCTCTGCTCGTTCACATGCTCGCTTCTCTCCTCTCCTCCGCCTCTCTCATGAAGCCAGCCCACCCGCCCGCCGAAGCAGCAGACGAGGCCGCTCGTTAGGCAGGGAACCTGCAGCAAGAGACTCAAGGCTATGGGCCCCAGATTTGGGGCTATAGTCCCAATAGCGATCCCCTAGCGACGCCTCTGTCAACAACAGGGGTCTCAAACTGGCAGCCCTGTAGCTGTTGTGAAACTACAAGTCCCATCATGCCTCTTCCTGTGAGAGTCATGCTTGTAACTGTCAGCCTTGCAATGCCTCGTGGGAGCAACAGCTGGGGGTCGCCAGTTTGAGACCCCTGATCAACAACTTTGCTCAGTCAACAGAAAGATAAAAATAAACATTGTTTCTTTTTTTATCTTTCTGTTACTTCATCTACAGATTAAAGGGATGAACTTCGACCTGCAGATTAAGTCAGTTTTAAGCAACCTGTCAAGTAAGAAAAAGTTTTTTTTGTGTTTTTTTATTAAACATTTCTCTGTTTAACCCCATATTAACCCTTAATTTGCTCTAATCAGCCTTAAATAACTCCTTATTCTCCTCCATTTAATTATTATTTTCCTGCTGATATTTTTTTGTTCACTTCTATTTTATAGACTATTAATAATTAAAACTTTTATTTTGTTTGCTTTGTTTGTTAATATTTTTACATCTTTAACGTATATTTACACATTTGACTTTGAAAAAAACTTTGCAAAATTAAAAATAAATATTATTTCACTTGAAAATAACTTTTCAATGCTTTGTACCATTGCTGACAGCTGACGTGTAAACAAAACAGTTGCGGTAGGTATTAGTAACTGGTATTGGTGAGTAAAAAAAAAAGTATCGGTACTCATAGTAAAAAAAAAATGGTATTGGTGCATCCCTAATTGTCAACCATTCACCCATAGTGGAGACTACAAGTGGACATGCCGACACACATCGAGCAGGCATTGTCCACCATTGTCACTATAGAAATAATGTGTGGGCGACATTGGAGCGAGTTCATTTCAAAAGGCAATGGCTGAAGGAGGTTGATGGAGATCAGCAGCACTGACGTGCAACAAAGAATAAAATAAGATAAAAACTGTTTATGATACTTTAGCAATCTAAATAACTAGGCTAGGTTAAGGTTCACATCTACTTTATACTTCTAGGGCCTCTTTGTCTCCAGTTCCAAAAACATTTTTTTTCCTTTGCAAACATTTGTAAGAAATAAGTTTGAAGAAGTCAGGAACATAATGGAATAACAGAAGAGTGAACTCAAAGGCTCCTCTTCTTCAGGGAGGAGGGTTGATGGGAAGTGCCTTCCTTGGGGAAGGTCAAAAGTCATTGGTATTAAACTAGACAAGCTGGTATTGTAGTGTTAATGAAAATGCAAAGCAGATGTTTAGTAATTAGGGGAGATGTGAATGACAAGACATGAGAGGTAGCGTACATGCGCTGCTTGGCACAAAGCAGCTGTTGTAACCAATTCCGCTGTCAGGAATATACACAAGTCAGACCATCCCTTGTGAGTTTTGTCATAGCTGTGACAATTAGAAAAAAATTGCAGTTGATTAAAATCAGTTATCTATCACACAAAGCAATTTTTGTAATATTCACTTACAAATGGCATAGGTTAGATGCTGCTACAATGAAGGAAGAGAACAGTGCAGCGTTAACAAAGACAGATATTAAGAGTGCCGCTCGGCATTTATTCCAGGCACGTCGGTGATGTATGTGTCGAACTTTAGCAAGACTTTTAATTGAAAATGCAATTACCTCTCGCATTCATTCTCTAAGCAGGCTCTATGAATAGAAACATGAGTGTTTTTCAACACCGGCACTGTGTAAAATCTAAATTTACATCTGTCGCAGGAGCGTCATCCGGCTAGGCAGTCCACTGTGGCCGAGGTGAAGTGCGGCAAGGCGCCAGCTAGACAGAAGATGGACTGGGAAAGAAGGATACAGACTTTGCATAGGATGTGAAGAAAGTTGTGTGTTTTGGGAATTAAGACATGGGAAGGGTACCCTGTACACGCTGGGGTTCTGGCCAATCCATAGTGTCTATGGCCAGCCCACAGTCTTTTACAATGGTCTGATGTGTGTGTGTGTATATATATATATATATATATATATATATATATATATATATATATATATTATATACAGGGCTCAAAATTTCAAGTACTGATCTACTAGCCAGGCCTCAAGGGTTAATCGCCACCAGTTGCCCCACCCAATCCGCCCGCCCCTAATTCCGCCCCTAAACAAGCCCTCATAAATATCATGAAATGACACTTAAATGTTTTATGCATAATTAAGCTATAAACATAAATATTAACAACAACAACAACTTTATCCTTGCCCACCAATGCAGGCTGTCTGTGCCCACCAATGCAGCCTTGTGCCCACCAATGCACCCTTGTGTCCACCAATGCAGCCTTGTGCCCACCAATGCAGCCTTGTGCCCACCAATGCAGCCTTGTGTCCACCATGCAGCCTTGTGTCCACCAATGCAGCCTTGTGCCCACCATGCAGCCGTGTGCCCACCATGCAGCCGTGTGCCCACCATGCAGCCGTGTTCACACCAATGCAGCCTTGTGTCCACCATGCAGCCTTGTGTCCGCCATGCAGCCTTGTGTCCACCATGCAGCCTTGTGCCCACCATGCAGCCTTGTGCCCACCATGCAGCCGTGTGTCCATCATGCAGCCTTGTGTCCACCATGCAGCCTTGTGCCCACCATGCAGCCTTGTGTCCACCATGCAGCCTTGTGTCCACCATGCAGCCTTGTGCCCACCATGCAGCCTTGTGCCCACCATGCAGCCGTGTGTCCACCATGCAGCTGTGTGTACACCATGCAGCCTTGTGTCCACCATGCAGCCTTGTGTCCACCATTCAGCCTGTGTCCACCCACTATGCAGCCTACCTGTGCAGGGGAGGAGAGGAACAGGAGAGCCATCCGGATGATCAGAGCGCAGCGTAACACAATGATAACAGCTTTCATTTCAATTGCCGTGTTCCCGCCGCTCAACGTCATATACAGCCCCGCCTTCTGGTCGGGCAACTTTGATTGACAGATCTCTGGGCAGCTCTCTCTCTTTCCCTCCACGATCCCTGGGAGAAGGACTCCCATTCCACCCAGGCTGTTGGCGGTGCTCGCCCCCCCCCCCCCGCTCCCAGGAAGCCCTTCCTCGCCAGCCCTCAATATCCACTCGCAAAATGCAAGCAGGCAAGTGGAATTTTTAAAGGCTGTGTATATATATATATATATATATATATATATATATACTATATTACTGAAAGAATGGGGCAGACATGGGAGTTAAGCCTCGTACACATGACCGAGTTTCTCGGCAAGAACCAGCAAGAAACTTGCTGGCAGAGCTTTCTTGCCGAGTAAATCGGTCGTGTGTACGCGGCTTTCAGTTTTCTCGTCAAGAAAACCGACAAGAATCTCGACGAGAAAAATAGAGAACCTGCTCTCTATTTTCTCGTCGGGTTTCTCGTCGGCCTGTTTCTCGACGAGAAACCCGAGTGTGTGTACACTTACCTGTCGCCGTGGAAACCCGCGCATGCTCGAAATGACTTTGACGCATGCGCGGTAGCTTCCTAGACATAGGTAGGGTGTAGCAAGATGGCGGCGACGGCATCGAATGTGACGAGCGCACGCTCGTCGTAGTCGGTGATGTCACCGCGTTCGCTCCATTCAAAGAACCGCGGGTTCTTTGAATTGAGCGTGTGTACACTCGGCCGGGACAAGTTTCTTGTCCAGGAATCTCGTCAAGAAAAACGACAAGTTATTTCCTGACGAGATTCACGGCCGTGTGTACGAGGCTTAAGTCACAAGCAAGTCTCAAGTCTTAACCTTCAAGTCTCAAGCAAGTCCCAAGTTACTGTGACGAAAAGCAAGCAAGTCAAGTCGAGTCCCTGCTAGGAGTCAAGCAAGTCAAGTCAAGTCATTTATTTTGGTCAAGTCACAAATTGAGTCAAAATACTGATCTACCCCATACTGTATAAAAATAATAGGAGGGATAACAATAAATAATATTGGTTATGTGCCCATGCCTCACTGTGCCCATGCTTCACTGTGCCCATGTCTCACTGTGTCCATGCTTCACTGTGCCCATGCTTCACTGTGCCCGTGTCTCACTGTGCCCATGCCTCACTGTGCCCGTGTCTCACTGTGCCCGTGTCTCACTGTGCCCATGCTTCACTGTGCTTGTCAGCCATGTACCTGATCGGCGGCATCCCGGCGGCCATTCCAGTATTCAAAAGTCGCACCTCCTCCTCGTCTGTGATAGACGGAACACTCAATTTCCCAGCATTCAGTGTTCCGCCTATCACGGACATCCACTCATCCTCATAACACAAACAAGGAATAAGAGGATGTCCGTGACAGGCTGAACACTCCCTGCTGTGAAATTGAGTGTTCCGACCTATCACAGACAAGGAGGCGCGGCTTTTGAACACTGCAATGGCCGCCGTCTGTCTGCATGACACGCTGATCAGGTAGGCAGACGGTGGCTTGTGGTTAGTGTTAGTGGTGCCAAGTCATTGCAAGTCATATAGCCCAAGTCAAAGTCAAGTCGCAAGTCATTAGTGACAAGTCAAAGTCAAGTCGAGTCATTTATTGAATTCTGTCAAGCAAGTCGCATGTCCTCAAACAGGTGACTCAAGTCAGACTTAAGTCAAGTCATGTGACTCAAGTCCCCCACCTCTGGTATGGGGACACCTGCCTGTACACGCACATGAACTTTAATGGCATCCCAGTCTTAGTCCATAGGGTTCAATTTTAAGTTGGCCCACCCTTTGCAGCTATAACAGCTTCAACTCTTCTGGGAAGGCTGTTCACAAGGTTTAGGAGTGTGTCTATGGGAATGTTTGACCATTCTTCCAGAAGCTGCAAAGGGGGAACCAACTCAATACTGAACCCTACGGACTAAGACTGTGATACAACTAAAGTCCATGTGGGTGTAAAGGCAATCGTCCCGATACCTTTGGTAATGCAGTATATATATATATATTGTGACAGCAGGCAGGTAAAATCACCAGGTTGCACCCAGGATGGAAGGTATATATGTCCTAGATTCAGGCTTTATGCCGATTTATACCACTAGGGAGAGTGCTGGGAGTCTTGCAGGGGAAGAGTTAATGAGCCCAGCTGAAGTAAGTGGGCTCATTGGGGCCTCTACAAGAACTCCCAGCATGCTAAGGGAGATGCTCCAACCTGGAACCAGATCTGTGTGGATAGTCTGGGGAGTGTGATCTCTGTGCGGTGAGCCAAAGCCGGTGTGGTTATTGCTAAGAACTTCTAAAAGCAGGGAGCTAGGGACTGGGACAGCACAAGGCTGTACCCAGTTGTTAGTTAGGGACACCAACGTGTGTAGTGAGCCGTCAAGTTGACCAGGATTTCTTTTCATGTTTCTTTTGTTTTTGCTGTATTTTTTTGTCTGTATATAGTTCAAATAAAACCACACCCTTTTGTTTTCTCCTACCACTGTCTGCTGTGCCTGTTTTTGTGTGGTGAACCCATCCAGGGGGTCACACACACCCGCTGCTGAGCTAACCCCCTCACAATATATATATATATACACAGTATCTCACAAAAGTGAGTACACCCCTTACATTTTTGTAAGTATTTTATTCTATCTTTTCATGTGACAACACTGAAGAAACGACTCTTTGCTACAATGTAAAGTAGTGAGCTTGTATAACAGTGTAAATTTGCTGTCCCCTCAAAATAACTCAACACACAGTCAATTATGTCTAAACCACTGGCAACAAAAGTGAGTACACCCCTAAGTGAAAATGTCCAAATTGGGCCCAATTAGCCATTTCCCCTCCCCGGTGTCATGTGACTTGTTAGTGTTACAAGGTCTCAGGTGTGAATGAGGAGCATACTGCTCACTGGAAGTTCAACATGGCACCTCATGGCAAAGGACTCTATGAGGATCTAAAAAAAAGAATTGTTGCTCTACATAAAGATGTCCCCTAGGCTGTAAGAAAATTGCCAAGATCCTGAAACTGAGCTGCAGCACGGTGGCCAAGACCAGGGATGAGCCGAACACCCCCCTGTTCGGTTCGCACCAGAAACTGCGAACAGACAGAATGTTCACGTGAACTTTAGAACCCTATTAAATACAATGGACTCGAACGTTCGAAATCTAAAGTGCTAATTATAAAGGCTTATATGCAAGTTATTGTCCTAAAAAGTGTTTGGGGACCCGGGTCCTGCCCCAGGGCAAGGGTTGTGGGGATGAGGCCCTTGTCTCCATCAACATGGGGACATCCTCCCCATGTTGAGGGCATGTGGCCTGGTACGGTTCAGGAGGGGGGGCGCTCTCTCGTCCCCCCCTCTTTTCCTGCGGCCTGCCAGGTTGTGTGCTCGGATAAGGGTCTGGTATGGATTTTTGGGGGGACTCCACGCCATTTTTTTTTAAATTTGGGTTGGAGTTCCCCTTAAAATCCATGCCAGATCTGAAGGGCCTGGTATGGATATTTGGGGGAACCGCACGCATTTCTTTTTTCAATTTGCGGCGGGGTTCCCCTTAATATCTATACCAGACCTGAAGGGCCTGGTAATTGAATTCTGGGGGACCCCCTCGCTTTTTTTTTTTTTTATCAATGACTTTTGTATGTATTGCCGGGAGCCGACAATTCATTAATAGCCGCGAGTGAGTTTTAAATGACTTTTTTTCCTTCAAAAATGACATTTTATGCAGGGACAGTTCTAAGCACGGGAAACAAGCGCCACTTTACATGCATATCATACACACCCCCCAGGTACGAAATTTAAAGGAATATTTCACTTTTATTGTTTCACTTTAAGCATTATTAAAATCACTGCCCCCATAAAACGGCCGTTTTTAAAACTTTTTTTTGCATTGATACATGCCCCCTGGGGCAGGACCCGGGTCCCCAAACACTTTTTATGACAATAACTTGCATATAAGCCTTTATAATTAGCACTTTAGATTTCTCCCATAGATTTTTCGAATTTGCCGCAAACACCCCAATTTGTTCGCTGTTCGGCGAACGGGCGAACAGGCAATGTTCGAGTCGAACATGAGTTCGACTCGAACTCGAAGCTCATCCCTAGCCAAGACCATACAGCAGTTTAACAGGACAGGTTCCACTCAGAACAGACCTTGCCATGGTTGACCAAAGAAGTTGAGTGCACGTGCTCAGCGTCATATTCAGAGGTTGTCTTTGGAAAATAGACGTATGAGTTCTGCCAGCATTGCTGCAGAGGTTGAAAGGGTGGGGTTTCAGCCTGTCAGTGCTCAGACCATACACTGCACACTGCATCAAACTGGTCTGCATGGCTGTTGTCCCAAAAGGAAGCCTCTTCTAAAGATGATGCACAAAAAAGCCCACAAATAGTTTACTGAAGACAAGCAGACTAAAGACATGGATTACTGGAACCATGTCCTGTGGTCTGATGAGACCAAGATAAACTTATTTGGTTCAGATGGTGTCAAGCGTGTGTGGCGGCACCCAGGTGAGGAGTACAAAGACAAGTGTGTCTTGCCTACAGTCAAGCATGGTGGTGGGAGTGTCATGGTCTGGGGCTGCCAGCACTAGGAAGCTACAGTTCATCGAGGGAACCATGAATGCCAACATGTACTGTGACATACTGAAGCAGAGCATGATCCCCTTCCTTTCATAGACTGGACCGCAGAGCAGTATTCCAAAATGATAACGATCCCAAACACATCTCCAAGATGCCTTGCTAAAGAAGCTGAGGGTAAAGGCAATGGACTTGCCAAGCATGTCTCCAGACCTAAACCCTATTGAGCATCTATGGGGCATCATCAAACGGAAGGTGGAGGAGCGCAAGGTCTCTAACATCCACCAGCTCAGTGATGTCGTCATGGAGGAGGGGAAGAGGACTCCAGTGGCAACCTGTGAAGCTCTAGTGAACTCCATGCCCAAGAGGGTTAAAGGGGTTGTAAAGGTTCGTTTTTTATTTTCTAAATAGGTTCCTTTAAGCTTGTCCATTGTTGGTTCACTTACCTTTTCCTTCTAAATATTTTTTTCTTTGTTTTCTTTGTCTAAATTTCTCATTTCCTGTTCCTCCTCAGTAAGCTGTTCAGCATACCTCTCAACCCGCACGGATTCTGCGGGTTTTACCCGCAGTGACACAACTTCCCCGCAGTCCCGCGATACCTTCTGTATTCCCGCACAGCCACAGCAGGACACAGAAGGCAGAGGAAGGAGGAGGAGGTAAGTTCTGAGCGACGTCCCTGTTATGTGGTTTGTGAAGTCCGGCACCCCCCCTACTCACTGCCCCCCCCGCTCATTAGCATTGGAATTTAACTTCCGTCCCGCCCCCCCCCCCCCCCCGTTCTCTGTGGTCTATCAGTAAAAAAATAAACGTCCGTCCCGCAGGGCCACCCCCCCGCTCAACAACTTTAATGCCTAGGCAAAAAATGTCCCGCAGAGGACATTTAAAAAGTTGGGAGGTGTGTGCTCAGTAAGCTGTTCTGGATGACTCCACACCACTCGGACGATGGTGTGAAGTTCAGTGGGGAGAAACAGGAAGTGAGAAATTCAGACAAAGAAAAAAAACATTTAGAAGGTAAATCAAAGGAAAAGGTAAGTGAACCAACAATGCACTAGCTTAAAGACACCTATTTAGAAAATAAAAAATGAACCTTTACAACCCCTTTAAGGCAGTGCTGGAATATAATGGTGGCCACACAAAATATACACTTTAGGCCCAACTTGTAAATTTTCACTTAGGGGTGTACTCACTTTTGTTGCCAGCGGTTTAGACATTAATGGCTGTGTGTTGAGTTATTTTGAGGGGACAGCAAATTTACACTGTTATACAAGCTGTACACTCACTACTTTACATTGTAGCAAAGTGTCATTTCTTCAGTGTTGTCACATGAAAACATATAATAAAATATTTACAAAAATGTGAGGGGTGTACTCACTTTTGTGAGATACTGTATATATGGCTTTTTTCCTCAAAGACTAGTTACAGGAACTTTAACTTTCTGAGTCACCCTTTTTCTCCACCCCTATCCACCTCCAAGCACTGTTCCTTAGTTTCATCCCCTGCCCTCCCAGTATTGCCATTTTTTGGTGCCTCATAATTTGTATGATAACAAAAAAAAACAGTAAAATAGATCCCCTGCAGCCAGCAACAACATTAGACCCTCAGCAACAATAGATCCCCCCAACAGCAATGGACCGCCCACAACAAAGTTCCCCAGCACATCAATAGACCCCCCTAGCAACATATCTCCCCACAGCCAGCATCAGTAGACCTTCCAGCAAAAATAGACACGTCCCTCAACAGTAAGTCTCTTCCAGCCACAAATGCCCCCCTAGCAACATAAGACCCACCCCTGGTAACAATAGATCCCCCACCAGTAACAATAGACTTCCCCAGCAACATTATCCCCCCCACCGCAAAAATAGATCCCCTCCAGCTACAATAGATCCTCCAGCAGCCAGCATCAGTAGACAATTCAACGCACCCCAGCACCCCTTGACAATACATACATTCAGTGCTGGAGGTGCCGAAACTGCGTTCCCCCACGTTCCCGCAAAGAAAAGCCCTAAATGTATACTGTATATATATTATAAGTAAACATCCAATACAGGACAAGAAATTTGGAGAGCACTATGGGTTTTCTAAAAAAAAAAAGCAAAGGGGCTAATTATGGCTGAGCACTAAAAGGGTGCACGAGTCATCACTCATTCACTTATGTTTTTAAATTTCAACTTCAGCCCCTTGAGCCTTTAAACAAGTAGCTTTTTAAAGCAGGAGGTAAGCAGAGACTGGATAACATGTCACAATGAGACTAAAAAAGTTCCATCTGCTGGTTGGATATAAGAATAGAATTTATATTTTATAATTAAAAACTCCTGCATTCGAAAAAGTGCACCAAACCCCACAGAATATAATAGAGGTCTATGGCTAAGTGCAGTAAACCCACAGGAAAGCTGCAGGTACACTGGACTGCACCCGTGGTGTGGGTAAACCGCAGCACATCAGTGTGAAAGCAGCCCTATACTATTATGCCCAGTGTATTGCTTTACACTGACTCTTCTTTCCTGCTGCTGGCACCACTCTGGAGTCTGCTAGCTGGGATAAGAGGTGGAGTGCAGTTGGTATTACTCTGCATGGGACAGGAGCCAGCACTACAGAGGAGTCATCGGCTAATGTGGCTCTTGCTCCCTACAACAGCTCCAACTTTATAAATAGTCCCTCTGCACTGTGCTCTGTTTGATGCTCTGGAATGGAGGGTCAGCAAGCTCACCTGGCCTGATCTACTGGTTGCTGACCCCTGCCTTAAAGTGTATCTCAATCCAAAAACAAAAATTTATTTTATAGCAGCTTACCAGCCCTTAGACATACAGTCAGGTCCATAAATATTGGGACATCGACACAATTCTAATCTTTTTGGCTCTTTACACCACCACAATCGATTTGAAATGAAAGGAACAAGATGTGCTTTAACTGCAGACTTTCAGCTTTAATTTGAGGGTATTTACATCCAAATCACGTGAACGGTGTAGGAATTACAACAGTTTGTATATGTGCCTCCTACTTTTAAGGGACCAAAAGTAATGGGACAATTGGCTGCTCAGCTGTTCCATGGCCAGATGTGTGTTATTCCCTCATTATCCCATTTACAAGGAGCAGATAAAAGGTCCAGAGTTCATTTCAAGTGTGCTATTTGCATTTGGAATCTGTTGCTGTCAACTCTCAATATGAGATCCAAAGAGCTGTCACTATCTGTGAAGCAAGCCATGATTAGGCTGAAAAAACAAAACAAACCCATCAAAGAGATAGCAAAAACATTATGTGTGGCCAAATCAACTGTTTGGAACATCCTTAAAAAGAAAGAACGCACCGGTGAGCTCAGCAACACTAAAAGACCCGGAAGACCACAGAAAACAACTGTGGTAGATGACCAAAGAATTCTTTCCCTGGTGAAGAAAACACCCTTCACAACAGTTGGCCAGATGAAGAACACTCTCCAGGAGGTAGGTGTATGTGTGTCAAAGTCAACAATCAAGAGACGACTTCACCAGAGTGAATACTGAGGGTTCACCACAAGATGTAAACCATTGGTGAGCCTCAAAAACAGGAAGGCCAGATTAGAGTTTGCCAAACAACATCTAAAAAAGCCTTCACAGTTCTGGAACAACATCCTATGGACCGATGAGACCAAGATCAACTTGTACCAGAGTGATGGGAAGAGAAGAGTATGGAGAAGGAAAGGAACTGCTCATGATCCAAAGCATACCACCTCATCAGTGAAGCATGGTGGTGGTAGTGTCATGGCGTGGGCATGTATGGCTGCCAATGGAACTGGTTCTCTTGTATTTATTGATGGAGTGACTGCTGACAAAAGCAGAAGGATTAATTCTGAAGTGTTTCAGGCAATATTATCTGTTCATATTCAGCCAAACGCTTCAGAACTCATTGGACAGCGCTTCACAGTGCAGATGGACAATGACCCGAAGCATACTGCGAAAGCTACCAATAAGTTTTTGAAGGGAAATAAGTGGAATGTTATGCAATGGCCAAGTCAATCACCTGACCTGAATCCGATTGAGCATGCATTTCACTTGCTGAAGACAAAACTGAAGGGAAAATGCCCCAAGAACAAGCAGGAACTGAAGACAGTTGCAGTAGAGGCCTGGCAGAGCATCACCAGGGATGAAACCCAGTGTCTGGTGATGTCTATGCGTTCCAGACTTCAGGTTGTAATTGACTGCAAAGAATTTGCAACCAAGTATTAAAAAGTGAAAGTTTGATTTATGATTGTTACTCTGTCCCATTACTTTTGGTCCCTTAAAAAGTGGGAGGCACATATACAAACTGTTGTAATTCCTACACCATTCACCTGATTTGAATGTAAATACCTAATTAAAGCTGAAAGTCTGCAGTTAAAGCACATCTTGTTTGTTTCATTTCAAATCCATTGTGGTGGTGTATATAGCCAAAAAGATTAGAATTATGTTGATATCCCAATATTTATAGACCTGACTGTATGTATTTATTCAATTGTCCAGATTTTTTAACAGGCTTACTTATGGTAAACTAAAATTTATTTTCTGTTTGCAAAATTGTATTTTCACTTTGGGTTGTTTGTCAAATTTTCATGATCAGAATTTATATGCACTATATGTCCAAAAAACTGTGGACACCTGACCATCACACCTATAGAAGCTTGCTGGACAACCCATTCAATCCATGGGCATTAATATGGAGTTGCCCCACCCTCCACCATTTGTCACTATAACAGCCTTCAAGCTTCTGGGAAGGCTGTCCACAAGATTTTAGAGGGTGTCTGTGGGAATTTGTGCCCATTAAAGCAAAAGAGCCTTTGTAATGTCAGGTTCTGATGTTGCAGGAGAAGTCCTGATTTTCAATTGGCATTCCATTTCCATAGATCAGTGTTTCTCAACTCCAGTCCTCAAGGTGCCCCAACAGGTCATGTTTTCAGGATTTCCCTCAGATGAAACGGCTGTGGTAATTACTAAGGCAGTGAAATTGATCAAATCACCTGTGCAAAATAATGGAAAGCCTGAAAACATGGCCTGTTGGGGCGCCTTGAGGACTGGAGTTGAGAAACACTGCCATAGATGTTCAGTAGGGGTTGAGGTCGGGACTCTGTGTAGGCCGCTTGAGCTCCTCCACACCAAATTTATCAAACCATGTCTTTATGGAGCTGGCTTTGTACATAGAAGCACAATCATGCTGAAACAGAAAGGGGCCTTCTCTAAACTACTACTACATGGGTGGAAGTGTACAATTGTCTAAAACAGAGGTTCCTAACCCCCAGGTGTGGATCAGTGCCGGTCCATGGCCTGCGTGGCGGGCGAGCGAGCCAGCACAACCTGCATTGCCACCAAAAGAACCCACTCCTCTTCTACCAGCACCGCTACTCCCCTCCCTCTCTATAGTCATCTCAGCAACACGTGGTAAGAAGAGAAAGAGAGATGAGAAGAAGTCTAATGCCATTTTTTTAAATGGTCATTAAAAATGATCGTGTGTTGGCTTCAGAGCATTTTTCACGACGTGAAAAGTGGCCATGAAAAAATTAGAACATGCTCTAATTTTTCTCGTCGTTTTTTGAAAAAAAAAATGCGCATGCTCAGAATCAAGTATGAGACGGGAACGCTCGTTCTGGTAAAACTAGCGTTTGTAATAGAGATAGCACATTCGTCACGCTGTAACGGACTGAAAAGCACGAGGCTGAAAAGCACGAATTGTCTCTCAACAAACTTTACTAACAAGAGTAACAGCAAAAGCAGCCCAAAAGGTGGCGCCATCCAAATGGAACTTCCCCTTTATAGTGCCGTCGTACGTGTTGTACGTCACCGCGCTTTACTCAAGCCTTTTTTTCCACGATAGTGTGTAGGCAAGGCAGGCTTGAGAAGAATCACGTCGAGAAAAACGCAGTTTTTTTCAATGACATTAAAAACGGTCGTGTGTATGCGGCATAAGAAGAAGGAGAAGGGAAGAAAGGAGAGCCAAGCTGGGGACAGGATCGTCATGGAGCACTGGTGAGACCCGTATACCGATACGGTTTATAGGATAGAGTGATTATTATGTTCTGGGGGCCTTCATACTGAGCTGACTTCAGATTACAGGCTGCACCCCCTCCCCCAGTCCAAGGCGGGATTGTCTTCCGTGAGGTGATCCCTGGTGCTGGCGAGGTTGGGACTGCTGATTAAAAGGTCTTTGTATGCTATAATATTAACAGTCCCCTTAACTTACGCAACCAAAGATTTTTAGATGTATGTCCACATAACTTCTGACCATATAGTGGACAAATATGTGTCTTCAATTGGCTATTTGTGCCCCAGGGAGTACAATCAGAATGCAGAATTAAAAGCAAGACAATTACAAGATACATGAGTTAGAACTTTTTTTTAGAAAAAGACAAAAAGCTAGCAGCTAGTTCCTGTTATCTGAAGACATTAAAACATGAGTATAACAAAAGGCAAAACTTTTTCTTTAGTTTGTGGAGAGGGATTAGAACACCTGACAGTTTTTATTGCTGTCTGTGCCCCCGTTAGGGAGATTCACCCTCTCTATTTGTCCTCTTTGCCATCCTTGAAAGTGAAAGTAAAGGAAAGTTCCAAATTTTGGGTTGTCCCCAGAAAAGTAATAGAAGGGAAATCTTCCAATGGGAACACTAGTTTTGGTGGCCTGGGGGCCCCCAAGGGATTCCCTTAATTTGCAGGGATTTCCTCTCACTTCCTGTTTTGGTTTTAGAACAGGAAGTGAAGATAAATCCCCTCAATGAGGCACAGATGGCAAAAAAATAAACCAACAAAGCTTATAACCTTCCCTTAGTCTATTAAAAATAAATTTAAAAAATTGCCTATAGTTCTACTTGAAGGTATTTTAGCTCATCGCGTTTTTAGAATTGTATTGGGCAATAAACTTCAGTTTTTCCAACAACTATATAGTAGGATTGCCTTACTGATCCGATATAAATTTAATTGAATTATTTTAATAAGCTCTCATATGTCATAGACGTTGAAGACTCTATAGATATTATACAATCAGACTGTAACATGTGTTGTTTGTTATAAAACAATAATTTTTTGGGTGGGCTGACCCTTCCAACGTTTTTGTTTTATTTTATGCAGTTAGCTCCTCACTGCCTATTGAAATTCCAAAGCACTAAAGTCTTAACAGAAGATGGTATTTTCTGCTGTATAAATGAGGGAATGAATCTGATCATCTTGATTTATTTATGCCCATTGTGGACCACAAACAAGAATTATTATATCTCCAACAGGAGATGTAAAATAAAGAGGAAAGAGCAGACTTGCAAGCCGCTTCAATTGCCTCTTTGTGATGCGGCATTGTTATTCGGATGCCACGCAAATTAAACTCTGATCTTTTAAAATGCATGCAAATTCTTGCAGAATATATATGAAAAAGTCAGTGTCGACGAAGGTGCTCGTAGTCTCTTGATAAATGGGACTCCGGCAGGGCCTTTATTGAGTCTCTGATTTTTAATAATCTGAATCCTGCAAGATTTAATTCTGCATAATTCTGCCTGAAATCAGCTTCTGATTGAGTTGTAATGGCTGTGTTATTGTAAATATGCCTGCATACTAATGTCGCTCTGGAATTCAATAATATTTAGATGAAATTCTTGGCCCGAAGCAGTAGGAAAGTTGGGTTGACAAAAGTCGACAAAAACTTTGACGGTAAAGATTTATTGATTTTCCTGTGTACTTCCAGCAAAAAAAAAAAGAGAGACAATAAAAGCCCATTTGGATGTATGGAGTTCATATAGCAAGGAGTGCATTATTTTTTAACATAATTGGTTATCTATGGATGTCCCGGTGAAGTCGTTGTAGAAGCAGATTGATAAACATGCTGCGGATGAAAAAGACATACATCAAACGTTTGCAATATTGAGTACAGTGAAAAATCGTTGGCGGTGTGACAGATGTGGTGCCATTTATTACATATTTGTCCAGAAAACTCATCCGCATTATGCAAAAGGCTTGTTCTCTGCTTATCTGTTCCTTTCCACAGCCTTGGATTACACAGAAGACATCATTCTATAGGCACAAGCAGGTCCCTGAATGGGCATTGGGATTCTGATATAGGCTCCAAAGCTTGGAGAGATTGTAAATACTTTATACAGTAACTAGAAGAGGGGAAAATAATGAGTTATAGTGACCAGTCATGGTTTCCTGTTTCTTTTTCCCAGAAACTCAAACCTAAACATTGATTGGGTACTAAAGACAGGAGTTTCACGTTGGCTTCTATTTTTGTTCCCCCCTTTCTTTTTATAATATTCCCCATAAATAAATAAACTAGTCAATTTTAGGAATGTCTTTTTCTGTGTGTAGATATAATAGCTATAATATAATAATATAGCCCTATATATGTCAGGGTCCTAGAGACAGGGGGTGGAATTTACTAAAATTGAAGCATGCAAAATCTGGTGCAGCTCTGCATAGAAAGCAATCAGCTTCCAGGTTTTATTGTCAAAGCTTAATTGAGCAAGCTGAAGTTAGAAGCTGATTGGTTACCATGCACAGCTGCACTAAATTCTGAATGCTCCAGTTTTAGTAAATCTCCCCCAGAGAGTTGATCAATTAAATATTATTGGCCTTATGAGAGCCAAGAAAAAAAAATATTGGAGGACAGTTACGCATCAAATATTTTTTGCAGCTTCTCTGACGAAAAGTAGAACCTCCAGACTGATGGAAAAGCATCATATGTTTTGAACCTTAAAGCGGAGCTCCACCCCAAAAGGACAAGCTCCGATTGTCTGCCTCCCCCATCCTCCACTACCACATCTAAGAACCTTTTTGGGGGGGACAAGTACCCACTCCCACTTACGGTTCAGTTCACTGTGGCAAGCTTAGCCAGAAGTTCAGATCCCCTTCTTCCCTCTCAGCCTTCTGGGTCACTTCACAGGTCCCAGAAGACTGCGGTCCATTTTACAAAACGCTTCACCGCAGGTTTTCCTTAGTCAAGCTGGCGCCGCCAGCACCCAATAGCCGATTGAAGAATCGGTTTGGGTGAGGACACTGCTGAAAGCCTGGACAGGTAAGTGCCCTAATATGAAAAGTCAGCAGCTACAGAATTTGTAGCTGTTGACTTTAAAACATTTTGAGGGGAGCCTGGAGCTCCCCTCTAAAGTTTATTTTTACATTTGTGGTCAAATTGGAATATCACCTACTTTAGAATTGTTACATGTCCCCATTCATATAAAAATTGCAGCTCTATTCTTGACCCTCAAGCAAGGAAAAATCCTAAGTAGTTCTCTTTGTTTATGGGGAGCTGGGCAGCTGTGTTTCCCATAATGAACCCTGTCTGTTCTGAGCAGACAGATCTTCATTATCAATTAACTAGATTTGACCACTGTCTGTCCAAGCAAAGGGTTAAAGGTGTAAAGGCTGGGCTTCTTTCATTTTATGTTAATGAGGACAGACTTGGAACAGGCTCCTTGCAGTCAGCCATAACACCTCCACCTGAGTAACATCTAAAAGTAAGAAATCTTTGAAAAATAAATTTAGGCATAATGGGCTCCATTCGCAAAGGGAACTCGCATGTGATATTTAGGTGTCAGGACATATTTTGCCGAAATATTGCATGCAATCCCCAAAGTGTAACACTATATAGTTTTACGATATTTACTGCAAAACGCTGAAAATGCTTGGTAAATACCGCATGAAAAGGCATTAAACTCCATTCACAGAAGGAAATAAATAATTAAATGCAGAAATTAAGTAGTGGTCCAGGCATGCAGTATTTGTGGAATTTGTACTGGTTATTAATGAGCAGGTGGCCGCACGCCCCGTAAAGACCAGTAAACAACATGGTTGTTAAGGAGCAGGCAGTTGCCGCATCCTTAACAACCAATGAGTCATCAGCTGGTTCCCCGCTGACAGCTGAATAAAAAAAAGAATTGCCGACAATGTAAAAATAAGAAAAGTATGGCGTGGAGTTCTCCCCCAATCCATACCAGGCCCTTTGGGTTTGGTATGGATTTTCAGGGAAACCCCCCACACCAAAAAAAAAAAAATGGCGTTAGATCTCCCCTGAAATTCATATGTACCCCATACTCATTCACATTGGGGGTGGGACCCCCAAAGCACACTCCCATTTTGAGGGCATGTGGCCTGGTATGGTTCAGGAGGGGGAGACACTTGCTCATCCCCTCCCTTTCCTGACCTACTGGGCTTCATGCTTGGATAAGGGTCTTGTATGGATTTTGGGGGGCCCTACACCATTTTTTTTAACATTTTTGTGTGGAAGTTCCCCCCAAAATCATCCATATCAGACCCAAAGGGCCTGGTATGGACTGGGGGGACCCCACACTGTTTTTTTCTTTCTTATTTTTTTGATTTCTGACAGTCCTTTTTTTTTACATTCAGCTGTCAGTGGGGAATCACACTGATAGCTGATGACTCATCAGTTAATGACGCGGCGGCTGCTCACTCCTAAACAACCATGTTTACTGGTTGTTAAGGACGCTGGCGGCCACCTGCTTCTTCACAATGTGGATTTACTAATGTAAATAAACATGCCGGCTACCGCAAGGCATTAAATTACTGCATGTGTTCACTACTAAAATACTGCAACACTTCATAAAATAGCACAATATTTTAGTATTGTTTTTTTGTGAATGCCAATTTTTTTTTTTTTAAAACACTGAGCTGTTACTTAGCACATTTTTTAAGGTGCTCGATACTGCTCTGTCACCTTTAAAGTCCCGTCCCTTAAAGGGAGTCATTTTCTTGTGTTGCTAATCTTGGGATGTGGTGACAGGACACCCGGTTCTGTTGATGGTGGAATATTTTTCTTTATACAGTATGTATTGAACATATGATTTTGTTGTATACATAAAAGTTCTATATATGAATTTTTTATTGTTTTGTCTAGAAGTGTGCACACTAACTGTAGAAATAATAGTGATAGCCTTCAGAAAGTAAGAATATCCATGTCTTGAAAAAGCATGAAAAACAGCGAAACGTGTAGACATAAAGCAAGTTGGTTCAAAATGATGCACTGCGTAGATGTATAACTCTACACAGGGTGATAACTGGATTTTTATTGATGATTTTAAAAGATAAGAAGCAATTGAAACATAGAAACATAGGAAAATTACATCAGAAAAAGAAGTCCATCGAGTCTGCCTTTTCTTTTTTTTTTCCCCGTTAACTTTATCGTTTGAGTATATATCTATGTTTGTCCGTAGCATGTTTGAAGCCATTTACTGTTGACTGTCTCACTACCCCTGCTGGTACTTTATTCCAAGCATCAACTACTATCGTCTAACTACTTTCTAAGATTAGTTTTGAACTTTCCTCCAGTTAGTTTGATGTTATGTCCCGTGTTTCAGATTTTATTGAAAAACCTGCTCTCCTGAACCTTACTCACCCCATTGATGTATTTAAAGGTTTCAATCATGTCTCTCCTTTCCATTCTCTCCTCCAGACTGTACATATTAAGTTCCTGAAGTGGCTCTTGATATGTTTTATCCCCCAAACCTTCCACCATTTTTGTTACTCGTCTCTAGACTCGTTCTTTCTTATCAATATCTTTCTGTAAGTGAGGTCTCCAGAACTGGACACAGTATTCTAAGCAAGGTCTCCCTAAAGATTTATATAGGGGAAGCAGGACCACCTTCCTCCTGCTGGTGACCCCTCTAGTGATATAAAGATCTATATAGAGAAATCAGGACCTCCTTCCTCCTGCAGGTGACCCCTCTAGTGTTATAAAGATCTATATAGAGGAATCAGGACCTCCTTCCTCCTGCAGGCGACCCCTCTAGTGATATAAAGATCTATATAGAGGAATCAGGACCTCCTTCCTCCTGCTGGTGACCCCTCTGGTAATATAAAGATCTATATAGAGGAATCAGGACCTCCTTCCTCCTGCTGGTGACCCCTCTAGTGATATAAAGATCTATATAGAGGAATCAGGACCTCCTTCCTCCTGCTGGTGATCCCTCCAGTGATGCATCCCAAAATTCTATTTGCTTTTCCCACTGCCTGGCCACACTGTTTTCTCATTTTGCAATCATCTGAAATAAGTACCCCTACTGAGAACCTCTATGGCAAGGGTGTCTATCTTGAGGCACATGGGCCGCATGCGCCCCAAGACAGCTATGAATGTGGCCCAACACAAAATCTTAAACTTAATTAAATATGTAAATTTTGGGGGAATTTTAAATAAAAATACATTCACACCTAGCGAACACGTGTAAACAAAGAAACATTTGACAGTGTCTCTTTAATGGACTTTTATATGTTTTATCTGCCAAAAGAAAAATCTTCCACTCTTCACAATCACACCTTATTCATGTCATCAGTTTTTGGCAGCACCTACTGTATATTTATCAGCAACTATTTTTAAGGATAAAGCACATGGAGGGCAAAATTAGAACCAAAATATTGGATGATCACCTTGAGAACTCATTGAGAATTGTTACTACATCCATGTAACCAGATACTTATGCGTTAGTCAAAATCAGCATCAAATATCACACTAGCTTTATGTTGCCTTCTTTTACTTTTAGGCTCCATGCACACTGGGCATTTTTTGACGTTTTTACAGCAGCTGTTTTTGGCTGTAGACGTTTTTTTCTACAGTCATTAAACCCTTCATTATGAAGGGTTATCAGCAGTTTTGGGCAGTGGCGTTTTTGAGCAGTAAAAAAAAAAAAACTAGTGTATTTTTCAGCTGTAAAAACGCTCTAACGATGATAAACGCTGATAAACTTCGATAAATGCTCAAAAACTTCGCTCACCAGCATTTTTTTACGTTTTTGATCCATAAAAAAAAAAAATTCTTAAAAAAAAAAGGCGAAAAACGCAAAAAAAGCTAATGAACGCTAAAAAACGCTATTGCAAAAACTTTGAAAAAAGTTGAAAAACTCAATGCAAAGCTACTGGCGTTTTTTATAAGTGTAGCGGGTGTTTGAATTTTAGGGGAGGCATCTGGGTGGTAGTGTAACCCAGATGCACCAATTGCTTGGGGATCTGAGACCCTTTTCTGGTTCTTGGAGGACTCTGGTGGTGTGAGGTTCCTTGCGGTCCACAGGTGGCACTGTTGCCCGGGGTCGGAGCTGAACTCACACAGCAAGACTTTACCTTTTTGTCCTCCCCTGGAGCTGGTACAGCGGGGCGGGGAATCCGCTGTGGCGAGAAGGGAGAGGGGATAAGAGGGGCAGACGCCCTTACACGGGGTTCAGAGTTCGGAGAGAGTTGGAGGATGCGGCCGCACCCAGGCACCTTCAGCTTGGGTGCTGGCGTTCCGGAGTTCCGGGCTCAGGTGCCCTTGACCTGGCCGGAGCGAGAGATGGAGTCCATTCCAGGCACCTTTAGCCTGGGGTGAGGTACTATGGCGGAGGCCTGGGGCTCAGTACCTTCGACTGAGTTCCGCAAGGGTGGAGGAATCCGAGGGGGCCCTAACTCCTTGGGTGCCCGTGTCTGAGTTCGTGAGGACTGGTGTACGGAACTTCTCTGAAGAGTCCAGCGCAGCATTGCTGGTGACAGAGAGGCCTCCTGTTTCTCCCTTGGACGGATCTCCTTCCCCTGACAGGGGCCGTGCTAGCGAAGGTAATTCACATTCTACTCAATGTAGTCAGTGGCAGTGACTATCCGCCACTGGTGATATCACAGTGGTTAGCAAGAGAAGGGAAGGGATTGTGCCTCGATCTATTCCCCATCACTACTCAGCAGAAGAAACTGTTTATTGTTTGGCAAGAAGAATAAAACTGAGTTGGACCTATTCACTGTGTGGAACTCTGGTTACTAGGAGCAAAGGAGTCAGGGACGAAGTACTGGACTTGACTCTAGGACACCTACACAGGGCCCAATCTTCTGGCCTTCACCTCTTAGCTATGGAGGACATGGGCCGTGGTGTATCTCATCCCTCCCCCCAGCACTGAGACCCCTAGATGAAGAAAGACAAGCCGAGTATGAGAAGGGGAGAGAGGGGTGAGGCCGCTACATAACGTTATTTTAACGTCCAGTGTGCACAAGGCCTAATAATAAAAAATATTTAAAAACATAAGGGTTTTATTACACAAATAGGTAAATTATCTGTATCAGTGATTATTAACGTGTGATCTGCACCAACATGTACAGCTTTGGGTAAATGGGCTCCCCGTCTCACACACATGCCTCTATGCATTTCGTGTTCAACACGCCATCAGGAAGCTTGCATAGAGGCTGCGCATCTGCCCTTTACTGACGTCACATCCAGGTTCTTGGTTCCCATCCCCTGTGCTTTGAAACACACGGCGCGGCTTGGTGAGTACATTTACCCAAAGCTGTACATGTTGGTGCTGACTTATAGCACTTTCAAATGTAAGTGCACATTGATTTATACATAGCTCCCAACTGTCCCTGATTTCGAGGGACTGTCCCTGATTTCAAGCAATGTCCCTCTGTCCCTCATTCCTCCTCATTTGTCCCTCATTTTGGTCTGATCTATATATATGAATATAAAATGCACTTTTTATCTATCAAAAAGTGTTTTCCAGTGCTAAACCTTTCATCTGGTTTCTAAATTGCTGCATTTGTAAATTCCAAGAGCCAATATAAAGTAATAGTAGTGGGAAAAAAAAAGCACTTGTGGGTTTAACCAATCTTTTTTTTTTTGTACAATTCTCCTTTAAGGGGGCGTGACAAGGGGTGTGTCCTATGCCTGCATACTTTTGCCGATAGGTGTCCCTCATTCCCATCTCAAAAAGTTGGGAGGTATGTTTTATATACCTGCTTTTACCTATCTGCAATAAACATATTGCGCTATGACTCTCAATATGTTTCTCCTGAGATTTTATGTTTGACCATTGCCAGAGACACTTTGTGGCTTATGCCGCGTACACACGACCGCTTTTCTTGACGAGAAAAACTGCATTTTTTTTTTCGCCGAGAAAAACGATCGTCTGTGGGCTTTATGTCGTTTTTCTCGTCGAGAAAAACGGCATAAAAAACGACGAGAAAAATTAGAACATGTTCTAAATTTTCTCATCGTTTTTTCCATCATTTTTTTCCGCGGCAGTTTTCCCATAGGGAGACACTGCCGCGGAGCCCACAGACGGTCGTTTTTCTCGTCAAGAGAAAAAATGACGGGAAAAACGACCGTGTGTAGGGAACCCTTGGAACCGAAGCGGTTCCCTCGTTTTTCCTGTCATTATTCACGGCGGTTTTTTAACCGCCGTGAATAATGATCGTGTGTACGCGGCATTAGAGTGACCGTTTCTATATATGCTGCTGGTTGAAAGAACCCAATATTGCTACAAGGCTTATTTACTTTATAGTTCTGATGAGTTTGCATTTCTTATGCACGATTTGTGGTGAAGCACTATCTGAAGGATGAAATTTGTTCCTGCACTTTTCAGTGAAAATTTATTGAGGAATTTTGTTTGTACAATTTTATACACATTTTTTATGGATTGATTATGAATTTTATTATTATGGGCTGTTTTGTATGAATTTGTCACTTATGCTGAATGATTAAGGTTTTTTTTAATTTGTATATGAGTTAGCGCCACACTTTTTTCTTAATTTTTTCAAAAATGGAAGTATGCTTTAAGGAAGTCTTGCACAAGAGGCCATCAAAGTTAATAATTGCCCCAGACTTTATAGCAGGGGTCTCAAACTGACGACCCTCCGGCTGTTGTGAAACTACAAGTCCCATGAGGCATTGCAAGGCTGACAGTTACAAGCATGACTAACACAGGCAGAGGCATGATGGGACTTGTTGTTTCGCAACAGCTGGAGGGCCACCAGTTTGAGACCCCTGGTCTAAAGGATAAAGTCACCTTTTGGAGCATGTTACACGGTGCACCCATATTTAGAGTGTATCGTGTAACATGCTGCAGACCTGCCCCTTGCACCCCCGATCTCCCCCCCTCCTTGTGACAGCGGGTGGGAGATCCTTCCCCAGCACCCGCTGTCACATTTTGAAAATGGAGCTCCACCTGTACAGCCTTTACAGCTGTGTCATTCATTCACTGGAATCTGTGAATGAGAAAACAACAAGTCCCTTCTGCCACTGCGACAGACGACCTGTAGTTCTCAATGGACCACAAGCTTGCTTATCAGCACTCTCTCAGCCCATTCATACTGCCTACAGCTCTGTAACAAAAAGCCTGTGCATAGGTACGGGCAACAGAGCTGCAGGGAGTGTGCAGGAGCCTAATCACGGGTGCAATGCTCTGCAGGCTCCTGTGAAAAAAAAATATAAATGTACAAATGTTTGGTTTTTGTTCTTTGCAAAAATATGTTTATTTATTAGATTTTTTTCAAAAAGGTGAACTTAGCCTTTAAGGTTTTATGCTGATGATTACACAGGATGAAAGTGCAACCATATTCCTTTTGCCCTCAGCAACCATGCTGCAATATTAACCACTTGCCTACAGGGCACTTTCACCCCCTTCCTGCCCAGGCCATTTTTCAGCTTTCAGCGCTGTCACAATTTGAATGACAATTGCGAAGTCATGCAACACTGTACCCAAATGAAATTTTTATCATTTTTTTTCCCACAAATAGAGGTTTCTTTTGGTGGTATTTTATCACCTCTGCAGTTTTTATTTCTTGCGCTATAAACAAAAGAAGAGGGACAAGTTTGAAAAAAACACAATATTTTTTACTTTTTGCTATAATAAATATCCATTTTTTTTTAAAACACATTTTTTCCTCAGTTTAGGCCGATACGTATTCTTCTACATATTTTTGGTAAAAAAAATTGCAATAAGCGTATATTGATTGGTTTGCACAAAAGTTATAGCATCTACAAAATATGGGATAGATTTATAGCATTTTTATAAAAAAATTATTTTTTACTAGTAATGGCGGCGATCAGGGATTTTTATCGTGACTGCGATATTGCGGCGGACACATCGGACACTTTTGACACATTTTTGGGACCATTCACATTTATACAGCGATCCCTGATCCCTATAAAAATGCATTGATTTCTGTATAAATGTGACTGGCAGGGAAGGGGTTTACACTAGGGGCGAGGAAGGGTTAAATGTGTTGCCTGGGAGTGATTATTACTGTGGGGGGAGGGGACTGACTGGGGGAGGTGTGACTGGGGGAGGTGACCGATGGTTGTCCCTATGTACAAGGGACACAGCATCGGTCTCCTCTCCCTGACAGGACGTGGATCTCTGTGTTTACACACAGAGATCCACGGTCCTGCTCAGTTACTGGGCAATCGCGGGTGCCCGGCGGCCATCGTGGCCACTGGGCACACGCACCGGGTCCCCAGCGACGCGGCAGGCGCGCGTGCGCCGCCTAGCGGATTCTGAAGGCGCAACGTCATATGACGTCCGATCAGAATAATAGAGTCTTCCGCCCGCCGTCATTTGACGGTGGGCAGTGGACAAGCAGTTAAACAGGTGTGGACAGTAAATACCAACAGGGCCTCCTTCATATCACAATACTCTCCAGAAAAAAATGCCTTTATCACCAGCGAGGTGGCATCATCTTTGTTCAGGCATCATGCAGGCTCACCATTTACTTCCTGGACATGTAAATCCTGGAGGCTTTGCATTTTTTGGCTGTATTCACAAAAGGGGTGACACAGGGTCCACCCCCATCACCCACCCTTCACCTTGTTACTAGTGGAAAGGAGATTAAGACTGCTGACATCATTTTAGCATAGGCAAAGTCACTGTCATGTTAGTATTTTATAGACATGTGCACTGCCGAAATATTTGTTAGTTTTCGTTTCATTTGACTTTTGTTTTTTTTCGTTTTTTTGGGTCATTCGTTATGACCGCAATTTGTAAATTTGTAAATTCGAAAATTTATAAATTTGAAAAGTCGTAAGTTCGCAAATTCGAAAATTCATAAATTTAAAAATCTGAAAATAAGAAAGAAAATCCGAAAATTCTAAAGAACGAAAATCCGAAAATTCTAAAGAATAACTAACTAATAATAACTAGCTATTAAATGATAGTTATTGGAATTTCCTTTCAAATTTGGCTGTTAGTGAATGTACCGAATATGAATTTATACAAAGTTACGAATTATCCAAAATAACAAATGCCGCTCTAAACAAATGGAATGGAACGAATTAATAAAAAATAATAAAACATTTTTATTATTATTATTATTTTTATTTATTATTATTAATTCATTACGTTCCATTCGTTTAGATACGGCATTCGTTATTTTGGGTAATTCGTAACTTCGGATAAATTAATTAGAGCCACATTTGAAAGGAAATTCCAATACCTATAATTTAATAGTTAGTTATTATTTCAGATTTTCACATTTTCGGGTTTTCGAATCTCGAATTTCCAAATTTTCGTTAATTCGGATGTTTCCGAATTAACGAATTTGTCGAAATTTTGTTAAAGAAAGAAACTAATTGCACATGTCTAGTATTTTATTCATTCAGACTTTACTGAAAGGTTAGCTTTCTCTCCATAGTGAAAGGTCAACTTTAAATAGGCCTATGTATTTTATGAAATGCAACAAATCAGCAACATTTTTTAATTTTAATTATAAAGATGATATAAAGGTATTCAGAAAATTCGGACTTATGGTTGTTTTTAGAGTCGGTACATCATTTGCAGCCTAGGAAAAAGACTTTTGTATGTCTAGCATCTATTCAAAAACCACCTTGTGTACTGCACAGCAAGATGCAAAGAAATGAGTGTTGTTTTTCCCCGACAGTGAATGACATTTTTACCTTTCCAGAAGGCATGCCTGAGGCTAGGAGAGGGACGCCGCTGCACTGTGTTCCCAGCATCATGGAGCAGCTCAGCAGAGGTGCTCGTAAGCTGTGATTTAAGGTGGGCGCGGAGGGTCAGGTAATAACAGATCCTACTCTGCTCTCTGGAGGAAGGTGAGAGTTTTAAGTACAGCCTTGAAATTTTTGATTTTCAAAATATGTTATACTTTCAAAACAGACTTCAGTTCATGACTAAACAATGTTATTAATATGTGTCCACTCTTTTCCTGTCTCCTAGTTTTTCTAGGATAATTTATATTCAAATGGCTTTAATTTTTCTTTTGTTGGCACTGGCAGGATGGTACCCCAATAGTAAGCATAGTTGCCTTCCAATGCTCAATTTTCCACAGGGGCATGACTCCCCCTCCCTCGCTCTGCCTCCTCCTCCTCCCTCACTCTGCCTCCTCCTCCTGCCCTTGCTCTGCCTTCTCCTACCCCCTTTGCTCTGCCTCCTCCTCCCGCCCTTGAACTGCCTTCTCCTCCCGCCCTTGCTTTGCCTCCTCCTCCCCCCTTGCTCTGCCTCCTCCTCCCCCCCTCGCTCTGCCTCCTCCTACCCCCTCGCTCTGCCTCCTCCTCCTGCCCCTGCTCTGCCACCTCCTCCCCCTTGCTCTTCCTCCTCCTCCCCCCTCGCTCTGCCTCCTCCCCCCTCGCTCTGCCTCCTCCCCCCCTCGCTCTACCTCTTCCCCCTGCCCTCACTCTGCCTCCTCCTTCCCCCCTCGCTCTGCCTCCTCCTCCCCCTCGCTCTGCCTCCTCCTCCCCCCTTGCTCTGCCTCCTCCCCCTCACTCTGCCTTCTCCTCCCCCCTCACTCTGCCTCCCCCCTCGCTCTGCCTCCTCCTCCCCCCTTGCTCTGCCTCCTCCTCCTTCCCTATCGCTCTGCCTCCTCCTCCCGCTCTTGCTCTGCCTCCTCCTCTCCCCCTCGCTCTGCCTCCTCCTCCCCCCTTGCTCTGCCTCCTCCCCCTCACTCTGCCTTCTCCTCCCCCCCTCACTCTGCCTCCCCCCTCGCTCTGCCTCCTCCTCCCCCCTTGCTCTGCCTCCTCCTCCTTCCCTATCGCTCTGCCTCCTCCTCCTGCTCTTGCTCTGCCTCCTCCTCTCCCCCTCGCTCTGCCTTCTCCTCCCACCCTTTCTCTGCCTTCTCCTCCCCCTCTCTCGGCCTCCTCCTCCCCCCCTCGCTCTGCCTCCTCCTCCCACCCATGCTCTGCCTCCTTCTCCTTCCCCCTCGCTCTGCCTCCTCCTCCCCCCTCGCTCTGCCCCCCCCCGCCAAAGTTGGAAGAATTTTTTTGTGGGGGTTTTGACAGGTATCCGCTCCCATTTCTGGTTGAGTCACACCTCAGTGGATCCACCAGAAGTTCTCCTCACCTCCCTGCATGCAACATTCTGGGACACATCACAGGTACCAGAAGGCTGTGGGACCATTCATAAAGCGCAGCATGGCTCTTGCATGTGCAGTGGAAAGTTGGCAGTGAAGCTGTATTGGGTCACAGTTTGCTGCCCACAGTTAACATGCCGGCACTGGGGATCTGAAGATTGGCCAAAACCAGCCCTGGTGAGGATGGCGCTGGATCCTTGGACAGCGAGTGGCTGTTTATTAAAAGTCAGCACCCACAGTTTTTGGAGCTGCTGACTTTTCATTTTTACACAGGAGAGTGGAGGTCCTCTTTAAAGCTCATCACCCCCACAATTAGTTTCTTTATTTAGAAAAATCTCTTTGCGTCCTATGGAAAAAAATAAAGGTCCCAAAACAGTACCCTCTCTACATGCTCCATCTCTACACTCTGGTACCTTCTTCAGCTCCCCTTCTGGGTTGAATGACGTCCAACATAATTTAGGCAATTTCCCGTGAGCCTAGATACACCCCCAGGGAGTGAATGATCAAACCCCTCTGTGATCACAGAAAAACGATACATCATCTATGTCACTATGTGCTTGCCACTTTGTGCATCATTGAGGTCTTAGAAGTGAAAGAGGACCCCAAAACATCACGTGACAGGAATAAAGACAGCTCCAAAAAAGGTACATATAAAAAAAAAGGAATTGTGTGTGTGTGTATGGGGTGGGAGGGAATTGGGGGGTGCATCATTGGGGATCTGGCCCAATCTGGAGTTGAGTGCTAACCAAAAAATATATGAAAATCTCTAATAAGGAGAACATTGAGCTATACGGTCTGCCTGGTCAGAGACTGAAGTATGTAGCTCTAATGCCGCGTACACACGATCATTATTCACGGCGGTTAAAAAACCGCCGTGAATAATGACAGGAAAAACGAGGGAACCGCTTCGGTTCCAAGGGTTCCCTACACACGGTCGTTTTTCCCGTCATTTTTTCTCTTGACGAGAAAAACGACCGTCTGTGGGCTCCGCGGCAGTGTCTCCCTATGGGAAAACTGCCGCGGAAAAAAATGATGGAAAAAGCGATGAGAAAATTTAGAACATGTTCTAATTTTTCTCGTCGTTTTTTATGCCGTTTTTCTCGACGAGAAAAACGACATAAAGCCCACAGACGATCGTTTTTCTCGGCGAAAAAAAAAATGCAGTTTTTCTCGTCGAGAAAAGCGGTCGTGTGTACGCTGCATAAAGGCTCTATTAGGACTGCAATCTAAACAAAAATAATAACAATTATAAGTAATAATAATTATAATAACATATGCCACCATTCTAATAAATCAATGTTTGCATAGAATTTCTCCTTCAAAAAAAAAATATTCTTATAGATTAACTGGCTTCCGCTAGCAATTGTGCTAGCCAGTACAGTATAGAGTATATACACTATATTCCCAAAAGTATTGGGACACCTGCCTTTACATGCACATGAATTTTAAACTCATCCCAGCCTTAGTCCGTAGGGTTCCATATTGAGTTGGCCCACTCTTTGCAGCTATAACAGCTTCAACTCTTCTGGGAGGGCTGTCCACAAGGTTTAGGAGTGTGCCTATGGAAATGTTTGACCATTTTTCCAGAACGCATTTCTGCGTTTCTGCGTTCAGGGACTGATGTTGGTTGAGAAGGCCTGGCTCGCAGTCTCCACTCTAATTCATCCCAAAGGTGTTCGCTCATCCATGTCTTTGTAGCCCTTGCTTTGTGCACCGATGCGCAGTCATTTTGGAAGTGGAAGGGTCCATCCCCAAACTGTTCCCACAAAGTTGGGAGCATGAAATTGTCCAAAATATCTTGGTAAGCTGATGCCTTAGGAGTTCCCTTCACTGGAACTAAGGGGCCAAGCCAAACCCCTGAAAAAAAAAAACACACAATAATCACCCTTTGATGATTTGGAGGGGTGGCCCAATACTTTTGGCAATATAGTGTGGATGAGCGAGTTTGGGGTGGAGGAACTTGACTGGCCGGCACAGAGTCCTGTCCTCAACCAGATAGAACACCTTTGGGGTGAACCAACATCAGTGCCTGAACTCTCAAATGCACTTCTGGAAGAATGGTCAAACATTCCCATAGACACTCCAAAACCTTGTGGACAGCCTTCCAAGAAGAAAAAACTTTCCAAGTTTCTCTTGGACATATTTGGCATCTCTACATACAGGCAGCCCCCTTTTTTGTTCTCGTTTGAACCTTGATTTTAAGTAAGTACCTCTGACTGAGATCCTTGTAATCTATATATATATATATGCATATTTTTTATGCAACCTTTTTTCGGTTGCTATTTTCTGCTCTTTTTTGCTTATGTTAAAGCGGAGGTGCAGCCACAGAAAAAAAAAAAAAGTCAGCAGCTACTAACAGTGTAGCTGCTGACTTTTAATAAGGACACTTACCTGTCCTACTCGCCCGCGATGTCAGTCCCGCCACAGCGATCGATCGCTGCTGGCAGGTCCTGGCTCCTCCATCCTGAGTATGGGAAACAGGCAGTGAAGCCATAAGGCTTCACTGTCCGTTTCCTACTGTGCATGCGCCACTCGCACGGCGCTGTGTGAATGGGCGGCTTGCCTCCTGGGATACACACAGTTTCACAGTTTCCATTTCTTTTGATGGCCAGGTCATTCAAGCGCTCACTGTGGTCGCATAGTTGCCTGAGATTGTGTTGGCTCCTGCTGCCGTGGTGGCCTCACCCAGTTCCCAAGCCCTTATAGTGTTTCCTTCTACTTAGGGGAAATAGGGCCCTTGGTGGTAAGTCCTTTTTCTCATTGGTGGACCTGTCAACAGTGAAATCCCCATAAGAACTATATACTTGTATGTGTTACTCTGCCTATTTACCCATATATTATATTTTTCTTTTTCTCTTTTTATGTTTGTATAGTTGCTTTCCTTGTTTATGGTTGACGCATACATCCCCGATGAAGCCTAAAGGCGAAACATGTCGAGGTAACGTATGATCACTCAACCCACAGCTAAATCCTCAATGCAGCCACTACTCACAACCACTCTATTGTGAATGACCTTTATTGTGTTATTCCTCTCCTTTTAATCAATTTTGTATAGTTAAAAATGAACTTACTCTTTCGTCCATGGACCGACACAGCTTCTCTATTGACAAAGTGGGTATTATCCGTTAATTAGGAGTGACTAGGCAGAAAAACTTGTAAAAAGTGTTGCATCACACCTTCTACAGTACCGCCCAGGGGGCGGACCCTCTGGGTATACCCTCTCAGTCTGCACATCGCAGATCAGTTTTTTTCTGTCTAGCAAGGAGTAGGACATGGCTCCCTTCGGGCCCATTGGTCCGGGGAAAAAAGATATATATATATATTTATTTATTTTTTGCTACATTTGTTGTTTCCTGCGATCTTCGATCAACTGCCGACTGGGTGACAGGCTGGATCCTCGATCCTTGTAGTCTCCCCAGTTTCGGCCATCGAGCGTGTGCCGACCCTAGCTACGCGCTGGGTTTTCCACGACATGCCCGTCGCTCCACGGGTGGCCGGTGAGCCTAGGCTCCAGGGCCTGCATCGGACCGCTCAGCTTCGGCTGACCTTACGGCCGAGTCGCAGCAGCCTGGCCGGTGAGCTTACGCTCCAAGGCTTGCATCGGACCGCTCAGCTTCGGCTGACCTTACGGCCGAGTCGCAGCAGCCTGTCCGGTGAGCGTCATGCTCCAGGGCATACATATGATCGTCCCTTCTGGGTCCAATCACAGCATGCCTGGCCAACAGTCACCTTCCGTGCGCGGACGATGATCTGTTTGGAATGTCTTCCAGCAGAATACATGCAGGATAGGTAAGTAAAACTCCCCTGCCTCGGCTGGGTGATTTAGCTGGACATTCCTGGAGAGATCAAGTAAGTGGTTGTGGCCCCTTTCTTCCCTCTCTCCCTGCCTTTCCCTCCTCCCTGGGCTTCTAGCTAAAGGTTGCTGGGTGCTGGGGGTCACCTAGGGGGTCCCACTGGAGCGGGGCTGGCTGTAACTAACATTTAAAAGAAATGTCATTTTTTGCTTACCTGTGTTTCTGTGTCTCCATGCTGTCGGCGGCCATTTTGAGGTGGTCCATGCCAAGTTTGGCCTCTTGTAACTGCCTGGCGGCCATCTTCCTGTGGTTCGGCCACACCCACTGGCCCCTATCAGGTGATCGGCGGCCATGTTGGTCCACCCTGTATGCAGATATTGCTGTTCGGCGGCCATCTTTTTGTGGGCTATGGCTGCCTGACCTCTATCTTCTGTCGGCGGCCATTTTTTTAGAGCCCACATTATCTTCCATACAGACGTTTTTGGCAACCATTTTGCGAGAGCCTCCGGCCTCTAGGGTGCATTACACTGGCGCGAAAATTCACACAGGAAGTGCTGATAAAAGAAGCAGACTGACACAGCAGCAAGGGGACAGCATCACAGGTGCAGCATAGCAGTACCTATCCAGGGTGGTGAGTCCTCTGGGTAACCCAGCATCTCTGCAGCGCAGGAGGGTGGCCTATTGATATCTTGCCTGGAGCCCTGTGAGTGTCAGCGTGTGGTCAGCATGGCATCTGAGCCAGATGTCTTCTCCCCTGAAACACCAGATTTAGCAGCTGGTGTCCCTGAGATGTCTATGGACGCTATGTCGGCAATCCTAGAGGCGTTTGCTGCCAGGGTGGAAGCAGCACACGGGAATACAGGGGGTAATAAACGCCCCCGTCCCCTGCAATCTTCTGGGGATATTTCTGATGCAGAACCAGGTCCAGCTACGGCTCATGGCCCAGATTCTGATGCATCAGAGACTGCAGACCGTGACCGATCGGACAGTGAGGAGGACTCCAAGTCCAGGTCAGTACGCGAGACGGCTTTGGTATCTGACCTTATTACTGCAGTGCGGGATACGCTAAATTTGGAAAGGACTGAAGAAGTAGCAGATACTCCAGTCCCCTTTGGGTTTCGTAAACCTGCCCGCACTGCTAAGGTGTTCCCTTGTGTGTCTTATTTTGACAAACTCTTATACAAGGAATGGGAGAACACACTGAGGGTCTTTACAGCCCCAAAGAGGTTTGCAGTACGGTACCCCTTTGAGGAGAGTTTTCTGAAGATATGGACCTCTCCCCCTATAGTGGACCCTTCGGTGTCCAGACTTAATAGAGCCACCACTATTCCAGTAGAAGGGGCTCCTGTTTTCAAGGACCCTGTGGATAAGAAGGCTGAAGCACTCGCTCGCTACCTATACTCAGTGGTAGGCTCGGCAGTACGCCCGGCATTGGCGGGGGCCCTAGTGTCTCAGACACTTACTGAATGGGCAAAATTGCTACTCCAGGGGTTAAAGGAGCGAGATGCTCCTCCTAATGAGATAACTTTGGCCGACCAGTTGGTCCAGGGCCTTAAGTTTGTCTGCGAGTCAGACATGGATACTATTCCCCTGCTGTCAAGAGCTTCGGTTTATGCAGTAGCAATACGCCGCCTGATCTGGCTAAAGGGCTGGTCTGCGGACCAGACTTCCAAGAAAGCCCTATTGGATCTGCCTTTTAAGGGCGACAGACTTTTTGCGGCTTCTCTGGATGACATCATCAAGGATGCCACAGGAGGTAAAAGCACTTTGCTTCCCCAAACTAGCAAGGGTAGGGGACCACGCCAAGGGCAAGGGCCCTCCTTTACTGCACGTAAGCAGTTTTTTCGCCCCCTTAAGGTGACAGGGAAAAGACCCCAGGCCGATAAAGCGCCTGCCCAAGGAAAAAAGCGTCCTTGGTCCCGCAGACCCAACAAGCCTGCGGACAAATCTGCGTCCACATGAAGGTCCGCCCCCACCCAGCTCTCGGGTGGGGGGACGTCTTCGCAAATTCGCGACTCAGTGGACTGCTCTAGTCTCCGACAGGTGGGTTTGCGAAGTAATCTCCTCAGGCTACAAGATAGAATTTCTCTCTTGTCCACCAGACAGATTCATCACCTCCAATCTCCAGCTACTACCGACCCGTCGGGAGGCCCTGTATGGGGCGGTTCAGGGTCTACTGGAACGCGGGGTAGTTATTCCAGTTCCAGAACAGGAACGGGGTCAGGGTTTTTACTCAAATCTGTTCATTGTGCCAAAGAAGGAGGGGGTTCGTCCAATCTTGGATCTCAGAGCCCTCAATTGCTTTGTGAAGGTACAAAGATTTAGGATGGAGTCGGTTCGATCCGTAGTCACGGCTCTCCATCCGGGGGACTTTCTGGCCTCCTTGGACATCAAGGACGCATACCTGCATGTCCCCATATACTCCAGACACCAGAGGTTTCTGCGATTTGCTATCGGGAAGAACCACTACCAGTTTGTGGCCCTCCCGTTTGGCCTTGCCTCAGCACCCAGGACGTTCACCAAGGTGCTCGCTCCGATTCTGGCACTTCTAAGACAGCGGGGTATCGCTATCACAGGTTACTTGGACGACCTTCTGCTGAAGGCCCCTTCAAGCGCAGAATTAGAGGTAAGCGTGTCCATTACCTGTCAGACTCTTCGAGACTGTGGTTGGATACTAAACACGCAAAAGCCAGTATTGGTGCCCACTCAACGCCTAGTGTACCTGGGGTTGATTCTGGATTCCTCAGAGGCAAAGGTATTCCTCCCTGTGGAGAAGTTGCAGACCATCCGGGCTGCAGTACGGCAGCTGACTTCCAGGAATTGGTCGTCACTCCGTTTTTGCATGCGAGTGTTGGGCCTCATGGTAGCCTCCTTCGAGGCGGTCCCATATGCTCAATACCACACTCGAGTGTTACAGAAGGAAGTTCTGTCCAGATGGAACAGATGCCCTTCATCTCTGGATTATCAAATCCGAGTGAGCCACCTAGTCAGGAGATCCCTGGTATGGTGGCTGACAGCACCGGCTCTAATGGCCGGGAAGTCATTTCTTCCGGTTTACTGGATAGTGATCACGACGGACGCCAGCCTTACAGGTTGGGGGGGAGTCTGGGGTGTCCAGTCGGCGCAAGGTCGCTGGACCCCAGAGGAAGCCCTCCTGCTGATCAATGTCCTGGAGATCCGGGCGATCAAGCTGTGCCTCTTCAAATGGTCTCAGAGACTGCAAGGGCGTCCAGTCAGGATCCAGTCAGACAACGCCACAGCAGTGGCATATGTCAATCATCAAGGAGGAACAAGAAGCTCAGCTGCAGCATCGGAGATCGCTCGCATCCTGAAGTGGGCAGAGAGGAGCGTACCGGCACTGTCGGCCGTGTACATTCCGGGTGTGGAAAACTGGCAGGCGGACTACCTGAGCCACCAGATGCTGGACCAGGGAGAATGGTCCTTACACCCGGAGGTGTTCCAACTCCTCTGCCAAAGATAGGGCACCCCAGACGCAGATCTTCTGGCTTCCCGACTCAATCGGAAGGTATTGAGGTTTGTGGCCCGGTCAAGAGACCCATGGGCAGACGCAACGGACGCGTTGGTAGCATCGTGGGGTCAGTATCGGCTAATCTATGCCTTCCCTCCCTTAAGGCTTCTTCCTCTTCTGCTCCGCAGAGTGGAGGCAGAGGGAATTCCAATGATCCTAATCGCTCCAGATTGGCCTCAGCGTCCTTGGTACGCCGATCTAGTACGTCTGGTAGCAGACGTCCCCTGGCGCCTACCACTACGGAAGGACCTGCTATCGCAAGGTCCCATATTCCATCCTGCTTTACAGTCATTGGCATTAACGGCATGGCTGTTGAGAACCAGGTACTGAGAGATCGGGGCCTGTCAGACTCAGTAATCTCTACTATGAGAAGTGCTCGGAAACCGTCCTCTAGGAAGGTCTATCACCGCACTTGGAGCGCCTACATCTCCATATGTGAGGAAATGAAATGGCATCCGCGTACCTATTTGGTTTCCAGAATCCTGCTGTTTTTACAGCATGGGGTAGACCAAAGGCTTGCCCTAAGTACGATTAAGGGACAGATATCTGCCCTGGCTGTCTTTTTTCAGTGACCCCTGGCGACTCACTCTCTCGTGAGTACATTTGTGCAGGGGGTTCGACATGTGGCCCCTCCGGTCCGCCCCCCGTTACCTCCGTGGGACTTGAACCTGGTCCTCTCGGTGCTTCAGACGGCACCGTTTGAGAATATTAGAGATATTCCCCTGTTGACACTTTCTCAGAAGGTGGTCTTTTTGGTGGCTGTTACGTCAGTTAGACGAGTCTCTGAGCTGGCAGCCCTGTCCTGCAAGGCTCCCTATTTGATTTTCCACAAGGATAAGGTGGTGCTGCGGCCGCAGCCTTCCTTTCTTCCGAAAGTCGTTTCGGCTTTTCATCTCAACGAAGACATTGTACTTCCATCCTTGTGTCCTCAGCCGTCGAATCCTAAGGAGTCGGCGTTGCATTCCTTGGACGTTGTCCGAGTTTTGAGAGTATACATATCTGCTACTTCCCTGTTCCGGAAGTCAGACTCACTGTTTGTTTCGGTGGCTGGTCCCAAGAAGGGCCAAGCAGTCTCATCGGCCACCATCTCTAGGTGGATCCGACAGATAGTAATCCAGGCTTACGCCTTAAAGGGTCAGGCGCCCCCCTTTCCTGTCACGGCGCATTCGACCAGGGCAATAGGTGCCTCTTGGGCTTTCCGACATCAAGCGTCTGTTTCCCAACTATGTAAAGCGGCGACTTGGTCGTCCGCTCACACTTTCACAAAATTCTACAAAGTTGATGTAGGTGCATCTTCGGATGCCTCTTTCGGCCGCAAGGTTTTGCAGGCGGCTGTTTAGAGTTGCAACTCCTCCGTTGGAGGAGTGCTGTTTTGTGTTTTGGGGTGAAGTTTGTTTTTATGCTGTTACCACCCCTCGTTTTTTCTCTGACACTGCTTTGGGACGTCCCACTTTGTCAATAGAGAAGCTGTGTCGGTCCATGGACGAAAGAGTAAATAGGATTTTTTACTCACCGTAAAATCCTTTTCTCTGAGTCCATGGACCGACACAGCACCCACCCCTCCTTTTAAGTTTGTACTGCTTTTTGACGAACTGATCTGCGATGTGCAGACTGAGAGGGTATACCCAGAGGGTCCGCCCCCTGGGCGGTACTGTAGAAGGTGTGATGCAACACTTTTTACAAGTTTTTCTGCCTAGTCACTCCTAATTAACGGATAATACCCACTTTGTCAATAGAGAAGCTGTGTTGGTCCATGGACTCAGAGAAAAGGATTTTACAGTGAGTAAAAAATCCTATTTTTTTGTAATTTTTTATTGAAATTGTGTTTGAGTCTTTCATTGTTATGGTATTACATGATTAAAGCGGAGCTCCGCCGGAAAAAAAATATTAAAAGCCAGCAGCTACAGCTACAGCAGCTGCTGGCTTTTAATATTTGGACACTTACCTGTCCTGGAGTCCAGCGACGTCCGCAGCAGAGGACGAGCGATCGCTCGTTACTCTGCTGCTCCCTCCGCCATCCTCGCTGAGGGAACCAGGAAGTGAAGCCCTGCGGCTTCATGCCCGGTTCCCTACGGCGCATGCGCGAGTCGCGCTGCGCCGTTCTGATTGGTGCTCCTGTGTTCTGGGAGCCGAGTGTCTCCCAGAACACTACGGGAAGTCTGGGGGAAGTGACGTCACTCCCGCAGATTCCCGGAGAGAGGACTCCCGGATGTGGGTGAAAATACCTGTCTTAGACAGGTATCTTCACCCCCTCCCCCCTGAAAGGTGTCAATTGTGACACCGGAGGGGGGGAGGGTTCCAAATAGCAAAAGTTGCTATTTAGGGTGGAGCTCCACTTTAAGCACCGCTATAGTCCCATTTCTCTTTCTTCATTTTTCAAATGAATTTTCAGGATGAGGTGCTTTTATTTTGGTGTCTACACTTAGCCAGACATAAAACCATAAGCTTCCCAGAAGAGTTGAAGCTGTTATAGCTACAAAGGGTGGGCCAACTCAATATCGAACCGAAACCTACTGCCTAAGACTGGGATGCCATTAAAGTTCATGTACGGGTAAAGGCAGGCATCCCAATACTTTTAGCAATATAGTGTATGTACCTTTTCTGTGTGTGTTTGCACATGTGCGTGTTTGTGGCTTTTATATGTGTGGTTTTATTTGTATTTGTATTGTGATTGTATTGTATTGTATTGTATTGTATCTATCCATCCATCTATCTATCTATCTATCTATCTATCTATCTATCTATCTATCTATCTATCTATCTATGTGTCTATCTAATTGTTCAATGCTGTCCACACAAACTAATAGTATGAATATTACTAATAAATATTACATTCACATTTACAAAAAGATAAAAAAATTCAGAATTAAATGGCATTAAATGAATGGTTTAATAAATAAATGCTGGGAAATGCAGTCAAATTTGATGATCTATGATAGAAGTTTTCCCATTATCTGTATGGCACTTGCTGAGAATTCTGTCGGACATTGGGGGCACAGCGGTATGATGACATCACACTACCCCCCTATGATGACGTCACCATACTGTTCATCTAGCCCCAGCAACTTCAAGGTAGGATCTTGTAAGAAATCACAACGGAATAGGAATATGCAATAAACAAATCTATTTTCTTTTGTAGACATATGGGAAGAACACAACATATAATGTATCCAAGGGACAGCCATCTCTGTGACATAAAATCCCTTGTAGTAGCAGATGGCAATGTAGACACTTCGGCCTCCACATTTAGATGCAAAGTGAAGTGTTTCCTGTTGTGTAGGAATGTTTCTTTGGCTGCAAATCTTTATTACTTGTCTCATGTGCTTAGACTTGTCAGATGGGGAGATTTGTTCCAAAGACATTCGTTTCCAGGTGTAATCAGCTTGTTTGCTTATTGAAATCCACAAAAAAAGAAGAGGATCTATGTAAGGTGATCTGGCTACGGCGACATTGCGAAGTATTACAATAAGGATTGAGCAGAAAAGTTAAACAAGAGACCCACGAAACATTGCTGTCTGAAGACCATGGCAATGCAATTACAGAGAAATAATAAAGTTACTCTATATGGGGACCTTGCATCGCTAAAAGTTGTCCAAAGTAGAAGTATTGAAAAAGTTCAGACTTGGCCACATCATAACATAACATAGGAAAAAAGTTTGGCTTCCATGATACATTCGGAGCTTCCAACATATGTAGAGGCAGGGGCGGATCCACGGGGGGCAACGGGGAAGTTGCCACCCCCGAGAAATTTGTTTTAGTTGCGGAACTTGCGGGCACCTGAGAGTCTGAGCGGGCGGTACTTGCGGGCGCCTGAGAGTCTGAGCGGGTGGCTTCGCATGTGAGTGACAGAGCGGGCGGCTCCACGGGCAGGTGACAGTGTGGGTGGGCAGCTCGGCGGCGAGTGGGAGTCAGAGAGTGGGCGGTCAGCTGGTCGGCTCTGTGGGTGAGCGGGCGGCTGGCCAATCAACAAGCCGGCGGCCGGGGGAGCAGAGAGATGACATCATCTCTCACCGCTTGCGCCCGCTCTGCATCCCTGCAGTAACTTCCGCCCTCACTGTGCAGGCAGCAGAGAGATTACATCATCTCTCTGCTGCCTGACTCTGACAAGCAAAACACCACCTTAGCAAGTGACGATCCGCAAGGTGTGGCAGGTGAGGTGGCAAGTGACAATCTGCATCTGGTGGCAGGCAAGTGACATTCTGCAACTTGTGACAATCCGCAACATGTGGCAAGTGACAATCCGAAACTTGTGGCAGGCGACGTGGCAAGTGACAAACCGCAACATGTGGCAGGTGACATGGCAAGTGACAATCTGCATCTGGTGGCAGGCAAGTGACATTCCGCAACATGTGGCAGGTGACGTGGCAAGTGACAATCTGCATCTGGTGGCAGGCAAGTGACATTCCGTAACATGTGGCAGGTGATGTGGCAAGTGACAATCTGCATCTGGTGGCAGGTGACGTGACAAGTGACACACTCGGGGCACCCACTGATTCTGCATTATGGTGAGCTGAACCATTTAATTTTATTTTACAATGTAATAATATAAATAAGGCGCTTCAATCATGCTGACACCATAACAACCATGGTGCCGTGATCATTGAAGCGCTAACACCAGTCATTTCCCTGTTAAATTGGCCCCAACAAAAAAATATTTTCTGGTAGTTCCCCTACCGAGACTAGACTCTGGATCCGCCCCTGTGTAGAGGAGGAGGTAGACACAATCACTGATTACACAAATCTGAATGAAAAAATCCCTAAAATACCAACATATAAAGCAACAGGACAATTATTTAAGCTGTGCCTGGATGATGTTGCCAGTCTACTGCAGGCAGGAAGAAGCATTTCCTTAGTTTTCTCTCCCAGTGATCAATAGCAACATTATGACGTTGTAGCATTGAATTAAAACGGGGGCTGCTGCGATTAGCTGGCCAACCACAGCTAATCACAACAATTCTCACTAAATGAATCCATTTCATTCAGTAAAAATGGTTGCTTATACCAATGAAATTCATGTGCAAATTTTTTTTAAATCCTGATCACTTCCTCAGAGTAGTACAATGTTACTATGGTTACACTGTATTGTTTTGGTCACAGTGTGTTAAAAAAAATATTATTATAATTTTTTTTTTTACATAATGTCACAAGTCAGAGTCCCTGGTCAATACCATGCCAGTTATATAATGAGACTTTACTGTACTGGTGACCCGGGGACCCTGGTTTCCCCCTGCGTCAGAGGGGGACGGGGTCACGTGATGGGTAGCCCCGCCCTCAGATACTTAAGAGCTGTCACTGGCTGAAGCCGTGTCATTCCCGGGGTGTCTCCGCTCCGTTGAACAGAGGAACGTGTGCTGTTCCTCGCTGCGCTGGACATCATCGTTGGAGCCTGGACCCCGGAGAGGAGAGATCATCCACCGCTGGACCCCGGAGAGGAGATCACCCGTCACAGGATACCGAGACTGGATTACCACCGCTGGAATCTTTTTTTATTTTATTTTTATTTTTAATAAAGGACTTTTCCCAACGGTGTCTGTGTTTTTTTAAAATTTTTTACCAATTCACATGGGGGGGGGGGCGAGATCTGGGGGTCCCTTTTGTTAAAGGGGTCTTACAGATTCCGATAAGCCCCCCACCGGCAGACCCCCACAACCACCTAGCAAGGGTTGTGGAGATGAGGCCCTTGTCCCCATCAACATGGGGACATGGTGCTTTGAGGGGACACAGACCCCCAAAGCATCCTCCCCATGTTGAGGGCATGTGGCCTGGTACGGTTCAGGAGGGGGGGCGCTCTCTCGTCCCCCCCTCTTTTCCTGCGGCCTGCCAGGTTGCGTGCTCGGATAAAGGGTCTGGTATAGATTTTTGGGGGGAACTCCACACCATTTTTTTTTTTATTTGGCGTGGAATTCCCCTTAAAATCCATACCAGACCTAAAGGGCATGGTAATTGCATTTTTTTTTTTTATCAAAAAAAATTGCTGGGAGCCGACAATTCATTATAGCCGCGAGTGCCTTTAAATTACTTTTTTTCCTTCAGAAATGACACTTATGTGCAGGGACAGTTCTAAGCACGGAAAACAAGTGCTGCTTTACAGGCATACTATACACACCCCCTAGGTACAAAATTTAAAGGAATATTTCACTTTAATTGTTTCACTTTAAGCATTATTAAAATGACTGCTCCCGAAAAACTGCAGTTTTTAAAACTTTTTTTGCATTGATACATATCCCCTGGGGCAGGACCCAGGTGCCCAAACACTTTTTATGACTATAACTTGCATATAAGCCTTTAAAATTAGCACTTTAGATTTTTCATGTTCGAGTCCCATAGACTTTAATGGTGTTCGGATGTTTGAACAAATTTATTGCCTGTTCGCAAGTTCTGGTGCGAACCGAACTGGGGGGTGTTCAGCTCATCCCTATGTGTAATATGTGTAATGTGTGCTGCTTTTGCTAATCGATGTGGCTGATTTTGCCTTGCAGGGAGAAAAGAACAGCCAAATTGCTGCTCTGTGTACAGAGCCCTGTGTTATTAGTAAACACAGGGCTCTGTACTGTGATTCGCTAAGCCGATCAGCAGGTCTCTGCCATCAACTATTGGCCAGGACCTACTGACCGACTTGCGCTGTACCGAATCACAGCACAGATGGGGCAGGAGATGCGTGCCTGGAAATGCTGGATCGTGTACATGAACGTAATCTGGCGCAAAGTGGCTGCCCCGTCGCCATATATGTGCATATATATGCTTAACGAACTTAGCTTTTTTAGGTAGGGTCTAGTCTAGTCACGGGGTTAAGCAGCTTTGACTCGCTTGTGTAAGAGAGAACTCCTCAACAGCTGTGAATTCCGTGTGTCTTGACATCATCCATAGGTTCCCATAGGTTCCCATGGTCCACTCCAGCCGTTGTCAGTGCTTTTTTTTAAATAGTTAGTTAGGCTTTTTAAATGACCTGATAAAAAAAAAAAGTCCTCCAACAAAGCAGCAAAATCAGTAGAAATATTTTATACTTTCTTATGTCTGAAGGTCAGGTGGAAGGTGGGCAACCTGGTCTTCGAAAAAATATAACATTAGAAGTTTTATTTAAAAACTAGATATTACACACAGATAATTAAATTGCATTTGCATCAATCTTCATCTATTTATATTTTACTTGTTTGGAGCTTTTTTTATGATTGCCACAAAACTGAGAAAGTGGAAAGAAGAGTTTATTTTTTATGTACTGCACAAACAATCATCCCGAGATTTACATTATTCTTGATTTCAGCCCGATAAACATAAATCATTTTAATATTAAAAAATGTGTACGTTTGCCTCCGTTTCAATATTTACAGAAAAATGTTTTTATTCCGCTGCAGGAATATTTTACTGGAATAAATATAATAAAATGATATTACTCATTCCAGCTCAGTTGTATAAACCTCATCTCAGCTGAGAAAAATACTATTTGTGCTGCTTGTATAGTGAATGGGGCTGATTTATATTTATTTATAAAAATAAAAAAAAACAAGCAGAGAATGGGGCTGTTCAGCTTGGTAGCCAATCATTCTCTAAGATGCCCCAGAAATATCCACTATGGCATCTGATTGGTTCCTATGAACACCTCCAGTTTTAGTCCTAAAGCAAATATTTAATTGTTTTAAAAGAAAGGATAATGATTTGTGATTTTTCAAATTTATGTGTTTAATTTTTAGTGTACACTATTATAAATCAATGTTTGTTATGCCGTGTACACACGATCAGTTTTACCGATGAAAACAGTCCGATGGACTTTTGTCATCGGACAAACCGATCGTGTGTGGGCCCCATCGGTCTTTTTTCCATCGGTGAGAAAAAATAGAACATGTTTTAAATTTATCCGATGGGAAAAAAACTGATAGCAAATTCCAATCGTCTGTGTGGAACTCCATCGGACAAAAAACACACGCATGCTCAGAATAAAGTCGACGCATGCTCAGAAGCATTGAACTTAATTTTTCTCGGCTTGTCGGAGTGTTTTGCGTCACGGCGTTTGGGACGGTTGGATTTTTGACTGATGGTGTGTAGGCAAGACTGATGGAAGTCAGCTTCATCGGATTTCCGATGGAAAAAAACATCGGATTAGAATCCATAGGAAATCCGATCGTGTGTACAGGGCTTTTGTATTTTGATATAATTTAACCACTTCCATACTGGGCACTTATACACCTTCCTGCCCAGACCAATTTTCAGCTTTCTGCGCTGTTGCACTTTGAATGACAATTGCGCGGTCATGCTACACTGTACCCAAACAACATTTTTATCATTTTTTTCCCCACAAATAAAGCTTTCTTTTGGTGGTATTTGATCATCTCTGGGATTTTTATTTTCTGCAAAAAAAAATAAAAAAAGACCGAAAATTTTGAAAAAAAAAGTATTTTTTTGTTTCAGTTACAAAACTTTTTAAATAAGTACGTTTTCTCCTTCACTGATGGGGCTGCACTGACGAGCACCGATGAGGTGGCACCAATGAGGTGGCACTGATGAGGTGGCATTGATGGGCACTGATAATGGACACTAATATGCGGCACTGATAGGTGGCACGGATAGGCGGCATGGATGGGCACGGATAGGCGGCACGGATGGGCACGGATAGGCGGCACAGATGGGCACGGATAGGTGGCACAGATGGGCACGGATAGGCGGCACGGATAGGTACTGATAGGCTGCACGGATGGGCACTGATAGGGGGCACGAATGGGCACTGATAGGCGGCACGGATGGGCACTGATAGGCGGCACGGATGGGCATGGATGGGCACTGATAGGTGGCACGGATGGGCATGGATGGGCACTGATAGGTGGCACAGGTGGGCACTGGTAGGCGGCACTGATGTACTGTAATGGATGCCAATCAGTGCCAAACAATAATGCCTGCCAATCAGTGATGCCCATTGTGGGCACTGATTGTCATCCATTGTGGGCACTGATTGGCATTCATTAGGGGGCACTAACTGGCATCCCTGGTGGTCTAGGGAGGTATACCTGGTGCTGGCATCCCTGGTGGTCTGGTGGCATCCCTGGTGGTCCAGTGTGGGCATCCTTGGGGGGGCTGCGCTGATAATCTATCAGCACAAACCCCCCCTGTCAGAGGAGCAGCCGATCGGCTCTCCTCTACTCGTGTCTGACAGACGCGAGTAAGATAAAGCCGATGACCAGCTTTTCCTGTTTACACTGTGATCAGCCGTGATTGGGCACGGCTGATCACGTGGTAAAGAGTCTCCGTTGGAGACTCTTTACCTAGATCGGTGTTGCGGGGTGTCAGACTGACACCCCACAGCAACGATCGCCGCAATGCGCGCCCCCGGCTTCTAGACCAGTAAGCACCCCCCCTGAACCATATCAGACCCCGTGCCCTCAACATGGGAAGGGTGCTTGATGGGAACAAGGGCCTCATCCCCACAACCCTTGTCCGGTGATTGTCGGGGTCTGTGGGTGGGTGGGGCTATTGGAGTCTAGAAGCCTCCTTTAACAAGGGGGCTCCCAAATCCGCCCCCCCTTTGTGAATGGGTATTGGGTACATTGTACCCCTACCCATTCACCAAAAAAGTGTCAAGAAAGTAAAAACAGCAGGAGACAGTTTTGGACAATTCCATTATTTAAAAAAAAGTGTCCCGCAATGTCCATCCTTCTTCAATCACGGCACGACAGACCCGACTACCCGGCGACTGCTGCCTCTTGATTGAAGATGCATAGACATCGCAGGATATTGTTTTATTTTTTTTTCAAATAAAGGAATTGTCAAAAACTGTCTCCTTTAGTTTTTACTTTTTTGACAACTTTTCTTTTCATTTTGGAGCGGGTTTCCCCTTAACCACTTCAATACACTTTGTTATATATACTACACTGCCTGCACTGACTGAATATAGAGTCTACACTGAATATCTAGTCTACACTAAATTCAGAGTATATATATATATATACAGGGCGTTTTTTCAGCTGGAACTTGGTGAAACTCATTTCCACCGCCTCTGGCTCAGGCCCTCTGCTCCCTGCCCACCATTATCACTTGTAAACACAAGTCCGATGATGATGGCCCAGGGCAACTGCCCCTTTTGCCCTGCCTTAAAGATGGCCCTGGCTCACCCCCGAACCCTGCACTCTGTGTGTACCCCCCACACTCCAACACTGCAATCTGTATGTAATGCCCCTTAAGATCCTCCCACTGTTAGTGAAATTTGACCACACTATTAACTTATTAACCCCCTATGTGATGAGGATTGGAGGGTGTGTGTGTGAGGGGGTTTTGGGGGAGTCGCGGTTGAGTTCCTGCACCTATTTTCTGAGAAAAAAAGCCCTGTATATATATGTAGCACACAGACCCTTTTTTCCTGCCGTCCTCGGTTCGCAGTCAGGCACACCTGATACTTGCCTGGTATCCCCCCTTGTGTAGAGGGGCGAGCAGTGTTGTTGTTTGGGCCTTGCAGCAATTACCTCTCTCAAATGGATGCCTTGTTCCGTTGTCTAGGTAGAAGTCTCACAGAATAAGGCCAATGTCCACACAGGAGTAAAACCTAAGCAGTAAGGCTTTATTATTTATCTTTGCAGTAAACTTGAAGAGAGAGTAGGAAATGAGAGAAGTAGGGGAAGGTTCAGGTATGCAGCACTTAAAACACAATGCAACTCTTTCGTCGCCACTCAAGCCTGAGTGGGTATTGCTCACCCGGATAGTCCCTTTGTGAGCGGTCCTAGCAGCCGGGATGGAGTACGGATAAATTGTGAACTTTTTAGGGGATGCGATCAGGAATCCTCTGCCACAGGATTGTTAGTCCCGAACCTCCCAGCCAAGCAATAATGAAGAACCTTTAAGCCGGATTGGCGGATTGCAGGGCTTATAATGATGGATGCCTCCTTAGTTGAGCTCCAGGCCTCCTCCCGAGACAGCAGTACCGTCGCTAGTCTCCTCTGGGGCAGATCCTCCCCTGGTCTTCTTCCCTAAGCGTGGCTTCCCTCAAGTGGGCAGCCTGGGATCCTTCTTCAGTTGTAGGCCCTAGCTGAAGGTGCTGGGCCTACCAGGTAGCAATGTAGCCTCGGGCTGAAGGTGCCCGGGGCTATTCCACACACGCGCACCCCTGGCCTGGAGGGCCATGAGGCGCACAAGAACCCCAAACTAATGTAGTCTGCCCCTTATGTACCCTCTCCCAGCATGCACGGCGGGTAGACCACGCCCACTGCACGGCTGCCGAGAAAGGACACCCAAGGTGTTGTGATACCCCACTTGGTTCATCCTATGCCGGTGATGACAGTGCCACCTACAGGCAGACAGGGAACACTACTGCCAGGCAGTATCACTCCCAGAGCAGAAGCATATCCAGAACAAACAATTGATCTGAGCCCAATTACTGTCTCAGATTACCCTTAAATTTACACATAGCGCCCCCAAATATTGGGGGGGGGCGCTACATATATATATATATATATATATATATATATTGTGACAGCAGGAAGGTAAAGTCACCTGGTTGCATCCAGGGGGGTAGGTATATTTCTCCCAGATTCAGGCTTTATGCCGACTTATACAACTAGGGAGAGAGTTGATGAAGCCCAGCTGAGGCTAGTGGGCTCATGGATGATTCATACCTCTAGGGAGAGTGCTGGGCGTCGTGCAGGCAGGGAGTTGATGAGACCAGCTGAAGCTTGTCAGCTCGTTTAAGGCCTCTATAAAAACTCCCAGCTTCACTAGGTGTTTGCTCATGCCTGGACCCAGACCTGTGTGGACTGTCTAGGGAGAGTGAACCCCTGTGCGGTGAGACAAAGCCTGTGTGGCTATTTGTTTGGACATTTACTAAACCAGGGACTTAGGGACTAGGACAGCACCAGGCTGATCCCAGTTGTTAGTTAGGGAAACCTGCATGTTTAGTCAGAGGTCAAGCTGACCAGGATTTATTTTGTTTATGTTTCTTTTTGCTTTGCTGTGTTTTTGTCACTGTAAATAGAGAAATAAACCGCACCTTTTGATCTTGAAAACCACAGCCTCCGTCTGCTGGGCCTGTTTTTTTGTGTGGGGAGCCCATCCAGGGGGTCACACACACCCGCTACCGAGCTAACCCCCTCACAGTTGGTGGAGAACCAGTGGCAGTTTTTTTTTAAGCCAGCATGGAGGAGATACTGAAACAGCTGGCTCTAGCAAATGCCAATCAACAGCAGACAAATGCAGGTTTGCAAAAGAGCCTTGCAGCTCAACAACAGAGCTTCGCAGCCCAGCAACAAGCCCAGCAGCAATCTGAGGCCCGCTTCATAGACCTGTTGCAGAAGCAAGAGCAGAGACTACAACAACAGATGGAAGCAGTAATGCAGCAACGTCCGCAGACCAGTGAGGAAAGCCGTCCCACTAATACCGCGTCCTTTGGGGTGAGTCGTTTATTGACAAAAATGACTGGAGAGGATGATCCAGAGGTATTTTTGACCACATTTGAAAGGACTGCTGAAAGAGAAAAGTGGCCTGAGGAGCAGTGGGCTGGACTGGTGGCTCCTCTGTTAACTGGTGAATCGCAGAAAGCTTACTATGACCTAGAGCCTGACCAAGCAAAAGACTATGTGATGCTAAAAGCTGAAATATTGGCAAGGCTGGGTGTCACCCTGGCTGTCCGGGCTCAGCGTGTGCATAACTGGACTTTCCAGCTTGGAAAACCCCCCAGGTCTCAAATGTATGATCTCATTCACCTGAGCAGGAAGTGGCTACAGCCAGAGACTTTGTCCGCACTGGAGATTGTGGAACGTGTTGTGATGGATCATTTCTTGAGAGCTCTTCCTACCGCCATTCAAAAGTGGGTAAGCCATGGAGACCCAGAAACGGCCGGTAAACTTGTGGATCGTGTAGAGAGATACTTGGCTGCAGAGAACCTGACGGCCTCTTCCAGAGACTCTCGGACTTTCCACCCTAAGACCAGACCAACCCCAGGGGCGGATAAGATGATTCCAAGGGGTGAGGGTGGAGAGAGTGAGAGGGTGGGAGCTCTGCCCAGGGTTTGGTGAGAACAGCCTGGGAAGTCGGGGGCTCAAGAGGCAGCCAAAAGGATTGTTTGCTACCGCTGCCGGCAAGCGGGACATATTGCAGCAAAATGCCCGGTTGTGGAGGAACCCATGCAATGTGACTTTCTGACGGACAGACGTCAGTCGCTGTGTGCGACAGTCGCATGCACTGCCATTCGGGGAACTGAGAAACATTTATGCAAAATGTGTATTAATGGTAGAAATGTTGTGGTATTACTGGATTCAGGTAGCCTTGTGACCCTGATAAAGGCTGAATTAGTTAAAACAGAGGTCTCTGGGAATAGCAAGGTAGCTGTTATTTGTGTGCATGGGGACACCCGAGAGTATCCAGTGACTACAGTGTGTTTCAAGACCCCCAAAGGTACCCTCTCTCATCCAGTGGGGTTAGTATCTCAACTACCGCATGATGCCATTGTGGGAAGGGATTTTCCGAAGTTCTGGGAACTGTGGGATGATCCTGAGCCCCCCACTGGTGCCCCTATGTACCAGGAAGGTGATAGCCAGAACTCCTCTGAGAGTGGTGAGGACTCTCCAGAATTTCCCTTGTCAGTATTGGCAGGCGAGACTCAAGAAACTGGAGAGGAGCCCACCTCCTCAGACGAAAACCTACCGTCTGTGGAGTTTTCTGATCTTGAGGTTCACAGGGAAAATTTTGCCACAGAACAGTTAAAAGACCCCGCCCTAATAAAGGCACGGGAAAACGTAGTGGAAATAGATGGCGAGTTAGTGAACCCAGATAATACCTGCACTTACCCATACTTCAGCGTAGAGAAGGACCTACTGTATCGGGTGGCAAAAAGGGCAGAAGAAACCATTGAGCAGCTTGTGGTGCCCAAACCTTACAGGAAGTTGGTGTTGGAGTTGGCCCATGGGCACATTCTTGGAGGTCATCTGGGGACAGAGAAAACCCGAGAGAGGGTATTACAGAGATTCTATTGGCCTGGGGTGATGAAGGACATAGAAAATTATTGTTCCTCCTGCCCTGTGTGTCAGAGGTCGGCCCCGATGCCACATTTCCGTAGCCCGCTGGTCCCTCTACCCATCATTGAGGTCCCGTTTGAGAGGATCGCAATGGATTTGGTAGGTCCTATAATCAAGTCCGCTAGGGGGCACCAGTACATATTAGTTATAATGGACTATGCCACCCGTTATCCAGAAGCGATCCCTCTCCGAAATACCTCGGCCAAAACCATAGCCAAAGAGCTATCTCTTGTTTTTAGCCGGGTGGGTATTTGTAAAGAACTGCTTACGGACCAAGGTACACCCTTTATGTCCCGGGTTATGAAAGAGCTGTGTAAATTGTTCAAAGTGACGCAATTGCGTACTTCTGTGTATCACCCCCAAACCGATGGGCTGGTTGAAAGATTCAACAAAACCCTAAAACAAATGTTGAAGAAAGTGGTGGATAGAGATGGAAAGGATTGGGACTGTCTACTTCCTTATTTGATGTTTGCTATTAGGGAGGTGCCCCAATCCTCTACGGGATTCTCCCCCTTTGAGTTACTGTATGGGAGACACCCAAGAGGGCTGTTGGATATTGCCAAGGAAACTTGGGAAAGTGAGAGTTCTCCCCACAAGAGTGTGATTGAGCATGTCGCCCTGATGCAAGATCGAATTGCACAGGTAATGCCCATCGTGAAGGAACATTTGGCCCAAGCGCAGTTGGCACAGCAGAGAGTGTACAACCGTGGAGCCAAGACCCGTACCTTTTCCCCGGGGGATAGGATATTGGTACTTGTCCCTACGGTTGAAAGTAAATTCCTTGCCAAATGGCAAGGCCCCTACGAGATAATGGAAAAAGTGAGCGAAGTGAATTACAAGGTCAGACAACCAGGAAGACGAAAGCCCGAACAGATCTATCACGTTAATCTGTTGAAAGCCTGGAGGGATAGAGAGTCCCTAGTCGCAGAAACTTGGTCACCAGCTCAAACTGGTTGCGTGATTCCGGAGGTTGGAATAGCAGCCACCTTGTCACAACCCCAACAACAGGAGGTTAAGGAGTTTGTGCTTCGCAACAAGGAGGTGTTCTCTGAGCTGCCGGGACAAACATCTGGGGTAGAGCATGATATTATTACCCCGCCCGGTGAAAGGGTGAAGTTAAAACCCTATCGGATCCCAGAGGCCCGACGGGAGGCAATACGGGAGGAAGTACAGAAAATGCTGAACTTAGGGGTGATAGAGGAGTCCCAAAGTGATTGGTCTAGTCCCATTGTGTTGGTGCCTAAACCGGATGGGAGCTGGCGATTTTGTAACGATTTTCGTCAGTTGAACAAAGTTACAAAATTTGACACCTACCCCATGCCACGTATAGATGAGTTGATCGACCGGCTGGGAACAGCCCGATACATGACGACGCTTGACCTCACAAAAGGGTATTGGCAAATTCCCCTGGCCAAGTCGGCCAAAGAGAAAACCGCATTTGTAACCCCAGACGGGGCGTTCCAATATAAGAGAATGCCGTTCGGGTTACAGAATGCGCCGGCCACATTCCAGCGGAAAATGGACCAGATACTGAGGCCCCATCGGAAGTATGCTGCGGCTTACCTGGATGACGTAATTGTCCATAGCACAGATTGGGCCTCACATCTGCCAAAAGTGCAAGCAGTCCTAGACTCTATCCGGGAAGCGGGGTTTACGGCTAACCCCAAGAAGTGTACCATTGGGCAGGAGGAGGCCAAATATCTTGGGTACACCATTGGCAGGGGAGTAATAAAACCCCAACTCAACAAAGTCGAGGCCATCCAGAGTTGGCCACGTCCCAACAGCAAGAAGCAGGTACGAGCCTTTCTGGGAATCGCGGGTTATTATCGGCGCTTCATTCCCCACTTTGCTTCTAAGGCTGTGCCCCTAACCAACCTGACGAAAGGGAAAGGGTCGGTCATGATTAAATGGACCCCCGAGGCTGAGGCAGCATTCCAATTCTTGAAACAAGCCTTATGTAGCCAGCCAGTGTTGTACTCACCCGACTTCTCTAAAGACTTTGTCGTACAAAGTGATGCGTCAGATGCGGGGTTAGGAGCAGTATTGTCCCAGGTCTGGAACGGGGAAGAGCACCCAGTCATTTACCTCAGCAGGAAGTTGAAGTCCCATGAGGTAAATTACGCCACGGTTGAAAAGGAGTGTTTAGCGGTGAAGTGGGCTCTAGATTCCCTTTGGTACTATCTGCTAGGTAGGCACTTTGACATGGTCACGCTCCGTTAAAGTGGATGGCTCAAAACAAGGAGACAAATAGAAGAGTAAATAGGTGGTTCCTGGCCCTACAGGAATTCAACTTCACAGTAAAGCATCGCCCTGGCGTTCAAATGGGGAATGTGGATGCTTTGTCTCGAGTACATGAATGCCTGATTGCTGGTGTTCCAACCCCAAGGTTAAAACAAGAGGGGGGGTATGTGACAGCAGGAAGGTAAAGTCACCTGGTTGCATCCAGGGGGGTAGGTATATTTCTCCCAGATTCAGGCTTTATGCCGACTTATACAACTAGGGAGAGAGTTGATGAAGCCCAGCTGAGGCTAGTGGGCTCATGGATGATTCATACCTCTAGGGAGAGTGCTGGGCGTCGTGCAGGCAGGGAGTTGATGAGACCAGCTGAAGCTTGTCAGCTCGTTTAAGGCCTCTATAAAAACTCCCAGCTTCACTAGGTGTTTGCTCATGCCTGGACCCAGACCTGTGTGGACTGTCTAGGGAGAGTGAACCCCTGTGCGGTGAGACAAAGCCTGTGTGGCTATTTGTTTGGACATTTACTAAACCAGGGACTTAGGGACTAGGACAGCACCAGGCTGATCCCAGTTGTTAGTTAGGGAAACCTGCATGTTTAGTCAGAGGTCAAGCTGACCAGGATTTATTTTGTTTATGTTTCTTTTTGCTTTGCTGTGTTTTTGTCACTGTAAATAGAGAAATAAACCGCACCTTTTGATCTTGAAAACCACAGCCTCCGTCTGCTGGGCCTGTTTTTTTGTGTGGGGAGCCCATCCAGGGGGTCACACACACCCGCTACCGAGCTAACCCCTTCACAATATATATAAATATACTAGACTGTATATATATATTAAAGTGGTTTTATACCCTTATAGACCCACTTATACCTACAGGTAAGCCTAGATTAAGGCTTACCTGTAGGTGCAACAAATATCTTCTAAACTTACACTTTGCAAAAAAGACAGCACCAATGTCTACGGCACATGCGCGCCGTAGACAACCGCACAGGCGCACTGAGCGTGCCTTTAGTGAATGGGATTATGCCGTTAGTGGCGGCTCCCGCGCGCATGCGCAGGAGTGACGTCATCGCGGCTCCAGCCAGACACAGCGCTGGAGCCGCGATACCCGGAAGTCACTCCGGGAGAAATGGCGACGACGGAGGAGGCGAACGAGGATGGCTGCGGGGGCTTCGATCTCAGGTAAGTACTTCATAATGAGCTAGTATGCTATGCATACTAGCTCATTATGCCTTTGTCTTGCAGGGTGTATTTTTTTTTTTTTTTTTAAGGAGGCTTTACTTCTTCTTGAAATACACTGTCTGCACGCCACTAACTAACCTGCCTGCCTAATCTAGCTCAATCTATCTCTGCCCACACACTATAAACGGCCGCTATGTAAGCAGCCTTATATAGTGTGGGGCATGGACTTAGTCCCCCTGAGCCATGATTGGCCAAAGGCACCCTGCCTTTGGCCAATTATGGCTCTCGCAGCAGAGCGCGCTGTGATTGGCCAAAGCATGCAGGTCATTACATTCGTATTGCCCCTTCATAAACATCAAAGGTGCAATGATGAACCAATTTTTCATAAAAAACAGTCCAGTGCAAAAAAGATGTTGTTAAATACCAGCAACAATGGACCACCCGCAACAAAATACCACGCCAGGAACAATAGACTCCCAGCAGCAACAACAGATCTCCCAACAGCCAGCAGCAATAGACCCTCAGCCAGCAGCAACCCTCTCCCTCAACATTAGATTCCTCTCAGCAACAATTGACCCCCCCAGCAACATAAGACACCCACGCCAGCAACAATAGATCCCCACACAAAAAATAGATCCCCACCAGCGATAAAATATCCCCCAAAAGGCAGCATCAATAGACCCTCCAGCACACCTTTTCCCATAAAAATACTTTCAGTGCTGGAGGTGCCGGAACTGCTTTCTCCCGCGTTCCCGCTGAAGAAAAGTCCTGTGTAAAAGTGCAAAATGAAAATAATCCATAACAACCAATCAAAATTCATTGTTTATTCTTCTGTTCTAGCTGGAAACTGGTGCAGTAACCCGAAGCATCCAATTGGTATCCCCTTTTCCCAAATCTTATTATAGTAATCTGATTGCTGTGACATTCTTGTTTGTTCACATTGTCGCCGTCCTGAAATTTCCGTATGTGTGTCCTGATTTAGGGGTTAACAATTAGAAAAGAAAAATAAAAGGCTGAGAGTGGAACTGCAAGGTTTTGAGAGCAGCGCTAACCATTAATATTAAATATAGAGGACTCTTACCTTGGGTCATAAAAGAGGCAACTCAACAGGAAGTAATTCCGTTAAAGACAAATTGCCAGGTTTTCTATGAAAGATGGCAGGAATAGAAAAAAAAAAAAGAAAACATGATTTTTTAAACTTGTAATCTAGATTTAATTTGTAGCGATTTGTTAAAGGAATGCTGTACATTAACCCAGTAGTTTTATATCCATTAAATCAAATAGCTTTTAAAGTAGATTCCACCACATTTGGAGATCGAAATCTCTTCTAATAATAGGAATTATTTAAATGGAACAAATGCATTTGGACATTAATGGAAAAAAAAAAAATGCTATTAGCAGGGTAAGCTATTTAAAAAGGGATTCACAATGTCTCACACCATGAAACTTTTTCAATCACCTGTTCTTTCTTTCCTATACGATCAGGAAGGCATTGTGGCGGTTTTAACTCGATACTTCCATTTGGAAGGAAGAGAGAAATTAATATAAATGACATTTGTTTTAGCTGAATGGAATCTTTTCTCTGGTGCTTATAATTCCAACATGAGTGACACGTCAGTTCCAATTTGCGCGTGAGACTGCAGCTAATCTACGGTAACAGCGAGCGATCGGGAGGACAGTGTAGCGTATCCGGAGAAAAATAATAACTTAATCACCTGAAATATTTCAATTACCAGGCCAGGTTTCAGGTTACGCAAAGGATAACATTGGGGTGACGAATTTCAAAGTTGGACGTGTGAGGAAGAAAGCATTAAAGGAGATGTACAGTATACAGATAAATTCACCATTTGCAAACTGCCCTTTTGAAAATGCCTGAAATGCAACGCTGACTCGAAAGGTTCAATAGTTCTATTTGACTTCACTATATAGCTGTTCTGAGTCCAACAAAAAAAAAGTTAGGCTCCTTTCATTTTATTTTTTGGCTGACATATTAAAGCTTAAGCTATTGAGCTGAGTGGACAACAGGTATTTTACAACAGAAAGTAAAGAGAGCTTACAAAATGTGAAAAGGACAGCTCTACCAGCTGGGAGAAGATAAAAACTGAATGCAAAATATACATACACTATATTACCAAAAGTATTGGGTTTCCTGCCTTTACACACACATGAACTTTAAAGCCGCGTACACACGATCGGTTTTACCGATGAAAACAGTCTGATGGATTTTTTTCATCGGACAAACCGATCGTGTATGGGCCCCATCGGTCTTTTTTCCATCGGTGTCAAAAAATAGAACATGTTTTAAATTTTTCTGATGGATAAAAAACCGATAGCAAATTCTGATCGTCTATGGGCAAGTCCATCGGTTAAAAAACCCACGCATGCTCAGAATCAAGTGGACGCATGCTGAGAAGCATTGAACTTAATTTTTCTCGGCTCATCGGAGTGTTTTACGTCACCACGTTTGGAACGGTCGGTTTCTTGACTGATGGTGTGTAGGCAAGACTGATGGAAGTCAGCTTCATCGGTTTTCCGATGGAAAAATCCATTGGTTTAAAAACCATAGGAAATCCGATCGTGTGTACAGGGCTTTATAGGTATTTTATTGGGGTTTTATGCGATAGACCAACACAAAGTGGCACATAATTGTAAAGTGGAAGGAAAATTATAATTGAAAAATTTTTTTTTTACAAACAAATATGTGAAAAGTGTGGCATGCATTTGTATTCAGCCCCCCTGAGTCAAAACTTTGTAGAACCCCCTTTCCCTGCAATTACAGCTGCAAGTCTCTTTGGGGATGTCTCCAGCTTTGCCCATCTAGAGAGTGAAATTTTTGCCCATTCTTCTTTGCAAAATAGCTCAAGCTCTGTCAGATTGGATAGAGAGTGTCTGTAAACAACAATTTTCAAGTCTTGCCACAGATTCTCAATTGGATTCAGGTTTGGACTTTGACTAGGCCATTCTAACACATGAATATGCTTTGATCTAAACCATTCCATTGTAGCTCTGGCTGTATGTTTAGGGCTGTTGTCCTGCTGGAAGGTGAACTTCTGCCTCAGTCTCAAGTCTTTTGCAGACTCTAACAGGTTTTCTTCTTATGCCGCGTACACACGCTTGGAATTTCCGACAACAAATGTTCGATGGGAGCTTTTGGCCGGAAACTCCGACCGTGTGTAGGCCCCATCGGACATTTTCTGTCGGAATTTCCGACAACAAAAATGTGAAAAATGGTTCTCAAATTTTCCGACAACAAAATCCGTTCTCGTAAATTCCGAGCGCATGTAGACAATTCCGACGCACAAAATTCCACGCATGCTCTGATTCAAGTACGAGACAGAAGCGCTCGGTCTGGTAAAACTAGTGTTCGTAATGGAGATAGCATATTCGTCACGCTGCAAACACGTCACGGACTGAAAAGCACGAAGCTGAAAAGTGCAAATTGTCTCTCACCAAACTTCTACTAACACGAGATTAACAGAAGGAGCCCAAAGGATGGAGCACTTGGTATAAATCTTCCGTTTTATTGTGCCATCGTACGTGCTGTACGTGAACGCATTCTTGACGTTCGCAATTTCCGACAACATTTGTGCGAGCGTGTGTATGCAAGACAAGTTTGAGCCAACATCCGTCGGAAATGTATCCACGGTTTTGTTGTCGGAATGTCCGATCGTGTGTACTTGGCATAAGACTGCCCTGTATTTGGCTCCATTCATCTTCCCATCAACTCTGACCAGCTTCCCTGTCCCTACTGAAGAAAAGCATCCCCACAACATGATGCTGCCACCACCATGTTTCACGGTGGGGATGGTGTGTTCAGGGTGATGTGCAGTGTTAGTTTTCAGCCACACATAGCATTTTGCTTTTAGTCCAAAAAATTACATTTTTGTCTCATCTGAACAGAACACTTTCTTCCACATGTTTGCTGTGTCCCCCACATGGCTTCTTGCAAACTGCAAACAGGGCTTCTTATGGCTTTCTTTCAACAATGGCTTTCTTGTCACTCTTCCATAAAGGCCAGATTAGTGGAGTGCACGACTAATAATTGTTCTGTGGACAGATTCTCCCACCTGAGCTGTGGATCTCTGCAGCTTCTCCAGAGTTACCATGGGCCTCTTGGCTGCCCCTCTGATTAATGCTCTTCTTGTCTGGCCTGTCAGTTTAAGTGGAAAAAATAAAATTCCACTTCACAGCAATAAAATACATTTATGTTTTTGGTTGTAACATGAAAAAATTTGGAAAATTTCAAGGGGTATGAATACTTTTTTCGAAGGCACTGTAAAATTACTATACAATTTCTTTAACCACTTGCCGACCGCCGCACGACGATATACATCGTCAGAATGGCACAACTGCGCATATGGGCGTACAGGTACGTCCCCTTTAAGATGGGAGCCGTGGGTCGCACCCGCGACCCTGTCGGGAGCTCCGCGACCACGCCCGCGGGATCCGCGGACCCGATCGCCGACGGTGTCCCGCGATCGGGTCACAGAGCTGAAGAGCGGGGAGAGGGAAGTGTAAACAAACATCTCCCCGTTCTTCCTAGTGACACTGTCAGTGATTGTCTGTTCCCTGTCATCGGGAACAGCGATCAGTGACGTGTCACGCCAAGCCACGCCCCCTAACAGTAAGAATCACTCCCTAGGTCACACTTAACCCCATTCAGCGCCCCCTACATGTTAACCCCTTCACTGCCAGTGTAATTTTTTATTTTAACATCTCTACATGTTGACACAAAGTGTTTCTGTCATTCGACTGTCCAATGCCAGAACCTGTAACAGCCACAGAGACTATTTCATAGGATAGTTGAATGATAGAAGTAGAGCTTAGCACCAGAAGGAGGTGGGGCTTATTTTTTATGTTTTTAGTTTAGTTTTGGATAGAGTGGAGAGGAATTAGAACCCCTGTCAGATTTTGTTACTGTCTGTGCCCCGGCTAGGAAGATATACCCTCTCTATTTGTCATGTTAAAGGGGTTGTAAACCCTCAAGGTTTTTCACCTTAATGCATTCTATGTATTAAGGTAAAAAACCTTCTGTAGTGCAGCAGCCCCCCTGTTACTTACCTGAACCCGATAGTTTCAGTGACGGAGATGAGCACAGCAGCTCCATCCAGCCGCTGTCTCCGGTCCTCATTGGATAGATTGATAGCAGCAGGAGTCGAGGGCGGGGCCGAGTCCTGCTGTCTGTGTCAATGGACGCAGCAGCAGGACTCGGGAGCACGCCCACACGTGTGCCCCCATAGAATGCAGCTCTCTGTGGGGGCACTCAAGAAGAGGAGGAGCCAGGAGCGCCTCTGAGGGACCCCAGAAAAAGAGGATCAAGGCCACTCTGTGCAAAGCGCTTGCTCAGAGGAGGTAAGTTTAACATGTTTGTTATGTAAAAAAAAAAAAATGAACATTTACAACCCCTTTATAATTGAAAGTGAAAGTAAAAGAAAAAAACACATTTTCGGTTGTCCCCAGAACAGTAAAAGGTGGTAAAGTTTCAAGTGGGGGAGGCTAGTTCTGGTGATCCTGGCGTAGGGTGCCCACGTGTCCCGCAATTGCCATCTCTGTCCCTGGTCCCAGGCACCTTCATTCTGGGACAATACAGTGTCCCGGAATGAAATTGAGGTGACAGCCACCACCTACTAACTAGTAATTACATTTCCCTACACTTCCGGAACTAGTTGCTAGGGCTGGCCTGCCTGGCGTCCAGCAACCAGTGACATCACAGAACCTCAATCTCTCAGACAGTGAGACCGGGAGCCAGGCTTGTGCTTAGTGCTGCACTGCTGTCTCCACCATCCTCGGCACCTCCTCCTTCTCTGGTGCCCAGCAGCAAGCAGCAGGGACTGGCGTGATCTTCACTCTCCAGGCAGTGTCTCCTCCCCACCCACCTCCTTCCTCGGTGCCTGCGGCCCGCCACCCAGCAGCATGCAGAGGGAGTGACAGCAGCAGGGACTGGTCATCTGGTGTCTGTTCTGTGAGCTGCTTCTGGATCAGATTGATGGCTGCCCGAGCGCCTGACTTCTCCTCCTTTCGCCCACAGCCCAACTTACTGTCTGAGGGACCACTTAGAGTCACCAGAGGGAAGATTGGAACTTGGAAGGTGAGGGAAAAAAGTAATGAAGAAGAAGGTGACAGTCACATGAGTGGACACTGGACAGTAATGAAGGTGACACAGGGGAACATGGGTGGCAAGTGACACAGCTGCAGGTGGCAAGTGGCACAATGCATCTGGTGGCAAGCTATGGGTGGCAAGTGGCACACTGCATCTGGTGGCAAGCTATGGGTGGCAAGTGGCACACTGCTTCTGGTGGCAGGACACGGGTGGCAAGTAGCACACTGCATCTGGTTGCAAGCTATGGGTTGCAAGTGGCACACTGTATCTGGTGGCAGTCTATGGGTGGCAAGTAGCACATTGTATCTGGGCTACGGGTAGAAAGTGGCACACTGCATCTGGTGGCAGGCTATGGATAACAAGTGGCACACAGCATTGGGTGGCAGGCTATGGGTGGCAAGTGGCACGCTGTATATGGTGGCAGGCTACAGGTAGAAAGTGGCACGCTGCTTCTGGTGGCAAGCTATGGGTGGCAATTGGTACGGTGCTTTTGGTGGCAAGCTCAGGGTTCCCACTGATTCTGCATTATAGTGAGTTGAACTATTTCATGATATATTACAATGTGGTAATAGAAATAATGTAATTTGATTATCCTGACACCATATCTAGCATGGTGTGGGGGTGATCTATGTGCTGAGCCTGACACCAGCCATTCACCCGACAAATCACACCAAATTCCCTGTCATCCCTGAGACTACATTGCCGCCACCCCCCCTCATTTTCTGGGGGGAAGGTGTGTGTCCCTGAATGGCAGTTTGGAAATGTGGTCACCTTACCCTGGCGGCAACCAGGAAATTTTCCCAATTTGGGGGAATTTCCTCCCACTTACTGTTTTGGCTATAGGACAGGAGGAGAAGAGAAATCCCCCAATGGGATAAAGATAGCAAAAAAAATCTTGACAGGAGTTATAGCCCTCCCTTAATATAACTACAGTGAAAAAAAAACAACATTTTGCTTACTTCTACTTTAAGGTTTGATCTGAACACAAGTATGTGTTAAACCTTGGCTGTTCAGGTGTTCAGGTGAACATCCAAATAATTACCAGCTGAAAGTCATGTATAATAGTTCTACCGCCTTTATACATAACAGTCAATGACTGTTAAGAACACCAGGGAGTGCAGTCATCATCAAGTTCTTAACAACCAGTGATGTCACTGGCCACTTTTACTTGCATGGCAGGGAATCCCCAGCCATTTAAGCAAAGGGATAGGGGGGTGGTGGAATCACTAACGAAATATAGCTATGGCCGTGTTCACATTTTGTCAATAATGTCACTGCATCTCTGCCCCCTTCTATTTAACCTTCCAGAGAACTGTCACTGTTGGCAGGAGTGCAACAGCTGACTTTTTTTTGTGATGGAGTAGGGGGTACTATGTAACCCTTGCCTAGTCATATGGGGGACAAATGCTTGGGGGCCCTTTATCTTAAAGGAGGATTCCAGATTACAAAAAGTAACCACACCACAACCACCAGGCCTGGGAGGTGAGGAAGATGCCCTTGTTCTCATCTGCATTGGGCTCCCATGTTGATGACATGTGGCCTAAAATGGTTGAAGAGGGGGGACGCGGTACGGTAGCCCCCGTAGTCCTTCCTTGCCTGATAGGCTAAATGTTTAAATTAGGAATCTGGTATGTATTTGGGGGAGGACTCCCATTTTTTGTTCAGGGTTTACCCTTAAATCTGTACCAATTTCAAAGGGCCTGGTATGGATTTTGGGGAGGGAGGGGCACCATGTCATTTTTTGTTTCTTTGAGTTTTCCCCCTCAAAAGCCAAAGCAGATCCAAAGGGTCTGATGTTAAGTTTTAAGAGGACCCCATGTATTTATTTATTTTTGCATAGTGGGCCCCTAAAGCTCACACTAGATCCAAAAGATATGGTATGAATTTTGAGGGGACCCCATGTAAATTTTTTTTTTTTTTTTATTACATGTATAGCAAAAGTGACATATGGAAAAAATAAAAGCTATTAATTCACTTGTCCCTGCAAGCATCCTTTATTTTGTAATTTATGCAATAAGAACCTCTCAAAATACATACCAGACTTATCCTCCATGTGTATTTGGCTCATTCCTAGATAGTAACAACAGTGGACCATGCCTGTTCAGTGTATGTTGGCATGGTAGCTTTTAGTCTTCACCTTGTGACAGAGTGGCCATGCAGGAAAACAGTTTGAGAGACATTTGTTACCCCACAAGAATAATAGAAGGGAATGCAAAAGGACCTTCTTAGTAGGATCACCAATTGTTCTTTTAATGAAAGTTGAACATTTAAAAATATATGAAAACAACTGTGAAAATAACATTAACATGTTAAATCTTAGATAAGATTTTAGTGATTTTGTTGTACTTCACCAATCACAATTAGAGACCGAAAAGGGTAAATTTCTCCATACAATTAAACAATTACTAACAAAACTTATAGTACTGTTTAATCAAACATTTAAGATATGTTTATGCTATACTAAAGCCTTTCTCATAAATTATCTCCCGTGGAGCTCTAGCACGGAAAATATTTAGAAGAATTAACGGTTTACATTAGGGACTTCCTTTCTTCTTTGCTTAAAATGTTTAATTAAGCAGGTTCAAATTTAAAGAGACTTGGGGCAGAATTCATCAGACTTCCATAGTTTAACAGGCAGGATAATCAATTACTGCAGTGTTAAACTTGAGTAAGGTTAGCAGCTATACACATCTCCCTATCACAGCAATACACATCCTCGCCTATCATTAAATCTTTGCATTTAAAAAACTGCTTTGCATTAAAGGCATCCTAACCTCAAAATGTTCCCTTGCCAAAAGGAGAATTTCAGTGGCGATAAAAATTTGCAGAAAATATATACATCAAGCGGGACGTTTCATTGAAGCCCATGGCCTTTGGCGAAGGTCTTTCAACACTGATAACTTGTAAACAGCTGCTAAAGCTTTTATCGTGTGGTATTTTTCTTGGAATAACATTTTTTTTTGCTGTTTGTATTGCCATGATAAAATACATTTGGACTGACTGAGGTTTATAATGAACCTGTGGCCAGGCTATGGACATTAAAAGTAGACGTCTGTCCAGGCAAAACTTCTTTTTAGTTTTTGATAGAAAAGGAAAGGATTGGAACCCCTGTTGCGTTTTTGCTTCTGTCTAAAGCCGAGTACACACGGCCGAGAACCTCGTCAGGAAAAAACCCGCCGTTTTTCTTGACGCGATTCTTGACAAGAATCTCGTCTCGGCCGAGTGTACACACGCTCGATACAAAAGAACCGCCGTTCTTTTGAATGGAACGAACACGGTGACGTCATTGACTACGACGAGCGTGCGCTCGTCACATTCGATGCCGTCGCCGCCATCTTGCTACACCCTACCTATGCCTAGGAAGCTACCGCGCATGCGTCAAAGTCATTTCGAGCATGCACGGGTTTCCACTGCGACAGGTGAGTGTACACACTCTCGGGTTTCTCGCCGAGAAACATGCCGACAAGAATCCCGACGAGAAAAAAGAAAGCAGGTCTTCTTTTTTTCTCGTTGAGATTCTGGGCAGTTTTCTTGATGAGAAACCTGAAAGCCTCGTACACACGCACGTTTTTCTCTTCAAGAAAGCTCTCCCAACAGTTTTCTTGTCGTTTCTTGCCGAGTGTACGAGGCTTAAGGCTCTGTTGGAGAGATTTCCCTTCATATACTGTAAAGCCTCGTACACACGGCCGGTTTTCTCGTCAAGAAACGACAAGAAAACTGCTTGCAGAGCTTTCTTGCCGAGTAAACCGTGCGTGTGTACGAGGCTTTCTGTTTTCTCGTCAAGAAAACTGGCCAGAATCTCGACGAAAAAAAAAGAAAACCTGCTTTCTTTTTTCTCATCGGGATTCTTGTCGGCATGTTTCTCGACGAGAAACCCGAGAGTGTGTACACTCACCTGTCGCAGTGGAAACCCGCGCATGCTCGAAATGACTTTGACGCATGCGCGGTAGCTTCCTAGGCATAGGTAGGGTGTCGCAAGATGGCGGCGACGGCATCGAATGTGACGAGCGCACGCTCGTCGTAGTCGATGACGTCACCACGTTCGTTCCATTCAAAAGAACGGCGGTTCTTTTGAATCGAGCGTGTGTACACTCGGCCGAGACAAGATTCTTGTCAAGAATCTCGTAAGGAAAAACAACGGATTTTTTCCTGACGAGATTCTCGGCCGTGTGTACTCGGCTTCAGAGTTACAATGGTTTTAAACTTAACTAGGATGAACAGCTCAGCTTACAGAGTCTGGCCTGATCCCTGTGTGCAACAATGATGGCATCCTGCACATGCGCAAAAAAGATGGCTGAAGACGGCACACAAGAGAAGATGCCAATTCCAGAAAGGGACAGAATCGCTGGAGGAAAGGTGAGTAGAGATCCCTTTAGTCCTGCTTTAACTGAAAAAAAAGAACAATAATTTTTCTCTGTGTTGCTGTTGGAGATATTCTCACCCTTCCTGACTGGTAGATCATTGTCAGTTAGGCAGTAAGTGAGAAAAAATCTCTCTAACGAAGCCCAAGTTGGCAATCCAACCCAACAGACTTTTTATCCTTTCTCATACTTTCCAAAACTGAAAAAGTTTTGGCTGGATATACTACATAATTAAATGCATTTTTATAAACAAGCAGTAAATAAGTTTTAAAACAAGCCATCACTAATCAGTTCAGCTGCAGGCATTGTGAAGGAATTTATCCTTAAAGTTCATAGCAGGAGTATTGACGTTTCTTAAGTTGTTCTTTCAACATCTCAGCTCCCCTTGCTTTCCTCTCACTGTGTTCCTTCTGTTTACATTAAAGTTTACATTTAAAGTGATACTAAAGGTTCAGGTATTTAAAAAAAAAAATAACAAACATGTCATACTTACCTCCACTGTGCAGTTTGTTTTGCAGAGTGGCCCCGATCATCCTCTTTTGGGGTCCCACGGCGGCTCTCTCGGGTCCTCCCTGCAATAGTTAACCCCCTCTGGGAAGCTCTCTCCCAAGGTGGTTACCTTGCGGGCGTGCTCCCATGTTATACACAGACACAGACACAGAACGTATGACTCGGTCCCGCCCCCCGGCGCCCGCGTCATTGGATTTGATTGACAGCAGCGCGAGCCAATGGCTGTGCTGCTATCAATCTATCCAATGAAGAGCCGAGAAGCCCAGGAAAAGATCGAGCACATTCACAACGCAGGACTTTCCAGGGCTCAGGTAAGTAAAACGGGGGGGCTGGGGGGCCGGCAATCATCAGATATTTTTTCACCTAAATGCATAGGATGCATTAAGGCGAAAAAACATGAACCTTTAAAACCCCTATAAGATTTGAAGGTTGGAAAATTGCTAGGTTGGTAAAGTTGACAAACGAGTGTCTTCAGTGTTGTTGCAAACTCTGAGGATTAATTGCTCCACAATGCCATAGCGGCAGACATCAGTTAGGGTTTTTTTTAAGCGTATTTACTGCTTGCCAAGAATAAGTATATATATCTGTAGCACCCTCTAGTGTGCTAGATTAGGATGTACATAGGTCTTTGTAGTGTTGGTAAATTTGTGTTTTGAATCTGGGTAAAGGTGAGTGATCCAGGGAGGCTGGATGACTCATCAGGCAGCACCTCTGGTATCTCCCCCTACTTGTGGAACCTTGGAGAAGCTTACAGAAGAATGGGAGGGAGGTTAGAGGGAGCTGTCTGGAGTATTGATGAGGGCCCCAACCAATCTGGGCCAATGGGCTGACAGGGGGAGGGCACCTCTTAAATACTAAGGGTCAGGCCAGCAGTGGCAGAGGGGAGTTTGGGTGGAAGCTGGGGTGCTGAGGAGGCTGTTGGAGGCCCTTGAGGGGGGCCCCCTGGTCTGAGGGGGTGATCTTGGGCCTGGGGCCTGGGTGCTGGAGGGATTCTCTGAAAACACAAGGAGAATTCCTGTCCTGAGGCACGGGAGCAAGAGTGAGGTCAGCAGGAACCAGCGAGAACTTCCAGGAGATCTCCAGGGAGAAGACAGCCGGGCGGCTGGTGAGCGTGGCAGTCTGAAAGGACTGTGGGAAGTAGCCAGGAGGGCTAGTGAAAGGGGCAGCTGCAGCCATGTGGGCTGGCAGTGCCTGAAGAGGTGGTGCTGTGCTCAGTAGCCACAGGAATGTAGCTTGACACTGGGACTCTACACACCAAAGGGGCCCACGGTCCCTGACTGTAAAGGGCCTTTGCTTTATCTGACTGTTGCCTTTGTCAGATCAACCAGCAGTGTGCCAGCTGGATCTGTGATTTTTGCTCTGCAAGCAAGTGAGGTGCTGGAGGAAGCTGAGGAGTGTGTAAATATAATGTACATAGGAGAGTGTCCCTGAAGAGCTATTTGAGTGGGCATCCCATAATAAACCCATACCCATCAAAGTTCAATACCCCTAATAAACAAACAAAATAAAGTTTCTGGACTGTTTTCCTGAGTTTGCCTGTGAAAATTTGGTGTGCCTGGCTGTGCAGGGTGGGGGATCCCTATTCACCAGCGGCTCCTACGTAGGGTGCGCTACATATCAATATCCATAACCTGGCCACATGTTCAGATTAAAGTTAGTGGTAGGGATTAGGTAGAGGTTGAAGGATAAATGCGCTTTAAAACCAAGTGCATTTATCCCTTTTGCTCTCTTACCCTGACCTAATGTAAACTGCCCTCTACTATCCACAAATTCATGTGTAGGGACCCTGCTTTTAAGCAGTAATATCCTTATCCTAAATGTAGTATTGCTGTGCTGCAGACATCCTGAGCTCTAATTGTTATAATTTTGCTTTCACTAAGTTCTCCCTAAGCTCAGTTTTATTGTTTGCTTCTGCCTGGTGTTGGGGTGTATCCTTGGCAGTTGCATGAGAAGATACAATTATTTTGAGTTATTGGAGAAAGGAGAAACTTTGGGACTTTAAATGAGGCGGTGACCGGGTAAGGTCAATTGCCTCCATCCCTATCGGGCAAAGATCGAGCACGTTCGCGACGCAGGACTTTCCAGGGCTCAGGTAAGTAAAACGGAGGGGCTGGGGGGCCGGCAATCATCAGATATTTTTTCACCTAGGGGTTTTCTCATTCATATTGGCACAATGCTACTGCTTAGACACAGACAATGTAAGTACTGTTGAGAGTGGTTTTAGGGGGGTCTATCCTAGGCAATATTATCCCTAATTACCTATTTAAATTTTTCTTCCGTGATAGGGTCAGATCTTACAGATATTTTTATTACCATTATACAACAGCATTCAGTTTTCCATGTGCATGCTCCTGAAGAGTGGATGAATCCACGAAATGCATAGAGCTATTATATGCCATGTTTTTATGCCAACTATATGTTTTACCTTTATGATCACCTGTATCATGTGATTTGTGAATTGTACTATTGTGTGGCAAATTGTTATTGCTGTATGTATATCTACTGAATGAATTTTTGGTTTTCTTTGTTCTCATGACTACCCTGATGCAACTTATCATGGATTTCCAATTAATTTAAATTACTTACACCTGCCTGCTTCATTCAAAGTCCCAACCCTTAGTCGTTCTTCTTTTATTTTGAGTTATTAATATTTACAGTTGTAGCGCCCTGCTCCTGATGACCAGGTGCTATGTTAAATTTAATGGGTGTCTGAGCTGGTATTAGCTAAGACTTTGTAAATAATTAAGGCTAAATCAGCCTCTGTTCCGGCTATGGCAGTGTTTGGAAGGACTTCTCACTGTTTGCCTGTAGGTGGCGTTACCACCCCAGGCCAATGTGGAAGACAAACAGGCCAAAGTGCATTGGGTGTCTTTCCCAGGGAACAGTTCAGTGGGAGTGGTCTCCCCACTGAGCATGCTGGGGAAGGGTACTTAAGGGGCAGACGCCATTTTTCAAGGCTCTTCTTTGCCTCGTGGCCCTCCTGGCTCGAGGCATGTGTTACTGGAAATTCAGCCTCTGAGCCACGCTGGTCCGAGGCTGTAACTATGCCAGGTAGGCCCAGTGATCTTGACTGGGGCCTACGCTTGAAGGTGATCCTGTGCTGTCCATCCTGCGGGAGTAAGCCACTCAATGGAGGAAACCAGGGGAGGACCTGTTCAGGAGAGAACCGAGCGGAAGGCCGGTATTTTGTGGAAGGCCTGGGGACCTTATTGAGGGATGCACCGTAACTAAAGTAACCTTACAGTCTGCCGGGTTGGCTTAAAGGCTCTTAGACTTTAAGGCTAGATATCGGGGAACTAAAATCCTGTGGCAGAGGATAACTGAACGGTTCAACGTAACCATCAAAAAGGTCTGTGGCAGAGACTGTTCTTTCTTATCTGTTCGTGCATTACTCCGGCTGCTAGGCCAAGTGAGAGGGGCCTATCCGGGTGAGCAATACCCACTCGAAGGAGAGTGGTGAGGGAGACTTTGCATATTAGGAGTTTCCCCAGTGATCTGCTGTGTGTGTGTCTGAACCTTCCCCTAACCCTCCATCCCTCTACCTATGCAAGTTTGTTTGGAAAATAAAGCCTGAAGAAAAAGGATTCATAACTTGTGTGGACATTGAAGTTACTGTAGACTCTCAACCCCTAGACAACGAATGTTGAGGTAACATGCAAGGCCCAAAAATTAAACCAGCAGCTCCTACGGGGGTAGTGCTACACAGTGTATGTCTCCCAGGCCAAACTCCTGGAAGTTTATTGCCAGTGGTACAAGCTGGGAGTGAATATAACAATGTGTGGTGATCTTCTGGAAGTTCTCCTGACTCTTGGGCCAAAGAGAGGAGGCTGTGTTTAAAACGTTTTGCTTCTCAGGCTTGTTGGCCATAGAGTAAGGTGACCAGATCTTTAAAATTAAATCCGGAGACATTTTTTTTTTTTACTAGTACACTGGCTGGGAAGGGGATAACATCTAGGGCAATCAAAGGGTTACATTTGTGCCTAACAAGTGTTTTCTTACTGTGGGGGAGGTGCTTTTACTTTACTTTGCAGAAACACAGGATCAATGTCTTCCATAGTGAAAGAACGGCGATCTGCCTTGTTTACATAGGCAGACCACTGTTCTGACTATGTACATAACCATCAGCGGGTATCGGTGGAGATCGAGTCTGCCGAAGCCACTAATTGGCTCCCATACCCAGAAATGCAGGATCACATATAAACGTGATCCAGCGCAGCGCGACCGCCCTGTAGCAGTAAATCTGCTATCAGGCGATCAGCAACTGGTTAACATCATCAACATTATGATAACTCACAGGCAGCAGGCACTCTATCATGGCTCTGGCTGGGTCTGTCACAGTGTGTCACATAACATGGCTGCAGGGTGCTGATTTTGTTAACTTATGACCAATAAGTTAACAAAATCAGCACCCAGCAGCCATGTTATTTGACACACTTTGACAGAGCCAGCCAGAGCCATGATAGAGTGCCTGCTGCCTGTGAGTTATGATACCATCCATTATGCTAGAGCAGTGGCTCTTAACCTTTCTAGTGCCGCGACCCCTTGATAAAATTTCCCAAGTTGTGGGGACCCCTAACATTAAAATAATTTTTGTAGGGTGGGTTGTCAGCACCCAAGGCAAGACTAGAAATTTGCGCCCCTAACCTACGGATATTTAGCGCTCCCTGAGTCCCTTCCACTTGGACAGTAATAAAACCCCTTATGGTACATTTTAGGATGTACTACTCTTTCTCTTTGTTCTCCTTTCTTTCCCTTTTATCTTTCTCTATTCTAATTTGTCTTTTTTCTCCATCCCTCTTCCCTCTCTCTAGCCGTCTTTCTTGTTCTTTCTCTCCCTTTTTCTTTATTCCTCCCCCTCTTTTCCTCTCCCTTCCATGTATTCTCTATTTTTATTCCTTCTCTTACTCTTACTGGGTGGCGGGAATGGGATGAGTGGCAGTGCTGGTGGGGAGTTGGGATGAGAGGCAGTGCTGGGGGAGAGTTCTGATCAGCCAACTTAGGTGCTCTTGATCAAGGTCATCTGCTGATCTGAGAACTGTAGTAGGGACTTTTAATGGCAACTCTAATCACAGGTAGTGTTACTGACTGTGTCTCCGGCTTCACTGTGTCTCCAACTTTGTGGTGTCTCGCAGCAGTCACACCTATGCTGAAATCAGGAGATAGGGTCTCCTTCAGCCCCTCCCACTTCACATTCCTCACCAGTCAGCTGACCTCTAGTCTCTGCCCCCCAGTTATGCTGTGAACTGAATGGGCGGCTGCGAAGAGGCTGAGTGGGCAGCCGTGGGCTCCAGGGACAGCCCTGCTGGGCGGTCGCGAAAAGGCTGGGAGAGCAGTGCAGGCTTCAGGAACAGCCCAGGATTCGGTGACCCCTGGCAAATCATCATTCGACCCCTGAGGGGGTCCCGACCCCCAGGTTGAGAACCACTGTGCTGGGAGAGCAGTGCAGGCTTCAGGAACAGCCCAGGATTCGGTGACCCCTGGCAAATCATCATTCGACCCCTGAGGGGGTCCCGACCCCCAGGTTGAGAACCACTGTGCAATGTAGTCTATTCACAGACACCCCCAAAGCACACCTGTGTTGAAGCCTTAAAGTGGTTGTAAACCTGGTAAAAAAATTTTTTTTTATAACAACCTGGAAGAGAAAGGCATAATGAGCTAATATGACTAGCATAATAGCTCATTATGCATCACTTACCTTAGGTCAGGCCCCCCGAAGCCGTCCTCGTCTCCCTCTTCAGCCGCATCCATCGCTGCGGCGATAGCCGGAAGGTTACTTCTGGGTATCGCCGCACCAGCCAATCACAGCGCCGCTCTGGCGCTGTGATTGGCCGGAGCGGCGGAGACGTCACTCTGCGCATGTGCGCGAGAGCCGTCACAATCAGCTACGCCCAGCTATTGCTGGGAAGTAGCCGATTTTGTGAATGGGATTAACCCTATGAATGCGCCGTTGTCTACGCCTGTCATTTTTAGTAAATATCTCCTAAACCGTGTAGGTTTAGGAGATATTTCTTGCACCTACAGGTAAGCCTTAATCTAGGCTTACCTGTAGGTGCAAGTTGAAAAAGTGGGTTTACAACCACTTTAAAGGCACTGGCAGCCCCACGATCGGATCCTCTTCCCCTCTGTTCCTGCTGCTGGACATTGTCTCTCTCTGCCCATCGCCGCCCGCTTCACAGCCTCTCAAGTCTCACTCTCCGGGCCCTGGCTTCTACTGGATGGTGAGTGGAGGAAGATCAATCCACCAGGGAAGGCAAGGAGATAAACAGGCAGGCGGCTGGCCGGGACTTGAGCCAAGGCAGAAGAACATGCGAGCGGAGCTGAATGGGCATGCGCCCAAAACTGAAGAAATAGTCCCTCCTCTCTGACCAGCATAGGATCATCAGAAAGGGGCACAGATAATGGAAAAAAATACACCCCTCTAAGCTAGTAGGTGCGGTGGAGCAGGGGTGTGTTATTCAGAATTATTTTTTTTTTATTCTGCACTGACTGTCTTGGAAATTGCCGCAGCCCCTGTTCAAATCCAATCCGGGGACAAAACCGGGGACAGACTTGGTCCGGGGACAGTGTCCTCAATCCTGGGACTGTCCCCGGAAACCGGAGATGTCTGGTCACCCTACCATAGAGGCCTGTTGCCAGAAGATAGGCCTCAGTCTGGGGTCTGGAAGATTGTCCTGCTGTCCTAGAAGGTACTGTGGTGACAGCAGTCTCCGATCCTGCCGCTGCCACCAATATATGACAATGGCACTCTCAGCCTCACCCTTAAAGTTTTCCTTCTTGCAGGACAACAATCGAACTGCTAGCAGACTGAAAGTGATCATCGCTGGATTAACTCCTCTAAGCCCTGTACACACACGAAGGACAGTTTCCACCACATGTATTAACAGATACATACACCATACACATTATCTGCCAAGTAATGTTTGTGTTACTGCTAATGGTTTTTATAGCTATTGTCATTGGCAGGCATGCCTAAATGACACTGGACTCCACAGGATTCATTGTATCCTGCTTTCTCTGTGAAACTGAACTGTTGAATCCTATAATTTGGGTGCAGAATTATGAGTTTTAAGTATAACACCCTGCTTCCCATTCAGCTTTGGGTCTTCAGATCCGGAGAAGTTAAGCAGGAAAGTGGCTGTTTGGATTGCAGCATCAAGACAGAGTGAAGACTTCACTGCTTAAGAATGTCCTGGAGACATCATGATAGGACAAGTAAACTGTGAGTAGTAGTTATACACTTTACTAAGGATGGAGATTAATCCAAAAAACAATGGTGTTTCTTGGCTTGAAAATAATCTCACTACCAGTTATAATAGTATAGGATAATCATCTTCTACTGCTGTAAAAATCGGTAGCTGTTGAGAGAACATTGTTTTCCCTCTGACCTCTTCCAACACTATCGTAGCCAGGTGCTGCACTACAGAAACATTAAGAAGGAGACATTTTCCTCTTTACAATCAGTTTACTATTACCAGTGTTAATTTTGGCAGCAAAATTCGATTCAGTTTTAGTCTAAAGCCTCGTACACACGGCCGAGAATCATGTCAGGAAAAAACACGTTGTTTTTCTTGACGAGATTCTTGGACAAGAAACTTGTCCCGGCCGAGTGTACACACGCTCCTTTCAAAGAACCCGCGGTTCTTTGAATGGAGCGAATGCGGTGACGTAATCGACTACGTCGAGCATGCGCTTGTCACATTCGATGCCGTCGCCGCCATCTTGCTACACCCTACCTATGCTTAGGAAGCTACCGCACATGCGTCAAAGTCATTTCGAGCATGCGCGGGCTTCCCGGAGGACAGGTTAGTGTACACACACACACTTTTCTCGTCGAGAAACCTGCTGACAAGAATCTCGACGAGAAAAAAGAGAGCAGGTTCTCTATTTTTCTCGTCGAGATTCTTGACGAGAAACATGATAGCCGTGTACACACGACCGATTTACTCGGCAAGAAAGCTCTGCCAGCAAGTTTCTTGCTGGTTCTTGCCGAGAAACTCGGTCGTGTGTACGAGGCTTTAGTCTTAGGACTAAAATGGCATTTTCGTTTTAGTCCCATTTTAGTCTTCTGCAATTGTTTTAGCTTTAGTCGTATTTAGTCGACTAAATCTCCAGTACATTTTAGTAGACTAAAATGTCTTATGTTTTAGTCGACTAAAATCTCCAGTACATTTTAGTCGACTAAAACAAATTTTAGTCGTCTAAAATTTAATGAGTGTAATTCAATTGTAATGCATTAGTTAACATTTCTCTACAATTTCCAAACTCATTATATACTGCTGGAATGAAAAATCTAATATGTTATTATTTATGGTATTGAGGTATGAACATGCACCAGTGTTAATTTTGAAGTCAAATTTCAATTTGGTTTTAGTCTAATGCCCCATACACACGATCGTTTTTCATGCCGTTAAAAATGCCATTTTTAAAAATGGGCATTAAAACCGATCGTGTGTATGCTCCAGAGCATTTTTAACGACGTGAAAAACGTCCATTAAAAATTTCGAACATGCTCTATTTTTCACGTCGTTTTTCATGTCGTTTTTTTTAACGACGTGAAAAACGATAGTGTGTATGCTTTTACGAGGTGAAAAAAAACGCGCATGCTCAGAATCAAGTATGAAACGGGAGCGCTCGTTCTGGTAAAACTAGCGTTCGTAATGGAGATAGCACATTCGTCACGCTGTAACGGACTGAAAAGCACGAGGCTGAAAAGCGCGAATCGTCGCTCAACAAACTTTACTAACATGAAGGGTGGCGCCATCCGAACGGAACTTCCCCTTTATAGTGCCGTCGTACGTGTTGTACGTCACTGCGCTTTGCTTGAACGTTTTTTAAAATGATTGTGTGTACGCAAGACAGGCTTGAGAGGAAACATGAAAAAAAAAACGACGAGAAAAACGTCGGTTTAAAAAATGGCATGAAAAACGATCGTGTGTACGCCGCATTAGTCTTTTGACTAAAATGGCATTTTAGTTTTAGTCCCATTTTAATATTTTGACTAAAATGCCATTTTATTTTTAGTTGTATTTTAGTCATCTCAATTGTTTTAGTTTAAACCGTATTTTAGTAGACTAAAATAGTATTCATTTAGTCTACTAAAATGTTTGTCATTTTAGTCGACTAAATTAACACTGACTATTACTTTCTGCTGTTGTGCTGAGTGTTGTGTTGCACTATGCCCCCCAGTCAACAGAAGGAGAATTATAGTCAGAAAATCCTTTGGCTTTCTATGCAGAATGCTGAGGATCATGGGATTTAAAGTCCAGGAAGTAAGCCATATTATGGACCCTTTACACTATAATTCCCAAGAGACGCTGAGGCAAGGAGGAGCAGTGGAGCTGCTTTTCTGAGACTGTCCAGTTAGGTTCCTCCTCTTTGCACCGAGGGAACCGTTGAGAGCACATCTGCTGCATACTGACCAGACTGCTGAGAGGCCAGACCATCGGCGACACCCGAGGCAGCACAGCACAGACTACAGTGACCACATTGCACTATTGCCACAGGGAGTCCTGCCCATTGTTCACACTGCTAACAGGGATTGAATTACTGGAGGCTGGACAAATTTAGTGTACCGCACCTATACTACACCTATACTGTACCTGTACTGCACCTATATCGCACCTTTGTTGCATTTTTCCTGCACCTATACTGTGTGCTGAAGAAAGAAGTTACCGCTCAGACGTGGCTGTTGATCTGCTCACTGGATCCGAAGCCGTGGGTGCAGGCGATTGCATATAACAATGCAGAAACTAAAGAAAAGCTTGGACAGCCGCACTCCAAAAAATTTGTTGGTTCTTTATTTAAAAAAACAAGGTCACATCAACACATATGACAGCAAAAAACAGCAAGAGGAGCTGACATGTTCCACACTGCAAATCAGTGCTTAATCCATACCTCCCAACAGGCACGGATTCTGCGGGGTTTTTTTCCCGCATAGTTTTTCCCGCATTCCCGCGAGAGTTGAATTATTTCCGCACAGCAGGAAGTGGAGGAACTACGATCCAGCGGAAGCAGGTAACCCCCCCCCCCCCGTCATCGGTGGCAGCAGCGAAAAATATCCCACGCCCCCCCCCCCTCCGCTCAACAACTGTAGTTTGAAGGGACGAAAAAAAAATTAAATGTCCCACGGCAACCCCCCCCCCCCTGCTCAACAACTTTCATTTGAAGGGGAGAGGGGAGATTATCATTGGGCTGAATGTCCAATGACTGAATTGGACTTTTAAAAGTTGGGAGGTATGCTTAATCATATGACTGGTGACCATCTGGTCACAGGAAATCTCTATGCTCAACTTCCGGCAGCAATTGATTCATTCTCCCTATCGCCAGAAGAAGCTCCAGAGGGCAACGGGGGGAGTCCCCTCCCGCTGCCTGTAAGAACGATCAAGCGGCTGAACTGCCACTATGGTTGTTCTTACGTTGCACAGAGGTGCCGGCTGAAAAAGGATGATATCTGGATGCTGCCTGTTGCCACAGATATCATTCAGATATCCCCACTCAAAATCCAGGATGTCATATGACGGCCTATGGGCAGGAAGTGGTTAAAATCAACAAATATTTTCACACTGGGGCGGTGCGCTGGCAGGGTGGTGAAAAAAGTCCTGCAAGCAGCACCTTTGGAGCGCTTAAAAAAAAGTACCTCAAATACACTCCTCTTCATTGAAATGAGCTATGATTAAGCACTGATTTGCAGTGTGGAACATGTCAGCTCCTCTTGCTGTTTTTTGCTGTCATATGTGTTGATGTGACCTTGTTTTTTTAAATAAAGAACCAACAAATTTTTTGGAGTGCGGCTGTCCAAGCTTTTCTTTAGTTTCTATACTGTGTGCTGGTTTATTGAAACTGTTGTTAAGTGCACCAACACTTCTAAAATGACCCCAGTGGTAGCCAGCAGAAGAACAGCAAAAAGGACTTCCTCTCCCCTAAAACCATCATAAAAGTCTCATTTGTTCCTTTCTCCCCTTTCCTTCATTTCTATGGACAGAGCACATCCAGTTAGTCTAGGCCTAGCATAGTCACCATTAGGGCACTTTGGCAGTAATAGTTCCTATGTTTGGTAAATCAAGCTTTATTACTGCCCACTGCTACACTTTAGATGAAGTTTCTACTGTTTATGCTGATCTGGAGGTAAGTAGTCCTTATCACTTATCCCCCTGTATGCTAAATTGTGTTATTACCATTGTTAACCCATTTCTATGCTTACTTCTTTACCGACCACATCAGATGACTATATATTAACCACTTCAGATCCGCGCTATAGCCGAAAGACGGCTGCAGCGCGGACCTTAACTGCCGAGTGGACGTCCCCAGGACGTCCTTGTATTTACACTCTCCCTGCGCGCTCCCGAGAGCGCGCATCGGGGAAAATCTGTGTTGGCCGTGTCCCTTGGACACAGCCAATCACAGATCGTGCTGAATGGCCAATCACAGAGGCCATTCAGCACTCAATCTCACTGCCCAATGAGAGATGATCTCAAATGTAAACATATGAGATCATCTCTCATTGCCGGCTTTCTCTCCTCACACAGAGACCGCGTGTGAGGAGAGAGAGAGATCTGTGCTGCTGTCAGTGAGTTTATTACAATATTACAATCAAAGTAAAGTGAAGTAAAAAAACAGTGCCCTCTGCCAGTCCCATATCTGCCAGTGCCCTCTGCCAGTCCCATATCTGCCAGTGCCCTCTGCCTGTGCCATCTGCCCGTGCCATCTGCCCGTGCCATCTGCCAGTGCCATCTGCCAGAGCCATCTGCCAGTGCCATCTGCCCGTGCCATCTGCCAGTGCCATCTGCCAGTGCCATCTGCAAGTGCCATCTGCCAGTGCCATCTGCAAGTGCCATCTGCCCATGCCATCTGCCCGTGCCATCTGCCAGTGCCATCTGCCATTAGTGCCACGTATAAGTGCCACGTATCAGTGTCATCAGTGCCACGTATCAGTGCCACGTGTCGTCAGTGCCAACAATGGCTAGAAGATTATTTTCAGCCGAGGAGGCATACAATATTCTTGCGGCCGACGAGAGCAACAGGGAGCTCTCCGATTCGGATTCCTCCGCAAGTTCAGACTATGAGCCTGACTATGAGTCTGACGTGGACTACGAGCCTGTCCTAAGCAGTGGAGCACTGACAGCCTCAGAAGAGGAGGAGGAGGAGGAGGAGGGCCCGCCCGCCAGACGAAGGCGTTCTGCTGAGCAGGCAGTGCCATCCACCAGCACCGCAGTGCCATCCACCAGCACTGCAGTGCCATCCACCAGGCAAGCAAGGCCACGTACCAGTGGGGTGTCATCTCAGTCCCAAAGGGTTAGGTCCCATGCCAGCCTTCCCTATTCCCTTCAGAACCCCTTGTGGCTTCCTCCTAATTCAGGAGAAGCCAACATTCCCCCTTTCACTGCCCAGCCAGGAGTCCAGGTGGACACAGAAAATTTTGCCCCGATTGACTTTTTCAATTTAATTTTCACTGACGACATGCTTGCATCAATTGTGGCCCAGTGCAACCTATACGCCCAACAGTTCATAGCAAGCAACCCAACGTCCTATTATGCCCGTCCCTACCAGTGGAGAGCCCTCACAGTGGAGGAGTTTAGAATCTTTTTGGGCCTCACATTCTGCATGGGACTAAACGGAAAAAATCAAGTGCGTTCATATTGGTCATCCCGCCCCATCTACCATATGCCCATCTTTTCCTCAGTAATGCCCAGGTCCCGATATCTAATGATTATGAGATTCCTACACTACAACGACAATACCCAGTGCCCTCCCCGAAATGACCCAAATTTTGATAAGCTTTATAAAATTCGGCCGCTACTAAATTATTTTTCTGAAACCTTCCCCCAGTTGTTTACCCCAGACAAACACATATGCGTGGATGAGTCCCTAATAAAATTTTCTGGCAGGCTGGGCATAAAACAATTTATACCCAGCAAAAGGGCCCGCTATGGGGTGAAGCTGTACAAATTGTGCGACAGAGAAACTGGGTATGTGTATGGCTTCATCATATATGAAGGGAAGGACACCGAACTGAACCCCCCTAATTGCCCAATCTACATTGGAACCAGTGGGAAAGTAGTTTGGGAACTCATAAACCCACTCCTAGAGAAAGGATACCACTTGTATGTGGACAATTTTTATACAAGTTTGCCCCTGTTCCGAAACTTGCACAGAATGAAGACTCCAGCATGTGGCACCGTACGGACGAACCGGAAGGGCTTTCCTCAAAGCCTGGTCACCAAAAAATTGAAAAGAGGGGAGACGGCGAGTTTGAGGAATGAGGAAATTTTGGCTGTGAAGTGGAGGGACAGAAGAGACGTCTACGTGCTTTCTTCCATCCACAACAATGAATTTGTTGAAATCACCAGAAGGAATGGCCGGATACAAAAACCCAAATGCATCTACGATTACAATAAGTTCATGGGGGGTGTCGACTTCAACGACCAGATGCTCGAACCCTACCTTTCCACAAGAAGAACATACCAGTGGTATAAGAAAGTTTCCATTTATTTATTTAATTTGGCCATGTACAACTCATATGTAATATATCAAAAATCCACTATAAGACCCAAATCCTTCCTTTTCTTCCAGGAGGAAATCACCACTGCCCTTATATATCCGAACAGCCCACCAGTAAACATTAGATCCGATGTCATTAGCCGACTCTCTGAGCGCCACTTCCCAGATAAAATCCCTCCCAGACCAACAGGCCAAAAACGCCAGAAAAAATGCCGGGTGTGCTCCAAAAGAGGAGAGAGAAGAGACACCATTTATTATTGTTCCCAATGTCCTTCAGAACCAGGCCTCTGCATGATTGATTGTTTCCGCCGTTACCATACCAAAATAAATTATTAGTTCACTTCCTGCCATTTATCTTTACGCCCCTTATGCATCTGCTTTCTCTGTAACTGACCCTGGCTTGTTATTCGACCACGCTTCTGCCTACCGATTCTGTTTATACCTCTGCCTGATCTGGAACTGACCCTGGACTGTTATTTGACCACGCTTCTGCCTACCGATTCTGTTTATACCTCTGCCTGATCTGGAACTGACCCTGGAATGTTTGACCATGCTTTTTGCCTGCCTCTTGGACTGATCTTTTACCCTGCCAGTGGACTAGTGGGATTCATAACACAGGGGTCTCACATATGTGAGGGGCTCCAGAATTGTTTTTCTGGATGAAGAAAACAATTGTTTTTGTTTTCTCATTCCTAGATTAGGGTCTGGAGACTCGGAGGCTTCAAAGAGATTTGGGTGGGAGAAGCCTCTACCCCTGTCCCCATTCAGTCCTGAACGAGGCCCTACTTCTGCCTGCTGCCTGTAGGACCTATGCCATCATGCCTCTGCCTGTTGCATGAACTGACCACACCACATGGACCTGCCTACTATCAGGACCAATATTTTGTCACTGCTGACAATCTCTGCTTGCACTGACCCTGGACTGTATATAACAAAAAGACTGTTAACTATTGGAGTACTGCAGAATGCTCACCAGCTGCCTGTATGAACTATGGACAGTATTCCTGCCTGTTGCCTGGACAATTGCATTCGCTTTTGCTGACCAAGTCCCTGCCTGTTGCCTGGACCAGTGCTATCCTCCTGCGGACAACTGCGCTTCTAAAACAGGTAATCTTTTGTTTACCATTTGCTCAGCAGAATGTATTTTGGGGTGTAATTCTTGGTATGTGCATGTTATGTGTCCCTAGAACACCTGATGGTGTTCCTTGCATTTTGGGCCACTGTATGTGGCCAGGCTGTGTAAAAGTCTCACACATGTGGTATCGTCATACTCAGGAGGAGTAGCAGAATGTATTTTGGGGTGTAATTTTTGCTATGTGCATGCTATGTGTTGGAAATATCTTATAAATGGACAACTTTGCGTAAAAAAAATGCGTTTTCATTTTTTTCCCACATTTTCCCAAAACTTCTGGAAAAAAATGAAACATTCAAAAGACTCATTATGCCTCATAGATTATACGTTGGGGTGTTAGCTTTCCAAAATGGGGTCACTTTGTGGGTGTTTCCATTGTCCTGGTGCTCCAGGGCCTTCAAAATTGTAATAGGTGGTTGAGAAATTAGATGTGTAATTTATGCTCCTAGAACGCCTGACGGTGCTACTTCAATGTTGGGCCTCTGTATGTGGCCAGGCTGTGTAAAAGTCTCACACATGTGGTATCGTTATACTCAGGAGGAGTAGCAGAATGTATTTTGGGGTGTAATTTTTGCTATGTACATGCTATGTGTTGGAAATATCTTATAAATTGACAACTTTGTGTGAAAAAAATGTGTTTTAATTTTTTCCCCACATTTTCCCAAAACTTCTGGAAAAAAATGAAACGTTCAAAAGACTCATTATGCCTCATAGATTATACATTGGGTGTTAGCTTTCCAAAATGGGGTCACTTTGTGGGTGTTTCCATTGTCCTGGTGCTCCAGGGCCTTCAAAAGTGTAATAGGTGGTTGAGAAATGAGATGTGTAATTTATGCTCCTAGAACGCCTCACGGTGCTACTTCAATGTTGGGCCTCTGTATGTGGCCAGGCTGTGTAAAAGTCTCACACATTTGGTATCGCCATACTCAGGAGGAGTAGCAGAATGTATTTTGAGGTGTCATTTTTACTATGTACATGCTATGTGTTGGCAATATCTTATAAATGGACAACTTTGCGTAAAAAAATTGCGTTTTAATTTTTTTCCCGCATTTTCCAAAAACTTCAGGAAAAAAAATGAACCATTCAAAAGACTCATTATGCCTCATAGATTATACGTTGGGGTGTTATCTTTCCAAAATGGGGTCACTTTGTGGGCGTTTCCATTGTCCTGGTGCTCCAGGGCCTTCAAAAATGTAATAGGTGGTTGAGAAATGAGATGTGTAATTTATGCTCCTAGAATGCCTGAAGGTGCCATTTCAATATTGGGCCTCTGTATGTGGGCAGGCTGTATAATAGTCTCACACATTTGGTATCGCCATACTCAGGAGGAGTAGCAGAATGTATTTTGGGACGTCATTTGTGGTATACACATGCCATGTGAGAGAAATAACCTATTACAATGACAATTTTGTGGAAAAAATAAAAAAATAAAAATAAATCTTCATTTTGCAAAGAATTGTGGGAAAAAATTACAACATCAAAAACCTCACGATGCATCTTACTAAATACCTTGGAATGTCTAATTTAAAAAAAGGGGTCATTTGGGGGGTATTTGTGCTTTGCTGGCTTGTTCGGGTCGTAAGAAATGAGATAGGCCACCAGTACATTAGGTGTGATCAATTGTTTATGATCCGCACCACAGCTTGTAGACTCTATAACTTTCACAAAGACCAAATAATATCCACTAATTTGGGTTATTTTTACCAAAGATATGTAGCAGTATAAATTGTGGCCAAATTTTATAAAGAAAAATTAATAATTTGCAAAATTTTATCACATAAACTAAAAAAAAGCCTTTTTTTTTCAAAATTTGCCGTATTTTTTCATTTATAGCGCAAAAAATAAAAAACCCAGAGGTGATCAAATACCACCAAAAGAAAGCTCTATTTGTATGAAAAAAAGGACAAAAAAATCATTTGGGTACAGTATTACATGACCGAGTAATTGTCATTCAAAATGTGAGAGCACTGAAAGCTGAAAATTGGTCCGGGCACGAAGGGGATTTAGTGCCCAGTTGTCAAGTGGTTAAGCATGTCTTTACTAACTAGTTCAGTGCCTGTTTCTTTGATATAGTACTACTACTGGGTACTAAGCATTACTTTCAATGAATTTCTGTGATATTACATGCTTTGTACACTCAACCTAGTAAGGGGTTGAAGTTCTTAGAAGTTTGAGTCAAAGAACAGAGAACCTATCATATCCAGTGGCTCCTGCGGCGGTAGTGCTACACTATTTTAACGTGCAGTATTTATTAGTGTCAATGACATCAAATTGTAAGCTTCTGAACAGGGGCTTATATGAATGGATCAGTTCTCCCCCTAAAGCACTGTAGAAATTGCCAGTGCTATATAAATAAGTAAAAGCAATACATGAATAACTATATGGACTGAAAAGACAGCGAGATCTATCACCTGTAGGATACTGTCTGTGGTTATCTACAGTTGGGCGAATGTCTACAGTCTCCTGTTCAGCTAGGCTAAACTTTTCTTCAGCCAAGCACAATGGAAGATTTAACATCCTGTACAGCCATAATAGATTCAAAATAGGGTAAAAATGCCATTTACAAAGTTAATTATTTTCCAGCTCCGTTTGACAACATCAGATTTGACAGAAAAGTGGAGTTGGCCTTTAAGCGCAAAGTCAATGCAATTGAATTACACTGGCTACCCAACAACATGGCTGAAGTGCGGGGATCTATCAGGGTTTGAGATCTTAAAGTGGATAGGGAAAAATGCGATTACGAGCGGCCAGAAAATTACATGTTCCTGCGTCTTCGTTGTCCCAGTCATTTCAGCCACGTTTCTGCCTTCTTGGTCGCTCTTTCAAATGATTTGCTTGCATTACACTCTCGCATTGAGTTGGAGCACCACTACAGAATGAAATTACCCATCTGACAGCATCAACCTTTTTGTGTAAGTAGACAGCACGCCATGTTACAGCTTTTGCTACTTCACTGTAAAAAAGAAAGAAAGAAAGAAAAAAAGATCTCATAATATTATAGATGCTGAGCAGTCGGTCGCAAAGTCACTTAATATTAAAATATGATATAATGTTTATATAATTAGTTTAATATGGAAATCGTTTGATATATCAAACAGTCTTCTGTTTGATACATGCCCTCCTATCTCCTTCTCTTTTACCCTGTATTCCCTTTATTTATAACCGGATGATACAAATTTGATTTATTTTACAACAGATCAGTAATTGTGCTTTACAAATAAGTCTCTAATGATAATCAACAGCATTTTCAACATAATTTAATTTGTCTTTTCCCAGGAGGAAGTTAAATGCAGTGATCGTAATGCAACTGCAATGGACAAGGCTGCAGTTAATCACGGCCTCCTCTTGTAGACAGCACCGATATTGTATTGACAGAAATTAAATTAACCATCAGTATGGGCAATCAGTGGCTCTATGGCTATTAAAAGTAATAAAAACAAGAAAACCCAGACCGTAGCCAATTATGTTGTGACATCTAAATGAAAACGGACAATTACTTTAAATTCAATTTTTTTTCCCCCCATCCAGTTAGAACATGAAAGATACATCGTTTACAACATTGTACTCTCTGGCCTTTAATTAACCAATAAGCACATCAGGGTGTATTTAACACGGCTATAAAAAATGCCTTAGGTGATAGCTGACTGACCAAATGTATGACAGGGACTCTCGCAGATTAACCAAGTGACATATTTAACTAGAGCTTAAATCTATTCTATATGATTAAAGTAATTTATTATTATGCCCTGTGATTCCGAACTCAGTTTCAACAATGGTAATGAGAGTATGGATGCTAATTATGTTTTTACTCTACATTTCACACGCTGTTCACAATTCTCGCTGACATTCTGAACTTTTAATGTTTTTTTCTTCTTCTTTTTTTTTACCTTTTTTTCCCTAAATGCTGAGCTGGTAAGCTGCAGATGTGCACAGCACTGGATCGAATGAGAGCTTCGGTAAATATAAGGGGGGAGAGGGGCCAATACCAATGCCTACATTTTTTAACCTTAATGCAAAGAATGCATTAAGGTAAACAAATATTTAGGGTTTATAACCACTTTAATTCATGTATTTAGCTGTGTTTTAATTTATCAGATTCAAAAAGTATTAGGTTTCTGAGGTTTCATTGCACAAGTTTAGCTAGGGTGGACCTGGAGATGTCTGCATTGCTTCTATACAGGCCTGGACTGTCCACAGGGCACACCAGGCCACATGTCCTCCTGGGCTGCTCTTTGAGCTTGCGCCGGTCACCCAGGCTCTCTGGGGGTCGCCAAGCCACCAGTTCAGTTCAGCTGTTGGGGCAGAAACTACAGGTCAGCTGACCCATGACCGTGAAGGAGGAGGAGCCGATGAATGCCTGCAGGAGAGAGCGGAGGAAAAGTGGGCATTCAGCGGAAAATGGAGAGATTGATTCTTCTATATGGAGCTGCCCCCACTGCTCCTCCTATCCAGCTTCTTTCTGCTGCCCTTCCTTCTAACTCATGCTCTCTGCCCTCTTTGCTCTCCAGCTCCCCCTGTGCTTCACGGCCACTCTGTGCTCTCCAGCCCCCCGTGCTCTCTGGCCCCTCACTGTGCTTTACGGCCCCCTACTGTGCTCTCGCCCCCCCACTGCGCTCTCCAGCCCCCGACTGTGCTCTCCAGCCCCCCTCAGTGCCCTCTGGCTCCCCCTGTGCTCTCCTCACCCCCCTGTTCTCCGCCCCCCATGCTCAGCAGCCCCCTTCCTGTGCTGGAGACCGGGGAAGGGGCTGGATAATATGTCATGGACTGCTCAGTCTAATATGATCGGGACTATTTTTTGTCCCAGTCTGGACCTGCTTGTATACAGTACATACATGATTTTAGCATATGAACATATACTGTATGTGTGTATGTCTGTCTTTATTGGTAAGTGAAAGACTATTTGGTGGCTGGACCATTACCATGACCTGTTCGGTTGGTAATGCCTAACCCAGTCAATTAGCCAAAGAACAATCTAAAAATGTACATTTTCATTATTATGGAATTAGATGCTCAGACTACACAAGCAAAAGACAGTAAACAGAATAATTTCCCTATTTATGTCCTGTCATTTAATTAACACCAGTCCCAAAATATCATCTCCATACTCAACAATTGTCTTATCTCAAAACACAGCATATATTCTTTTTTTCTTTTTTCCCATAATCTGTCGGAAAACCTGTCTGAATTTTTCTTAGTTTTGGTCCAATTTATTTACCTTTTTCCTTTATATTTTTGCCAACTTGTAACTTTGTTCTTGACTGTAAAAAAAAATGTTGAATGTATTTTTAGCATGCATAAAATTCCCATGAGTCGGTCTCGCTTACATGGACATCCAGTACTGTCACGGTGAATTAGCAACTCTGAGCAAGCTGTCATTTAGGTATAAAAATATACCACCTCCAAACATCCTGCGATTCCTCAAAACATCCAGAAATGTATGCGAACATCCTGCCATTTTAAAACCTTGTATTGTATTAACTGTCATCATTATCATGGATATATACTTTTCTCTTGACAATATGGGTTGCATAGTTAAAGGCAAAAAAGTTGATGCAGAGAGTCATTACCAGGACCACCGGGTAGAACCCTTCAGGCAGTGAAAAATATAAATCTATGTTTGCACTAATCAATCAAAGTATTTAATTTTAGGCGTCTTTGCCACACTGTCTTTTTCAATGTGCTTTGCAGAAAGTAAGAAGCAATTACAGCTCTACTTTGGATATGCATAAAGGGTCTGTCCAGTAATTATAAAAATTCATGCATTGTCTGTCTCCTCTAAGATGCTTTCCTCCTGGCAATATCTTCTTAAATCTTTATTTTCATGGGCTGATTACCTGGTATATTAGGTCATTTTAAACCTATCCTGCAGATAGTTGGTACTTAAGAGTAAATCAAACAGCTCTAACATCTGATCCATGTACATGTGGATATCAGCGGGTTGATGGCACAACTATCAGCCCATCCCCGCATGTCAAGGTTCTAGGTGTAATCCTGGACTCTGAATTATCCTTTCGGCCCTACGTCCAATCACTGTGCAAATTTTGCCACCTCAACCTCCATAACATCTCCAAATAACCAATGAAACCACAAATTTCTAACCAATGAAACCACAAAGCTCCTAGTTCACTTATGGATCATCTCTCGCCTTGACTACTGCAACTCACTCCTCATTGGCTTACCTTTACATAGGCTATCCCCCTTCAGTCCTTTATGAATGCTACTGCCAGGCTCATCCACCTTACCAACCGCTCTGTGTCTGCTACTCCTCTCTAACAATCCCTCCATTGGCTCACTCAACAACTTAAATTCAAAATACTAACAACTTACAAAGCCATCCACAACTCGGCCCCAAGCTAGAACACTACCCTACCCTCAATATATCAACTTAATTGTTCTCTTAATTCTTCCCAAGACCACCTCCTCTCTAATTCCCTCGTCACCTCCTCCCATGCTCACCTCCAGGACTTTCCTGAGCCTCTCCCATCCTATGGAACTCCCTACCCCAATCTGTCCGTTTATCTCCTACTTTGTTTGCTTTTAGACAATCCCTGAAAACCCTTATTTTCAGAGAAGCCTATCAAACCCACACCTAACAACTGTACTTTTATTTTCTCCATCATCTCATCCCCCACAGCTATTACCTTTTGTATCACTTGACCCTCCCTCCTAGACTGTAAGCTCTAACGAGCAGGGCCCTCTGATTCCTCTGTATTGAATTGCATTGTAACTGTACTGTCTGCCCTCATGTTGTAAAGCCCTGTGCAAACTGTTGGTGCTATATAAATCCTGTATAATAATAATAATAAGTTGACCCCATCTGCCCATGCACAGTACACTATTAGGCCCCTTTCACACGGACGGATAGAATGGTGCTTTTAGCTGCGGATTTTCTAGTTTTCTACCGCAGCTAAAAGCACACAATGCTTTCCTATGGCCCCATTCACACACAGCGTTTAGCTGCGATTTAGTTACATGCGGTTCGGTGCGAATAGAAAAAATAGAATTGAATGCGTCCAGGTGCGATGTAGCGCAGCTATCTGCACATAACTGCAGGTAATCGCAGTGCACTGTGTCAGCTGCGGATAGCAGCGTGAACAAAAGAAAAAAACAACAGGAAGCACATCAAAATAAAAATGGTTGCTATGGGGAAGACAATAATGGCCAAACGCAGCTAAACGCAGCCGCATGAAACGCAGCTAAAAGCAGTGAACAAATGCAGCTGATCGCTGTGCCTGGGGTCTTGAATTTCAAAAGAAAGAAACATGCTTTTAACTGCGGCAGAACAGCCGCCCGTGTGAAAGGGGCCTAAGGCCAAAAGTTTGTGGACATCTGACACTCAGGCCCCTTTCACACGGGCGGCTGTTCTGCCACAGTTAAAAGCATGTTTCTTTCTTTTGAAATTCAAGACCCCAGGCACAGCGATCAGCTGCATTTGTACACTGCTTTTAGCTGCGTTTCATGCGGCTGCGTTTAGCTGCGTTTGGCCATTATTGTCATCCCCATAGCAACCATTTTTATTTTGATGTGCTTCCTGTTGTTTTTTTCTTTTGTTCACGCTGCTATCCGCAGCTGACACAGTGCACTGCGATTACCTGCAGTTATGTGCAGATAGCTGCGCTACATCGCACCTGGACGCATTCAATTCTATTTTTTCTATTCGCACCGAACCGCATGTAACTAAATCGCAGCTAAACGCTGTGTGTGAATGGGGCCATAGGAAAGCATTGTGTGCTTTTAGCTGCGGTAGAAAACTAGAAAATCCGCAGCTAAAAACACCATTCTATCCGTCCGTGTGAAAGGGGCCTCACACCACACATATGAGGTTGTGGGAATCCAATTAGAAAATTATGTTGATTGATATGTAGTTGTCTCCCATTGAAGCTATATCGGCTTTCCGCAAAATTGTGTTTTTGCAGAGATTTATGCCCATTAACCACTTGCTTACTGGGCACTTAAACCCCCTTCCTGCCAATTTTCAGCTTTCTGCGCTGTCAGTCTTTGAATAACAATTGTGCGGTAATGCTACACTGTAACCATATGAATTTTTATCATTTTTTTCACACAAATAGAGCTTTCTTTTGGTGGTATTTATTCGCTACTGGGGTTTTTTTTTTTTGCTAAACAAACAAAAAAAAAAAAAAAACTGTTTTCATAGTTTGTTATAAAATGTAGCAAACAGGTAATTTTTCTCCTTTACTGATATGCGCTGATGTGACTGCACTGATGGGCACTGATAGGCTGCACTGATGGGCACTGATAGGTGGCACTGATGGGCACTGATGAGGCTGCACTGATGGGCACTGATAGGTGGCACTGATGAGGCAGCACCGGTGGGCATTGATAGGTGGCACTGATGGGCACTGATGAGGCAGCACCGGTGGGCACTGATCAGTTGGCACTGATGAGGCTGCACTGATAGGTGGCACTGATGGGCACTGATAGGTGGCACTGATGGACACTAATAGGTGGCACTGATAGGTGGCACTGATTGGCAGCACTGATGGTCACTGATAGGTGGCACTGGTGGGCATTGATAGGTGGCACAGGTGGGCACTAGTTAGCATTACTGATATGAACTGGTAGGTGGCACGGGTGGGCACTGCTTAGCAGCAGTGGGTGTCCATGTGCGGGACTAATGTCCCCTGTACATGAGCCAGTAATTGGCTTTTTTTTCTCCTCGTGCTGTCAGTGTGAGGGGAAAAAAAAGCTGATTACCGGCTTCTGTTAACATCACGTGCTCAGCTGTCATTGGCTGACAGCTGATCACGTGATAAAGGGCCAGGATCAGCTCTTTACTTCTATCTGTGATCAGCCAAGTCCCATGGACTCGCTGATCACAGATAGCACCGCCCATGCCCCACAGGGGGCGTGTAGGCAGCACATGCACAGGAGGATGTACATGGATGGCCTCCCGGCAATTTAGGCCCACGCTGTATCCGTCTTTCGGCTATAGCGCGGGTGGGAAGAGGTTAAGCAAAAAGAGCATCTGCAATTGATTCTGACAGTAGAGGACTGCTCACTTGGCTGCAGATCACTTGCCCGTCTACCTCTGCCTCATCAGGTGTGGCCTCTCTAAACTGATGAAGGAGTGAAGCAGAGTGTGTAGATTGTAGTATACTAGATTGTACAGTCAGGTCCATAAATATTGGGACATCGACACAATTCTAATCTATTTGGCTCTATACACCACCACAATGGATTTGAAATGAAACGAACACGATGTGCTTTAACTGCAGACTTTAAGCTTTAATTTGAGGGTATTTACATCCAAATCAGGTGAACGATGTAGGAATTACAACAGTTTGTATATGTGCCTCACACTTTTTAAGGGACCAAAAGTAATGGGGCAATTGGCTGCTCAGCTGTTCCATGGCCAGGTGTGTGTTCTTCCCTCATTATCCCATTTACAAGGAGCAGATAAAAGGTCCAGAGTTCATTTCAAGTGTGCTATTTGCATTTGGAATCTGTTGCTGTCAACTCTCAATATGAGATCCAAAGAGCTGTCACTATCAGTGAAGCAAGCCATCATTAGGCTGAAAAAAAAAAAAACCCATCAGAGAGATAGCAAAAACATTAGGTGTGGCCATATCAACTGTTTGGAACATACTTAAAAAGAAAGAACGCATCGGTGAGCTCGGCAACACCAAAATTACCCGGAAGACCACGGAAAACAACTGTGGTAGATGACCAAAGAATTCTTTCCCTGGTGAAGAAAACACCCTTCACAACAGTTGGCCAGATCAAGAGCACTCTCCAGGAGGTAGGTGTATGTGTGTCAAAGTCAACAATCAAGAGAAGACTTCACCATAGTGAATACAGAGGGTTCACCACAAGATGTAAACCATTGGTGAGCCTCAAAAACAGGAAGGCCAGATTAGAGTTTGCCAAACAACATCTAAAAAAGCCTTCACAGTTCTGGAACAACATCCTATGGACAGATGAGAGCAGGGCAGGTTGACAGGTGAACCGCTACATTCAGCAACCCCTACGGGAAAATGGTTACATTAGTAATTTCCTTTCCATTGCAAAAGCATTTAAACCAATTGTAAACACATTTTCTGCTCATGGCTTCCGTCACGTACACTTGCACCAACATTTCATGCATCCCTGTCGCTGTTTTCCCCAATTTGCAGCAGAGCTTGCTATTCACTTGTTGCTCCATTGCACTGTGACCCTTCCTCTCACACTGACTACGTTCCACTGCCCATAGCGCGGTTTCGCTGACGGTCACGTGTACTCCACGTTAGGTAGCGCTTCTCGATGCGTCTCTGGATAGCCATGTGCATGCACATGCACTTGGCCCATGTTGCCGTTGAGTAATCGGACCATTCACTGAACTTTTTAGACACACCTTGTATGCTATACCCTAGTCCACTCTATACAATGGGATGTAAGTTTTAGACTTCATTGCATTACTGGAACAAAAAAAAGACCTTCTCAAAACAGAATGTTGAAAATTCACAATTGTCAAATCTGTATTAATATGCTGTAACAATAATTTTAACGGGTTAACCAACGGCTCCTGTACATATACGTTGGCAGAATGGCACGGCTGGGCAGAGTAACGTATATTTACGTCACTTTGAATTTCCCACCGTGCGGGCGCGCGCTCCTGGAGGCGTGAGCGCGCCCCTGCCGTGAGCTCCGTGACCGTGCCCGCGGGACCCGCGGACTCGATGTCTGCCAGTGTCCCGCGATCGGGTCACAGAGCTGCAGAACGGGGAGAGGCAATTGTAAACAGGCCTCTCCCCGTTCTGCCTAGTGACATCTCGTCGGTAGCAGCGATCAGTGACGTGTCACTCATAGCCACACCCCCTAATAATTAGAATAACTCCCTAGGACACACTTAACCCCTTCCTAGTGGTTAAGCCCTTCACTGCCAGTGTAATTTTTACAGTAATCAGTGCATTTTTATAGCACTGATCTCTGTAAAAATTACAATGGTCCCAAAAATGTGTCAAAAGTGTCCTATGTGTCCGCCATAATGTCGCAGTTACAATAAAAATCGCTGATTGCCGCCATTGCTAGTAAAAAAAAAAAATATTAATAAAAATGCCATAAAACTATCCCCAATTTTGTATTAACTTTTGTGCGAACCAATCAATAAACGCTTATTGCGTTTTTCTTTCCCAAAAATATGTAGAAGAATACGTATCGGCCTAAACTGAGGAAAAAAATTGGGGATATATATTATAGCAAAAAGTAAAAAATACTGCATTTTTTTCAAAATTGTCGTTCTATTTTTGTTTATAGCGCAAAAAATAAAAAACGCAGAGGTGATCAAATACCACCAAAAGAAAGCTCTATTTGTGGGAACAAAAGGACGTCAATTTTGTTTGGGAGCCACGTCGCACGACCACGCAATTGTCAGTTAAAGCGATGCAGTGCCGAATCGCAAAAAGTGCTCTGATCTTTGGCCTGCCAAATGGTCCGGGGCTTAAGTGGTTAACTGAACTCTGAATTTTAATGGGGTGTTCAAATACATTTGACCATATAGTGTAGCTCAGATATCCTAGGTAGATGCCTCCAGTGGCTTCCTAATGGCTGATGGTATGGATATTTTAGGATAGAAATACCTCTCCAGCAGAAACAGAAACATAAGATGTGATGTACCAATGCTACTGGACCCTTGGCTTATTTAAACCTATCTCCAACTGATTTTCTCCTGTGTATGTCAAGATAAGCATCATCATGGCACGTTTATCATTCAGAAGATGTTTTCACACCCACAAGTTAGGGTACATGACACTTATATTCACCAGACCCCTGAGGAATATACACTATATTGTCAAAAGTATTGTGACACCTGCCTTTACACGCACATGAACTTTAATGGCATCCCAGTCTTAGTCTGTAGGGTTCAATATTGAGTTGGCCCACCCTTTGCAGCTATAACAGCTTCAACTCTTCTTGGAAGACTGTCCACAAGGTTTGGGGGTGTCTATGGGAATTTTTGACCATTCTTCCAGAAACGCATTTCTGAGGTCAGGCACTGATGTTGGATGAGAAGGCCTGGCTTGCAGTTTCCACTCTAATGCTCTTGACAATATAGTGTACCTTAACCCCTACACATTTCCTAGCTACCCTCAGATGTAGTAGGTGAACAAATGTAAAAAAAAAAGACTTGAAATTATTTATTATTCATATATGATGGATAAAAGTACTAGTTTTTATGTCTTTATTTAATAATTATTGTAAAATATCGAAAAATGTAAATAACTTAATCGCATATTGTTTTGATTCTTGTCAAAATGCCAGCTAGAAAAGAAAAAACAATATAAAAAACATGCATGGAAGGACAAAGAGGCCAGCTGGCTTCAAGTAGCAAAAATAAAGTTTTCACTATTTTGATTTTGATTTTTTTTTTTAGTGCCCTGATGGAAATGGCTGTTTCAATCATTACTATTGTTTCCGTGGCTGAAACACAAAAGACTAAGCATTTACATGAGGGGTGAAAGCCAATGAATAACCCATTTATTTCACATAAAACACAAACGTTTGTCAGAGTCCTTGACTAAACATGAACCTTTTACCTATGTGTCTTCATTTAGGAAGCCATAGAATGTTTTTTGCATATAAATTCATATTGACTGAGAGTTGTGGAATTGTGAAGCAGATAAAGACCAATTGGCATTTCCAACTTGCCCTTTAATCATTCATTTCAAGGTTTTTTTTGGTCTTAAGTTGATTCTCAGGAAAAAAATGTCTTAGCCTTGGCTTATTCTCATTTTTTATGTTCTAGTCATTTGATTCTAACAAACCTAAAAGCATTCCATTTTAGTACAGCAAAAGTTTTTGTTTCCTATTGGGAAAAAAAATTATTCAAAATCCCTGTCAGATACCTGAAATGTTTTCATGTTGTGAGGGTGGCTACGCCCGATTGATACGTACACAGTCTGTAACGGCTTCAGCCTCAAGCCATTGATTTTCTCAAGGTTTGATGTAATGTCCAGTCTATAGCTGTGATGGTTGTCTAAACGGGTTTTAGTACTTCCCTAGATTAGCCTTGGCCGCATAATATGTGATTCGTTTGTTAATAGTGTCATGTTGGGAAGGCTGCACCTCATTACGTAATGTTTTGCTTTCTTTTTTCTGTAATGTGTCATATTCTTCATTACAATAAAAACGTATTGAACAAAAAAAAATCCCTGTCAGATCTTCCAGTATTCTCTCTTCTATTTTTCTGTACAAATAATTTTAGGGGAAAAAAAGTCACTTTTAAAGAAACTTCCAAGCCACACAAAAACAAGATGAAGAAAAATATAGAGGAAATGTCCAACGTGGGGCAAATATGAATATATTTACAGCTGAATTTCTGTGATAATATATTGTGCATATTTACATTGGGCCAACTTGACACTATGTAAGTATGTCCTATAAGATGCCTAATTGGCCTCCGTAGATCTGAAAGTTGCCCAAGCTACTACAGTGATACCAACAGACTCCCGAATGCCATGCCAAATGCTTTTAAATACAAAGCATTCCCTGAATGGGTGACTGGGCACCCCTCTTCTCCATCTCCTCCTATCAGAGACAAATGCAAGGCATTCTCTGAATGGTGACTGTAAAAGGGTGATGCACAATGGTGATGCAAAAGGGCATCTGGTTGGCATGGAACCCTGAAGATCATGCCCATCACTGCTGTAGCCTGCGCTACTACAATGATTTACTGTTTCCACAGAGGCCAATCAGGTATCACATATGCATACTTATTTTTTGCCAAGTGGGCCCAGTGTAAGTATGCAAAATATATCATTGCTGGAGTTCAGCTTTAACAGGAACCTGCTCAGAGAAAATTGTAGGTGGCCAGTGAAGACCTAAAAATGCTTCTTTCGTAGTTACCAAATCAAATCAAGCATGTAGCATGGGAGGTTAGGGAGAGATCACAATCTACATATTTGTTTCATGTCAGTGTAGCGGCCTCACCCCTCTCTCTCCTTCTCATGCTCGGCTTGTCTTTCTTCGTCTAGGGGTCTCAGTGCTGGGGGGAGGGATGAGATACACCACGGCCCATGTCCTCCATAGCTGAGAGGTGAAGGCCAGAAGATTGGGTTTTGTGTAGGTGTCCTAGAGTCAAGTCCAGTACTTCGTCCCTGACTCCTTTGCTCCTAGTAACCAGAGTTCCACACAGTGAATAGGTCCAACTCAGTTTTATTCTTCTTGGCAAACAACAAACAGTATCTTCTACTGAGTATTAATGGGGAATAGATCGAGGCACAATCCTTTCCCTTCTCCTGCTAACCACTGTGATATCAACAGTGGCGAATAGTCATGGTCACTGACTATGTGAGGTAGAACATGAATTACCTTCGCTAGCACTGCCCCTGTCAGGGGAAGGAAATCCATCCAAGGGAGAAACCGGAGGCCTCTCTGACACCAGCGATGCTGCGCCGGACTCTTCAGAGAAGTTCCGCACACCAGATCTCACAAACTCAGACACGGGCACCCAAGGAGTTAGGGCCCCCTCGGATTCCTCCACCCTCGCGGAACTCAGTCGAAGGTACTGAACCCCAGGCATCCGCCATAGTACCTCACCCCAGGCTAAAGGTGCCTGAGATGGACTCCATCTCCGCTCCGGCTAGGTCAAGGGCACCTAGGCCTGGAACACTGGAACGCCAGCACCCAAGCTGAAGGTGCCTGGGTGCGGCCGAGTCCTCCGACTCCCACTCCGGACTCCGAACTCTGAACCCCGTGGTAAGGGCGTCCGCCCCTTTTACCCCCTCTCCCTTTGCGTCACAGCGGGTTCCCCGCCCCACTGTACCAGCTCCAGGGGAGGACAAAAAAGGTACAGTCTTGTGGTGTGAGTTCAGCCTCGGCCCAGGGCAACAGCGCCACCTGTGGACCGCAAGGAACCTCACACCACCAGAGTCCTCCAAGAACCAGAAAAAGGTCTCGGATCCCCTAGCAATTTGTGCATCTGGGTTACACTACCACCCAGATGCCCCCCTTAAATTAAAACACCCGCTACATCAGTGATTCGAAAAGTACAGTTGGACAGTCTTACAGCCTGCATTTCCAGGAGAAGTTCTTTAAATTAGAGCCCTAAAAGCCCTACTACCAATGCACAATTCCCATTACCCTCCTTTCAGTTCACTTCTCACCCTAATTGGGGCACCCTTAAAAAAATATATAGAAATGCAACAAACAGGCCCAAGGTGCTCAACCATACAATGGGCCACCAGTTATGTGTGGTAGTAACATGCATCCTATTGACCCAGTCCCATGCTGCATGCAATCCACTGGGGGAATGGAGAAATCCAAAACAGAAACACAAAGGCTATATGCTGTGCACTGGTAAAGTCAAGGTATCCATGAGAAACAAGTAGATAAATTGGAGGACGATGAATAAAAACAAATAAAACTTGCTTCCATATAAACCATGAAGTAACATTTACTATGTGGCCATAGATAAAGCCCAAGTCTCATCCAACCTTAAACACTAAATGGAGGGCCCTGTACTTGTGTGTGGCTCAAGGTTCACATACCAGCGGGAAGGCTCACTGGGATCAGCTGTTTGTGTCCAGCAGGGACTTCAGTGTGGCGTGTGGTAAAGCTGGAGCCCACCAAGAAGATGGCCACTCCACTCCACAGGATGGAGACAATAATGCAGCAGGACAAGGGAGATGACGTGGCCAATCCGACGGCCCGTGTCAGAGGAAGGGAAGGGACCAGGGGGATTCTCTATCCAACCAGATAACGCATTTAAAAGCTCCCGGCTTCTTTGTCAAATCTAGTTTGGTGAGGGAGCAAGGAGAATAAATAGTGGTTAGAGGTCACATGTAGGGGGCGGGGGAACCGACTCATTTGTTTTCTTAACCCTTTAGTCATCACCTCAAGTACTGTTTACAAAGATTAATAAACACATATCTAAAAATGTTTTGGAAGCAATATAATTGTATAACGGTATATACTATTATCAAATATATTTATTATAAAGTATAACCAATTAGGATGGTAGTTATTACAACCAATTAAGGAAGGTAATTATAATTAACTGCCAATTGTTGTTGCTCAGTCGTTTAGTCGTGTACGACACTTCGTGACCTCATGGACCATAGCGCGCCTGGCTTTTCTGCCCTCCAGGCCTCCACTATCCTCCACTGTCTCCCGGAGCTTGCTTAACTTCTTGTTCAATGTTTTTAGGATACTATCTATCCATCTTGTTTCCTGTCGTCCTTTTCTCCCTTTTCCTTCCATGTTTCATCAGGGTCTTTTCCAATGAGTCCTCTCTTCGCATTAGGTGGCCAAAGTATTTGAGTTTCAGCTTCAGGATCTGTCCTTCCAGTGAGTATTCAGGGTTGATTTCCTTTAAGATTGACTGGTTTGATCTTCTTGCCATCCAAGGGACTTTCAAGAGTCTTATCCATAATTACATAGTTGAGTAAGTAAATAAACATACACATAAAAATATGATATTTCATGTATGTAGAATAAATTCAAAAATTACAAGAATTCATAATCCATTAATAATAATAATATTGGTATTGATATTAATATACAATGAGAAAAAACATTTAAGTTAGACTGTGTCGTTCACACATGACTGTGTTTTTATCTGGACTGTGCACTTTATCTATGGCCACATAATAAAAGTTACTTCATGGTTTATATGGAAGCAAGTTTTATTTGTTCATTCATCATCCTGCAATTTATCTTCTTGTTTCTCATTGATACCTTGACTTTACCAGTGCGCAGCATATAGCCTTTGTGTTAAAAAAATATATACTTACATTTTTTTAAGTGTCTTTGGTCTTGTCCAGTGATGTCACAGGTTTTCTTCACCCTCTTCTTCTGCCAGCAAGGAAGTTACCAAATGCTGCAGAGAGAAGTGAGATATCACTCTGCATCTCCTGCAACACGTCCTGTGAGTCATGTTGTGAGTCATGTCATCCCCATTGAGAATGTCAGATTGTGACGAAACGTGTCTGGGAGGACACGCAGTGACGTCACCATGTCTTTCTAGTGGAGGAAGGGCTCCATATCTGCCGGACGGCAATTTTTATACAAGCGATTCTTTTTCTATTTACATGTAAGTGCAATATATATTCTTTTATTAAATCTACTGTTGACGTTATTACACTATGGTCCACATTTCTTTCCTTGGGTTCATCTGCACACCACTGGAATGACTATACGCAACACCGGAAGTATCCAGCTGTCCAGTTTGTTTCTGTGTCGTTTACATCTTCATTGCAGGCCAAAGGCCGCGGCCTAACGCTTTTTGTGCTTGCCATCTAGTGGTAAGCTGTATATATTGCGATGTTGGGCACATGTTCATGTGTGAAGTCACTGTGGTGTTGAAATAAGGATAAGAGCGGTCTAAGACCTCAGTCTGCAACATTTATTAACCAGTTATTATTCATCCAATATTGTTTTTTTGTGTGGACTTTTTTATGTGGATTTTTGATTGGGTGATGGTTGTCAGTGCTGCGATACCACCCATTTGGACTAACTTATAGGAAATGTGACTTAATTACACATATTTTGTAATATTGTTTTTTAATAATCCTGTGGCGCAGCTTAGCAATTTCTGTTAAAAAAAGATATACTTACATTTTTTTTAAGTGTCTTTAGTCTTGTCCCGCGATGTCACAGGTTTTCTTCACCCTCTTCTTCTGCCAGCAAGGAAGTTACCAAATGCTGCAGAGAGCAGCAAGATATCACTCTGCATCTCCTGCAACACGTCCTGTGAGTCACGTTGCCCTGGGCTCATAGGAAGTGAGTTAAATATCGCTGGAAATTATTGGGCAACAATTAGGCTTCAAAGAAAACCGCCATATTCTATATTGCCTCCAACTGGAAATCATCATCTGCATTATCATTATTTTGTCCTGGCTAGTGATGAGCAGAGTGATTTCATGAAAAATTATTTTGCTGTTGAATTACTATTTTCTACCTCTGGGAAAATTTGCCATAATGGAAACTCACCATTTCGCTAATTGAGCTGCTTAGGTGAAACTTATAGTGAAGTTTGGAGTTATCCTTTTTTCTTCTTTATTTACAATTTGTCCTTACGGTAGTTTTGTTTATTTCATTTTAGTGCTCTTTAAATTTGTATTTTATTCCTTATTTGTGTGTTTATATACTGTCACATTCATGTTGTCTCTTTTTGCTTCTGTCAGAAAAATCATTGTAAGATAATGAGCTATTTTAAAAAAATAAATAAAAACAGGTCAAGGATAGTTGAAAGAAGTGTATGTAACCATCAGGAGTAATTTAAAATCCCCATTCCTCACAGTCATCATAACTCCCCCTTCATTTAGTCAAATTAGTAAAGTTTTGACTAAACCTCTTGATTTTTGCTAAAGTTTCCAGGAAATGAAAATGTTCAGTTCTGCTCATACCTAGTACTAAACAAAACTACAAGCTAAACTCTTCCTTGTGTAGCGATACCCCCAAACTAAGAGAGCCGCTGGTTTTGTTTCGGGCCCTGTACACAGCACAGCCAACCCCCGGCAATCTACTCGACCCTCCTCTGGCACAGCTAGTCTAGGGTTGGTATATTAGTATAGCTCTATACCTGTCTGTGAACAATCCCACAATAATGCAAACAGTTGTGAAATATAGTAATGGACGCTAACACCAGAATGATTAACTATAATAGATTTACTTGGATATAAAGATCAATACCATACAACACATACATGCAGAGCCCTGCAGTAATGATAACACTAGTCAACTATAGTGCATATATACTTATATCACACACTAACATATAGCTATTCTCCCCGTGAGCAATATGGCGCTCAATAAAGCTATAAACTCCCAGTCAGGCCTGACTCAGTTAAAGCTCAGTCTTTAAGTGAGGAATCTTCGCATGCAAGATGATCGGTAGTGCACATACAGGAACAATAATTTGTAATCCAATAATGGTTTATTGCAATAGAAGCAACTCCCCAGAGACTATATAACTCTGTTCTGCAACTAGTCTCCTGTCAGGATAGCAAGTATAACACGATGGGCCAAGGCAGTCAATAGGCCTAACAAAGTACTCAGTAATAGTTGTGAGCAGGTGCTCTCTCACCCCTCCGGACTCGATCCTAGTCCGGGACTCCCACCGCTGTGTCTCCACACACAGGATCTGCAACAGCCGGATCTCTGGTCCAACTGACATCCGCGAAGCAGGTAGATGACAGATGCCGCACAGGCTCCGCAGCGAGGTGAAAGGCTCTCTCTGGAAGTGTGCAAGGCCCAGGCCTCAGGCCTTGCACTCGCAGCAGGTCTGCACAGGAAGTCCTCTTGCCAGCCGCGCGGTGTCCAAAGAGGCCGGGCTTAGCCTCGCCCTCCCCTTTTATACCCCACCCATGAGTCTCTGCGGCGGCACAATGCAACCTGGGTGCCAAACAGGGTTCTGGGTAACGTAGTCCATGGGGCCTTAACGGAGACCCCGCTACACTTGTATTTTCTAAAGCTGTCTCATGAGAAATTTTAAGAGACCCTGTCGCCAACTTAACAATTGCATGCTCTTTATCATTTGGAACCATGTGCGCGCATTCTTATAAGTAGGGATGAGCTTCGTGTTCGAGTCGAACCCATGTTGGACTCGAACATCGGCTGTTCGATCGTTCGACGAAGATCAAACATTATGGGCCGTTCGCGCCAAATTCGAGTGGCGCGCCACGGCCCATAATTCACTGCGGCATTGCAGTGCATTGCTGGCTGATGATTGGCCAAGCATGCACTATGACCCGCATGCTTTGGCCATTCACAGAGCGGTAATAACGGAGAGCCGTAATTGCCCAAAGCCAGGGTGGCTTTGGCCAATCATGGCTCAGAGGAGTAGGTACACGCCCCACACTATATAAGGCTGCCTGGAAGTCGGCCTTGTGTAGTGTGTTGGCGTTTGTGAAAGAGAGAGTTACAGAGAGAGAGAGACAGTGTCATTTATATTGAGTTAGATACAGCAGGCAGGTGAGTCAGTTAGCTGCTGTTACAGTGTGTAGAGGATATATATGCATCGTAGGTGTTGTATATATATTTATACATGAAATGTATCAAAAAATTAAGAACAGAGTCTATTTGATAAAACAGCGCTTAGTATTGGATAATGTCCAACTTCAAAAAATATATGCGGTATGGTGGAAAAGAAATAAAATCACAAAGGATGCAGAAAAGTCACAGTTCTTAGTGTGGTAGGTGTTTCTAAAAGATGGATGAATCGTGCACCCTACACCAGCTCCCAATCTTCACCACAGATGTGATATAAGGTCCCCCCCTGGGGTTCAAACTCAGCAGAACAATAAATCAAATGAGCCTTGCAAGATAAATTCCTCCTACTTCAAACTTCCATCACCACCTCAGGAATCGGTATGGGTTAAAACTCCATTCGAGGTACATATAAAACACAAATTCACTGACATAGTGTAATCCTGCTTTATTTTAAATTAACCCATATAAAACATATCCCCGCTTCCAATACACGTACAATAGTTCAACTTGTAAATGACATATAGGAATGAAACATAATCACCGCTCTCCTCCGAACACAGGGGCCGCACTCGTGCTGCAAGCGCAAAACTACAGACACTTCCTGGTTACGTTCTGGTTAGCGGTGGAACGCACACTCCTCACTTCCTGGATACGCCGTTGTAGCCACGCCCTGACGCGTTTCGTCACTTCCGACTTCAACAGAGGGCGTGGCTACTCGGCGTAAACACGGACCTTATATTCTCCCTCCTCCACGGCCATTGGATAGGACAGCCCTACTCGTCCGCTCCTATTGGTACAGAGCCCGAGCGGAAGACGAGACGGACGTCGACCGTGTTGAGTCACAGGGAATGCATAAATGCATAAACAAGCTCCGTGACATAAAAACTGCACTTTTTCAAAAAATTATAATAACCGGTGAATTGCGGTTTGGTTAAACTATGAAAAATATTTGGTTTTCACCTAACAGTTTCTTTTCAATATAATAAATGTGCCACATTTCGAACACTACTAATCACTCTATTACAAACAGGGGGGTTGCGATGCCACAGCCCCATATGTATAATATATTAAAAAGTGTACCTTAATGATCATTAAAATGAATGTTTGACTGTCGGTCACAGGGGGCCAATTAGGTTTCCGCGATTTCAGTGGGTTAATGAGAAAAGGTAAAATTTATACTGCGCTGTCTAAAAGAAAAAATAACTAGCTATATAGCAACCTGATATGCTTCAGTGACAGATGCGACGTCTGTCACTGAAGCATAGTTTAGTGCCCCAGGACGACGTCATTTGTGACGAAACGGCGTAGGGAGGAGCGGCGTGCTGACGTCACCAACATACCGAGAGTCCGGAAGGAACGGGCTGTCTTTAGCCGGCCGGCTATTATACTACATACCACACGCTTTTATATTACATCTCATTGTAAGTGCAACTTTTATTTAATAAATATCATTTTTTATACTGGATTACGCTATGGTGGCTCTCTTTTTCATTTGCATTTTGGATTCGGGTTGCATGGAGAGGACTGGCGTATAATCCTAGTGGAGGAATACAGATTCTAGCCACTCTTAGAGACCCTGGCAGGGGATATCAGCTATCTGCTTTTACTGATCTCAGATGGGATCGGGTGTTCCGGTAAGCGGCAGTAATCTCGAATGGTGGTGGAATCTTTGTCTATCAGAATAACAGCACTCTTTCATCTGGTGTTTGTGTTTGAAGTCACCAACAGTGAACTGAGGAGACCTTGATTCATTTATGTCATTCTATTGGACACTTTCTGTTAATTTTTTTATATACAGGACTATTTCTTTGATTTTGGCAGATTTATATTTAGTCACATTTTTGGAGTAATTTGTCATCATTGTTTGTTTACAATCATAAGGATTAGATTCTGGATAATCCTTTATTCACTCTAAGGATTTACTATTTACATATTTTGCGCAGCTTTTTTAAGTTTAATGAGAAAAGGACACCCAAGTTTTTTATATATGTCCATATCCCCAGTGTTTAACCCACTAATCACTGACAGTAGAATTAATACATAAAACAACAATGGGAATATAATCAAAACTGGAGGATCTGCTACTATATAAATATAGCAGATAAAATACATACAATGTTAAATCTCAATGAGCATTACATGTATGAAAAGGACTGGAGAATAAAAAAGCATGAATTAAATAAAATAAAATAAAATAAAATAGACAAGGCTTGGAGTAAAATGAACCGTATATATAAGACTGGATTTTGATAAAATCGTTCAAAGGTGATATTCCAAAATTAAAATCCTTAATAAAAATACGATGAGAAATAAAATGAAAACAGAGAACCTCAAATATCTAAAAAATTACATCACTTTAAAAATAAAATAAAATAATAATAGATATTTGTATATTCGTGGATAACAGTTGATAATATAAGAGGGGGCACAAATGCTTTAATAATCACTGATAAAGCAGTTGATATCTAAATCAACGTTTAACCCCCTCGGTGCCAATGTATCAACTGAAAATATCCATTGAGTTTCTAGTTTGGAAAGTTCTCTTACAAGGTTTGCCCCCCTCCATGGAGGTTTAAGGTGATCAACCCCCCAAAATTTTAGGCCTGCTGGATTTTGATCATGAAAGAGCTTGAAGTGTAAGGACACGTTATGGTCTTTATAACCTAGTTTGATATTTGCTACGTGTTCAGCTATCCTTATTTTGAGTGCTCTTTTAGTGCGACCCACATACATAAGTTTGCATGGGCATTCCAGGATGTAGACCACATAGGTTGTGTTACATGTAATGAAATCATTTATTTGGAACTCAGAATTATTAGAGGTAGAGACAAAAGTCTCAATAGCTCTTAGAGGTCTTTCAACTTCTCTACATGGGCGACATTTCCAACAAGAGAAGAACCCATCTCTATCCCAGAAAGATGGAGGTTTTTTTGGGGGGTCTAATACCTTTTTAACTATTCTGTCTCCATAATTTGGAGCTTTTCTGTAGATAAAACCTGGTTTTAGTGGAATAACATTCCTGAGTATTTTATCAAGTAAAAGGATGCGCCAGTGAGAGGAAAAGATCTTTTCAACTTCTTTATATTGTGAGTGATATCCAGAAATGAAGCTCCACTCATGTATATTTTTGTTATGCAGAGGTGCGGTATCCGTTAGACAAACTCTTCTAGGTATTTTTAGGAGGTCACTTATAATTGTATCAATGCATATTTCTTTGTAGCCCTTTTCTATGAATTTTCCTTTTAGGGTCAGTGCTTGGGACTTGTAATCTTCATCGTTAGTGCAATTTCGACGAACTCGCATTAGTTGACCTTTCGGTATGTTCTTAAGCCACATCGGGTGGTGTCCACTTTGTGTTGGGAGGTAGCTGTTAGAGTCAGTTGGCTTAAAGTAGACTTTTGTTCCCAATTTATTAACAGTCCGAAAAATATTCAAATCCAAAAAGTGGATACTTTGTTGGTTGTATTCACTAGTGAGTCTAATATTGCACTTATTGTCCGTTAGTTCTTCTAAAAACATTTCCAAAGAAGATAAAGTACCCGCCCAGATAAAAAATAAATCATCGATATATCTTCGATATAAAATCAGCTGATCTCTCCTGTGATTAAAAATGGTCTTATCCTCCCATTCCGCCATAAATAAATTAGCTATACTCGGGGCAAATTTAGCCCCCATAGCTACCCCTTTTTTCTGGGAGTAAAAATGGCCATCATACCAGAAATAGTTACTTGCAAGACAAAAATCCAAGCAGTTCCGTAAAAAGATTTTTTGAGCGTATGTGATATCGTCTCTTTTGCATAATGCCCAATTGAGGGCTAAGAGAGCGTCATCGTGCTGAATCACAGTGTACAAAGATGACACATCAGCTGTTACCAGAAATACTTCTTCTTTCCCAGTTAAATCAATCTCTTCAAGTAATATGAGTAAATCCTTAGTGTCCTTTAAATATGCACGTGTCTGGGTAACGCTTTTTTGAAGAAAGTGGTCAAGATATTGGCCCACTCGAGCGGTAACAGACCCAATTCCATTTACTATGGGTCTTGCTGGAGGACGGTTGAGATCTTTATGAATCTTGGGCAAAGTGTAGATGGTGGGTATTCTGCTATAGCTTGGTGTCAAATATTTGCGTTCTTTCATAGAGAGAGCTCTTTTTTGAAAACCAGCTTCTACAAGTGTCCCAAGATTTTCTTCATATTGTGAAGTGGGATCATTATTTAGCATATGGTAAGTCTCTTTATCTAACAACATTTCCATCATCTGTTCATGATAAAATTCTTTCGTTAAGATCACGACACCTCCACCTTTATCTGCGGGCCTGATGATAATATCCTTTCTCTTCTCCAAAAGTTCTATACCCTCTTTAATGTGTCTTGGATTCACATTTCTCTTCGGTTTTATGTGTTCCAGGTCACGCAGTACCAATCCCTTGAACACGTCAAGAGGCTGATTAGTGCCTATCAGAGGGTTGAACAGAGATTTATTGCGCAAACCACTATCTGTGGGGACTGAGGATACATTTGTTACTGAATTAGAATTTTTAGTTAAAAAATATTTCTTCATATTTATCTTCCTCATGTACTTATGCACATCAATGAACACATTGAATTTATTTATCGGGCGATTCAATCCACATTTAAAAATACCACTTATTCTTGTTCCCTCCTTCTTCTTTTTCTGTTTTTGGGTCCTTCTCCCGGCCCTACATCCTCTAATTCTTCTCTCCACATACCGGTTTGTGGTGTCCTCTCTCGTTCCCAATGGGGTGGATTTTGCCACTGTAGTTCCCTGTATACCGGCCCGTGAGGGGGTCCCTGTATTGAGGCATTTGTTGAGGGTGTGTAGCTGGTCTTCCTCTGTAATTGGATGATCCTCTGACGTGTTCAAGGGATTGGTACTGCGTGACCTGGAACACATAAAACCGAAGAGAAATGTGAATCCAAGACACATTAAAGAGGGTATAGAACTTTTGGAGAAGAGAAAGGATATTATCATCAGGCCCGCAGATAAAGGTGGAGGTGTCGTGATCTTAACGAAAGAATTTTATCATGAACAGATGATGGAAATGTTGTTAGATAAAGAGACTTACAGTATGCTAAATAATGATCCCACTTCACAATATGAAGAAAATCTTGGGACACTTGTAGAAGCTGGTTTTCAAAAAAGAGCTCTCTCTATGAAAGAACGCAAATATTTGACACCAAGCTATAGCAGAATACCCACCATCTACACTTTGCCCAAGATTCATAAAGATCTCAACCGTCCTCCAGCAAGACCCATAGTAAATGGAATTGGGTCTGTTACCGCTCGAGTGGGCCAATACCTTGACCACTTTCTTCAAAAAAGCGTTACCCAGACACGTGCATATTTAACCACTTCCCTACCCAGCCATAGTAATATGACGTCCACAGATGGGATCTCCCATCCTGGGTGGACGTCATATGACGTCCTCTGCTTTGTAGGGGAATATCTGAATGATGCCTGCAGCTAGAGGCATCATTCAGATATCCTTTTGTTCTGCCAGCGATTCTCTGCACCATAAGAACGATCATAGCGGCGGTTCCGCCGCTTGATCGTTCTTATAGGCGGCGGGAGGGGGCACCCCCCCCTCCCGCCGCCATCCAGTGCTTCGCCGGCTCTCCCAGGTACCGTTGTGTTCCTTAGGACACAGCAGTTCCCTGATGGGGGTAAATGAGTGGCGGCGGAGCAGCAGCGGCGGGCAGCGGAGCTTTCTGTGCGGCGCGGCGGGCAGCGGAGCGGCTTACCGGCTCCCATATGCAGAGCTGCAGCAGCGGCGTGCACGGCGCCCGCGCGCGCCTCCGGGGGCGCGCAGCGCGGCGATCTGGGATCCGGTGTGTCCCTCTGGACACACCGATTCAAGTAATGTGGCGGCGGGCGGCGGAGATTCCGGTATAAACTTACCGGAATTGATGATGCAGAGCTGCGCAGCGGCGTGCACGGCGCCCGCGCGCCCCCCGGGGGCACGCAGCGCGGCGATCGGGGCTGAGGTTTTTCCCTTGGATACAGCCCAGCCTCGATCAGGGTAAAGAGCCAATGAAATTGGCTCTTTACCACGTGACCGGCTGTGTCCAATCACAGCAGGTCACTAAATGTAAACAAAACACACAATTGTGTGTAACTCACTGTTGCCTGGTTCTCCTCTTCACACACCTGTGAGGAGGAGATCAGCTAACAGTGAGTTACACATATGTTATACACATATACATATGTACTACTGTGCCCAGATTGCCCCCCCTAAATAAAGAGTACCTGTCATCTAGTACCTGCCACCAGATCACCCGCCACCCACCTGTCCATCAGGAGTACCTGTCCATCAGGAGTACCCGCCACCTCACCTGAGTACCCGCCACCTCAGAGTACCCGCCACCAGTCCATCAGGAGTACCTGTCCATCAGGAGTACCTGTCCATCAGGAGTACCCGCCACCTCACCTGAGTCCCCGCCACCTCAGAGTACCCGCCACCAGTCCATCAGGAGTACCTGTCCATCAGGAGTACCTGTCCATCAGCAGTACCCGCCACCTCACCTGAGTACCCGCCACCTCAGAGTACCCGCCACCAGTCCATCAGGAGTACCTGTCCATCAGGAGTACCCGCCACCTCACCTGAGTACCCGCCACCTCAGAGTACCCGCCACCAGTCCATCAGGAGTACCTGTCCATCAGGAGTACCCGCCACCTCACCTGAGTACCCGCCACCAGTCCATCAGGAGTAACTGTCCATCAGCAGTACCCGCCACCTCACCTGAGTACCCGCCACCTCAGAGTACCCGCCACCAGTCCATCAGGAGTACCTGTCCATCAGGAGTACCTGTCCATCAGCAGTACCCGCCACCTCACCTGAGTACCCGCCACCTCAGAGTACCCGCCACCAGTCCATCAGGAGTACCTGTCCATCAGGAGTACCCGCCACCTCACCTGAGTACCCACCACCTCAGAGTACCCGCCACCAGTCCATCAGGAGTACCTGTCCATCAGGAGTACCTGTCCATCAGCAGTACCCGCCACCTCACCTGAGTACCCGCCACCTCAGAGTACCCGCCACCAGTCCATCAGGAGTACCTGTCCATCAGGAGTACCCGCCACCTCACCTGAGTACCCGCCACCTCAGAGTACCCGCCACCAGTCCATCAGGAGTACCTGTCCATCAGGAGTACCTGTCCATCAGCAGTACCGGCCACCTCAGAGTACCCGCCACCAGTCCATCAGGAGTACCTGTCCATCAGGAGTACCCGCCACCTCACCTGAGTACCCGCCACCAGTCCATCAGGAGTACCTGTCCATCATCAGTACCCGCCACCTCACCTGAGTACCCGCCACCTCAGAGTACCCGCCACCAGTCCATCAGAAGTACCTGTCCATCAGGAGTACCTGTCCATCAGGTGTACCAGCCACCTCACCAGGAGTACCCGCCACCTCACCAGGAGTACCCGCCACCAGTCCATCAGGAGTACCTGTCCATCAGGAGTACCCACCACCTCACCAGAGTACCCGCCACCTCACCAGAGTACCCACCACCAATCCATCAGGAGTACCTGTCCATTAGAGTACCCGCCACCTCGCCAGAGAACCTGCCACCAGAGTACCTGCCACCTCACCAGCGTACCCACTATGTCCAGAAAGGTGTACACCCCAGAAGAAGCATATCAAATACTCAGTCTGACCGATGAGAGCAACGGGGAGCTCTCACCGCTCAGTTCTGATTCCGATTCTGGTTCGGAATATGAACCCCCTGAAGGCAGCACATCCGGATCCGAATTAGAGGAGGACACAGTCCGTCCAAAAAGAAGACGGTCTGAACACCAGGCAGCGACCAGCAGTGCCAACGGCGGTAGACCCCAGGAGGCGAGGTCCAGTGCAAGCGCTGCTAGACCCCAGGAGGAAAGGCCCAGTGCAAGCGCTGCTAGACCCCAGGAGGAAAGGCCCAGTGAAGTACACGCCAAAGAAGTAGGACCCGAACCCAGCTTCCAGATGGCTTGGCAAACCCATTGTGGCTGCCTTCTACCTCAGGGTCAGCCACGATCCCCCCTTTTACAGCACAGCCAGGTGTGCAGGTCAACACTGAGGGTTTTTCCAAACTTGATTTTTTTAATTTATTTTTCCCTGATGAATTGGTTCAAGGCATTGTGGAGCAAACTAATCTTTTTGCTCAACAATTCATTGAAAACAACCCCAGCTCCAGCTATGCCCGCCCTTTTGAATGGAGACCCCTAACAGTGGTGGAGCTTAGATTGTTTTTAGGCCTAACGTTTAACACGGGGCTTACAAAAAAAAACGAAATGAATAGGTATTGGTCGAAGAAACCCATCCACCATATGCCAATTTTTACATCGGCCATGTCCAGGTCCCGATACGAACTTATAATGCGGTTCCTGCATTTCAGTGACAACTCACAGTGCCCCCCCCGAGATCACCCAAACTTTGACAAATTATATAAAATTCGCCCCCTAATTAATTTTTTTTCCAAGAAGTTTGCCGAACTTTATGTCCCTGACCAAAACATTTCTGTGGACGAATCCCTGGTGCATTTCACAGGCCGGCTGGGAATCAAGCAATATATCCCCAGTAAGCGGGCGAGGTACGGCTTGAAGCTCAACAAGCTCTGTGAAAGCGCCACTGGTTATGTGCACTCATTCCGCATGTACGAAGGCAAAGATTCCCAGCTCGAGCTCCCTGAGTGTCCATCGTACATGGGAATAAGTGGAAAAATTGTTTGGGAGTTGGTATTTCCACTCCTCCAAAAGGGGTATCATATTTATATGGACAACTATTATACCAGCCTGCCCCTTCTCCGCCACCTCTACCTAAAAAAAACTCTGGCGTGTGGTACAACAAGAATAAACAGAAAGGGCTTCCCACAGCGTCTTGTCACCACAACCATTCAAAAGGGGGAATCGGCAAGCTTGAGGAACGAGGAAGTGTTGGCTGTGAAGTGGAGGGATAGGAAAGATGTGTACATCATGTCCACCATCCACGATGACACCTCGGTGGAACTTCACAGAAGACGCAGTACCGTTCGCAAGCCTTCCTGCATCAATGAGTACAATAAATTCATTGGGGGTGTGGATTTAAATGATCAAATGTTGCAGCCCTATCTTTCAACCCGAAAATCCCTCTTCTGGTATAAAAAAATCGCAATTTACTTTTTTCATTTGGCCCTGTTAAATTCTTTCATAGTCTACCAAAAATCCACACATAGACCCACCACCTTCATGAGATTTATTGAAGACATTGTCACTGCCCTGATCTACCAACAAACATCCCCCCCAGAAAGCATTCACTCAGATTGTGTCAGCAGACTACATGAGCGCCATTTTTCAGACCATATTCCACCATCACGATCCGGAAGACGACGCCAAAAAAAATGTCGGGTGTGCACCAGAAGAGGAATTAGGAAAGACACCAGCTTCCATTGTTCCGACTGTCCCTCCCAACCTGGCCTTTGCATCGGAAAATGCTTCAAGCGATATCACACTCTCGAAAACTATTAGCCCATATTTCTAATACTGCCATTTACCCATTTTCAATATGTCCTGAATATTTCCCTGCCTCAACCAACCATATCATTGTCTTCCATGTGAACTGACCCTGGCCTGTTTCTCGACTATGTCTCTGCCTACCGTCTGCATTGTTTATCCGCCATGTTTCTGCCTTTCACGTGAACTGACCCTGGACTGTATGGATTATGCCTCTGCCTACCGTTTATTTCTGCCTTTTACCTGCACTGACCTCGGCCTGTTGACCATGTTTTTGCCTGCCCCCTTGGACTGATCTTTCACCCTGCTACACAGGGGTCTCACATATGTGAGGGGCTCCAGAATAGTGTTCTGAGTTCAGAAAACCAGTTTTTGGTTTTCTGTGTTCCCAGAACAGGGTCTGGTTGTCCGGAGGCTTCAAAGCGATTTGGGTGGGAGAAGCCTCTACCCCTGTCCCCATTCTTTCCTGACCGTTGCCCTAAGCTTGATGGTCCTGCCTGCTCCCTGGACAAATACTCTGGCTGTGCTAACCATACCTCTGCCTGCTGCATGTACTAACTATGGACAGTATTCCTGCCTGCTGCATGGACGATCCTTTGTTCCTTTTGCTACTGCTGACCACATCTCTGCCTGCTATCTGGACCAATGCTTTGGCTGTGCTGACATCATCTCTACCTGTACTGACTATTCCTGCCTGCTGCCTGTTTTGCTGTCGCTGTCCACGTTCCTGGCTGCTGCCTGGACCGATGCTCTCCTCTTTGGACCACTGCACTACTAAAACCGCAGGTAATCTTTTCTTTACCCTTTTTCTCAGAAGAATGTATTTTGGTTTATAATTGGTATGTACAGTACATGCTATGTTTTATAAATATGAAGGGCCTTCAACAATGTGATAGGTTGTCAGGAATTTATGTGTGTAATTTATGCTCCTAGAACACATGACGGTGCTACTTAGATGTTAGGCCTCTGTATTTGGCCAGGCTGTGTAAAAGTCTCACACATTTGGTATCGCCATACTCAGGAGGAGTAGCAGAATGTATTTTGGGGTGTCACTTTTGCTATGTACATGCTATGTGTTGGTAATATCTTATAAATGGACAACTTTGTATAAAAAAAATGCGTTTTCATTTTTTTCCCACATATTCCAAAAACTTCTGGAAAAAAATGAACCGTTCAAAAGACTCATTATGCCTCATAGATTATACGTTGGGGTGTTAGCTTTCCAAAATGGGGTCATTTTATGGGAGTTTCCATTGTCCTGGTGCTCCAGGGTCTTCAAAACTGTAATAGGTGGTTGAGAAATGAGATGTGTAATTTATGCTCCTAGAATGCCTGAAGGTGCTATTTCAATGTTGGGCCTCTGTATTTGGCCAGGCTGTGTAAAAGTCTCACACATTTGGTATCGCCATACTCAGGAGGAGTAGCAGAATGTATTTTGGGGTGTCATTCTTGCTATGTACATGCTATGTGTTGGTAATATCTTATAAATGGACAACTTTGTATAAAAAAATGCGGTTTCATTTTTTTCCCACATATTCCAAAAACTTCTGGAAAAAAATGAACCGTTCAAAAGACTCATTATGCCTCATAGATTATACGTTGGGGTGTTAGCTTTCCAAAATGGGGTCATTTTATGGGCGTTTCCATTGTCCTGGTGCTCCAGGGTCTTCAAAACTGTAATAGGTGGTTGAGAAATGAGATGTGTAATTTATGCTCCTAGAATGCCTAAAGGGGCTATTTCAATGTTGGGCCTCTGTATTTGGCCAGGCTGTGTAAAAGTCTCACACATTTGGTATCGCCATACTCAGGAGGAGTAGCAGAATGTATTTTGGGGTGTCATTTTTGCTATGTACATGCTATGTGTTGGTAATATCTTATAAATGGACAACTTTGTATAAAAAAAATGCGTTTTCATTTTTTTCCCACATATTCCAAAAACTTCTGGAAAAAAATGAACCGTTCAAAAGACTCATTATGCCTCATAGATTATACGTTGGGGTGTTAGCTTTCCAAAATGGGGTCATTTTATGGGCATTTCCATTGTCCTGGTGCTCCAGGGTCTTCAAAACTGTAATAGGTGGTTGAGAAATGAGATGTGCAATTTATGCTCCTAGAATGCCTAAAGGGGCTATTTCAATGTTGGGCCTCTGTATTTGGACAGGCTGTGTAAAAGTCTCACACATTTGGTATTGCCATACTCAGGAGGAGTAGCAGAATGTATTTTGGGGTGTCATTTTTGCTATGTACATGCTATGTGTTGGTAATATCTTATAAATGGACAACTTTGTATAAAAAAAAATGCATTTTCATTTTTTTCCCACATGTTCCAAAAACTTCTGGAAAAAAATGAACCGTTCAAAAGACTCATTATGCCTCATAGATTATACGTTGGAGTGTTAGCTTTCCAAAATGGGGTCATTTTATGGGCGTTTCTATTGTCCTGGTGCTCCAGGGTCTTCAAAACTGTAATAGGTTTTTGAGAAATGAGATGTGTAATTTATGCTCCTAGAATGCCTGAAGGTGCTATTTCAATGTTGTGCCTCTGTATTTGGCCAGGCTGTGTAAAAGTCAAACACATTTGGTATCGCCATACTCAGGAGGAGGAGCAGAATGTATTTTGGGGTGTCATTGCAAGTATGCATGTGCTGTGTGAGAGAAATAACTTGTTATTATGACAATTTTGTGCAAAAAAATAAAAATTTAAAAAAATTTAAAAAATTTCCCAAGAATTGTGGGAAAAAAGTACAACTTCAAAAAACTCACAATGACTCTTACTAAATACATTGGAATGTCTGCTTTCCAAAAAGGGGTAATTTGGGGGGTATTTGTACTTTCCTGGCTTGTTAGGGTCTCAAGAAATGAAATAGGCCTTCAGTACATCAGGTGTGATCAGATGTGATAATTTTTCAATGATTTGCACCATAGCTTGTAGACTCTATAACTTTCACAGAGACCAAATAATATACACTTTTTTGGTTATTTTTACTAAAGATATGTAGCAGTATACATTTTGGCCCAATTTTATGAAGAAAAATTACTTATTTGCAAAATTTTACAATAAAAACAAAAAAAAAGTGTTTTTTTTTTAAAAAAATCTAACTTTTTTCGCTTATATTGCAAAAAATAAAAAACCTAGCGGTGATTAAATACCACCAAAAGAAATCTCTGTTTGTGAGAAAAAAATGATAAAAATTTGGTTTGGGTACAGTGTAGCATGACTGAGTAATTGTCATTCAAATTGTGAGAGCGCTGAAAGCTACAAATTGGTCTGGTAAGGAAGGGTGTATAAAAGCCCTGTATTGAAGTGGTTAAAGGACATTAAGGATTTACTCATATTACTTGAAGAGATTGATTTAACTGGGAAAGAAGAAGTATTTCTGGTAACAGCTGATGTGTCATCTTTGTACACTGTGATTCAGCACGATGACGCTCTCTTAGCCCTCAATTGGGCATTATGCAAAAGAGACGATATCACATTCGCTCAAAAAATCTTTTTACGGAACTGCTTGGATTTTTGTCTTGCAAGTAACTATTTCTGGTATGATGGCCATTTTTACTCCCAGAAAAAAGGGGTAGCTATGGGGGCTAAATTTGCCCCGAGTATAGCTAATTTATTTATGGTGGAATGGGAGGATAAGACCATTTTTAATCACAGGAGAGATCAGCTGATTTTATATCGAAGATATATCGATGATTTATTTTTTATCTGGGCGGGTACTTTATCTTCATTGGAAATGTTTTTAGAAGAACTAACGGACAATAAGTGCAATATTAGACTCACTAGTGAATACAACCAACAAAGTATCCACTTTTTGGATTTGAATATTTTTCGGACTGTTAATAAATTGGGAACAAAAGTCTACTTTAAGCCAACTGACTCTAACTGCTACCTCCCAACACAAAGTGGACACCACCCGATGTGGCTTAAGAACATACCGAAAGGTCAACTAATGCGAGTTCGTCGAAATTGCACTAACGATGAAGATTACAAGTCCCAAGCACTGACCCTAAAAGGAAAATTCATAGAAAAGGGCTACAAAGAAATATGCATTGATACAATTATAAGTGACCTCCCAAAAATACCTAGAAGAGTTTGTCTAACGGATACCGCACCTCTGCATAACAAAAATATACATGAGTGGAGCTTCATTTCTGGATATCACTCACAATATAAAGAAGTTGAAAAGATCTTTTCCTCTCACTGGCACATCCTTTTACTTGATAAAATACTCAGGAATGTTATTCCACTAAAACCAGGTTTTATCTACAGAAAAGCTCCAAATTATGGAGACAGAATAGTTAAAAAGGTATTAGACCCCCCAAAAAAACCTCCATCTTTCTGGGATAGAGATGGGTTCTTCTCTTGTCGGAAATGTCGCCCATGTAGAGAAGTTGAAAGACCTCTAAGAGCTATTGAGACCTTTGTCTCTACCTCTAATAATTCTGAGTTCCAAATAAATGATTTCATTACATGTAACACAACCTATGTGGTCTACATCCTGGAATGCCCATGCAAACTTATGTATGTAGGTCGCACTAAAAGAGCACTCAAAATAAGGATAGCTGAACACGTAGCAAATATCAAACTAGGTTATAAAGACCATAACGTGTCCTTACACTTCAAGCTCTTTCATGATCAAAATCCAGCAGGCCTAAAATTTTGGGGGGTCTATCACCTTAAACCTCCATGGAGGGGGGCAAACCTTGTAAGAGAACTTTCCAAACTAGAAACTCAATGGATATTTTCAGTTGATACATTGGCACCGAGGGGGTTAAACGTTGATTTAGATATCAACTGCTTTATCAGTGATTATTAAAGCATTTGTGCACCCTCTTATATTATCAACTGTTATCCACGAATATACAGGTCCTTCTCAAAAAATTAGCATATTGTGATAAAGTTCATTATTTTCTGTAATGTACTGATAAACATTAGACTTTCATATATTTTAGATTCATTACACACAACTGAAGTAGTTCAAGGCTTTTCTTGTTTTAATATTGATGATTTTGGCATACAGCTCATGAAAACCCCAAAATCCTATCTCAAAAAATTAGCATATTTCATCCGACCAATAAAAGAAAAGTGTTTTTAATACAAAAAAAGTCAACCTTTAAATAATTATGTTCAGTTATGCACTCAATACTTGGTCGGGAATCCTTTTGCAGAAATGACTGCTTCAATGCGGCGTGGCATGGAGGCAACCAGCCTGTGGCACTGCTGAGGTGTTATGGAGGCCCAGGATGCTTCAATAGCGGCCTTAAGCTCATCCAGAGTGTTGGGTCTTGCGTCTCTCAACTTTCTCTTCCCAATATCCCACAGATTCTCTATGGGGTTCAGGTCAGGAGAGTTGGCAGGCCAATTGAGCACAGTAATACCATGGTCAGTAAACCATTTACCAGTGGTTTTGGCACTGTGAGCAGGTGCCAGGTCGTGCTGAAAAATGAAATCTTCATCTCCATAAAGCTTTTCAGCCGATGGAAGCATGAAGTGCTCCAAAATCTCCTGATAGCTAGCTGCATTGACCCTGCCCTTGATAAAACACAGTGGACCAACACCAGCAGCTGACATGGCACCCCAGACCATCACTGACTGTGGGTACTTGACACTGGACTTCAGGCATTTTGGCATTTCCCTCTCCCCAGTCTTCCTCCAGACTCTGGCACCTTGATTTCCGAATGACATGCAAAATTTGCTTTCATCCGAAAAAAGTACTTTGGACCACTGAGCAACAGTCCAGTGCTGCTTCTCTGTAGCCCAGGTCAGGCGCTTCTGCCGCTGTTTCTGGTTCAAAAGTGGCTTGACCTGGGGAATGCGGCACCTGTAGCCCATTTCCTGCACACGCCTGTTCACGGTGGCTCTGGATGTTTCTACTCCAGACTCAGTCCACTGCTTCCGCAGGTCCTCCAAGGTCTGGAATCGGTCCTTCTCCACAATCTTCTTCAGGGTCCGGTCACCTCTTCTCGTTGTGCAGCGTTTTCTGCCACACTTTTTCCTTCCCACAGACTTCCCACTGAGGTGCCTTGATACAGAACTCTGGGAACAGCCTATTCGTTCAGAAATTTCTTTCTGTGTCTTACCCTCTTGCTTGAGGGTGTCAATGATGGCCTTCTGGACAGCAGTCAGGTCGGCAGTCTTACCCATGATTGCGGTTTTGAGTAATGAACCAGGCTGGGAGTTTTTAAAAGCCTCAGGAATCTTTTGCAGGTGTTTAGAGTTAATTAGTTGATTCAGATGATTAGGTTAATAGCTCGTTTAGAGAACCTTTTCATTATATGCTAATTTTTTGAGATAGGAATTTTGGGTTGTCATGAGCTGTATGCCAAAATCATCAATATTAAAACAAGAAAAGGCTTGAACTACTTCAGTTGTGTGTAATGAATCTAAAATATATGAAAGTCTAATGTTTATCAGTACATTACAGAAAATAATGAACTTTATCACAATATGCTAATTTTTTGAGAAGGACCTGTACAAATATCTATTATTATTTTATTTTATTTTTAAAGTGATGTAATTTTTTAGATATTTGAGGTTCTCTGTTTTCATTTTATTTCTCATCGTATTTTTATTAAGGATTTTAATTTTGGAATATCACCTTTGAACGATTTTATCAAAATCCAGTCTTATATATACGGTTCATTTTACTCCAAGCCTTGTCTATTTTATTTTATTTTATTTTATTTAATTGATGCTTTTTTATTCTCCAGTACTTTTCATACATGTAATGCTCATTGAGATTTAACATTGTATGTATTTTATCTGCTATATTTATATAGTAGCAGATCCTCCAGTTTTGATTATATTCCCATTGTTGTTTTATGTATTAATTCTACTGTCAGTGATTAGTGGGTTAAACACTGGGGATATGGACATATATAAAAAACTTGGGTGTCCTTTTCTCATTAACCCACTGAAATCACGGAAACCTAATTGGCCCTCTGTGACCGACAGTCAGACATTCATTTTAATGATCATTAAGGTACACTTTTTAATATATTATACATATGGGGCTGTGGCATCGCAACCCCCCTGTTTGTAATAGAGTGATTAGTAGTGTTCGAAATGTGGCACATTTATTATATTGAAAAGAAACTGTTAGGTGAAAACCAAATATTTTTCATAGTTTAACCAAACCGCAATTCACCGGTTATTATAATTTTTTGAAAAAGTGCAGTTTTTATGTCACGGAGCTTGTTTATGCATTTATGCATTCCCTGTGACTCAACACGGCCGACGTCCGTCTCGTCTTCCGCTCGGGCTCTGTACCAATAGGAGCGGACGAGTAGGGCTGTCCTATCCAATGGCCGTGGAGGAGGGAGAATATAAGGTCCGTGTTTACGCCGAGTAGCCACGCCCTCTGTTGAAGTCGGAAGTGACGAAACGTGTCAGGGCGTGGCTACAACGGCGTATCCAGGAAGTGAGGAGTGTGCGTTCCACCGCTAACCAGAACGTAACCAGGAAGTGTCTGTAGTTTTGCGCTTGCAGCACGAGTGCGGCCCCTGTGTTCGGAGGAGAGCGGTGATTATGTTTCATTCCTATATGTCATTTACAAGTTGAACTATTGTACGTGTATTGGAAGCGGGGATATGTTTTATATGGTGTGACAGCAGGAAGGTAAAGTCACCTGGTTGCATCCAGGGGGGTAGATATATTTCGCCCAGATTCAGGCTTTACGCCGACTTATACAACTAGGTGGAGAGTTGTATAAGGCTAGTGGGCTCATGGATGACTCATACCTCTAGGGAGAGTGTGGGGCGTCGTACAGACAGGGAGTTGATGAGGCCAGCTGAAGCTTGTCAGCTCATTTAGGCCTCTATAAGAACTCCCAGATTCATTAGGTGTTAGCTCATGCCTGGAACCAGACCTGTGTGGACTGTCTAGGGAGAGTGAACCCCTGTGCGGTGAGACAAAGCCTGTGTGGCTATTTGCTTGGACATTTAAAACCAGGGACTTAGGGACTAGGACAGCACTAGGCTGATCCCAGTTGTTAGTTAGGAAACCTGTATGTTTAGTCAGAGGTCAAGTTGACCAGGATTTATTTTATTTATGTTTCTTTTGCTTTGCTGTGTTTTGTCACTGTAAATAGAAAATAAACCGCACCTTTTTGATTTTGAAAACCACAACCTCCATTTGCTGGGCCTGTTTTTGTCTGGGGAGCCCATCCCGGGGGTCACACACACCCGCTGCCGAGCTAACCCCCTCACAGTTGGTGGAGAACCAGTGGCAGTTTTTTTTTAAGCCAGCATGGAGGAGATACTGAAACAGCTGGCTCTAGCAAATGCCAATCAACAGCAGACAAATGCAGGTTTGCAAAGGAGCCTTGCAGCCCAGCAGCAAGCTCATCAACAGAGCCTTGCAGCCCAGCAGCAAGCTCACCAACAGAGTCTGGAAGCTCAGCAACAAGCCCAGCAGCAATCTGAGGCCCGCTTCATAGACCTGTTACAGAAGCAAGAGCAGAGACTACAACAAATGGAAGCAGTAATGCAGCAACGTCCGCAGACCAGTGAGGAAAGCCGTCCCACTAATACCGCGTCCTTTGGGGTGAGTCGTTTATTGACAAAAATGACTGGAGAGGATGATCCAGAGGTATTTTTGACCACATTTGAAAGGACCGCTGAAAGAGAAAAGTGGCCTGAGGAGCAGTGGGCTGGACTGGTGGCTCCTCTGTTAACTGGTGAATCGCAGAAAGCTTACTATGACCTAGAGCCTAACCAAGCAAAAGACTATGTGATGCTAAAAGCTGAAATTTTGGCAAGGCTGGGTGTCACCCAGGCTGTCCGGGCTCAGCGTGTGCATAACTGGACTTTCCAGCTTGGAAAACCCCCCAGGTCTCAAATGTATGATCTCATTCACCTGAGCAGAAAGTGGCTACAGCCAGAGACTTTGTCCGCACCAAAGATTGTGGAACGTGTTGTAATGGATCGGTTTTTGAGAGCTCTTCCTACTGCCATCCAAAAGTGGGTAAGCCATGGAGACCCAGAGACGGCCGATGGTCTTGTGGATCGTGTGGAGAAATACTTGGCTACAGAGAACCTGACGGCCTCTTCCAGAGACACTCGGACTTTCCACCCTAAGACCAGACCATCCCCAGGGGCGGATAAGAGGATTCCAAGGGGTGAGGGTGGAGAGAGTGAGAGGGTGGGAGCTCTACCCCAAGTTTGGCGAGAACAGCCTGGGAAATCAGCGGCTCAAGAGGCGGCAAGAAGGATCGTTTGCTACCGCTGCCGGCAAGCGGGACATATTGCAGCCAATTGCCCGGTTGTGGAGGAACCCATGCAGTGTGACTTTCTGACGGGCAGACGTCAGTCGCTGTGTGCGACAGTCGCATGCACTGCCATTCGAGGAACTGAGAAACATTTATGCAAAATGTGTGTTAATGGTAGAAATGTTGTGGTATTGCTGGATTCAGGTAGCCTTGTGACCCTGATAAAGGCTGAGTTAGTTAAAACAGAGGTCTTTGGGAATAGCAAGGTAGCTGTTATTTGTGTGCATGGGGACACCCGAGAGTATCCAGTGACTACAGTGTGTTTCGAGACCCCCAAAGGTACCCTCTCTCATCCAGTGGGCTTAGTATCTCAGTTACCGCATGACGCCATTGTGGGAAGGGATTTTCCGAAGTTCTGGGAACTGTGGGATGATCCTGAGCCCCCACTGGTGCCCCTATGTACCAGGAATGTGATAGCCAGAACTCCCCTGAGAGTGGTGAGGACTCTCCGGAATTTCCCTTATCAGTATTGGCAGGGGAGACTCAAGAAACTGGAGAGGAGCCCACCTCCTCAGACGAAAACCTACCGTCTGTGGAGTTTTCTGATCTTGAGGTTCACAGGGAAAACTTTGCCACAGAACAGTTGAAAGACCCCGCCCTAATAAAGGCACGGGAAAACGTAGTGAAAATAGATGGCGAGTTAGTGAACCCAGATAATACCTGCACTTACCCATACTTCAGCGTAGAGAAGGACCTACTGTATCGGGTGGCAAAAAGGGCAGAAGAAACCGTTGAGCAGCTTGTGGTGCCCAAACCTTACAGGAAGTTGGTGTTGGAGTTGGCCCATGGGCACATTCTTGGAGGTCATCTGGGGACAGAGAAAACCCGAGAGAGGGTATTACAGAGATTCTATTGGCCGGGGGTGATGAAGGACATAGAAAATTATTGTTCCTCCTGCCCTGTGTGTCAGAGGTCGGCCCCGATGCCACATTTCCGTAGCCCGCTGGTCCCTCTACCCATCATTGAGGTCCCGTTTGAGAGGATCGCCATGGATTTGGTAGGGCCTATAATCAAGTCCGCTAGGGGGCACCAGTACATATTAGTTATAATGGACTATGCCACCCGTTATCCAGAAGCGATCCCTCTCCGAAATACCTCGGCCAAAACCATAGCCAAAGAGCTATCTCTTGTGTTTAGCCGGGTGGGTATTTGTAAAGAACTGCTTACGGACCAAGGTACACCCTTTATGTCCCGGGTTATGAAGGAGCTGTGTAAATTGTTCAAAGTGACGCAATTACGTACATCTGTGTATCACCCCCAAACCGATGGGCTGGTTGAAAGATTCAACAAAACCCTAAAACAAATGTTGAAGAAAGTGGTGGATAGAGATGGAAAGGATTGGGACTGTCTACTTCCTTATCTGATGTTTGCTATTTGGGAGGTGCCCCAATCCTCTACGGGATTCTCCCCCTTTGAGTTACTGTATGGGAGACACCCAAGAGGGCTGTTGGATATTGCCAAGGAAACTTGGGAAAGTGAGAGTTCTCCCCACAGGAGTGTGATTGAGCATGTCGCCCTGATGCAAGACCGAATTGCACAGGTAATGCCCATCGTGAAGGAACATTTGGCCCAAGCGCAGTTAGCACAGCAGAGAGTGTACAACCGTGGAGCCAAGACCCGTACCTTTTCCCCGGGGGATAGGATACTGGTACTTGTCCCTACGGTTGAAAGTAAATTCCTTGCCAAATGGCAAGGCCCCTATGAGATAATGGAAAAAGTGAGCGAAGTGAATTACAAGGTCAGACAACCAGGAAGGCGAAAGCCCGAACAGATCTATCACGTTAATCTGTTGAAAGCCTGGAGGGATAGAGAGTCCCTAGTCGCAGACACTTGGTCACCAGCTCAAACTGGTTGCGTGATTCCTGAGGTTGGAATAGCAGCCACCTTGTCACAACCCCAACAACAGGAGGTTAAGGAGTTTGTGCTTCGCAACAAGGAGGTATTCTCTGAGCTGCCGGGACAAACATCTGGGGTAGAGCATGACATCATTACCCCGCCCGGTGAAAGGGTGAAGTTAAAACCCTATCGGATCCCAGAGGCCCGACGGGAGGCAATACGGGAGGAAGTACAGAAAATGCTGAACTTAGGGGTGATAGAGGAGTCCCAAAGTGATTGGTCTAGTCCCATTGTGTTGGTGCCTAAACCGGATGGGAGCTGGCGATTTTGTAACGATTTTCGTCAGTTGAACAAAGTTACAAAATTTGACACCTACCCCATGCCACGTATAGATGAGTTGATCGACCGGCTGGGAACAGCCCGATACATGACGACTCTTGACCTCACAAAAGGGTATTGGCAAATCCCCCTGGCCAAGTCGGCCAAAGAGAAAACCGCATTTGTAACCCCAGACGGGGCGTTCCAATATAAAAGAATGCCGTTCGGGTTACAGAATGCGCCGGCCACATTCCAGCGGAAAATGGACCAGATGCTGAGGCCCCATCGGAAGTATGCTGCGGCTTACCTGGATGACGTAATTGTCCATAGCACAGATTGGGCCTCACATCTGCCAAAAGTGCAAGCAGTCCTGGACTCTGTTCGGGAAGCGGGGTTTACGGCTAACCCCAAGAAGTGTACCATTGGGCAGGAGGAGGCCAAATATCTTGGGTACACCATTGGGAGGGGAGTAATAAAACCCCAACTCAACAAAGTCGAGGCCATCCAGAGTTGGCCACGTCCCAACAGCAAGAAGCAGGTACGAGCCTTTCTGGGAATCGCTGGGTATTATCGGCGATTCATTCCCCACTTTGCTTCTAAGGCTGTGCCCCTAACCAACCTGACGAAGGGGAAAGGGTCGGTCATGATTAAATGGACCCCCGAGGCTGAGGCAGCATTCCAATTCTTGAAACAAGCCTTATGTAGCCAGCCAGTGTTGTACTCACCCGACTTCTCTAAAGACTTTGTCGTACAAAGTGATGCGTCAGATGTGGGGTTAGGAGCAGTATTGTCCCAGGTCTGGAACGGGGAAGAGCACCCAGTCATTTACCTCAGCAGGAAGTTGAAGTCCCATGAGGTAAATTACGCCACCGTTGAAAAGGAGTGTTTAGCGGTGAAGTGGGCTCTAGATTCCCTTCGGTACTACCTGCTAGGTAGGCACTTTGACATGGTTACGGATCACGCTCCGTTAAAGTGGATGGCTCAAAACAAGGAAACAAATAGAAGAGTGAATAGGTGGTTCCTGGCCCTCCAGGAATTCAACTTCACAGTAAAGCATCGCCCTGGCGTTCAAATGGGGAATGTGGATGCTTTGTCTCGAGTACATGAATGCCTGATTGCTGGTGTTCCAACCCCGAGGTTAAAACAAGAGGGGGGGGTATGTGACAGCAGGAAGGTAAAGTCACCTGGTTGCATCCAGGGGGGTAGATATATTTCGCCCAGATTCAGGCTTTACGCCGACTTATACAACTAGGTGGAGAGTTGTATAAGGCTAGTGGGCTCATGGATGACTCATACCTCTAGGGAGAGTGTAGGGCGTCGTACAGACAGGGAGTTGATGAGGCCAGCTGAAGCTTGTCAGCTCATTTAGGCCTCTATAAGAACTCCCAGATTCATTAGGTGTTAGCTCATGCCTGGAACCAGACCTGTGTGGACTGTCTAGGGAGAGTGAACCCCTGTGCGGTGAGACAAAGCCTGTGTGGCTATTTGCTTGGACATTTAAAACCAGGGACTTAGGGACTAGGACAGCACTAGGCTGATCCCAGTTGTTAGTTAGGAAACCTGTATGTTTAGTCAGAGGTCAAGTTGACCAGGATTTATTTTATTTATGTTTCTTTTGCTTTGCTGTGTTTTGTCACTGTAAATAGAAAATAAACCGCACCTTTTTGATTTTGAAAACCACAACCTCCATTTGCTGGGCCTGTTTTTGTCTGGGGAGCCCATCCCGGGGGTCACACACACCCGCTGCCGAGCTAACCCCCTCACAATGGGTTAATTTAAAATAAAGCAGGATTACACTATGTCAGTGAATTTGTGTTTTATATGTACCTCGAATGGAGTTTTAACCCATACCGATTCCTGAGGTGGTGATGGAAGTTTGAATTAGGAGGAATTTATCTTGCAAGGCTCATTTGATTTATTGTTCTGCTGAGTTTGAACCCCAGGGGGGGACCTTATATCACATCTGTGGTGAAGATTGGGAGCTGGTGTAGGGTGCACGATTCATCCATCTTTTAGAAACACCTACCACACTAAGAACTGTGACTTTTCTGCATCCTTTGTGATTTTATTTCTTTTCCACCATACCGCATATATTTTTTGAAGTTGGACATTATCCAATACTAAGCGCTGTTTTATCAAATAGACTCTGTTCTTAATTTTTTGATACATTTCATATATTTACTGTTTTATGGGTGTCAGTTTCTTTCATCTATAATTTTAAACAGCTGCTGCTATTTCTTATAAGAACACCTTTTATCATTAATGTGATATTGGTTATATCTAATTTTATATATCTATATCTGTATGATATCTTTTCACTCTATTATTGTTCTGATCTCAGAATAAGTTAACTGGTAAACCGTTCCCCTTGGCGCCGAGAAGTGCACTTGTGGGCCCTTTTAGTTTATGTGCACCTTTTTTAGATATATATTTATACACTGTATTTAGTTTAGCTAGATCTGTTACTGCTGTCCTCAATACTGTGACAGGCAGGCAGGTGATTGTGCTAGCTGCAGCAGAGTTTCACTTAGTGTACTGTGTGCTTTGCATAGCGTTCACCTAAAGCTTACCTGAATACAGTTAGTGGTGTTCTCATAATAAAACCACAGGCAGAGTGCTGCATTAATTTCATGTAGTGTACTGCAGTACTTCTGTCCTTTGCAGCGCGTTCACTTAAAGGAACCTGAAAAAAATTTGTGGTGTTCTCGTAATAAAACCACAGGCAGAGAGCTGCTAGTATTTTCAGTTAGTGTACTGTGTCCTCTGCACAGTGTTCACCTAAAATGAACTGAAGACCTTTGCTGCTTTTCTCATACTAATACCACAGCAGGCAGTGGAGTCTGATAGCTGCATTATATATATATATACATATATATATATATATATATATATATATATATATACATCCCACCTTTGTGCAGCTACATCTCCCTGCAGGCCATTAGTATGTCTGGAAGGCAAACAAAGAGAGGCAGACAGTCACGAGGCAATAAAGGAGGGCAAGCAGGCTCTGTGTCTGGAGGCAACAGTGCTGGCTGTGGACACGTGCATCCTCATCAGCACGTGGCCATGGGACACGCTTGTCCTTCTTTTCGGCAGCTGGCCATGTTGAGCCGCAACATGCCCATGATTTGGTAGAGTGGATGACCAAGCCGCCCTTATCCTCCTCATCCTCTCACCCAGGCTCAGGGTACTTTGTCTGGCAAAGCAGCTGCCAAAACGGCCTCTTCCCTTGGCTCAATGGCATCAGTCACTCCTTCCCTAGCCCCACCATGTCCTCCTGAGGAGTCCCCCAAACTGTTTGATCACAGTGTTGGGTACATGCTCCAGGAGGATTCCCAGCGTTTTGAAGGTTCCGATGATGGAACCCAGCTAGAGGAAGGCAGTAACGTGAGCCCAGAAAGAGGGGGTAGTAACGTGAGCCCAGAGAGAGGGGGTGCCCAACAAGGACAGCTATCTGGCAGTCATGTTCCCCCAGCTACACCATACTGCCAGATTTGCTCCAGTGATGAGGAGGGAGGGGATGATGAGGTCACTGACTGCACATGGGTGCCTGATAGGAGAAAGGAGGAGGAGGAGGCACATCTCCAACAAGGCAGGATGCCCTCCAGGGGCCAGCTTAAGGGCAGCACACCGACTGCATCACACCGCAGAGCTCCGCATGTGCAGGGCGCTGCTGTCTCTGCGCGTTATTCCAAAAGTTCTTTGGTGTGGGCCTTTTTTCAGACGTGTGCAGCAGATCGCACCGTTGCCATTTGCAACATATATCTGAAGCGTATCTCACGTGGCCAAAACATCAGCCGCTTGGGCACCACGTGCTTGACCAGACATATGTCGACCTGCCATGCAGTCTGTTGGCAGGCGTACCTAAAAGACCCACACCAAAGAACAAAGCGGACCTCTCCTTGCTCCTCATCAGCTGGGATCTCCAACCCCACTATACCTTCAGTCCTCTCTAAAACCTGCACTGAGAGGAATGAAGGTGTAGAATTAGGTGTGTCACAGTCACAGCCAAGTACTTGCAATCAATCTCCTTTTGGTACACCGACGTCCGATTGTACCAGGCAAATTTCCCTGCGCCAGCTGCTGCACCGCCGAAAGAAGTTCGCTCCCAGCCATCCACATGCCCAGCGGTTGAATGCTAGCTTGGCTAAATTGCTAGCACTTCAACTGCTGCCTTTTTAGTTGGTAGACTCGGCCCCCTTCCGTGAGTTTGTTGAATGTGCGGTTCCTCAGTGGCAGGTTCCCAAACGCCACTTTTTCTCACGGAAGGCGATTCCGGCTCTCTACCGGCATGTGGAAGGCAATGTCTTGGTCTCGCTGGACAGGGCAGTCAGCAGTAAGGTGCATATTACCGCTGACTCATGGTCCAGCAGGCATGGACAGGGACGTTACCTATGTTTCACGGCACATTGGGTGACTCTGCTGGCAGCTGGGAAGGATGCAGGACAAGGTGCAGTAGTGTTGGAGGTTCTTCCGCCACCACACCTCCAAAATGTTACTACTGGTGATTCTGACGCACCTCTCTCCTCCACCCCCTCCTCTTCTTCTTCCTCCATGGCCTCTACCTGTGTTTTGTCCTCGGAACCAGCGGTGCTCCGTAGGCGTTCAAGGGGCTACGCAAGTACGCAGGCAAAAAGATGCCATGCAGTGCTTGAGCTGGTGTGCTTGGGGGACAGGAGCCACACTGGGGCAGAGATTCTGTCAGCTCTGCAGGGGCAGGCTCAGAGGTGGTTGACGCCATGCCAGCTTAAGCCAGGAAAGGTGGTTTCCGACAATGGCACCAACCTCCTCTCTGCCCTGTTTGGCTCACATCCTTAACTTGGTGGTGCAGCGGTTCTTGGGCAGGTACCCGGGCTTACAGGAGGTCCTGAAGCAGGCCAGGAAACTCTGTGGGCATTTCTGCCGGTCATATAATGCCAGTGCTCAGCTGGCTGACCTGCAAAAGGATTACAACCTGCCCAAGAACCGCCTAATCTGTGACATGCCCACCCGGTAGAACTCTACGTTGGCCATGCTGCAGGGGCTGCACACGCAGCAGAGGGCCATCAATGAGCATCTGTTGCAATATGGCACCAGGACAGGGTCAAGGGAGCTTGGATTTTTCCCCACGCCAGTGGGCCATGATCAGGGATGCATGCACTGTCCTGGCACCATTTAACCACTTCCCTACCCAGCCATAGGCAAATGACGTCCACAGATGGGATCTCCCATCCTGGGTGGACGTCATATGATGTCCTCGGCTTTGTAGGGGGATATCCGAATGATGCCTGCAGCTAGAGGCATCATTCAGATATCCTTTTGAAGTGCCGGCGATTCTGTGCACCATAAGAATGATCATAGCGGCAGTTCCGCCGCTTGATCGTTCTTATAGGCGGCGGGAGGGGACACCCCCCCCTCCCGCCGCCATCCGGTGCTTCTCCGGGCTCCCTCGTGCGATCGGGGACCCGGAGCGAATCTTCCGGCATCGTTGGTGGAGTCACGTGATGAGCATAGAGATGACTGGTGACCAGATAGTCACCAGTCATCTCTATGATCGTCGGAGGCCCGGGCGCGATGTGATGACGTCACGCCCGGGTCTCAAATGTAAACAAAGCCGCCGTTGCGGATGTAAGTATGAAATCAGTGAAAAAAATTTCACTGATCTCATGCTTTCCAGCCTGGAGGAGAGATGTGGGGTCTTATTGACCCCGCATCTCTCAATAAAGAGAACCTGTCACACACATTCCTATTACAAGGGATGTTTACATTCCTTGTAATAGGAATAAAAGTGATCAAAAAAAAAAAAAGTAAAATCATTGTAAAAAAATAAAAAAATAAGTAAAATAAATAAATAAATAATAATAAAAAAAAATTAAAACGCCCCTGTCCCCGGTAGCTCGCGATCACAAGCGAATGCACACGTAAGTCGCCCACATATGTAAACGCCGTTCAAACCACGCATGTGAGGTATCGCCGCGTGCGTTAGAGCACGTGCAACAATTCTAGCACTAGACCTCCTCTGTAATTCTAACCTGGTAACCTGTAAAAAAAATTAAAGTGTCGCCTATGGAGATTTTTAAGTACCGAAGTTTGGCGCCATTCCATGAGTGTGCGCAATTTTAAAGCGTGACATGTTAGGTATCTATTTACTCGGCGTAACATTATCTTTCATATGTTCCCAAAGAATTGGGCTAACTTTACTGTTTTGTTATTTTTTAATTCATGAAACCATTTTTTTTTTTTTTAAAAAGGCGTTTGAAAAATTATTGCGCAAATATTGTGCAAGAAAAAATGTTGCAATGACCGTCATTTTATTCCCTAGGGTGTCTGCTAAAAAAACATATATAATGTTTGGGGGTTCTGAGTAATTTTCTAGCAAAAGAATGATGATTTGTACATGTAGGAGAGAAGTGCCAAAATAGGCCCGGTATTGAATAGGTACAAAAAGCCCTGTATTGAAATAGTTAAGGAGGCCACGAGGATGGTCATCAGTGACACTGTCCCCATTGTCCACCTGTTGGAGCACACGCTGCGTGGAATAATGGACAGGGCACTTGAGGCAGAACAGAGGCAGGAAGAGGAGGACTTCCTTACCTCTCAAGGCCCCCTCTATCCAGACAGTGTTCCTGCTGGCCCGGCTATCACACCGGAAGAGGAAGAGGAGGAGGATTATTGTGTCAGCATGGAGGTGGAGCCTAGCACTCAGCATCAGCAGCAGTCTTCAAGGGATCAATTACAGTCCCAAGACACCCATGGACTTGTACGTGGCTGGGAGGAGGTGGCTGCGGATCATGTCGTCCTCATTGACCCAGAGGACTCTGCACCGAATGCCTCAGCAAACCTACGCTGCATGGCCTTTCTGATCCTGCAAAGCCTGCGCAAGGATCCTCATATTCGTGCGATCAGGGAGAGGGATCATTACTGGCTGGCAACCCTCCTTGATCCACGTTACAAGGGTAAGGTTGCGGACCTTATCTTGCCGTCGCAGAGGGAGCAGAGGATGAAGCATCTTCGGGAGGCCTTGCAGAAAGGTCTGTGCAACGCGTTCCCAGAGACCGGGAGGTTACAAATTCCTGGTCCTGACAACGTGTTGCTGAGGCTCCGGTCAGTCAAAGAAGCAGCGGTGGAGAAGGTGGCCGTCTGACCAATGCATTCAGACAATTTTTTAGTACACAGCCCCAAGGTATGATCGCTTCCAGCAACCATCGCCAGCGCCTGGTTTACATGGTGCAGGAATACCTAGGGGCAAGATCAGACTTGGACACCTTTCCGACCGAAAACCCTCTGGGTTACTGGGTCTTGAGGATGGATCACTGGCCAGAGCTTGCACAGTATGCAATTGAGGTACTGGCCTGTCCTGCATCCAGCGTTCTTTCAGAACGCACATTCAGTGCTGCTGGAGGCTTTGTAACCGATCACAGGGTGAGCCTGTCCACCGACTCGGTCGATCGACTGACCTTCATAAAAATGAAACAGTCTTGGATCACCACCAGCTACCAAGCACCTGATGCTGATGTAAACGAATATTTTTTTTGGAAATGTCAGATCCCTTCAAGACTGCCTATGCTGATGCTGAGAGACTATCCTGTTATGCTGAGTGAGTATCCTCTTCCTCCTCAATAATCATGCTGATAGCTTGAAAGAACATTTTTGGTTCTGGGCACCGCCACCAGTGGCTAAGGCCCAATTTTTCAGCCCCTGTTTAACAGGGGCGTGTATTTACAATTTTTGATGCAATGCTTTGCAGCAGGGCTCATTGCTGTGCTCCAACTACAGTATCTGTGAGGGGTTGCAGTGTTGTGGCACCAGCACCAGTGCCTAAGGCCCAATTTTTCTGCCCCTGTTTAACAGGGGCGTGTAATTACAATTTTTGATGCAATACTTTGCAACAGGGCTCATTAATGCGCTCCAAGTACAGTATCTGTGAGGGGTTGCAGTGTTGTGGCACCAGTGCCTAAGGCACAATTTTTATGCCCCTGTTCAACAGGGGCATGTAATTACAATTCTTGATCTAATATTTCACAGCTGGGCCCATTCCTGCGGCCACCAAGAGTAACTGTGAGGGCTTACAGTGTTGTGGCACCAGCACCACCACCACCACCAAAGGCCCAATTTTTCCTACCACTGTTCCGAGGAGGAGGGGGGAGGAGAAAGAGAGGAACTTCCCATTTTGGATGAAGTTCCACTTTAAGTAATGCATGCAGGTCTTGTTCCTCCCCCAGCCTGTGACTGAAAAGAAGAAAGGAACATCATGAGATTGATTAGTTCATCTGTGTGTCACTATGTCCTGGCGCCAAGAGGACAATTTATTTAATTTGTGTAGACTGGCTTGTCTTGACCTGGTCCTGCTTATTTACCTGTAAGGATCTTGGCCTGCATCCCAACTACTCTTCTGTCCACTCCTCTAGCTTTCCTTAATACTGACTCTGACCTAAAACTTGCCCTCATTCCTGCTGCTGACTCTGTTCCTGATCAACTGACCAGTTGCTGATCCAGCTTGCCCGACCCAGAATCAATTCTTCCACTCACCTACCTGCCTACCAGCCTGCTCATGTCACTGCATTGTTGCAGCCTGTCTCTCCAGTTACTGGTCTCCTGCTGTCATCTAGGGGCCATTGCACATCACGTACAATACCAGTGGTTTTCATCCATCGGCATCAGCATTCTACAGGACAATGAGGCACTCTTACCCCTCCATGTTCTTGTACTTGTTCACTCTACCAAGGGCTCTTGGCTGCAGCTGTAAGAGAGACCATCCTCATCTGTTGTGACCAAGGGCAATGGCTATGCACTGAAAATCTTGACCTTTATTCAGAAAGACAAATCTGTGAAGTTTTCATGCATAAGTTCAAAATTCCTGCACTTTACAAATCAGGGAACTAGCCATTAACCCACGGTAGATGTGAACTCAAACACCATTCCTAGCATTTTATTTGTGACCTGGAGTTCATCTTTAAAGTGAACCTCTTGCTTTCCCTACACAGAGATGAAACAAATCCTCCTACATAAGTTTTACTTGTATATCTGCAGTCTTCCCCTTTCCCAACCCTTTCAAAAGTGCAGATTGTGTTAAAAATCCTTCTTTAGTATTTAGCAATACTTAGGAGTGGGTGAAGAGACTGTATTTTCACTGTGTGAGAGCTGATTGGAGGAAAGGGACACATCCACCACCCCCCCAAAACATAGGCAGAGGAACGAAGGATCGTGAAGAGCTTTATTCTGAATAGACAAGCTCCCTGCTTATCTCCCTCTAAGCACCCTCCCGACACAAATTTTTAGCTACTGTTATCTCATGTGTCAGGGAAAATGTCAGAAGTGACTCTGCTGATAACAGAGGAACGAAGCACCAGCGAGAAATTACATTTAGAGCTTTGGAGAGAGATGAGTAAACACTACAGACATATGTGCTTAGATCACATTTTATAAATGGGGTTTACAACCTTTTTTAAGTGCACTTTTTATTTGTCAAACTTTGCAAACCCTGACAGGCTCATTTTAAGGGTTGGGATGGACTGTCTCCCATACATGTATGTCTAGGAAGGAATGTTCTGTCTCCTCTATTCATTTCAAGTCTTAATTTTCAATTTTTGCAGGAACATCCCCTTAAACAAAAGCCTATGTGTTTCAGAAACAAACACCCTTAGATATAACGCGGTCCTCAAAGGTATACACTTCCACACTACCTACAATATTTTATATCTTTTGATGCAAAGACAACTTAATTTGACTGTTTGCAAATTATTTTGTTCTATTCGAGCTAAGGAACAATGTACAAAAAATAAATAAAATAAAAAATACTTGTTTGCTCATGTCATCATCTAAAACCTCTTCCAAAAAAATTATGGAAAAGGTATCCGTAAATGCAATACCTTTTAGAGGAGGATAATTGCCGCTTCTTTGGCCTCTTTGGAATCCTGCTGTGTCCATTCTCTAAGACCAGCACCGTACACTTAAAATCTTCTGCTTCAGCTATGCGCTATATGCAGATGGGAAAAGATTTGATTAAAATTACAGTGCTTTAGGTTCAACTTCACCTATTAAAGGAAAAAAAAAGAGGCCTTGGTGGTGGACTTTTTTTTTTTCTTTTTCGAAATATCTAGGCCACAGTAATTATAGGCAAAAGCCTGCTGCGCTTTTTGAATGGTACCCCTGGGGTGGTATTTTCTTGTTACCTGTCTCTGTACCGCTGTTGACATCAACATGAATGATAACTATGCTTTTTTTTCGTATATGTATCTGTGAGTTTTTTTCTTTTTAATGCTTAGAAAGGTAGGAGGGGAGAGAATGGAAAATACATTAGTTATAAGTATTGCCGTTTTCATTTGATGTGTCAAGGATCCCTTTGTGCTTGAGCGGCAAAGGTTTCCTGTGTATCTTTATGATTGTCCTACTCTTTTTTTCCCACTAAAAAAAAGATCAGAGTATTATTGATAGATTCGGAAGGAAAGGAACAAAAATTACTTTTAACTGTAAATTAGAGACTTTTTTTGTGTGCATCTTTTGTGTGTTCTGTAAATTTTGCAGTAATGCTATTTTGAATTAGATAATATGTTACTGAATTGCATGTGGTGCAATGCCTTCCGTGTAAGATAGTTCTGTACTGTGTTGTAAAGGTTTGATAAGGAAAGGAAGGACTAAAATAATTTATCTTATTATAATAAATAATTTGCATTTATTAGATATGTTCTTGTTTTGGGAGAAATTGTTTAACCACTTAAGCCCCGGACCAATACGCAGCATAAAGACCAGGCCCCTTTTTGCGATTCGGCACTGCGTCGCTTTAACTGACAATTGCGCGGTCGTGCGATGTGGGTCCCAAACAAAATTATGTCCTTTTTTTCCCACAAATAGAGCTTTCTTTTGGTGGTATTTTATCACCTCTGCGGTTTTTATTTTTTGCGCTATAAACAAAAATAGAGCGACAATTTTGAAAAAAATTCAATATTTTTTACTTTTTGCTATAATAAATATCCCCAAAAAATATATAAAAAAAACATTTTTTTCCTCAGCTTAGGCCGCTACGTATTCTTCTACATATTTTTGGTAAAAAAAATCGCAATCGCCGTTTATTGATTGGTTTACGCAAAAGTTATAGCGTTTACAAAATAGGGGGTCGTTTTATGGCATTTTTATAATTTTTTTTTTTTACTAGTAATGGCGGCGATCAGCGATTTTTTTCATGACTGTGACATTATGGCGGACACATTGGAGACTTTTGACACATTTTTGGGACCATTGTCATTTTTACAGCGATCAGTGCAATAAAAATGCACTGGTTACTGTAAAAATTACACTGGCAGTGAAGGGGTTAACCACTAGGGGCACTGAAGGGGTTAAGTGTGGGCGTGGCTACGAGTGACACGTCACCGATCTCCGCTCTGATTACACAGAGCGGAGATCGGTGACAGTGTCAGTAGGCGAGCGGGGAGATGTTGTGTTTACACTAACATCTCCCCACTCCATCTCTCCATGAGACAATCGCGGGGATCCCCGCGGCGATCGAGTTCACGGGACCCGCGGTCCGACTCACAGGGATGACTGCAGGGTCGTGAGCGCACCGGCGGCGGCGCGCGAGCGACCACACGGCAGGCAGTTAAAGGGTCACGTACAGGTACGTGATTGTGCCTGTAAGAGCCATTCTGCTGACGTATATATATCGTGAGCGGTCATTAAGGGGTTAACGTTATATACAAAAAATTACCAAAATACAGTATGTTGATACCCTTCGAACCTTCTGGCAGCAGTTCAGTGAAGACCCTTTTCTGTTCCAGCATGACTGTACTAATATGCACAAAGCTAGAAACATAAAGATGTAACTAAATCCTAGTACACACTTTTATTTATTTTTTTCATTCAATTCAGCGGCCTGAATGAAAAAAAACCTGACAGCTCAGGTCGGAGCCGCTGTCCTAACTATGCAATGTTAAGACAGCGATCTCCCCTGTTGTTCTATTGTGTTCTGACAAGGAGGATGGCCCCCCTTCCAGAACAATCTGGTCAGCGCTCTCAGTCATTGGCTGAGAGTGCTCATAGAGAGCCAATCGCCAGACCTTTTTCATGCTTAACCCTTCAACAAAAGCTGTCGGCTCGGCTGCAGTACAAACGGGCCGAATGTCTGCCGGTTTCTATTGAACCGGCTAATGCTACCCAACATTAGGCCCCTGTGTACTAGGCTTTAGAAGTGGTTAGTAATAATTAGCTTAAAGTGGGATTGGGTCTAAATCCTAACTAATCCTATAAATGCTCCCTCCCCTCTCCTAACACCTATGAAGACTAAATTGTGTTAGAAAGATGTATACACTTACCTATTTTCAGGCTCGATAAGACGGTATGGCCTGGGTGCGGGGATGTCAACCATAGGCTCCTATGGCCCATCCATTGTCAGTGCACCTTCTTCTCCCTTTCAGCTGCCTACAACAGGGGAGCCGGATCACTTGACCAGAACCAGAGAGGCCTGAAAATAGGTAAGTATCTTTCGTACACAGGTTAGTCAGTTGAGGTGTTAGGAGGGCAGACGGAGCATAGTTAGTTAGGTTTAGCCTGGAATTTTTACTTTAATAAACAAGTAATTTATTGCAGAATAAGGTCTAACAACACAGTCCCACATTATCTAGTACAGCAAGACAGCATAATTATGTTAAACATTCCACATGGTCCACCCTTACAGTTCAACAGACCTCTAATTATAAATGAGTCCCAAAAATATAGAGGTTTTATATCCCAAAGTCCCAGTCTACTCAGCAGTAACAGGGCTGTGCACAGCAGCAAATGTCCCTTCGTAATCCACAGCAATTGGTATTTCTAATTGTTGCCTTGGTTTCTGTTCAGTGCAGGAAAATGCTTTGTTGCTCCTTTTTTGGGTCCTGGCTATTGTCATGTACCTGATCCGAAGCCAATATGCAGAGAAGGGCTCCCCTTGTGGCTAGGTGCGGTATACCTCTGAAAGTGCCACAGAAGGTATACAGCCCGAAGAAGCACGGGTTCCCGGCAGGCTCTGGATGGGTCCAGAAGAGCGTCACCTTGTGAGGACTGCCAGGGCGTGGTGGTGCACAGAAGGTCAGGAACTTCACGCTGTGGCTTGGAATAGACCGTGCTTCAGAGGACAGCAGTGGACACTCGGCTGAGGGTCAAACACAGGATGGCCAATGGACACTCAGGTGAGGGTCAAACACAGGATGGCCAGAAGAAAGTGCAAGTCCGTGAAGTAAGCTGAGGTCATAAACTGGTAATCAAGCAGGAACAAGTCCATATAGCAAGCCGGGGTCATGCACAGGTTATCAGGCAAAGGCAAAGTCCATATAGCAAAGCCAGAGTCATGCACGGATAATCAGCAGAAGGAAGGTCAAGGAGCAAGCCAGGGGATGAGCCAGGAGAGGAGGTCAACATGTCTGGAACAGAAGAATAGGAAGTTTCCCCAAGGGGTTTTTTGCAGCAAAATTCCGAAAATGATTTACAATAATGCATGTTAAAAATTTATTGTGTATACACATTAAGTACAGTCCCAACACGTATATACTCCGGTAGAAACATGTATATAATAACCACACAGATTTAAGACACAACATTGCCATACAGTTTTACATTTAACATGCATCTGTATATGTTCCTGACCACTGCTGACCTCTAGTCTGTCCACTTAATACTCATTAACCACATAGTGTATATGGATGCATGACGGATGCATCCTACATTGATGCCCTTGGTGTTTCATTACAGGTGCCGGCTGTCCGTCCGTGCGCGCCCCCTCTCGGGTCTCTCCCCCTCCATATGACTCCTTTCAGGTCGCACACGCCTTGGTGGCGCCCTACTTTTGGGTGTCAAATGTCCGGGAGGCTGCTGATTCCCCTTGAGATGCTAGTGATGGAACTCCAGTTGGAAACCATGGTTCTAACACACAGTTGACTGGTAATCATACACTCTATATATTTTTTACCATTGGGCCTACATCCATGTAGAGAATTGAAATCTAATATATATATTTCCCACAGCAAACCACCCATCCTCTGAAGAGATCCATTGGGATCGAAACACGTCAGGAAAACATATACAGATGCATGTTAAATGTAAAACTGTATGGCAATGTTGTGTCTTAAATCTGTGTGGTTATTATATACATGTTTCTACCAGAGTATATACGTGTTGGGACTGTACTTAATGTGTATACACAATACATTTTTAACATGCATTATTGTAAATCATTTTCGGAATTTTGCTGCAAAAACCCCTTGGGGAAACTTCCTATTCTTCTGTTAATTTTCGGGGTGCGCAGCGCCTTTCACTCCCAGTATACGTGTCCTTCCCATTCTTTCAACAGGTCTGGAACAAGCCGGGTCAAAAACAGGAGATCCAAAAAGTAACACAGAGGTTCAGGAGTACAGGAAGCTCTGACGACAATCCAGCAAATTGGGTCAGACAGTGGCAGCCTTTTATAGGCCAGCAGGGGGATCCACCTGTCACATGATGTGCCCATTTCTTCTACTGGCAAGATTGCCAGTACTTTCACTGCCATTTCCCTGACAGCTATCCAGTATAGCAGTTGTTCCTCCAATTCTCACTGCAGCAGCAACATTCTTCCCTCCCGCACACATGTGGATGTCTCCCTCCTCACTTAGGGCACCTTCTATATACTGTATATTGGCTTGGAGCTGCCCCACCCCTGCATGAACAATAGTTTCTAGTGGATTCCTTTCTGGAGACTTCCCTGCTGAGACCATCATATGGTCACATGTGGCCTTCCCTCCGCCTTCATGCATAATTAAAACTCCAATATCTTCTGGAAACTTCACTGCTGCAATGTTCCTTGCTAGAATCTTCCATCCTCTTTTAAAGGGACAGAGAACAGAGAAGATTATGACCGGTTACACAGACATGGTTTGCAAAGTGTGGAGGAATTTAAGTAGCCTGCTCAGAGTCCAAACCTAAACCCTACTGAACATCTTTGGAGTGAAAAGGAATTCTGATTGCAAGTCATCAAACTTCAGTACCGGATCGCACAAATGCTCTGTTGGCTGAATGGGCACAAATTCTTACAGATATTAAAAAAATATGTATTGATTGAACTAGATAGACTTTTTTTTTTTCAACTAGACTATGTAATTATATAACTTGTGGAAATTCTCCCCAGAAGAGTGGGTTGCCTCAGTTGGAGGGCAATCTATATTAAAGCTGTAGTAAACTCGTCAAAGAAAAAATAAATCCTCCTGCAAGGTTATAATTAGGGATAAGCTTTGAGTTCAAGTCGAACACATGTTCGACTCGAATATTGCCTGTTCGTACGTTCGCCGAACAGCGAACGATTTGGGGTGTTCGGGGCAAATTCGAAAAGCCGCGGAACACCCTGTAAAAGTCTATGGGAGATATCAAAAGTGCTCATTTTAAAGGCTTATATGCAAGTTATTGTCATAAAAAGTGTTTGGGGACCCAGGTCCTGCCCCAGGGGACATGTATCAATGCAAAAAAAAGTTTTAAAAACTGCAGTTTTTCCGGGAGCAGTGATTTTAATAATGCTTGTGAAACGTACCTTAAAATGAAGCCCTCAAGCGGCGCGCTGTCACCAATGACAGCACTTCCATCTCCTGGTAAAATTCAGCCAAGAGAGTTTCCTCCCACTTTAATGCCCATAGTTTTACAATGGGACATCTAACAAGCTCACTTAGGGTGACCACAGCATTTTGGGCATGTTGTATATATCGGTGTAGGGGTGGGTGATACACACTTTTAAGATTGCCAATATTTAGGTGGGACCTCTAGCCTCCTGCCCACACAACCTCCTGCTTCTATTGTATTGTAAAGTTTACCTTGACTGTGTTTCTGTTTTTTTTTTCCTGTATACTAGCTTTTAGGATCTGATAAATCGTAAATCCATTTTATTCTAGTTTTGTGTACAGTAGTACACAATCTGGGTTAAATCTGGCCATAGATGACTAGTTTCTTTTTACTCTTTTCGTTCAGCCAGTAGGCTGAAAAAAAAAAAACTAACAGGTTCCTCCATCAACACAAGCCATGTAGATGGAGAAATCCACATCGGATTCTGACAGCGGCTTCGGCTGCAGTCAGAATATACTGATCAGCGGCTGCAGCCACTGATTGACAACAGTTTTTAAGTATGTCAGTTTGATAGAAGCCAATCTAGCAACTGACTTCTGGTGAGCAGGGAGGTCCACAAACAGATCATAATTCAGCTGGTTCCTGCTGTTTTGTCCGAATTCTGATCTGTCTATGCCCAGCTTAAAGAGGAAGTAAACTCTCTCTTTATGAAGCTGTTTTTTAAATAAGATAGTATAGCAATGTATTCTAACACATTGCACATCATTAATAATAACCCTCAATCCTGTGTCTCTTATGCCCTGTACACACGGGCGAGAATCCCGTTGAAAAAAAAACGTTGGTTTTCTTGACGGGATTTCTGGCAAGATTTTCTTGCCAAGCCCTGTGTACACACGCACATTCAAAAGAACCGCCGTTCTTTTGAATGGCAAGAACGCAGTGACGTCATCGATTACGACGAGCATGCGCTCGTTACATTCGATGCTGTCGCTGCCATCTTGCTTCACCCTACACTACCCTTGTATGCTACCGCGCATGCGTCAAAGTCTCATCGAGCATGCGCGGGTTTACCTGGAGGCAGGTAAGCATACACACACATGGTTTTCTCGTCAGGAAACAGGCTGACGAGAATCCCGACGAGAAAATAGAGAGCAGCTTCTCTATTTTTCTCGTTGAGATTCCCGGCAGTTTTCTCGACGAGAAACCATACACATGAACGGTTTTCTCTGCAAAAAGCTCTCCCAGCAGTTTTCTTGCTGTTTCTTGCCGAGAAAACCGGTCGTGTGTACGAGGCTTTACCGTTTTACATTGGTTTTAAAAATTCTCCTTCCTGGGAAAAGGCAGCTCCATTTTAACTGCTGTCTTCCGAGTCAGTCTAGTAATTTACTTCCGCCCTTCCTGCTAGTCTGATCTGTAATCTCGCACATGCACACTGGGGTTCTTAGCCAAGCCTCACTTTCGTTTTGGAATCACCATGACAACCATGTCCCATTGCAGTGTGCCGTTGTATTGATAGGACGCCGTGATGTCCCAATGTTTACACCCCCTGTGACATGTAAGGTCAAATGGGGTGTATCAGGAATTGTTTAATGAGACTAATATCGTGGGATCTCAGCAGGTGCCGCGAGCGGATATGAAGGACACGGCACACATCATTATGGAGTGACAGCACAGAGAGCGTGCCGTTAATCGCGTTAAAGATACGCATGCGCCGGTAACGTCAGCAGAAACAAAAACACAGATTACAAGAAAACGGAGCCAGTGCGGTGAAATTTACATATAGTGATTTTAAGTTTGTAGGGAGGATTGCTATGGGCTAAACTTATGGGGGAGGGTTTACAACCACTTTAAGTCCCCTTTAAGTTTTTTGCTCCAGGTGAGCTTTCTTATACATGCCCCATAGTTGAGGGCTTCAACATGTACTTGAAAAGTATGCATCAAAAGCCTCTGTTTTAACTTAAGTAATTGAGTCATGTTAGTTAGGTGTTTTTTTTTGCTGGCTAGCTTTAAAGTCTGTTGGGGACCCCCAGTGTATTGCTTAAATAATTTTTTTTGTCCTTTTGGAGAAATTTCCCTTTTCTTGCAGACCAACATACACATCTTTGACCAGAAATGGGCTTTAAAACCCCTGTTGGGTTTACTGCTATCCAGGTCTCCATTAAAGAGACTTCCCCTGACTTTCTGTCCAGACTGGAAGTAAAGGTAAATTTCCAACAGCAACACAGACAGGAAAAAGTGTATGCCCTTCCCCTTTAAAAAGAATCACAGGGTGCACTGGGGAACACTTTCAGCCCTGTCTATTACTCTTTTTGTTATCCATTCCCAGCAAGTCTCTTAATACTGCATAACCATATGTCAACATTTTAATGTGGCCCAATTTAAGTACATAAAAAAGCAAAGGGACAGGTTTTTGTTAAGAACCTTGGATTACGAGCATAATCCGTTCCAGTAGAATGCTCGTAATCCAAAGTACTCACATATCAAAGCGAGTTTCCCCATTGAAGTCAATGGAAACGAAAATAATTTGTTCCGCATTGACTTCAATAGCATGCAATACCGCATGTGGCCAGAGGTGGGGGGGCACCGGAGAGCCTCCGAAACACACGGAAAGGCCCGAGGACAGCTCGGCTGACCTTGGCAAACCTCGGAAAGGCTCGGGAATGGAGCCATTAGGCTCCGGCACCCCCCACCCCAGGCGAAACGCGGTACTGCACACCGCTTTGGCTTGAATCCTGCTTGTTTTGCGAGACAACACTCGCAAACCAAGTTAGGATTTTTTAAAATACAGTGCTCGTATTGCAAAAACGCTCGTTAACCACATTACTCGCAATCCGAGGTTCCACTGTACATAGTACTTCCGGGTATTTGGAGCATGTGATGCTGAGCTTACACAGGGCTTTTAGTTCAGGGCAGGTGAAGGAGGCACAGAGGAGCATGGGGAAGTTAGGAATAAATGATAGGCTATTAAGAGAACCTGTCATTTTGAAAAATCAGTGCTCTGCTTTAGAGCTCATATCCAAATTTCTTGATCCAAAGCATCCCCATTGGATCCCTCCTTTACTGTTTAATACCTAATGTATGCATACCATTTTTAATGGTTCTTCTGTCCACATTAAACCATAATAAACCATAGTGAGCTGTGTGACCTTTGAACTTTGGCCAGCAGTCTTAGAAGGGTCTATAAGGGACATTTTGGATAAGACAGCCTATCTATAGACAACCTGACTATAAAAGGTGGGGGCTGGGGGCAGATCAGCTATAATGTCAGATAATTGGAAGCTTTTGTAGGAAAAAATGGACAAACTGAATAGGTTAAAGATTAGGGTCAGCAGGAAAATTTAACTTTAATTCTGATTACTAGCTCTTTGGGCAATTAACCCCACTAATGCTTTTTTTGTTCTGTAGATTTGGGCCATTTATCTTTCATTTCATCTTGCAGTTGTTCCAAATCTAACAATTTTAATGGGCTTAAATAATGGGCTTTTATTTCATAGGTGGTATTTTAGTGTTTTCAATTATTTTGGGGGTAAATAGTTTTTTGCTTTATGTTGATAGGACCTTTATTTTAGTATAAACTTTTTTTTTTCTTTACGTTGATATGACCTTTTTTACATTTGGGTGCCTATTCTATTTTTTTCCCTACAGGGCTAGATAGATTAGGCTTAGAATGTGGCTGGGAGTTGGTTTAGAGTTAGTTACGTTTAGCCTCTACTTCCAACTTTAAGTCAAACAAGCTATTGACATCATACTGGTACCTAATATGACTGATGATGATGATGATGATCTTGACATTATGGGCAAAGAGGATATAGGGAAATATTGGAAAATCCATTTTAGGAAATTCAGTTGTGCTCTCCAGTTTTAGGCCTCGTTCACACAGGCATTGAAAACAGGGAAATTGGGTTTTGTTTTTACCACTTTCTAAACACCTATTAATGACATTCATGGATTAAGGTGAGCACAAGGCAGTGTAAGCATTGACATGCATCATGATGGGGCAAAATGAATGCTGTCTGTAGAATTAGGAAGACATTGACGCTCTGCAACCGCCTCCAATTACTTTTATTTAAATGTGCCACAAATACCAGAGGTACTGGCCAGATAACCAAGTGAAAATTAAGGAGAAAAAGGCTAAACAATAGAAAAAAATGCAGCCACCACATCTTTGGATTGTTGATATGCAGAATCTGGACCGCGGATTTAAAGGGCCATTCACGCAAGTCTAGTGCCTCGTACACACGACCGGGTTTTCCAACGGGAAAACTCCGATGAGAGCTTTTGGCCGTGTGTATGCTCCATCTGAGTTTTTCAGACGGGAAAACTGCCAAAAACGGCCGGCAAAAAAAAGAGAACTTGCTCTCTTTTTTCCCATCGGGATTCCCGACTGACTTTTTCCCGTCGGAAAATCCGGTCGTGTGTACGAGGCATGAGAGACATCCCAGCACACTCAGGAGCATATTGGAGGAGGAATATAGAGGAGCCGATTTCTTTATACCCCAGGGTGGGGAAAGTGTGATGTGACCTGGTATGACTGGTCTATTTAGCAGGTGAGCGCAAATGTTGAATGGTGGTGGGAGTCACTGAACATCACTTTTTGGAGAATAGCACACAGCGTGGATTATATTAAGTGCACAAAGACTCATTTTTTTGTTGTTGGAGTGAATAAGGACATATATAGCATATGGACACAAATATTCTTTATTATTATCATTGTTGTTTTCTAACTTTATACATTGAATCTTATTTTATTGGTGGAATACTCATATATGTTCTCTGTAACACAGAAGTAAGGACATTAATTGAGTTTATCTAAATTTCACTGGGAGGATATACACATGCACATTTAAAGCGATAGGAGCAGAAATATTTGTTGAAGATTATACACATTGATTATTTTATGCACAATTTAAGGGAATAGGCGCAGCAACAATATAATTTTGTTTTTAGTGATTCACATTGTGGGGACACAATTGGGTTGCTTGCTGCCACCCATTAGAACTAGAGCCACATTTCATTACCAACACAGGTAGCGCTGGATAATTATAACCCTTTGTTTAAGCAATTGTCAGGAACCATGAATCAGACTGAGACAGAAGCGCAGTAAAAATCACACTGTTTATTAAAATTGTAAAATGGTATAAACAGAGCAAACGTAGTCAAAACATAGCCAGGGTTCGGTAACCAGGATGGGTAGTCAGAACAAGCCAGAGAAACAAGATTCCAGAGATCAGCGAAATTGGGTGCCGCAAACAGGATCAGGAACCAGAAGGGAAGTCAGACAAGCAAAAGTCTTTCACAGGAAAACACACCAGAGAGAGTCCGGATATGTTGACCAAGGCGAAGGCACGGAAGATCTGATTCATGCAGTTTAAATAGCTAGCAGAGCTAGCTGACGAGCAGGAAATGAAGACCAGGTGTGTCACTGTGGAATAAAGAGTGCTGGTAATTAACCAAAAGCTGAGCACAGAGCTCTGAGAAGGAAGGGCTGAACCCAGCCCTGATAGCAATATTGATCAACTGCTGGCATCAATCAGTAATCAATAGAGCACTATAGCAGTGATCTACTGCTGCAGGGAGAGGCAGGACAGAGCAGCTTCAGCGCAGTCCATTCTAACGCAAAGTGCCTTGACATCATTTCATTTCTGATGTAAACAGTACGGTGTATTTTCCTATGGAGTACCTGGTAGAAGGAAAAGAAGCCCAGGAGCCGATCTATTCACCTCCTAGGTTTAGTACAAAATAGCGGATGACACTGACAGCCAACGGTTCCAGCACCAAAGTCTGCAGGAGCTGTTGTCACTTGGGGGGAGAATTTACTAAAACAGTAGAATGCAAAATCTGGTGCAGCTTTGCATAGAGACCAAATAGCTTCCAGTTTGTATTGTCCCAGCTTAATTGAACAAGCTGAAGTTAGAGGCTGATTGGCTACCATGCACAGCTACACCAGATTCTGAGTGCTCCAGTTTTGATAAATCCCCTCCTTGGTGGGCAACCACTGTGATCTAGACTTGATTGGATGTCTGGAGTACAGCGGGCCACATGTTGAGTACTAGCAGGTTGCATGTGGCCTGCAAACTGCTTGTTGGGCACCAAGGCCCTACATGGTCCCATCTACTGTGCTTCAATCACCAATGCTCATCCTTTAAAGCCACAATCCTGCACAAACTTACACCCTCATCTTTTTACTGTTGTTAATTGAAAGGCAAATTGGATGAACTAATTGGGGCAGTAGAAAAGCCATTCAATGACCAGCATAAGATTGTTAAAACTATAAAGTAAAAGAATATTTTCCAGCACGTTTTGGAAATGGAATTCTGAATTCTTTATAAAGTGATCAATATGTCAGAGGAGCTCAGCAGATTCATTAATTCTAACCCAGATTTCACAAGTTCCAAAAAGCATCACCAGTCAATTAAAGGAGAGTTTTGACATATTTTACATTTAGGCATGGATAGTGTTTATGTACAGTAAGCGCTCACAACAAACTGAATTTCTCTAGGGTTATACAAGACGTGGTGTGAAGGAGTCTTGGAATTTCCAGAAGGGCGATTTTCACAGAACATTCTTAAGTGAATTTTATTCCTTGTTGATAAGTTGGGATGAATCTGCCTGACGGGAAGGGTGAGAGCTTATGTAGGAGCCAGTTGCCTCGAATCACAGTAGAAGGTGTTGTTGCACTAATCCATATACTGTATGTTGCTAAGGGATTTGTGAATGTAAATCAGTGATGAACAATTTCAGAAAATCTCTCAAATTGCCCGTGGCTTTCTCCAGAGGACCTCACATCTCTTCTCTCTATCTTTGCTTGCCTGAAATGGAAGACAAAAAAAGAAAAAAAAAATCATATATGTCACACATGCGAGAACTTTTTAATAAATGGACACAAGGGCCTTGGATTGTTTTAACCACTTGCCGACCAGCGCACGCACTTTTACGTCGACAGAATGTACGTCCCTTTAAATTTGCCGCTGTGTGGTCCCTCTCATCGGGAGCAGCAATCAGTGACGTGTCACTCGTAGACACGCCCTCTAACAGTTAGAATCACTCTCTAGGACACACTTAACCCCTTCCTAGCCCCCTAGTGGTTAACCCCTTCACTGCCAGTCACATTTACACAGTAATCAGTGCATTTTTATAGCACTGATCGCTGTATAAATGTGAATGGTCCCAAAATAGCGCCAAAAGTGTCTGATGTGTCCGCCATAATGTCGCAGTCATGATAAAAATCGCAGATCGCCGCCATTACTAGTAAAAAAAAAAATATTAATAAAAATGCCATAAAACTATCCCCTATTTTGTAGACGCTATAACTTTTGCGCAAACCAATCAATAAACGCTTATTGCCTTTTTTTTTACCAAAAATATGTAGAAGAATTTGTATCGGCCTAAACTGAGGAAAAATTCGTTTTTTTATATATTTTTGGGGATATTTGTTATAGCAAAAATGAAAAAAATATTGCTTTTTTTTTCAAAATTGTTGCTCTATTTTACTTTATAGTGCAAAAAATAGGTGATCAAATACCACCAAAAGAAAGCTCTGTTTGTGGGAAAAAAAGGAGGTCAACTTTGTTTGGGAGCCACGTCGCACGACCGCGCAATTGTCAGTTAAAGCGACGCAGTGCCGAATCGCAAAAAGTGCTCTGGTCTTTGGCCAGCCAAATGGTCCGGGGCTTAAGTGGTTAACAAAGTGGCAAAAAGAATTTAAACTGCAAACCAAACCAAGTAACCAAAACCAGTTACCAAAAATGTGGACAAAGGCATTTGCAAGCAATGAGGCCTAATGTCTGAATTTCTGAATAGAGAAACTCAGATTTATCATCATTTTTATGGAGGTCCATTACAGGGAAAAATACAAATTCTGGTAACTGTATGTGGTAAACGGGAAGTAAATGGAGGAAAAAAAAAAAACAACTCTGAGCCACCTGCAAGGTAATACCATAATGTGCTAGTATGCACCATTTGAATGGGTGTGCCGCATTGACGTCAATCCCGCGCATGCAAGCGGGAGCCATGGCCATGGCATGCCATGGCATGTTCTAGTGATGTCACCGTATGCAGAAGAAGGGGATATCTCCTAAATGTGCACGTTTAGGAGATATTCATTTTACCTACAGGTAAGCTTTATTATAAGCTTACCTGTAGGTAAAAGTTGCTGAAGAGTTTTTACAGCTTTAATGCCTGTACAGTAATTATAATATTCAGTGTAAAACGTTGTTTAAACTACTTTTTTTTTATAATTTCTCATACCATTATTTATATTTTTCTTTACATTAATAGTATATTCAGACCACACGTGACAGTTACAGAGGTTGGAACAAACCATAAAAAAAACATATAACACTGCAGGGTGTTTAAAATGGGCAGTTTTTATTTGTGTGTTTTTATTTGTGTCGTTTAAATCCTTTTTTTTTCTTTAAAGAAAAAAAATTGTTACTGAAACTGTTAAAAAAATGTTAGCTGGAGGGAAGACTCCATTTGTTTTTCACACATAGTTCATCTAGAGACCTAACTTTTCCACCAGGTGACTAGAATGCAGTGATTTCACAATGGAGGAACTGGGTTGTCACCCTGTTACAGGAAGTGGTAATTTATCAATAGGGAAGAGTGAATTTGATGCTTTCCATTGCCCCAAAATTTCAGAGAAAATGGGGAATTGAGCAACATTTCACCACTTGTGATTTGGAGTCAACATGGAAATTTCTCTTTAGGTTGTTTTGGTGTTTTTTAAGGATGGAATGGCTCTTAAATGGCTCTTGTGTTGTAGGGAAGCTTCCTTGCTCTACCCAGGTCCTGTTCATCTGTCCATAAGCCACAAATGGGCCCTTGTTAACCTATTTTTTTTTTTTTCACAGAAAAATATTCGGCAAATAAAAGAACAAAAACGTAATGCAACAGTACACAAATAACATTCAAATACACAAATAAGAACAACACAAATACAAAAACACTAAATAAAATAAAATACCCTAAATATACCATCAAAAGTAACACAACCTCTAAATTAAAGTGATTCTATAGACATTTTTTTTTACTTGTTAAAAATAACAAACAGGTTAAACTTACCTGGTGTGTGTAATGGTTTTGCACAGAGCAGCCCCGATCCTCCTCTTCTTGGGTCCTCCACCGAGTGTACTCCTTGCTCCCCCCCCCACCGAGTATCCCCATAGTCAACCAATTGCTCGCTCCCTAACCAGCTATGTGTATCTATAAGACACACAGGGGTTGATTTACCAAAGGCAAATAGACTGTGCAATTTGCAAAGTGCAGTTACACTCTCCATGTGCAGTTGCTCCCGTGCTTAGAAAATGAGATGAAGCACACAAACCCCTTTTCTGCCGTCCTCCGTTCCGCAGTCGGGCACACCTGCTACTTGCCCGGTATCCCCCCTTGTGTAGAGGGGCGAGCGTGTTGTTGTTTGGGCCTTGCAGCAATTACCTCTTTCTAATGGTTCCCTTGCTCCGTTGTCTAGGTAGAGAATAAGTCCAATGTCCACACAGGAGTAAAACCTAAGCAGTAAGGTTTTATTCTTTATATTTGCAGTAAAATTGAAGAGAGAGTAGGGAAATGAGAGAAGTAGGGAGAAGTTCAGGTACCCAGCACTTAAAACACTGTGCAACTCTTTCGTCGCCACTCAAACCTGAGTGGGAATTGCTCACCCGGATAGTCCCCTTGTGAGCGGTCCTAGTAGCCGGGATGGAGCACGAATAAATTGTGAACTTTTAGGGGATGCGATCAGGAATCCTCTGCCACAGGATTGCTAGTCCTGAACCTCCCAGCCAAGCAATGGAAGAAAAAGAACCTTTATGCCAGATTGGCGCATTGCGAGGCCTCCAATATATTAGATTAGCCCAACTACTGGCTCAGACTACCCTTAAATTTACACATAGCGCCCCCAAATATTGGGGGGGGGGCGCTACAGAGGTAAAGCTTCACTTTGCAAAGAATACCCAATCATGTGCAAGGTAACTTAAAAAAAAAACAGCATTTTTGCGTGCACATAATTGAATGATGGAAGTCAGCAGAACTTCTGCTCATTTACTAAGCTCTGGAGCAGCTGCACTTGCAGAGGGCAACTGCACTTTGCAAAGTGCAAAGCCTGTTCGCATTTAGTAAATCAACCTCACAGAGTGCGGCTGGGCCCCACCTCCCATTCCCTCCACACTTGCTATGATGTTCAGCAGCAGGAGCCAATGGCTGTGCTGTGTCTGAGCCAATGAAAAAAGAAGAGAGCCAAGAGAGCCTTGACTCTTGTGAACATCGCTGGATCAGGATTGGGCTTAGGTAAGTATAAAGGGGGTCTGGGGGGGCAGAAGACATTGAGGGTGAATCTTTCCATTTGTGAAATAGCAATAAGAACTTATGCAAAAAAGTTTTAAGTCACACCAAAAATGATGAACAGGCTGCAAAATGTTTGGTTGTTTTTAGGGTTGCAGCATGTGTGGTATAATCCAAACTATATTGCCATAACTAATTTTATTCAATGTAGTAAATACTAGTTCCTCTGTTCCAATGTGTGAGCCCATCTCTTCTTGTAGCTCTCCACTGATAATTGTGTAGGTATAACACCAATAACTCATCGAATAGATGTTGCTGTCTGTTAAATTTCATAAGATAGCCATCAACAGAATATATAGTAAGGTTTTAAACCTTGATCATTAATGTTCCAGTAGCTCCTCTATGGTCACATGGAGGACTTGTTTGTGGTATTCTTTTCACAAGTTGTCAGAATCTGTCTCCATATCTTGATCCACCATCTGCATGTCTGTATATGATACATCCCAGCTGTCATTTTTTTTTTCCCACTTTCACACATTTTCTTCAGACACAAAGCTTGTTAATTTGGATGAGAATTTCCAATAATTCACCAAATTATGTTAGCAGAGCTTATATAAGTTAATAAAAGCGAGCCATTAGTCTATGGCAACCCATAGGAGACTGTCTATAGGTTTTGACGAAAGAAGGTAAGGGTTTCCATGCTCTGAAAGAGTTATTAGTCTAATGGTTGGGTTGAGTTTTTCGTTCTTAAACAAAACCATACTTTACCTAAACCTTTGCCTAATTTTACAAAGGCAAAGCAACAAGATGACTTTATTGGAAGCCCCACCTGCAGGACATTCTTACCTTTCATTTGCTTCCTGGCGGGCTTTAGTGCTGGAACCTCTGGCTGCTAAGGCCTCTTGCACACTGGGGCTCTTGTAAAAGTTTTTCCCCAGCAAGAGAAAAGCAGCTTCACAAATGTCCCTAATGCCCTGTACACACGATAGGATTTTCCGTCAAAAGAAGTTGGATGTGAGCTTTTGGTCAGATATTCCGACCGTGTGTATGCTCCATTCAACATTTTCTGTTATAATTTCTGCCAGCAAAAGATTGAGAGCAGGTTCACTATTTTTCCGACGGAAAAAGTTATTGTCGCAAATTCCGCTCGTCTGTATGCAATTCCGAAGGCGCAAAAAAACACGCATACTCAGAATCAAGCAGAAGAGTCGAACTGCCTATTGAACTTCATTGATCTCGGCTCGTCGTACGTCTTGACGGTCGGAATTTCAGACAAGATTTGTGTGACCGTGTGTATGCAACACAAGTTTGAGCCAACATTCCATCAGAAAAAATCCACGGTTTTCTTGTCGGAATTTCCGATCATGTGTACGGGGCATTAGCCTCGCTTTTGAAAACGCGCCTAGGCACGTTTAAGTGTGTCAAGCTTTCGGGCGTTCATTCATTTCATTGGCCAGAATATTTAATTACTCTGGCTATTAAAATGAAAAAACCCTCAAGAGCTGAATTCCCTTAGGCACATTTAGACGCGTTTACCCATGTTTGTGTGCATCAGAAAAATTTCTGCCAAAACGCTCCTCTTTTTCTGCTTCTAAACCCCTCTGCTTCAATACTCCTGTAAACGCCTATAGTGTGAATGACATATAGGCTAACGTGGAGAGGGGTTTTAGAGGCAAAACAAAAAAGTAAAATGTCTGTAAAACAGGCGTTTTTGAGCTCAAGTGTGGATGAGGCCTCAGAGTGAAGAGAAATACCTGTACTTCTAGGTATGGGAAAATATATGATTTAGTCCCCTCACTACTATATAACAGAGCTGGTTCTTCGTGATTGGCTGTTTGGGCATCAAACTGGGGTTGAGGAGAGCGCTCTCAGCTGTGTAAGCTCTACAAGACTTAAGCTGGGTTCACACTTATTCAAATTGGATACCGATTTCTCTGCATCCAATTCGCATGGTAGGAGATTGTGACCGGCTCTCTATGGAGCTGGTTCACATTTGTCCACTGCGGCACCGGTGTGAATTTTCACCGGGGTCCTCTGCGTCTTTTGGTCTCTTTCAGTTCGTAATTGAGGCCAAAAATTTGGGCTGTAATTGGACCTGAAACGATGAATGGGGACACACTGGACCCCTTCTGTGAGCCACATGCGGCAATAGTGTAAACCCAGCCTTAGTCTCCTTGCCCTTTTGGGCGTAGAACATACAAAGCACCAGGGGTAGGGGTAGAGAAGCTAGTAGCCACCATTGAAGTATTTCCATTATGGTGCAAAATAAAATGTCCATGTCACGTTCCTCTGCAGTCTATCTTTGTACTGATCGCTTCTATGCAGGGCCCTTGGAGCCGATTCCGATTGCTATTTTTTGTCCTGAGATAAGCTTTCTGATCTCCATGATTTTTTCTCCTCTAGTGCATGTGTTTAGGTAACAGCTGTCAATGCTTTTGAGCAATTACTATTTGCTTGGCAAGTCATCTTCCCTTATATGCGTCTTATATGTAGGGATGAGCTTCGAGTTCGAGTCGAACTCATGTTCGACTTAAACGTTACCTGTTTGCCCGTTCGCCGAACAGCGAACATTATAAGGCTGAGGACCTGATGCGGAACGTGAGAAGGGGCGGGTCTATTCATTTATTATACTGCGGAGGAAGTTCCCCATCAGGTCCGCCATCCAATGACGTAGGCGGGGTCTGACATACGAGGGGGCGGACCTGATGGGGAACTTCCTTCACAGTGTAATACATGAATAGACCCGCCCCTTCTCACGTTCCGCATCAGGTCCTCAGCCTTACACCTACGTCATTGGCTGAGCGGACCTGATGGGGAACTTTTGAAGGGGCGGGTCTATTCATTTATTACACTGCAGAGGAAGTTCCTAATCGGGTCCGCTCAGGCTCAGCCAATGACGTTTCGTGTGGACAGCGCTGGACATCGGATCGCCGTGGGACACTGGATTTCATTGCTGGAATGTTTTTTTGTTTTTTTTGTTTTTTAATAAAGGACTTTCCCAACGTTGTCTGTGTATTTTTTTTACAAGTTTTTACACTTTCTTTGTGAAATGGTAGGGGTACAATGTACCCCATTACCAATTCACATAGGGGGGGCCGGGATCTGGGGGTCCCCTTTGTTAAAGGGGTCTTCCAGATTCCGATAAGCCCCCTGCCCGCAGACCCCCACAACCACCGGGCAAGGGTTGTGGGGATGAGGCCCTTGTCCCCATCAACATGGGTACATCCTCCCCATGTTGAGGGCATGTGGCCTGGTACGGTTCAGGAGGGGGGGCGCTCTCTCGTCCCCCCCTCTTTTCCTGTGGCCTGCCAGGTTGCGTGCTCGGATAAAGGGTCTGGTCTGGATTTTTGGGGGGAACTCCATGCCATTTTTATTTAAAATTTGGGGTGGAGTTCCCCTTAAAATCCATACCAGACCTGAAGGGCCTGGTATGGATATTTGGGGGGAACCACACGCATTTTTTTTTTACATTTGCGGCAGGGTTCCCCTTTATATCCATACCAGACCTGAAGGGCCTGGTAATTGAATTTGGGGGAACCCCCATGCATTTTATTTTATTTTTATCAATGACTTTTCTATGTATTGCCGGGAGCCGACAATTCATTATAGCCGCGAGTCAGTTTTAAATGACTTTTTTTCCTTCAGAAATGACATTTTGTGCAGGGACAGTTCTAAGCACGGGAAACAAGCACCACTTCACATGCATACTATACACACACCCTAGGTACGAAATTTAAAGGAATATTTCACTTTTATTGTTTCACTTTAAGCATTATTAAAATCACTGCTACCGAAAAAACTGCCGTTTTTTACAACTTTTTTTTGCATTGATACATGTCCCCTGGGGCAGGACCCCGGTCCCCAAACATTTTTTATGACAATAACTTGCATATTAGCCATTATAATTAGCACTTTTGATTTTGAACGTTCGAGTCCATTGTATTTAATAGGGTTCTAAAGTTCTCTTGAACATTCTGTCTGTTCGCAGGTTCTGGTGCGAACCGAACAGGGGGGTGTTCAGCTCATCCCTACTTATATGTGTCTGGCAAGCCTAAGGACTTTTGTCAATGGGTAAATGCAACAGGTTTCATGTGCATTCAGCTTGCATTTGAGATCAGTCTGAGATACTTTTGAGTTTCATGTACGCTCATTCACAAGTGCATTGGACCTGTAGTTAAAGTTTTCCATATATTTGTTCCTTTTAGTTTATGTTTAAATAGTAGAAAACTGACCAGATCTCGGAAGCAGGCAGATTCCATCTCTACTGTGGGCATCTGAAGCCCTCTTCTCTTAGTTCCTAGTCTTCGGTGAAGCTGGCTTTCCAGCATGCACCTTCCGATCTCACGCCTGCACAGTAATGCCACTTGCAGCGCACTCTCTTCCTGACAAGTTGCCATAGCAATGGTGGCGACATCCGAAGTTTCCACAACGTTGCTATACCAACCTATCAATCAGATGACAGGTAATGAAAGTTCAGAAAGTAAGGAAATTTCATCACTAGGCAATTCGCAACATGTGCACTGCCAAAAAGTTTGTTCCTTTTCGTTTCATTCATTTATTTTTTTCCGTTTTTCAGGTCATTTGGTATGATCGAAATTCATTATTTCAAATAAATTGATACATTTCCTGGTATTTCCTAAATTCGAAAATTCATAAATTCGTAAATTCAAAAATTCGTAAATTCGAAAATTCGAAAATTCGTAAATTCGAAAATTCGAGAATTCTTTATCCGAAAATCCTAAATTCGGAAATTCGGAAATTCGAAAAATCCGAAAATTAGAAAATCCAAATATAAGAAAGAAAATCTGAAAATTTGAAAGAACAAAGATCCGAAAATAAAGATGAAAATCTGAAAATTTGAAAATCTGAAAACTTGAAAATCCAAAATAATAACTAACTAATAATAACTAACTATTAAATTTGATATGGGTCTATCACGTTTGTGAACAAAATTAACTTAAGCATTGAAATTTATTTATTGCCCTGTTGTTGGGGTATTGTGTTTAGAAAAATAACTATTAAATTATAGGTATTGGAATTTCATTTCAAATTTGGCTGTTAGTGAACGTAACGAATATGAATTTGTCTGAGGTTACAAATTATCCGAAATAATGAATGGTTCATCTAAACGAATAGAGCGTAACAAATTATTAATAATAAATAATAATAGTTAAAAGTTATTATTATTATTATTATTTATTATTATTAATTTGTTACGTTCCATTAGTTTAAATGCGGCATTCGTTATTATTGATAATTCGTAACTTTGGATAAATTCGTATTCATTACTTTCACTAACAGCCAAATTTGAAAGGAAATTCCAATACCTATAATTCAATAGTTAGTATTAGTTATTATTAGTTAGTTAGTTATTTCAGATTTCGGAATTTTTTAGTTTTCTAATTTTTGGATTTTCGTTTCATATTTTCGTATTTTTGTTCTTTAGAATTTTCGGACTTTCGTTCCTATTTTCGGATTTTCGAAATTGCGAATTTGCGAATTTACGATATTAAGATTTTGAATTTTCGATTTCCGAATTTTAGATTTTTTTAGATTTTCAAATCGAATTCGGAACAAAACGAATTGCAAATGGCTACTAGGTGGCCGTAGCTGGAAGTGCTGCACAAAATAAAGGCAAAAAGGCTGGACATTGATTGGACATGTACAAAATGGGTGGAACTTCGGTATAACCTCCTTCTAGGTTATTTCACGCTGCATCAAGCAGTCATTCCTATTGACTTGTATAGGAAGAAAAGCAGTTCGGACACAAACATAAGCCTATGTATGCAAGCCTTAAAGCCCGCTTCACACAATGCAATCAAATCATTCATTATCTCTGTACAGTCTCCTTTACTTTTACCAGCAATTATGTTAACTGAACAATTTGTTCAATATTTAGCCAGGTAGGCCTTTGCACTACATGAAAACAAAGCTCAAACGGGCGCTCCTGAATAAGAACACATGAATCCTGTCAATGGATAAGAGGTGTGTGCAGGGCTGATAGCAAATTGAGTTCCAGAGCCCAATAACACCAAAGGCCAGGTGTCCAATTGAACATTTAAAGTTTATTCCAAACAAGTTCAAAATATAAGAGCCAGAGCTGGATGTAGTTATGGCTCGTATGTTTTTAATTTACATGAAATAAACTTTTGATGGTGTGTTCGGGGTGATGTGCAGTGTTAGTTTTCCGCCACACATAGCATTTTGCTTTTAGGCCAAAAAAAATTAAATTTTGGTCTCATCTGATCAGAGCACCTTCTTCCACATGTTTTCTGTGTCACCCACATGGCTTCTCACAAACTGCAAACGGGACTTTTTATGGCTTGCTTTCAACAATGGCTTTCTTCTTTCCACTCTTCCATAAAGGCCAGATTTGTGGAGTGCTCAACTAATACGTCACCTGAGCTGTGGATCTCTGCAGTTCCTCCAGACTCACCATGGACCTCTTGGCTGCTTCTCTGAATAATGGTCTCTTTGCCCGGCCTGTCAGTTTAGGTGGACGGCCATGTCTTGGTAGGTGTGCAGTTGTGCCATACTCTTTCCATTTTCGGATGATGGATTGAACAGAGCTCTGTGAGATGTTCAAAGCTTGGGATGTTTTTTATAACCTAACCCTGCTTTAAACTTTTCCACAACTTTATCCCTGACCTGTCTGGTTTTCCTTGGCCTTCAGGACACTCTTTGCTCACTAAGGTTCTCTAATAAACCTCTGAGGGCTTCACAGAACAGCTGTATTTATTATGAGATTAAATTACACACAGGTGGACTCTATTTACTAATTAGATGACTTCTGAAGTCAATTGGTTCCACTAGATTTTAGTTAGGGGTATCAGAGTAAAGGGAGCTGAATGCAAATGCACACCACACTTTTCACATATTTATTTGTAAAAAAAATTGAAAACCATTTATCATTTTCCTTCCACTTCACAATTATGTGCCACTTTGTGTTGGTCTATCACATAAAATCCCAATAAAATACATTTACGTTTTTGGTTGTAACATGACAAAATGTGAAAAATTTCAAGGGGTTTGAATACTTTTTCAAGGCACTGTATGTAAGTTAATAAAAATGTTATGCAAAATTTGCATTACTTCTGGTACAGACCTTGTATATGATGAACTTTAGGGTAAATTACCATCAGTCTCTCCCCTCACACCAGGGTACTAGGTGTAATCCTAGACTCTGACTTGTCATTTTAGCCTCAAGTCCAATCATTGTCAAAAGTTTGTAGAATTCACCTCCGTAACCTGTCTAATATTCACCCCTTTTTAACAAATGAAACCACAAAGCTCCTCGTTCACTCCCTTGTTATCTCTCGCCTTGACTATTGCAACTCCCTTCTCATTCCCCTGCCTCTACATAGGCCTATCATGAATGCTGCTGCCAGACTTATCTACCTTACCAACAGCTCAATGTCTGCCACCCCTCTCCACCAATCCCTACACTGGCTTCCGATCGGCCAGCAAATTACATTCAAAATACTAACTACAACATACAAAGCCATTCACAACTCTACCCCGAGCTATATCACCAATCTAATCTCCAAATATCACCCAAACCGTCCTCTCCGCTCCTCCCAAGACCTCCTACTCTCTAGCTCTCTCGTCTCCTCCTCCCATGCTCATCTCCGGGATTTCTCCAGAGCCTCGCCCATCCTCTGGAACTCGCTACCTCAACCTGTCCGGCTATCCCCTACTCTTGCTACCTTCAGGCGATCCCTGAAAACTCATCTTTTCAGGGAAGACTACCACGTCTCCAACTAATCTTTTACCACTTCCATCAGCTCATTCCCCACAGTTAAAAACTTTTGTACCACCTGCCTCATCCTATTAGATTGTAAGCTCTTCTGAGCAGGGCCCTCTCAATCCTCTTGTATTTTATTGTATTATAACTGTATTGTCTCCCTTTTATATTGTAAAGCGCTTCGTAAACTGTTGGCACTATATAAATCCTGTATTATAACAATAATAATAATAAATCCACACAGATTGGAAAAATTGGCATTTTAAGCATGTTTGACTTCTGCTACACAACCCTATTTTAGGAGGCTATACTGAGCACACAATTTTGCTGGCTTTTGTGTTGCTTCACGCTGACCTGAATTTTGCATGCATCATTTCAGTTGTTCTGGCAGATTGTTCCCCTGAGCATGCTTGGCATTCCTTCCAAGTAACATAGGTGTGCTCCTGTGTCTGGCATGAATGACTGTAACCCTACAACTGTTGCTGATGTTATTACCGAGCACCGTTTTGCTGTTTTCTGTCATGATTGATGATGAGTGGTGATTACAATGTCTGAACAACCCATATTTGTGCTGTATTTTAAATAATCGCTGCTCTTTCAAACTTTAATGTTAACCTTACTGGTCTCAGGCGCATTCCAGTACTTAAACGGTTATTAGTTCCACTGGTGGGTGATGGAGAAAGGAAATAATAGCCTTTATGAGACAGCAATAGCTCATTTGATAATAGGTTTGCATGTACCAGACAGTCAGGCTGTACCAATGCGGCCTGTTCACTTCACATTAATCACACCCTTTTTACTCAAAACAGTGCACCTCTCATCCAAGCCAATTAAGCTTGCACTGTTTAGACAAAGAGATTAATATAGCACAGGAAAGTATAACCTTTGCCCAGCTAAATGACTTGAGATAATGAGGTTGATTTAGTAGTTTGGCTTTTGTATGAAGGTGTATTTTGGAACTAGACATCTATTTACAGACATTAAGTCAGCAAGAAAATACACTGAGCACTGGGCACACAGCAGAATAAAATGCTTTCCCAAATCGGTTGGGTATTTCAAAGTGAATTTCCACTTTTGTTTGCTCTTTAGACTTTGAGATAAGCAACTCTACCTGCTGAAATGTTTCACCATGAGTGCTAAGTAGAAGGCTTTGTCTTGACTACGATCACTTGATCAGTCACTCTATTAAGGATTAATGATGAGCCGACCACAGCTGGGTTCATTTCGAGCAGGGCTTGTCGAACATGACTTAAAGTGTTACTAAACCCAGTAATATGAAAATAGTTCATCTGCCCCCCCTACAGTGCCCACAGCTTAAAAATCTTCTTTTTACATTAAAATATTGCCACTATATATCTTTTTGGCTGATCTGTATACCACGGTTCCATGATAAACTGCGGGGTTTGCCTGAGTGCTGAGTGTTCATGTAGGAGGAGATTTCCCCTATAGTCTGTGTCCTCATGCTGTTATGGGAGGTGGATCATCCATCAATCAAGGTGTGACATCCCACCCACTGTGTTTTTTATTAGTTACTGGGCATGGAGGAGGAGGGGAGGACTAGGCTGTCATTTAGGATCTGTATACACACCCAAATGTGTGATGTCAATATCATGTGACCTGAAAAGCTCAGCTCAACAAGGAACTGTTCTCTCCAGCAATAGAGACCAAACTGAGCATATGCAGCTTTACTACCCTCACTGTGTCTTATCTGGCCTTGCCAAGAGAGACCCTGCAGGAGGGGGAGGATGTGTGCATAAAGGATTAAAGAGCCTTTTTACACAATGCAGAGGATTACCCCCTTAAGTTCCACAGTGAATATAACAAGCATGCTATTCTGCATATACAGATAGATTTTACTGTTGTGGGCTTAGTAACACTTTAAGCTGGCCATAGACGAGTGGAAAACCGATGAAAATTCTTGGTCGTTAATTTTTCGCATCATTAGTGTGCCAGCTGCAACACATGATTTTCGTGCCACAATCAAAAGTGCCTGATCCAACATGCTGGATTTTGTTTCGAAAAACAGAACGCATGATGGCCCAATCTTTTGCGCCCTTTTTGTTCAAGTGTCAAATCTGAACCTGATGATGTCAGCAGAAGCCAAATGCTTACATAAAATTGTGGTATTTTCTAGGCTAACAAACAAATGGCATGGGGGGCTGGGCACTGCCATGGTAGTGTTATATACACTCAATTGTCAAAATAATTGGGAAGCCTGCCTTTACACACACATGAACTTTAATAGCATCCCAGCCGTAGTCCGTAGGGTGGAGGAACTTGACTGGCCTTCACAGAGTTCTGACCTCAACGCGATAGCACACCTTTGGGATTAATTAGGGCAGAGACTGCAAGCCAGGCCTTCTCATCCAACATCAGTGCCTTACCTCACAAATGCGCTGCTGGAAGAATGGCCAAACATTCCCATAGACACACTCCCTAACCTTGTTGACAGCCTTCCCAGAAGAGTTGAAGCTGTTATAGCTGCAAAGGGTGGGACAACTCAATATTGAACCCTATGGACTAAGACTGGGATGCCATTAAAGTTCATGTGCGTGTTGACAATATAGTGTACATATAAAAAACTTTTCTAAAAATGTAATTTATATTAAAAAATTGTCAATTCCCAGAGCTCTAAGTATGTGCTAAAAAAGAGAAAAAAAAGTGAGGTCCGCAAAGAAAGGGGTGAAATAGCCACTCTGTGGACCGAGGCAATCTGCTAATATAAATGGGAACAAAAGAAAAGCCTTAAAGTGTAAGTAAACCCCCCTATAGTTTTCAGCCAAGGAAGCTGCCATCTTTGCCTCTGTTTAATCTACAACTGCCATGATGCTGCACATGTGATCAGTTATGACACCAGCCATTGGATGGTTTGAAAGTTTGGTTGAGAGCACAACCAATGGGAGTGTTACATTTCTGGTACGTGCCGGAAATTAAACTGTTTTATGGATGGGTTTACTTCCGCTTTAAAGCGTTTGTTGACCGTAAAAAGAAAAAAAAAGGGTCCTGTCACTTTAAAACATGTTATACAGCACAGTGCTTGTGTAATTTGGCCCCCTGTAACACCTGAAATATCTGGCTGATCCTGCCAGTTTCTACCCTCCCCTCTGTACACTGACCACAGTTCATCATAGCTGCTGAGCCCTCACACCGTGGTCAGTTTACGTGCCTCCATCAGCCGCTCTCTCCTATCTGCTCTCCTCTCTGCTCTCCCCCTCCCTACCTGTCAGCTTGTGACAGTGCCTGCCCCCTTCCCTCCTGCTGCTGAAATTACATTTACATTTTCATATCATCCACTCTCTTTCCTCCTCTCCTCATCCCGCATGACATCAGTGGGGGAATCTTGGCCCCACCCACTGCAGCTATCAGACGGGGAGAGGAGAGAGCTGGCCGTTCACGTGAGTGCCGATCGGTGCTCTGAAATGGGGTATAATTAGCATTTTTTTGAGAAATCACACACAAAGAGGAACACAGCGATAGGCCACAGAGCGGATGATATAAATTAGTCAGAGTGGTTTAACAACCACTTTAATGCTCACAAATCATTCTCTGTGGAGTCCAGAATGAGTCCACGGGTGGAAAGTCGAGGTGTTCCATCAGGGTGGATGGACAGCTCCTAAGTGCATAGAGTAGAGAGCGGATAAGAATCCACAGCTCTCAGGCAGATTCGATCTGGAAAGGTTCCATAGTAGCATGTGGAAAGAAAAAAATAGCACATTCCATTATAAGTCAATAGGAACGCATCAAAAGTGCATCAAAAACGCATAAATGTGAAAGGACCCTTAGAGGATGTAAATTCTAGGAAGTGGAGGTGGCTTTCCGATAATGTGACAGATGTGATTGGCTGTCAAGTATGCGTCGGGCGCTTCATGTGGCCTTTTAGTTACTGTGCTGAGAGCAGAGTGAGCAGGCTCCCAGCTCTGACATCTGTTCCCTATAGACGCGCAAATGTTGCTGCTTGGCGTTAAAGCCCACCTCAGTGACTGCATATATGCTTACGGCCGGCGGGAATGAGGACAATTGCCAGCATTTGTTGGAGCCACGAGGAAGCTACTATGGTGAATATTACACACAACCCTATCTGCATATAAATCTATTCCATTTGGACATATTACCAGTCAAATAGAAACGGAAGTCCCCTTCAAATGATACAAAATTTATATTGGCCCCTCTCCAGGACTTTTTGTCTTTCCTGTGACAATCTAGTCGGCTTCCCTGATCTCCAATATTTGGGCTCCAGTTGATAATGATAATAATAGTGATCATTTTTATTCTTGATTCAATGAATGCCTAATACTCCTGAAGAAGCTAGAATCCTTTGGCAAAAACATGTTGAGGTTGAAGCATCTACTGTAAACTCGAAATATGTGAACCATGTCTGTTGATTACAATATAATGAGATCTATGGTTTTTAATGAGAGATTTTAAATGATATGAAATAAAAATGTGTTAAAAAAAAATAAAAAAAATTGTGTATTCATCAGTACCCTAAAAATCCTCTACTTTTCTGTATATATTTATTAAATTGCCAGAAAATGTCAGCTCTATAAATAAACAAAACAGCCTGCAATTCCAATAATCCACATACCAGATACTTATCCTAGATGAGGGCATGAGTTTTCTCTCCTAACTGATACAAGACCCTTTATTGCTGGTATTGATTTCTAGGGGGAACCCCATGTAATAATCAAAAAAAAAGTGTGGGGTCTCCCCCAAATATCCATACCATGCTATGAGAATTAAGTAGGAAAAATGCACCTTATCTTAATAAAATAGAAGGCACTAGGCACCTCCTGCACACAAGTCCCGATGTCCTTTAATGTGACTTTAATTTCCCCAAAAAATTTTCCTCAGTTTAGGCCGATATGTATTCTTCTACATATTTTTGATAAAGAAAATCGCGATAAGCGTTTAATGATTGATTTGCACAAAAGTTATAGAGTCTACAAAATAGGGGATAGTTTTATGGCATTCTTTTAAGATTTTTTTTTTTGCTAGTAATGGCGGCGATCAGCGATTTTTATCATGACTGCGACATTATGGCGGACACATCGGACACTTTTGGCGCTATTTCACATTTATACAGCGATCAGTGCTATAAAAATGCACTGATTACTGTGTAAATGTGACAGGCAGTGAAGGGGTTAACGAGTAGGGGGCGGGGAAGGGATTAAGTGTGTCCTAGGGATGTGTTCTAACTTTAGGGGGGATGGGCTATGTGTGACACGACACTGATCACTGCTCCCGATCACAGGGAGCTGTGATTAGTGTCCTTGTCACTAATGGGTAAATGCTTGTTTACAGTAGCATTTTCCCGTTCTTCCTCTCCGTGAGACGATCATGGGACTCCCGGCGGACATCGAGTCCACGGGATCCACGGTCAGACTCACGGAGCTCGCGCGCCCACAATGCCGCGTCTAAAGCCCCATACACACGGTCGGACTTCCATCGGACTTTTCCGTGGATTTTTGTCCGAACGGAGTTGGCCGGGTACACCCATAGCATACACACCACAGGACTTTTCTGCAAACTTTCCCAAAACTTTTTGCAACATCACATGGTTTTTCTGCTCTTTTCTGCTCTTTACCGCCACCCTTTGGTCAACTTCTGCTATTGTTGGTTGATTTTAACATTAGTTGTTTAGTCCATCGGACAAAAGTCCGATGGTTTTCTGTACACACGGTAGGACTTTGCTCCATCTGACTTTTGTTGGGCAAAAGTTTGTCCATTTGCAGACCCAACTTTTGTCCGATGAAAACAAAACCAAACGAAAAAAAGTTTGTTCGATGGAGCGTACACACGGTTGGATTGTTGGTCCAACGTGCTTAAAACTAAGTTTGTTGGGCAAAAGTCCGACCGTGTGTATGGGGCTTTAAAGACGACGTATATAACGGAGCTCGCGGCGGGTGCGCGCCCACAATGCCGCGTCTTAAAGGCGACGTATATATATGTCGATTTACCCAGCCGTGCCATTCTGCTGACGTATATAGTCGTGCAGCGGTCGGCAAGTGGTTAAAGTGAACCTTCACCACGTTTAGGAACTTTAAATATTTCCCTAGCCACTTCTAAAAAAAACAATCAGATATTGATTTTATTTTCTCCAAAATACTTGTTCTAAAAGTACACACTTATGGCTTTTCTTTCCTAGGTGAGAGTAACATCATCCCTTACCAAAGCCTACTGGGATACTTAGGTCCTGCAGCCCAGGTGGTTTGGGGCAATCTCAGGCACACTGTGCAATGTGCTGGGCAGACTGCACTTGTACAGAGGCACATAATCAGAGAACCAGATGCAAGAATTTGGAGGAGACACTCAGCCCCCTGATGACGGCTGCATAGAAGATGGCGGCATGGGACCAGGTGTATGGTGGCAGAGTGACAGGCTACACCAGACCATGTTGGATGGATAAGTATGTGAATATGTTATTTGATGACAACCGGCGGTTAAGGTAAGAGGAGGAAAAACCCTAATGGGGAGGAAGTGAAGTGATACTCTTTAACAGTATATTAGAGGAATCCAGCTTTCAAGGGTCCTGGGCCCTGGGCACTCTGCAGGAAATGAAACCTAACATACAGAATCCTAGTTGTGTTTTTTCTCATCACGCCGCAGATTGCTTGCTTAATCCTCGCTGCAGGTTTGCTTCAAGGCGTGTGATTTTTTTTCCTTACCCTGTTAATTATTTCAATGACATATTTTCAGTTATACCTACCGGTACAACGGGATAGCCAACGCCTCTGCTAATTAAGACAGGAAATAAATATATTGGTTTCCAGTTGCATAATATCAGACACCTCTCTTCGGGTCCTGTAGAAACTAGAAAGTGACACTCAGGCACTGACTGAGAGGCGGATTCCTGCGGTGAAACTATACATAGCTGTCATGATGCTATTTAAGAAAAGGGTGTTAATTGGCAGGTCACCTGATTTACAGCGCAAAAGACCAAACTGGCAATCTGCGATTCATCATTTGCAAGTCATTACCCAGATTCCCCAGTTGTAAATATTGAAATGTCCAAAGGCTGTTCCTTATGTATTTGTGAAAGGGGCATATTATTGTTTTCAATCATACTTTTCTATAAGGGTTATATTGATAAAAGATCCACTGGCAAATTGTCAGTAAAGCTTTTGTAGCACACAGACCCCTTTTCTCCTGCTTACCTCAACTTGCAGAGTAGGGCACACTATGCCACATGCCCGTATCCTACTGGTATAAGAGGTTGAGCGGTGTTCATACAATTTTTTGGGTCCTGCAGCGAGTTACCTCCCTCCATTGGTTCTCGTCCCTAGAGTGTAGGGTAAAGTCTATTCTTTCTCTTAAAAGAAGGCCAATGTCCAGACTGTTTAAACTCTAACAAACAAGTTTATTTTTCTTGCTTGGAACTTAGTGGGAAAAAAGTTGAAGATAGAGATAGAGTTGGGTAGGGAGATAGGTTCAGGCACGCGGCACCCATTTACCCTATTCTCCACTCAAGCCTGAGTGGGTATTGCTCACCCGGATAGATCCCTCTCACAGTTCTAGCAGCCGGAGTGAAGCACGAACAGTTACTTTAGATTTCGTTCCCTTCAAAGACAAGTTCAGGAGATCCTCTGCCACAGAATCCTTTAGTTCCTGAATCTAGAACTCTCTAGCGCCCGCAACTTTTAGAAACCATAAGTACCAAGGAGCACATCACAGGAGCTATTGTGCAACTCACGGAATCCTTCCCTCTGATAGGCAACCAGGCCTCTCCTGAGACAGTGACTTCCTTCACCGATCCTCCGGACAGGTCCTCCCCTGGTTTTCTCTCTTTTAGAGCGGGCCACCCTCCCTCGGGTACCCTGGGACTCCGATGGTTTGGTTGTAGACCTAGTTGAAGGTACTGGGCCTACCTGGAACTATAGCCTCGGGCTGAAGGTGCCCGAGACTTCTCAACCAAATCACGCACCCCTGGCCAGCAGGGCCAAAGGGCGCGACTCTCGCCACCAGGGGTCCGCCTTGGAATCCCCCGGCCAATCTCTCCATCTCATGGCGTCTGCCCCTTATGTACCCTCTCCTGGCATGCACAGCAGGTAGACAACGCCCACTGTATGGCTGCCGAGAGAGGACACCCAATCACGTTACAATGCCACCTGTGGTTCGACCCAAAACCTGTGCAACAGCGCCACCTACAGGCCAAGGGGAACTATACACCCAGGCAACACCACAGCAGAGCAGAGTCCAATGTAGAGAATCAGAAAACCTGAGCCAAACTATTGCCCAGGCTGCCCTTAAATTTAAGGCACAGCGACTCCAATTTTGGGGGTCCGCTACACTTTTAAAGCTGATAATCCTTCTGATGTTCTCCCACATTTGCCTAGCATGTTATGCCCATGTTCGTGCTTTATAATAGGGTGAATGTGTATCGAAGCGAAAGTTACCTTAAAGTGGTAGTAAACTCAGTTTTTTCACTTGTATCTACAGGAAAGCCTATAATAAAGCTTACCTGTAGATACAGTGAATCTCCTAAAATTTTGTTTAGGAGATATTCCCACTGCATGCAGCCGGTGACTTCACCGGCGTATGTACTTTGAAGGTGTGTCATACCGTGCTGGACCTTGAAAGCTCGTGCTGTAAACGAAGGCTCATAGAGGCCTCAGCCACTCATGTAGCAGGAAGAAAGACCAGGTGAAGATGGTAGCCCTGTCAACAGTGACCATGCGCCGTTGGAGGGCTTCCTTTTAAGGTAAGTCTTGCAAAATGTGCTAGTATGCAATGCATTAATTGTTTTGCAGGGGATTTTTCTTTCTTTAAGATACAGTTTACTACCGCTTTAACAGCAAGCTGAAAAACTAACTTTCAACCCAGTGGGCTGGAGAGTGCCTACATTGTGTATTTTATATTTAAAAAATGCCCCTTCCTGAAATACAGGGATACTGGCTTGTGTCTCCATGTCAAAGGTGGCATTGAGCATGCACATTTATACCAGCCCTCAAGCCAATGCTATAAGAGGGGTTCCCAAAAAAAGGGATATCTCTTGCAAAGCACTAGTGTTTAATGTTGATGGGAACCGGGCTCTTTGTCACCCACATGGTTTCTCATGTGGAAATGACCTGCCCCTGAAGGAGAACAAGTAGGTGGTAACTCTGATAAACTGGTTTTAGGGATTATTTGGACCCGTAGCTAGTTCACTTTACATATGGGTCAGCGTGGCTAGTTACATGTTGCTAATTTAACTATATACTCTCAAAATGAGTTAGGACTGCAGTACATTGGGTGCCATGACGTGTCCGCTGCAGCTTACGCATGTATTTGCAAATATGTGCTAACTAAAACCTGTGGTTTTAAGGTGAACCCTTAGACAGGGTGAATTTGGTTTGTTGCAGACTGGCTAGTAACTGAGCTGAGATTTTTGTTTGTTTTTCTTTGACATGCATCACCCTTCCATATGCTCCTTGCTGTAAAGGCCAGTTATAGGTTGGGGTGGTTGCCATTTGTTTGCATGTTCTCCCTGTGCCTGCGTGGGTTTCCTCCGGGTACTCCGGTGGTTTCCTCTCACACTCCATGCTGGTAGGTAATTATCTCCTATCTAAATAGGCCCTAGTATGTGTATGAATGTGTGTTAGGGACCTTAGATTGTAAGCTCCTCGAGGGCGGGACTGATGTGAATGTATACTAAATATATAAAGCGCTGTGAAAATTGACAGTGCTTTATAAATTCCTGTAATAAATAAATAATAATAAAACTCCCACCTGGTCAGGATGTCTTATATTACCATAGATGGGTCATTCGGTCGCTATGGATTTAGATATTTCTGGGACAGAGATTTGTCATTTTAAAGTTCACCTCTAATGCCACCTGCTGGTGTGCTCCGGTATTGTACATGGTCATAAAATGTATAATGTTTCCATATGCGGACTGTTGCATTTCTTTTCAGTGAGAAAATATCACTAGTCATTGAGGTCATTTTGCTGGACAGGGTTCCAGAAGGTAGACAGGAAGTAGCCTAGAAGTCAGGCCCATAGTAAAGTAAAACTAAAACTGAGGAGCAAACATAAAATGGCTTTCTGGCCCATAAGGCAATAGCTGACACCTTTTGTGGTTGCTCTAAGGCAAGACCTTACTATTAAAACTTTAAAATGGCTTGCAGCTTCTGATAGATACACCGGTTGTACAGGTTCAAAAACTCTTGTTTAATTGTTATTTCTTTCCTACTCATAAGCTGGCACTGGAAGTGTTTGCAACGCAACTCCCTCATTACCTTCCATAGGCTAACATGACCATGACCATGTTCATGGCTAGCATGAGATGACCATACATGTTTAGGGACCCTGGCCATAGACCGAGGTGTCTGAGGGTGGTTGGACTGGACCCAACGCTAGTGTCTATGGTTGGCTTTAACTGAAGAATTCCATAATTTGCATATTACAGAAAACATTCAAGGACACATACTTGGTCCTAGGGAATTTCTGCCAGCAGCCATACGTTATGGCAGCAGAAAAAATATTTAATCAAAAACCTCCTAATGTGTACACACGATCGGCAATTCCGACAAGAAAACCGTGGATTTTTTCTGACGGAATGTTGGCTCAAACTTGTGTTGCATACACACGGTCACACAAATCTTGTCTGAAATTCCGACCGTCAAGAACGCGGTGACGTACGACGAGCCGAGATCAATGAAGTTCAATAGACAGATCAGCTCTTCTGCTTGATTCTGAGCATGCCTGTTTTTTTGAGCATCAGAACTGCATACAGACGAGCGGATTTTCCATTGGAAAAATAGAGAACCTGCTCTCAATCCTTTGTTGGCGGAAATTCTGACAGAAAAAGTTAGTTGGAGCCTATACACGGTCGGAATTTCTGACAAAAAGCACACATCGGACTCGTGTGTGCGCAGCATTAGAGTAATTCTTTAACAAAATACCTATGATAGACCATTATTGTAGCTGAATGTGTTCGAAACATGCATCATAAACCACTTGTCTTCAATGATTGTTTTTTCAAGGGGAAAATTGTATGCAAAAGTAATTTTTAAATTATAATTTTAAAATATAAGCTATTAAAAAAAAAAAATATCCTGTATTTAATATATAATTATTTGACAACATTTTTATTCATGTTTCACATTTAATTTTTGTTTTTCATGTTTGGGGACCCTGGCCATAGACCCAGATGTCTAAAGCCCCGTACACACGGTCGGACTTTTGCCCAACAAACTTCGTTTTAAGCAAGTTGGACCAACAATCCGACCGTGTGTACGCTCCATCGGACAAACTTTTTTTTGTTTGGTTTTGTTTTCATCGGACAAAAGTTGGGTCTGCAAACGGACAAACTTTTGCCCAACAAAAGTCCGATGGAGCAAAGTCCTACCGTGTGTACAGAAAACCATTGGACTTTTGTCCGATGGACAAAACAACTAATGTTAAAATCAACCAACAATAGCAGAAGTTGACCAAAGGGTGGCGGTAAAGAGCAGAAAAGAGCAGAAAAACCATGTGATGTTGCAAAAAGTTTTGGGAAAGTTTGCAGAAAAGTCCTGTGGTGTGTATGCTATGGGTGTGCCCGGCCAACTCCGTTCGGACAAAAATCCACAAAAAAGTCCGATGGAAGTCCGACCGTGTGTACGAGGCTTAAGGGTGGTTGGATTGGCCCAACTCTAGTGTCTATGGTTGGCTTTAACTGAATAGTTCCACGGAGTTGCATAATACAGAAAACATTCAAGGGCACATACTTGGTCCTTGGGAATTTCTGCCAGCAGCCATAAGTTATGGCAGCAGAGAAATTATTTTAACAGAGAACCTTGTTAGAGTAATTCTTTAACAAAATACCTATGACAGACCATTATTATAGCTGAATGTGTTAGAAACATGCATCATAAACCACTTGTCTTTAGTTATTGATTTTTTAAGGGTAAAATTGCATACACAAGTCATTTTAAAATTATAGTCTTAAAATATAAGCATTTTTTTTTTCAAAATATTAAATAAAAAATCCTGTATTCAATATATAATTATATGACAACCTTTTTTATTCATGTTTCACATTTAATTTTCTTTTTTCTTTTTCATATTTTTTCCCCCCTCAAATTTGTATCTTATTCAAGTGCTCAAGTGTGTCTCTGATAAATTTTATTACCAATAGTTTAAATTAAAAAAAAAATACTGCAGAATATTGTTTTCATGCTTGACTCATTCCTAAATTAATGTTTTTGTGTTTGTTGTTCACATTTTGGGAAGAATTTAAAATGAGAATGATTTAACAAAAGAGCAAAAACTTTTGCACTTTCAGATTGAAAGGTAGATTAACAATATGACTGTCAACAAAGTGGCAATATCATTCTCGAGGAAGTCTTGAAACTCCTAAGTGGAATTTGCATAAAATACCGTAGTCCCTGTATTATTATTATTGCCTATTCTTTCAGTGACAGACATGTCAAGGTCTCAAAGCCCTAAAGAACAATTATGCTATTGTATCCCTCCTAGGATTTGAGGGGTGTGTCTACAATGGAAAAGTGCTATTAGAGCAATATAAAGTAGTTACTTGTAAAGCAAGGGGCTCTTTACCTCGTCATTCTACAAAGAATGCCTGGGCTTTGAGTGTCTTAAAGTACATTAATTTCGCTCTTATTTTGTGCTCCAAGAAATGACTGCTAATAATTAATAGCTATAAAAATGTTGACGTTTTACATTAACTATCAGATCTCGATGGAACTATTCTTGATTAAGTTAAACTGAAGCATTTGTTTTATTTATATTTTATTTTTTTTGTAGCGTGTTATAAGTCACTGGATTTTTTTTTTTTTTGGGGGGTGGTTAAGCTAGTAAGATAAAAATCATTGAACTATAATAGACCAAAACAGGAACTAATCAGTGAATCCATTACTTAAGCCAGCCAGCTTAAGTTAACATGTCTGCACATTAAAACCACGGATTGATGGGTAATGTATCATTACAGCTGGATGTTCTCAAAAAGCTGCTGATCCAGAGGTAATTTTTTATTACACCTGCTGGTTTCTCAAACGTTTGATTTGATGAGGCGTTAATGTTTTGACTTTTCATAGCAAAAATATAACTGGAAGACATAAAATAAAAAGGGATGCTTATTGGCGGAAGAGGAAAGTGAAGCTTTAATGGCAGAAGAAAAAAATAAATAAAAAATGCAAATAAAGATTTTTTTAACTAAAATTGGATTATTTACAAAATGTTAAAACAGGTTTTGAATTTTCACTTTAAAAAAAATCTGCAAAAAAAACCCAGATATTATGAGTTTTCAAATAGCATCCTACGGCAGCTTCTATAAATAATAAAATATTTTTATATTTTTTTAATAGTCATTATTTTATAAACATATTACAGTTACATTTGTGATATATATATATATATATATATATATATATATATATATATATATATATATATATATATATATGTATATATATATATTTTAAAGATTGCTTTTCAATTTTTGGGTAAGCTAAATTGAGGCCAAAATGTGTTTGTGTGTGCGTGAGAGCTCTTGCGCTCTTCTGATTATGTGCGTATGCTAATATTTACTACAATCCAAGGTTACAGAATTTGTTTTCTAACATTGTTAAATTTTAAGGAAGAAAAATTAAAACCAAAGAAAAATGACTTCAGTGCAATTTTAAACTCAGCAAAATAAAGTCATGTGCAGCACAGACATTTATCTTATCTCATATGCGTATTGCATATTAAAATAATTCTCATCCAAACCTGGAGACTATGAATAAATGGTTTGTACCCTACTTAGCCCTTTAAGAGAGCTTTGTAGGACCTAAAAAAATACACTTTCACATTTATATTTATCAGAGGCAGACAAAGAGGGAAAAAATGAATGCAGAAAGAAACCCATAAAAGTAAATATAAAATTGTGATTTTTTTTTTAAAAACTGTTTCAATATGTTCATAACATTTTTAAATGATCTCTATAAAGAGCCCTTCATTTTAATCTATTCTGTATTGTGCTCTGATAATGTACTTGATCAGATGTAATAGATAGGGGCACAGAACATATGAAACATTTGCTCGCCATAATTAGATCAGACTCTATCACCTCTGTGAATTGTTGTGTGTGTGTCAGCAATGTTTCACTTTATATGACACTGTACGACACATGCCAAGCCTTGTGAAATATAATGCCATACGTGCCAGGATAGGATTTATACTTGAGAACTCATGGCAAGGGTACAAATAATTCTCAGTGTGTTAGGAGACGACTGGGTAATAAGTGAGTACAAAAAAAAATAAAAAATCAGGATTATTCTTCAATGTGCAAAGAAATCCTTATTAAACTGACATTTCGCTTGAATGGTGCCAATTACTCTCCAAAGAATATCTGTGAACCAATCCATTGTGCCAAGAATGGAGTTACAGTCATTGCCACTGTTCTGATTTACTGGACACTAAAGATGAGCAAAATTGAGAATTTTCATGAAGTTTAATCAAAAATCAGGAAAATTTTGGTGAAATTTTGCCATTGGGGCAATAGCAAAATGAAAATGGTACAATGGGCAAAATTATTATTATTTATTATTATACAGGATTTATATAGCGCCAACAGTTTACGCATCGCTTTACAACTTGAGGGTAGACAGTACAAATACAATACACTTTAATACAGTAGGAATCAGAGGGCCCTGCTCCTTAAAGCTTACAATCTAAAAGGGAAGGTCAAGAGATACAAGAGGTAATAACTGTGGGGGATGTGCTGATGGAGAAAATAAATGTACAGTTGTTAGCTGGGATAAAAAATACCATTATAAAAAAAAAAATATATAAAAAATACCATTTATGCTGCAGTCTGTCACTGGCATAATTTTTTTTTTCTTCTGAGTACCCCTGTACCACAGTTTTATTACCTGTGTTGATTCTGCCAGTGGGTAAGTTGATTTTCCACTTCCTATAATAGGGTGACAATTCTGTTTATTCAACAGTGAAATCACTGCAGCATTATCAATATCTGGTAAACTTAGTAAAATATACAGTTTTCAATGGGCTTTAAATATTGGGCAAAAAAAATAAACACTTGCTCTTCATGTAAACATAGAGAAAAATATGGATAAACGCACATTAGGGAAAAAAGAGATTTATATACTAAATACTATAATTTATGTATTAACCCCATACAGATACCAGGATAAAATATTATATTCTAGGGGTCTTTCAGGGTTCTTAAGGGTTCTATTTTCTTTAAATAGCACCAGAGGGTTATATCCTGGACTTATTGCTGTTGTAAAAAAATGCCCCCATTTTAGCCACATTATTTTATTTTCTTTCACAGAAAGAAAAAACTGTGAAACAGAATAAACAAAAATTATTTGCGACAGTACATAAATATTGATTAAACAAAAAAATATACAAAATATACCAAAATATATAGAAATACAAAGAACATTAAAGTAAATAAACTAAAGCTTGTGTAAAACAGTGCCTTTGCAGCAGCAGCAGCAGCAGCAGCAGCAGCAGATTCTCATTCTCCCTCTTAACTGTGTGAGAAAAACATGGGAAATATGGGTAATCCTTATACCTATAAACCCATGTTTTTTCCTTCTAGTTAAGAGGGCTTGGCTGGAATGGAGCATGTGTCTTTAAGACACATGCCCAATTCTATGACACTGCAGTGAGAGGCATGCCTCCACTGCAGCATTTTTATTGGACAGCTTGGACCAATGGTACTTTACCATTGGTCCAAGGCTCCAAGCTATCCATTGAACTCAGTGCTTCTGACAAGAAGTGAGAGCTCATCCTCTCAGTCTGCTGCAAACAGAGTGTGTCAGCTTGTATTTAAACTGGCTGCTCTGTATGTAGCTTCCGACAGGCTGCACAAGGAGCCCCGTATCTCTGGAACCATAGGTGGCAGGAGCCCCAAATTTTAAACAATTGTGGGGTAGGATTTTGGCTCTGTGCCCCCGGGTCGCCGAGCTACGACCCTCGAAGCTTGATCTGTTTTTTGTGTGTTTTTTTATGTTCTTGGCAGGTGAGGCTCTGCCTCACCTGCCTCCCTTGAGTGCACTTCCCTGCACTCTAGCTATTCAGAATTTTAACAATTCAACTATATTGTATATTGTATATAAAGTAATATAACTTTATAAAGTTAGCCATACTCTGGACAGCTTTTTTGTTCTTCAGTTCATGGGCTGAACAAAATAATATAATTTAATTCCCTCACCCACCCAGGAGGAATCTCCTCTGCTGGTTATTGTATTTAGCGGTCATGGCACCAACAGGTGCTGGAATACAATGGTGCTGTGAACAGTTTAGTCTCTGTTTAGCCGATAATTTTTAAACCCAGTTCTGTCAATTTTTTAATTGATTTTCCCATGGCCGATTTCATCTGATTCTACAGGAATTCTATGGCCAGCCTAACTCTAGGACTGGGGTCTGCTGTGCTTTTTATGAATTTAGCTTCCATTTCTTGTACTCATTCTACTTCCAAGGCCTCCTTTATGTGTCGTACCGCCCTTAAACGATCTCTGCACCTAATCCAATTTTTGAAAACCATTTTTACTATGGTCGGATATGTTTTAAAGGTGTACTACCACTGCAATTATACAAGCCATCATGCAGAAATTAATCAACTAACTAACTGGTTAATGTAATGTTTACTGACTTAATCAGAAAATGAGACTTAATTATACATGCATATATCTAATGTAGGCATTAATTATACATGCGGCCTGTATATATTTATGTAATTTAGAACACAGCTGTCTACGATCCTGATTTTTAATTTAATACCATATAGTTTCCGCTGTTAGCATGTAATATTAGAGAGATTCTAGATCACCTTTCACGGTATAATTTGTTTACAGAACTTGACAGGTTTATTTGGTTACTTGTATAAATGTATACACTGGATCCTTTTCACATTATTTGATGGAAATAAGCACACACATAATTACAGAGTATTTAAAAATAAAAAGTAATGTATTACCGCTTACCAGTCCTTAGTTATGGTGGAAGCAGTAATAGTTTTTGTGCTTTTTTTTCCTTTATGTTCACCTGATAATCCTAGGAGTAACACATGTCCTGCCGCCAGGTGGTTATGTAGCTGCAGCACTGTGACCCAGGCTGGGCTTCAGACATACCTTTCTTATCTTCTCTTCATTACATGGGAGGTTGGGGGGGGGGGGTTGTATTACAGAATTAAAGTGGATACCCCCATCCACATAGGCAGAGGAATAAAGAAACATGCAGAGCTGTACTGTGAATAGACCAGCTCTCTGCTAATCTGTCTCTATGCACCCTTCCTGACACAAATTTCAGGCTGGTTTTATCTTGTGTGTGGGAGAACTTGTCAGAAATTATCATGCTGATAACAGAGGAACAAAGCAGCAGAAAGACACGGGACTCAGAGCTTTGGAGAGAGATAAGTAAACACTACAGATATATGTGCCTAGCTCTGATTCCATGAATTGGGTTTACATCCACTTTAAGATAACATTCTTCGTGCTTGCAGTTCATCTCACAGAATAGTGACACGGACACTGCATTTTCTGTACCTGCCAAAAATATTTTAAAACCAATTTTAGTAAATCAACCCCACATTGCCTTAGATGATCTCACACTGCAGATATACAGTTATGAACTCCTAGGCAAACTCACATGTCAGGAAGGGCACTGCTGTTTTTCTTGCGAAATGCAAAACAATAGCTACATAATTCAGGGTCATCTACAATAAACATTTCTAGATGTTCCCTATCACATAAAAAATCAACACTTTTTTGAGGTCAGGGTTCACTTTATTACTAACTGAAATAAACATTTAGAAATGTTGGGTGTTCTGCACACTTTACAAACACAATCAACCAACGGTACAACAAGGAATTTGAAAATAAATAAATAAATGGAAGATAAAACTGTAAAACATAAACCTATTAAACATAAGTGGAAATTTCAGAAATTTGAATGCGAAATTATGTGATTTCATCCTGGCTTTTGTTTTCTTACTTGCCACCTAATTGTAACCCCAGTCAGTGCCAATGCTCCATTTGTGCTCAAGGTCAGCCACATTGGCCTGCTTGAGCGTTCTCTATTCATGCTGCTGCCACTTAGGAAAACAAACAGCTTTCACAAAAGATGCTATTCACAAAGAAAATAGAGGTTGATGTCTATGTTTTCTAATTAAAACACACATTTGTCCTTGTTGAGGAGGAGGTAACTAAAGGAAAAATGCACCTTACTGATGAGTAGGATTTTATTTTCCATATTCTGTGTTAATCTTTTCTAAAATATTCTTCAAAATATATTTAAGCAGTCAAGGGGATTGTTTTAACCTTTAAGCTGAACTCCAGGATAAGCGATATTGTTTAAATACAAAAGGCATGTGTATTCTTCCTTTTGTATATTTCTTCCAGATCTGTGCAGTAATCCAGTGTGAGACTATTTTTCCTTTGTGCAGGAACTTCCTGTAATAAAGACCGCTCACTGCTGCTCTCTCTCCTGTGCAGGGTGATTGGTCTTGACTCCGCCCCCTCTGCAGGCAGCCTGTAGTGGATGGGGTCTTCTGGGTCCCGCCCACAGCTCTGCTCTCAGCACAGGCTATGTACAGCACAGTGATGACACCACTGCTACCTTTTATAGGGTAATATCTGTGTGGTGCGCACAAAGTGGATTTTTAGATTTTGTGGCCATTGGGCAATCTATTTGAATGAAATAATTTGTGCACCAACTTTAAAGAGGTATTCTGCACAAATGGACATGTAATTATTTGTTTGAGAGGAAAGCCAATTAGCAGAGAGAGACAGAGAGATGGTTAGTGAGACATTTGTACATTGGCTAGTTTAACCACTTCAATACCATGCACTTATGCACCTTCCCGCCCAGACCAATTTTCAGCTTTCAGTACTCTCACACTTTGAATGACAATTACTTAGTCATGCTACACTGTATCCAAACAAAATTTTTATCATTTTCTTCTCACAAATAGAGCTTTCTTTTGGTGGTATTTAATCGCCACTGGGTTTTTTATTTTTTGCGATATAAGCAAAAAAACAGCAATTTTTTAAAAAAAAAACACTTTTTTTTAGTTTCTATTGTAAAATTTTGCAAATAAGTAATTTTTCTTCATAAATTTGTGCCAAAATGTATACGGCTACATATCTTTGGTAAAATGAACCCAAATTAGTGTATATTATTTGGTCTTTGTGAAAGTTATAGAGTCTACAAACTATGGTGGCAATCACTGAAAATTTATCACATCTGATCACGCCTGATGTACTGAAGGGATATCTCATTTCTTGAGACACTAACAAGCGAGGAAAGTACAAATACCCCAAAATTACCCCTTTTTGGAAAGTAGACAGTCCAAGGTATTTACTAAGAGGCGTGGTGAGTTTTTTGAAGTTGTATTTTTTTCCCACAATTCTTGGGAAAATTTAATTTATTTTTTTTTTTTTACACAAACTGGTCATATTAACAGTTTTTTTCTCTCACACAGCATATGCATAATTGCAACTACACCCCAAAATACATTCTGCTACTCCTCCTGAGTGTAGCGATACCACATGTGTGAGACTTTTACACAGCCTGGCCACATACAGAGGCCCAACATTGAAGTAGCACTTTCAGGCGTTCTACAAGCATAAATCGCACATATCCTTTCTCAACCACCTATTACACTTTTGAAGGCCCTGGAGCACCAGGACAATGGAATTTTCCACAAAATGACCCCATTTTGGAAAGCACACACCCCAACGTATAATCTATGAGGCGTTATGAGTCTTTTGAATGGTTCATTTTTTTCCAGAAGGTTTTGGAAAATGTGGAGAAAAAATGAAAATGCATTTTTTTTACACAAAGTTGTCCATTTATAAGATATTTCTAACGCATAGCATATACATAGCAAAAATGACACCCCAAAATGCATTCTGCTACTCCTCCTGAGTATAGCGATACCACATGTGTGAGACTTTTACACAGCCTGGCCATATACAGAGGCCCAACATTGAAGTAGCACTTTCAGGCGTTCTACAAGCATAAATCGCACATATCCTTTCTCAACCACCTATTACAATTTTGAAGGCCCTGGAGCACCAGGACAATAGAATTTTCCACAAAATGACCCCATTTTGGAAAGCACACACCCCAACGTATAATCTATGAAGCATTATGAGTCTTTTGAACGGTTCATTTTTTTCCAGAAGGTTTTGGAAAATGTGGAGAAAAAATGAAAATGCATTTTTTTTACACAAAGTTGTCCATTTATAAGATATTTCTAACGCATAGCATATACATAGCAAAAATAACACCCCAAAATGCATTCTGCTACTCCTCCTGAGTATAGCGATACCACATGTGTGAGACTTTTACACAGCCTGGCCATATACAGAGGCCCAACATTGAAGTAGCACTTTCAGGCGTTCTACAAGCATAAATCGCACATATCCTTTCTCAACCACCTATTACAATTTTGAAGGCCCTGGAGCACCAGGACAATAGAATTTTCCACAAAATGACCCCATTTTGGAAAGCACACACCCCAACGTATAATCTATAAAGCATTATGAGTCTTTTGAACGGTTCATTTTTTTCCAGAAGGTTTTGGAAAATGTGGAGAAAAAATGAAAATGCATTTTTTTTACACAAAGTTGTCCATTTATAAGATATTTCTAACGCATAGCATATACATAGCAAAAATAACACCCCAAAATGCATTCTGCTACTCCTCCTGAGTATAGCGATACCACATATGTGAGACTTTTACACAGCCTGGCCATATACAGAGGCCCAAAATTGAAGTAGCACTTTCAGGCGTTCTACAAGCATAAATCGCACATATCCTTTCTCAACCACCTATTACAATTTTGAAGGCCCTGGAGCACCAGGACAATAGAATTTTCCACAAAATGACCCCATTTTTGAAAGCACACACCCCAACGTATAATCTATGAGGCATTATGAGTCTTTTGAACGGTTTATTTTTTTCCAGAAGGTTTTGGAAAATGTGGAGAAAAAATTAAAATGCATTTTTTTTACACAAAGTTGTCAATTTATAAGATATTTCTAACACATAATATGTACATAGCAAAAATTACACCCCAAAATGCATTCTGCTACTCCTCCTGAGTATGGCGATACCACATGTTTGAGACTTTTACACAGCCTGGCCACATACAGAGGCCCAACATCCAAGTAGCACCTCCAGGCATTCTAGCAGCATTAATTGCACATATCATTTTCTGACTACCGATCACATTTTTGAAGGCCCTTCATATATCTAACACATAGCAGGTACATACCAAATAACAAAAGATTACCTGTGGTTTTAGAAGTGCAGTGGTCCACAGAGGAGAGCATCGGTCCGGGCAGCAGGCAGGGATGAGGTCAGCGACAGCAAAAGCAATCATCCAGGCAGCAGGCAGGAATACTGTCCATAGTTCGCACAGGCAGAGATACTGTCAGCACAGCCAGAGCACAGCCAAAGCACAGGTCCAGGTAGCAGGCAGAGGTGTCCCGGCAGAAATGCTGTCCAAAGTCAGTAGAGGCAGCAGGCAGATATATGGTCAACACAGCCAAAGTATTGGTCCAAGCAGCAGGAAGAAACATGGTCCATAATGTCATGGGTCATTACAGGCAGTAATATGGTCAGCACAGCCAAATTATTGGTCCAGGCAGCAGGAAGGACCATCAAGCTTAGGGCCAGGGGGACAGGGGTAGAGGCTTCTCCCACCCAAATCGCTTTGAAGCCTCCGGGCAACCAGACCCTGTTCTTGGAGCACAGAAAACGAAAAACTAGTTTTCTCTACTCAGAACGCTATTCTGAAGCCCCTCACATATGTGAGACCCCTGTGTACTAAAAGTAGATGGCCAAAAGATCAGTCCAAGTGGCAGGCAAAAACATGGTCGATTAACAGGCCAAGGTCAGTACACGTGGAAGTCAGAAACGTGGTTTAAGTCGGCAGGCAGAGGCATCGTCGGTAAACAGGCCAGGGTCAGTTAATTAACATGGAAGGTAGTTAGTAACATGGTAGCAGGCAAATAGGGAAGTGGCAGTCTGTTAATAATAAGGGGAACTAATGGATGTATGATAATTTTTGAAGCAATTTCCGATGCACAGGCCAGGTTGGGAGGGACAATCGGGACAATAATAGCTGGTGTCTCTTCTTACTCCTCCTCTGCTGCATACACGGCATTTCTTTTGGCGTCTTCTTCCAGATTCTGTGGGGGGGATGCTAAAGGGATAGTGTCGCTCGTGAAGCCGACTCACACTATCAGAGCGAATGCTTCCTGGGGCGGGATCTTGTTGGTAAATGAGGGCATCGATGATATCTTCGATATATTGGAGGTAGTGGAGTCGGTGATTTTGAGTTGCTTTTTGGTAGCAGACAAACGAATTAAAAAGGGCCATGTGAAACGCAACTTTTTTGTGCCAATAATGGGACTTTCTGGTTGATAAGTAGGGCTGTAGCATCTGGTCGTTTAAATCCACCCCCCCCCATGTACAAATTGTAGTCGTGGACACATTCAGGCTTTACAATGGAGCCGCGTCTTCTTGGGATCTCCACCATGGTGTCATTGTGGATCGTAGAGAGGATGTGGACATCTTTCTTGTCCCTCCACTTCATGGCCAACACCTCCTCGTTCCTCATGGATGCCGATTCTCCAGGTCGCAATTTTTTTGTCAATAAATTTTGTGGGAATCCCTTCCGTTTTTTTTTTGAAGGTACCGCAGGCCGGGGTTTGTTTACTGTAAAGGTGGCGAAAAAGGGGCAGGCTGGTATAATAATTATCAACATATAAATGGTAACCTTTTCCAAACAGGGGGTATGCCAACTCCCAGACAATTTTCCCACTGGTTCCAATATATGTGGGGCAATCACGGGGCTGGAGCTGGGAGTCTTTGCCTTCGTAGATCCTGAATTTGCAGACGTATCCAGTGGCTCGATCACATAATTTATTTAATTTGAACCCATACCTGGCTCTCTTGCTTGGTATGTACTGCTTGAACTGCAGTCGGCCGGTGAAATGTACGAGGGACTCGTCCACACAAATTTTTTGGTCTGGGATGAAAACTTCTTCAAATCGCTGGGAAAAGGCATTGATTAGGGGGCGTATCTTGTACAATTTGTTGTAGTTGGGATGATCTCGGGGAGGGCACTGTGAATTGTCATTGAAGTGGGGAAAGCGCATAATCATGTCGTATCTTTTCCTGGACATGACAGCGGAATATATGGGCATGTGTTGGATGGGGCGTTTGGACCAATATGAATGGACTTCGTTCTTTTTTGTAAGCCCCATATTGAACATAAGGCCCAAAAATAATTTAAATTCCTCCAATGTTAGACGCCGCCACTGGAACATGCGGGCGTAGGAAGAATCGGGGTTGGCAGCAATAAATTGGGATGCATACAGATTCGTTTGATCCACTATATTCTGCAGCAAATCTTGTGGGAAAAATAAACAAAAATAATCAAATTTAGAAAAATTTGTAGTGTCGGGCTGCACACCTGGCTGTGCGGTGAAAGGGGGGATGATAGCGGATCCTGAGTTGGCAGGCAACCATAAGGGGTTTGCCAGGGCATCGGGAAGGTAGGATTGGGGCTGGATTCTTCGGGTTGGGCGTGCATTTCCATTGCTTGTACTGGGCTCCTCTTCCTGGGGTATGGCGCTGCTGGTGGTGGGTAGTGATGAGCCGAACACCCCCGGGTTCGGTTCGCACCAGAACCCGCGAACGGACCGAAAGTTCGTACGAACATTAGAACCCTATTAAATACAATGGATGCGAACGTTCGAATTCTAAAGTGCTAATTATAACAACTATTATGCATGTTATTGTCCTAAAAAGGGTTTGGGAACCCGGGTTCTGCACCAGGGGACATGTATCAATGCAAAAAGAAGTTTTAAAAACGGTCGTTTTTCGGGAGCAGTCATTTTAATGATGCATAAAGTGAAAAAAAAAAAGTCAAATATTCCTTTAAATATCGTACCTGGGGGGTGTCTAAAGTATGCCTGTGAAGTGCCACGTGTTTCCCGTGTTTAGAACTGTCCCTGCACAAAATGACACTTCTAAAGGAAAAAAAAAGCCATTTAAAACTGCTTGCGGCTTTAATGTAATGTCTGGTCCCGGTAATATGGATGAAAATCTTTAAGAAAAATGGCATAGCTACCCCATGACCCCCCCCCCTACCCCAGCCCATTACCAGCCCCTTTGGGTCTTGTATGGATATTAAGGGGAACCCCGCACATAAAATAAAAAAGGCCCTATATACTCTGAACAGCCGTATACAGGCGGTGCATACAAGACAGGGACTGTAGGTTTGTTCTTATGTAGAATGTGTTTGTAATTTTGAACAGGTACATTGTTGAAGTGTAGCTCCAGCCCAAAAATCTATTTTTAAACTTTTTGGAAAACATAGGTAAGGGTTATCACCCCTGTAACATTTGTTTTGCTGTCTGTGCCCCTGTTCAGAACATTTCACCTCACTTTCCGTCCCAATGACAACTGTTTTTGAAATGTGGTGTTTTTCTTGAAACAAGGATTGCTGATAAAGCATCAGTACAGAGGAGACACCTTTCTCCCATATTTATTCTTACAGGAGAGAATTTTCCTTCCTAGTGGTAGATTTCCTCTCACTTCCTGTTGTCTTCTTGCGTTTGCAAGTAGGAGTCGTTTGTAAGTTGGATGTTTGAAAGTAGGGACCTGCCGTATATACTCTGCAGAAATAGGCCCCTTAGTTGTTGGTGTTGGCACAACACTGTAAGCACTCACAGTTACTCTTGGTTGGTGCTGGAACGCCCTGCTGTCAACTATTATATCAGGAATTTTAATTACATATAATTGTTGAACAGTGGTAGTAAAAATTGGGCCTTTGATGGTGGTGCTGGTGCCACAACACTGTAAGCCCTGACAGTTACTCTTGGTGGGTGCAGCAATGGGCCCTGCTGTGAATTATTAGATCAAGAATTGTAATTGCATGCCCCTGTTGAACAGGGGCTGAAAAATTGGGCCTTAGGCACTGGTGGCACAACACTACAACCCCTCACAGATACTGTACTTGGAGCACAGCAATGAGCCCTGTTGCAAAGTATTGCTTCAAAAATTGTAATGACACGCCCCTGTTAAACAGGGGCTGAAAAATTGGGCCTTAGGCACTGGTGGCACAACACTACAACCCCTCACAGATACTGTACTTGGAGCACAGCAATGAGCCCTGTTGCAAAGTATTGCTTCAAAAATTGTAATGACACGCCCCTGTTAAACAGGGGCTGAAAAATTGGGCCTTAGGCACTGGTGGCACAACACTACAACCCCTCACAGATACTGTACTTGGAGCACAGCAATGAGCCCTGTTGCAAAGTATTGCTTCAAAAATTGTAATGACACGCCCCTTTTAAACAGGGGCTGAAAAATTGGGCCTTAGGCACTGGTGCCACAACACTCCAACCCCTCACAGATACTGTACTTGGAGCACAGCAATGAGCCCTATGGCAAATTATTGCTAAAAACATTGTAATTACACGCCCCTGTAAAACAGGGGCTGAAAAATTGGGCCTTAGCCACTGGTGGCGGCACCCATAAACAAAAATGATCTTCCAAGCTATCATCATCAATCGTATCATTGAGGACTCGGAGGAGGAGGATAGCCAGTCAACATAACAGCACAGGCACTCAGCATCAGCATCAGTCTTGAAGGGATGTGACATGTTAAAATCAATTAGTCTGTTATATCAGCATCAGGTGTGTGGTAGCTGGTGGTGATCCAAGACTGGTTCATCTTGATGAAAGTCAGTCGATCAACCGAGTCGGTGGACAGGCGCACCCTGTGATCCGTGACAAATCCTCCAGCAGCACTGAATGTGCGTTCCGAAAGAACGCTGGATGCAGGACAGGCCAGTAGCTCAATTGCATACTGTGCAAGCTCTGGCCAGTGATCCATCCTCAAGACCCAGTAAGCCAGAGGATTTTCGGTGGGGAAGGTGTCCAAGTCTGACCTTGCCCCTAGATATTCCTGCACCATGTTTATCAGACGCTGGCGATGGTTGCTGGAACCGATCATACTTTGGGGCTGCGGACTAAAGAATTGTCTGAACGCATCGGTCAGACGGCCACCTTCCCCACCGCTCCTTCTTTGACTGGCCGAAGCCTCAGCAACTCGTTGTCCAGGACCAGGAGTTTGTAACCTCCCAGTCTCTGGGAACGCGTTGCACAGACCTTTCTGCAAGGCCTCCCGGAGTTGTCTCATCCTCTGCTCCCTCTGCGACGGTAACATAAGGTCCGCAACCTTACCCTTGTACCGTGGATCAAGGAGAGTGGCCAGCCAGTAATGGTCCCTCTCCTTGATCCGAAGAATACGAGGATCCTTCCGCAGACTTTGCAGGATCAGGGAGGCCATGCAGCGTAGGTTTGCTGAGGCATTCGCTCCGGAGTCCTCTGGGTCACTAAGGACGACATGATCCGCAGCCACCTCCTCCCAGCCACGTACAAGTCCACTGGTTTCTTGGGACTGTAAATCATCCCTAAAAGACTGCTGCTGCTGATGCTGAGTGCCAGCCTCCACCTCCATGCTGACACAATCCTCCTCCTCCTCTTCCTGTGCGATGGGTGGGACAGAAGGAACACTGTCTGGGTAAAGGGGGCCTTGAGAGGCAAGGAAGTCCTCCTCTTCCTGCCTCTGTTCTGCCTCAAGTGCCCTGTCCATTATTCCACGCAGCGTGTGCTCCAACAGGTGGACAAGAGGTACAGTGTCACTGATGCATGCACTGTCACTGCTCACCATCCTCGTGGCCTCCTCAAATGGTGCCAGGACAGTGCATGCATCCCTGATCATGCCCCACTGGCGTGGAGAAAAAAAACCAAGCTCCCCTGACCCTGTCCTGGTGCCGTAGTCGCACAGGTACTCATTGATGGCCCTCTGCTGCGTGTGCAGCCGCTGCAGCATGGCCAACATTGAGTTCCACCTGGTGGGCATGTCACATATAAGGCGGTTCTTGGGCAGGTTCAACTCCTTTTGCAGCTCAGCCAGGCGAGCACTGGCATTATAAGATCTGCGGAAATGCACACAGACTTTCCTGGCCTGCCTCAGGACATCCTGTAAGCCCGGGTACCTGCCCAAGAACCGCTGCACCACCAGGTTAAGGACGTGAGCCACACAGGGCACATGGGTCAGTTGTCCCTGTCGGAGGGCGGAGAGGAGGTTGGTGCCATTGTCGCAAACCACCATTCCTGGCTTAAGCTGGCGTGGCGTCAACCACCTCTCGGCCTGGCCCTGCAGAGCAGACAGGACCTCTGCCCCAGTGTGGCTTCTGTCCCCCAAACACGCCAGCGCAAGCACGGCATGGCATCTTTTTGCCTGCGTACTTGCGTAGCCCCGTGAACGGCTACGGAGCACCGCTGGTTCATAGGACAAACCACAGGAAGAGGCCATGGAGGAAGAAGAAGAGGAGGGGGTGGAGGAGAGAGGTGTGTCACAACCAGTAGTAGCATTTTGGAGGCGTGGCGGTGGAACAACCTCCAACACTACTGCACCTTGTCCTGCATCCTTCCCAGCTGCCAAAAGAGTGACCCAATGGGCCGTGAAAGAAAGGTAACGTCCCTGTCCATGCCTGCTGGACCATGAGTCAGCGGTAATATGCACCTTACCGCTGACCGCCCTGTCCAGCGAGGCCAAGACATTGCCTTCCACATGCCGGTAGAGAGCCGGAATAGCCTTCCGTGAGAAAAAGTGGCGTTTGGGAACCTGCCACTGAGGAACCGCACATTGCACAAACTCACGGAAGGGGGCAGAGTCTACCAACTGAAAAGGCAGCAGTTGAAGCGCTAGCAATTTAGCCAAGCTAGCATTCAACCGCTGGGCATGTGGATGGCTGGGAGTGAACTTCTTTCGACGGTCCAGCAGCTGGGGCAGGGAAATTTGCCTGCTAGAATCGGACGTCGGTGTACTGCTAGCAGAGTGGCCGCAAGTACTTGGCTGTGACACACCTAATTCTACACCTTCATTCCTCTCAGTGCATGTTTCAGAGAGGACTGAAGTTATAGTGGGGTTGGAGATCCCAGCTGATGCGGTGCAAGGAGAGGTCCGCTTTGTTCTTTGGTGTGGGTCTTTGAGGTAGGCTTGCCAATGAGCTGCATGGCAGGTCAACATATGTCTGGTCAGGCATGTGGTACCCAAGCGGCTGATGTTTTGGCCACGCGATATACGCTTGAGACATATGTTGCAAACAGCAGCTGTGCGATCTGATGCACTAGCCTCAAAAAAGGCCCACACCAAGGAACTTTTTGAATGACGGGCAGAGGCAGCGCCCTGCACAGGCGGAGCTCTGCGGTGTGATTCCGTCAGTGTACTGCCCTTACGCTGGCCACCAAAGGGCATCCTGCCTCGTTGGAGATGTGCCTCCTCCTCATCCTCCTCCTCCTCCTCTCTCCTATTAGGCACCCACGTGGAGTCAGTGACCTCATCATCCCCTCCCTCCTCATCACTGGAGCCAATCTGGCAGTATGCTGCAGCTGCTGGAACATGACTGCCAGATTGGTGTCCTTCTTGAGCATCCCCTCTGTCTGCTGTCACGCTACTGCCTTCCTCTAGCTGGGTTTCATCATCAGACCCTTCGAAACGCTGGGCATCCTCCTGGAGCATGTACCCAACACTGTGCTCAAACAGTTCGGGGGACTCCTCAGGAGGAGGACATGGTGGGTCTAGGGAAGGAGTGACTGATGATGAGTCTGACATTGATACCAGGGAAGAGGACGCTTTGGCAGCTGCTTTGCCAGTACCCTGAGCCTGGGTGAGAGAGGATGAGGAGGAGGAGGAGGGCTTGGTCATCCACTCTACCAAGTCTTCGGCATGATGTGGCTCAACATGTCCAGCTGCCGAAAAGAAGGACAAGCGTGTCCCATGGCCATGTGCTGATGACAATGCACCGCGTCCACGACCAGCACTGTTGCCCCCAGACACAGAGCCTGCTTGCCCTCTTTTATTGCCTCCTGACTGTCTGCCTCTCCTTGTTTGCCTTCCAGACATTCTAATAGATGGCCTGCAGGGAGATGGGAAAAAAGCAATAAGGGCTACCTTCAGGTGTCCTTCTCTGTCCCTTTACTTAAGGATTTCTAAATATGGTTGAGGATGATTGCTTTTGCACAGAATAGCACAACGACAATTTCCCTGACTGTCCAAAAAACAAGGATTTCAAAGATGGTTGATGAGGAATGCTTTAGCACACTATAGCACAAGGAGAATTCCCCTCACTTTCCTTCTTCGTCCCTAGAAACAAGGACTCGCACATTGAAAGAAACTGACACTCTCCCTACCTAGAGTTTTCTGTCCCTAGAAAAAATGTTTTTTTAAAGCACACTATAGCACAAGGAGAATTCCCCTCACTTTCCTTCTTTGTCCCTAGAAACAAGGACTCGCACAGTGAAAAAAACTGACACTCTCCCTACCTAGAGTTTTCTGTCCCTAGAAAAAATGTTTTTTTAAAGCACACTATAGCACAAGGAGAATTCCCCTCACTTTCCTTCTTTGTCCCTAGAAACAAGGACTCGCACAGTGAAAGAAACTGACACTCTCCCTACCTAGAGTTTTCTGTCCCTAGAAAAAATGTTTTTTTAAAGCACACTATAGCACAAGGAGAATTCCCCTCACTTTCCTTCTTTGTCCCTAGAAACAAGGACTCGCACAGTGAAATAAACTGACACTCTCCCTACCTAGAGTTTTCTGTCCCTAGAAAAAATGTTTTTTTAAAGCACACTATAGCACAAGGAGAATTCCCCTCACTTTCCTTCTTTGTCCCTAGAAACAAGGACTCGCACAGTGAAAGAAACTGACACTCTCCCTACCTAGAGTTTTCTGTCCCTAGAAAAAATGTTTTTTTAAAGCACACTATAGCACAAGGAGAATTCCCCTCACTTTCCTTCTTTGTCCCTAGAAACAAGGATTCGCACAGTGAAAGAAACTGACACTCTCCCTACCTAGAGTTTTCTGTCCCTAGAATTTTTTTTTTTTAAAGCACACTATAGCACAAGGAGAATTCCCCTCACTTTCCTTCTTTTTTCCTAGAAACAAGGATTCGCACAGTGAAAGAAACTGACACTCTCCCTACCTAGAGTTTTCTGTCCCTAGAAATTTTTTTTTTTTAAAGCACACTATAGCACAAGGAGAATTCCCCTCACTTTCCTTCTTTTTTCCTAGAAACAAGGACTCGCACAGTGAAAGAAACTGACACTCTCCCTACCTAGAGTTTTCTGTCCCTAGAAATTTTTTTTTTTTAAAGCACACTATAGCACAAGGAGAATTCCCCTCACTTTCCTTCTTTTTTCCTAGAAACAAGGACTCGCACAGTGAAAGAAACTGACACTCTCCCTACCTAGAGTTTTCTGTCCCTAGAAATTTTTTTTTTTTAAAGCACACTATAGCACAAGGAGAATTCCCCTCACTTTCCTTCTTTTTTCCTAGAAACAAGGACTCGCACAGTGAAAGAAACTGACACTCTCCCTACCTAGAGTTTTCTGTCCCTAGAAATTTTTTTTTTTTAAAGCACACTATAGCACAAGGAGAATTCCCCTCACTTTCCTTCTTTTTTCCTAGAAACAAGGACTCGCACAGTGAAAGAAACTGACACTCTCCCTACCTAGAGTTTTCTGTCCCTAGAAATTTTTTTTTTTTAAAGCACACTATAGCACAAGGAGAATTCCCCTCACTTTCCTTCTTTTTTCCTAGAAACAAGGACTCGCACAGTGAAAGAAACTGACACTCTCCCTACCTAGAGTTTTCTGTCCCTAGAATTTTTTTTTTTTAAAGCACACTATAGCACAAGGAGAATTCCCCTCACTTTCCTTCTTTTTTCCTAGAAACAAGGACTCGCACAGTGAAAGAAACTGACACTCTCCCTACCTAGTGTTTTCTGTCCCTAGAAATTTTTTTTTTTTAAAACACACTATAGCACAAGGAGAATTCCCCTCACTTTCCTTCTTTTTTCCTAGAAACAAGGACTCGCACAGTGAAAGAAACTGACACTCTCCCTACCTAGAGTTTTCTGTCCCTAGAAATTTTTTTTTTTTAAAGCACACTATAGCACAAGGAGAATTCCCCTCACTTTCCTTCTTTTTTCCTAGAAACAAGGACTCGCACAGTGAAAGAAACTGACACTCTCCCTACCTAGAGTTTTCTGTCCCTAGAATTTTTTTTTTTTTAAAGCACACTATAGCACAAGGAGAATTCCCCTCACTTTCCTTCTTTTTTCCTAGAAACAAGGACTCGCACAGTGAAAGAAACTGACACTCTCCCTACCTAGAGTTTTCTGTCCCTAGAAAAAATGTTTTTTTAAAGCACACTATAGCACAAGGAGAATTCCCCTCACTTTCCTTCTTTTTTCCTAGAAACAAGGACTCGCACAGTGAAAGAAACTGACACTCTCCCTACCTAGAGTTTTCTGTCCCTAGAAAATTTTTTTTTTAAAGCACACTATAGCACAAGGAGAATTCCCCTCACTTTCCTTCTTTTTTCCTAGAAACAAGGACTCGCACAGTGAAAGAAACTGACACTCTCCCTACCTAGAGTTTTCTGTCCCTAGAATTTTTTTTTTTTTAAAGCACACTATAGCACAAGGAGAATTCCCCTCACTTTCCTTCTTTTTTCCTAGAAACAAGGACTCGCACAGTGAAAGAAACTGACACTCTCCCTACCTAGAGTTTTCTGTCCCTAGAAATTTTTTTTTTTTAAAGCACACTATAGCACAAGGAGAATTCCCCTCACTTTCCTTCTTTTTTTCCTAGAAACAAGGACTCGCACAGTGAAAGAAACTGACACTCTCCCTACCTAGAGTTTTCTGTCCCTAGAAATTTTTTTTTTTTAAAGCACACTATAGCACAAGGAGAATTCCCCTCACTTTCCTTCTTTTTTCCTAGAAACAAGGACTCGCACAGTGAAAGAAACTGACACTCTCCCTACCTAGAGTTTTCTGTCCCTAGAAATTTTTTTTTTTTAAAGCACACTATAGCACAAGGAGAATTCCCCTCACTTTCCTTCTTTTTTCCTAGAAACAAGGACTCGCACAGTGAAAGAAACTGACACTCTCCCTACCTAGAGTTTTCTGTCCCTAGAAAAAATGTTTTTTTAAAGCACACTATAGCACAAGGAGAATTCCCCTCACTTTCCTTCTTTTTTCCTAGAAACAAGGACTCGCACAGTGAAAGAAACTGACACTCTCCCTACCTAGAGTTTTCTGTCCCTAGAAATTTTTTTTTTTTTAAAGCACACTATAGCACAAGGAGAATTCCCCTCACTTTCCTTCTTTTTTCCTAGAAACAAGGACTTGCACAGTGAAAGAAACTGACACTCTCCCTACCTAGAGTTTTCTGTCCCTAGAAATTTTTTTTTTTTAAAGCACACTATAGCACAAGGAGAATTCCCCTCACTTTCCTTCTTTTTTCCTAGAAACAAGGACTCGCACAGTGAAAGAAACTGACACTCTCCCTACCTAGAGTTTTCTGTCCCTAGAATTTTTTTTTTTTTAAAGCACACTATAGCACAAGGAGAATTCCCCTCACTTTCCTTCTTTTTTCCTAGAAACAAGGACTCGCACAGTGAAAGAAACTGACACTCTCCCTACCTAGAGTTTTCTGTCCCTAGAATTTTTTTTTTTTTAAAGCACACTATAGCACAAGGAGAATTCCCCTCACTTTCCTTCTTTTTTCCTAGAAACAAGGACTCGCACAGTGAAAGAAACTGACACTCTCCCTACCTAGAGTTTTCTGTCCCTAGAAATTTTTTTTTTTAAAGCACACTATAGCACAAGGAGAATTCCCCTCACTTTCCTTCTTTTTTCCTAGAAACAAGGACTCGCACAGTGAAAGAAACTGACACTCTCCCTACCTAGAGTTTTCTGTCCCTAGAATTTTTTTTTTTTTAAAGCACACTATAGCACAAGGAGAATTCCCCTCACTTTCCTTCTTTTTTCCTAGAAACAAGGACTCGCACAGTGAAAGAAACTGACACTCTCCCTACCTAGAGTTTTCTGTCCCTAGAATTTTTTTTTTTTTAAAGCACACTATAGCACAAGGAGAATTCCCCTCACTTTCCTTCTTTTTTCCTAGAAACAAGGACTCGCACAGTGAAAGAAACTGACACTCTCCCTACCTAGAGTTTTCTGTCCCTAGAAAAAATGTTTTTTTAAAGCACACTATAGCACAAGGAGAATTCCCCTCACTTTCCTTCTTTTTTCCTAGAAACAAGGACTCGCACAGTGAAAGAAACTGACACTCTCCCTACCTAGAGTTTTCTGTCCCTAGAATTTTTTTTTTTTTTTAAAGCACACTATAGCACAAGGAGAATTCCCCTCACTTTCCTTCTTTTTTCCTAGAAACAAGGACTTGCACAGTGAAAGAAACTGACACTCTCCCTACCTAGAGTTTTCTGTCCCTAGAAATTTTTTTTTTTTAAAGCACACTATAGCACAAGGAGAATTCCCCTCACTTTCCTTCTTTTTTCCTAGAAACAAGGACTCGCACAGTGAAAGAAACTGACACTCTCCCTACTGTGAGGGGGTTAACTCGGTAGCGGGTGTGTGTGACCCCCTGGTTGGGCTCCCCACACAAAAACAGGGCCAGCAGACGGAGGTTGTGGTTTTCAAAATCAAAAGGTGCGGTTTATTTCTCTATGTACAGTGACAAAAACACAGCAAAGCCAAAAAGAAACATAAACAAAATAAATCCTGGTCAGTTTGACCTCTGACTAAACATGTAAGTTTCCTAAACTAACAACTGGGATCAGCCTGGTGCTGTCCTAGTCCCTAAGTCCCTGGTTTAGTAAAAGTCCAAACAAATAGCCACACAGGCTTTGCCTCACCGCACAGGGGTTCACTCTCCCTAGACAGTCCACACAGGTCTGGGTCCAGGCATGAGCTAACACCTAATGAATCTGGGAGTTTTTTATAGAGGCCTAAATGAGCTGACAAGCTTCAGCTGGCCTCATCAACTCCCTGTCTGCACGACGCCCAGCCCTCTCCCTAGAGGTATGAGTCATCCATGAGCCTACTAGCCTCAGCTGGGCTTATACAACTCTCCACCCTAGTTGTATAAGTCAGCATAAAGCCTGAATCTGGGAGAAATATATCTACCCCCCTGGATGCAACCAGGTGACTTTACCTTCCTGCTGTCACATACCCCCCCCTCTTGTTTTAACCTTGGGGTTGGAACACCAGCAATCAGGCATTCATGTACTCGAGACAAAGCATCCACATTCCCCATTTGAACGCCAGGGCGATGCTTTACTGTGAAGTTGAATTCCTGTAGGGCCAGGAACCACCTATTCACTCTTCTATTTGTCTCCTTGTTTTGAGCCATCCACTTTAACGGAGCGTGATCCGTAACCATGTCAAAGTGCCTACCTAGCAGATAGTACCGAAGGGAATCTAGAGCCCACTTCACCGCTAAACACTCCTTTTCAACCGTGGCGTAATTTACCTCATGGGACTTCAACTTCCTGCTGAGGTAAATGACTGGGTGCTCTTCCCCGTTCCAGACCTGGGACAATACTGCTCCTAACCCCACATCTGACGCATCACTTTGTACGACAAAGTCTTTAGAGAAGTCGGGTGAGTACAACACTGGCTGGCTACATAAGGCTTGTTTCAAGAATTGGAATGCTGCCTCAGCCTCGGGGGTCCATTTAATCATGACCGACCCTTTCCCTTTCGTCAGGTTGGTTAGGGGCACAGCCTTAGAGGCAAAGTGGGGAATGAAGCGCCGATAATACCCAGCGATTCCCAGAAAGGCTAGTACCTGCTTCTTGCTGTTGGGACGTGGCCAACTCTGGATGGCCTCGACTTTGTTGAGTTGGGGTTTTATCACTCCCCTGCCAATGGTGTACCCAAGATATTTGGCCTCCTCCTGCCCAATGGTACACTTCTTGGGGTTAGCCGTAAACCGCGCTTCCCGGATAGAGTCTAGGACTGCTTGCACTTTTGGCAGATGTGAGGCCCAATCTGTGCTATGGACAATTACGTCATCCAGGTAAGCCGCAGCATACTTCCGATGGGGCCTCAGTATCTGGTCCATTTTCCGCTGGAATGTGGCCGGCGCATTCTGTAACCCGAACGGCATTCTCTTATATTGGAACGCCCCGTCTGGGGTTACAAATGCGGTTTTCTCTTTGGCCGACTTGGCCAGGGGAATTTGCCAATACCCTTTTGTGAGGTCAAGAGTCGTCATGTATCGGGCTGTTCCCAGCCGGTCGATCAACTCATCTATACGTGGCATGGGGTAGGTGTCAAATTTTGTAACTTTGTTCAACTGACGAAAATCGTTACAAAATCGCCAGCTCCCATCCGGTTTAGGCACCAACACAATGGGACTAGACCAATCACTTTGGGACTCCTCTATCACCCCTAAGTTCAGCATTTTCTGTACTTCCTCCCGTATTGCCTCCCGTCGGGCCTCTGGGATCCGATAGGGTTTTAACTTCACCCTTTCACCGGGCGGGGTAATAATATCATGCTCTACCCCAGATGTTTGTCCCGGCAGCTCAGAGAACACCTCCTTGTTGCGAAGCACAAACTCCTTAACCTCCTGTTGTTGGGGTTGTGACAAGGTGGCTGCTATTCCAACCTCCGGAATCACGCAACCAGTTTGAGCTGGTGACCAAGTTTCTGCGACTAGGGACTCTCTATCCCTCCAGGCTTTCAACAGATTAACGTGATATATCTGTTCGGGCTTTCGCCTTCCTGGTTGTCTGACCTTGTAATTCACTTCGCTCACTTTTTCCATTATCTCGTAGGGGCCTTGCCATTTGGCAAGGAATTTACTTTCAACCGTAGGGACAAGTACCAATATCCTATCCCCCGGGGAAAAGGTACGGGTCTTTGCTCCACGGTTGTACACTCTCTGCTGTGCCAACTGCGCTTGGGCCAAATGTTCCTTCACGATGGGCATTACCTGTGCAATTCGATCTTGCATCAGGGCGACATGCTCAATCACACTCCTGTGGGGAGAACTCTCACTTTCCCAAGTTTCCTTGGCAATATCCAACAGCCCTCTTGGGTGTCTCCCATACAGTAACTCAAAGGGGGAGAATCCCGTAGAGGATTGGGGCACCTCCCTAATAGCAAACATCAAATAAGGAAGTAGACAGTCCCAATCCTTTCCATCTCTATCCACCACTTTCTTCAACATTTGTTTTAGGGTTTTGTTGAATCTTTCAACCAGCCCATCGGTTTGGGGGTGATACACAGATGTACGCAATTGCGTCACTTTGAGCAATTTACACAGCTCTTTCATAACCCGGGACATAAAGGGTGTACCTTGGTCCGTAAGCAGTTCTTTACAAATACCCACCCGGCTAAAAACAAGAGATAGCTCTTTGGCTATGGTTTTGGCCGAGGTATTTCTGAGAGGGATCGCTTCTGGATAACGGGTGGCATAGTCCATTATAACCAATATGTACTGGTGCCCCCTAGCGGACTTGATTATAGGACCTACCAAATCCATTGCGATTCTCTCAAACGGGACCTCAATGATGGGTAGAGGGACCAGCGGGCTACGGAAATGTGGCCTCGGGGCCGACCTCTGACACACAGGGCAGGAGGAACAATAATTTTCTATGTCCTTCATCACCCCAGGCCAATAGAATCTCTGTAATACCCTCTCTCGGGTTTTCTCTGTCCCCAGATGACCTCCAAGAATGTGCCCATGGGCCAACTCCAACACCAACTTCCTGTAAGGTTTGGGCACCACCAGCTGCTCAACGGTTTCTTCTGCCCTTTTTGCCACCCGATACAGTAGGTCCTTCTCTACGCTGAAGTATGGGTAAGTGCAGGTAATATCTGGGTTCACTAACTCGCCATCTATTTCCACTACGTTTTCCCGTGCCTTTATTAGGGCGGGGTCTTTTAACTGTTCTGTGGCAAAATTTTCCCTGTGAACCTCCAGATCAGAAAACTCCACAGACGGTAGGTTTTCGTCTGAGGAGGTGGGCTCCTCTCCAGTTTCTTGAGTCTCCCCTGCCAATACTGACAAGGGAAATTCTGGAGAGTCCTCCCCACTCTCAGAGGAGTTCTGGCTATCACATTCCTGGTACATAGGGGCACCAGTGGGGGGCTCAGGATCATCCCACAGTTCCCAGAACTTCGGAAAATCCCTTCCCACAATGGCGTCATGCGGTAACTGAGATACTAAGCCCACTGGATGAGAGAGGGTACCTTTGGGGGTCTCGAAACACACTGTAGTCACTGGATACTCTCGGGTGTCCCCATGCACACAAATAACAGCTACCTTGCTATTCCCAGAGACCTCTGTTTTAACTAATTCAGCCTTTATCAGGGTCACAAGGCTACCTGAATCCAGTAATACCACAACATTTCTACCATTAATACACATTTTGCATAAATGTTTCTCAGTTCCTCGAATGGCAGTGCATGCGACTGTCGCACACAGCGACTGACGTCTGCCCGTCAGAAAGTCACACTGCATGGGTTCCTCCACAACCGGGCAATTGGCTGCAATATGTCCCGCTTGCCGGCAGCGGTAGCAAACGATCCTTCTTGCGGCCTCTTGAGCCGCTGATTTCCCAGGCTGTTCTCGCCAAACTTGGGGTAGAGCTCCCACCCTCTCACTCTCTCCACCCTCACCCCTTGGAATCCTCTTATCCGCCCCTGGGGATGGTCTGGTCTTAGGGTGGAAAGTCCGAGTGTTTCTGGAAGAGGCCGTAAGGTTCTCTGTAGCCAAGTATTTCTCTACACGATCCACAAGACCACCGGCCGTCTCTGGGTCTCCATGGCTTACCCACTTTTGGATGGCAGTAGGAAGAGCTCTCAAAAACCGATCCATTACAACACGTTCCACAATCTTTGGTGCGGACAAAGTCTCTGGCTGTAGCCACTTTCTGCTCAGGTGAATGAGATCATACATTTGAGACCTGGGGGGTTTTCCAAGCTGGAAAGTCCAGTTATGCACACGCTGAGCCCGGACAGCCAGGGTGACACCCAGCCTTGCCAATATTTCAGCTTTTAGCATCACATAGTCTTTTGCTTGGTCAGGCTCTAGGTCATAGTAAGCCTTCTGCGATTCACCAGTTAACAGAGGAGCCACCAGTCCAGCCCACTGCTCCTCAGGCCACTTTTCTCTTTCAGCGGTCCTTTCAAATGTGGTCAAAAATACCTCTGGATCATCCTCTCCAGTCATTTTTGTCAATAAACGACTCACCCCAAAGGACGCGGTATTAGTGGGACGGCTTTCCTCACTGGTCTGCGGACGTTGCTGCATTACTGCTTCCATTTGTTGTAGTCTCTGCTCTTGCTTCTGTAACAGGTCTATGAAGCGGGCCTCAGATTGCTGCTGGGCTTGTTGATGAGCTTGCTGCTGGGCTGCAAGGCTCCTTTGCAAACCTGCATTTGTCTGCTGTTGATTGGCATTTGCTAGAGCCAGCTGTTTCAGTATCTCCTCCATGCTGGCTTAAAAAAAACTGCCACTGGTTCTCCACCAACTGTGAGGGGGTTAACTCGGTAGCGGGTGTGTGTGACCCCCTGGTTGGGCTCCCCACACAAAAACAGGGCCAGCAGACGGAGGTTGTGGTTTTCAAAATCAAAAGGTGCGGTTTATTTCTCTATGTACAGTGACAAAAACACAGCAAAGCCAAAAAGAAACATAAACAAAATAAATCCTGGTCAGTTTGACCTCTGACTAAACATGTAAGTTTCCTAAACTAACAACTGGGATCAGCCTGGTGCTGTCCTAGTCCCTAAGTCCCTGGTTTAGTAAAAGTCCAAACAAATAGCCACACAGGCTTTGCCTCACCGCACAGGGGTTCACTCTCCCTAGACAGTCCACACAGGTCTGGGTCCAGGCATGAGCTAACACCTAATGAATCTGGGAGTTTTTTATAGAGGCCTAAATGAGCTGACAAGCTTCAGCTGGCCTCATCAACTCCCTGTCTGCACGACGCCCAGCCCTCTCCCTAGAGGTATGAGTCATCCATGAGCCTACTAGCCTCAGCTGGGCTTATACAACTCTCCACCCTAGTTGTATAAGTCAGCATAAAGCCTGAATCTGGGAGAAATATATCTACCCCCCTGGATGCAACCAGGTGACTTTACCTTCCTGCTGTCACACTACCTAGAGTTTTCTGTCCCTAGAAATTTTTTTTTTTAAAGCACACTATAGCACAAGGAGAATTCCCCTCACTTTCCTTCTTTTTTCCTAGAAACAAGGACTCGCACAGTGAAAGAAACTGACACTCTCCCTACCTAGAGTTTTCTGTCCCTAGAATTTTTTTTTTTTTAAAGCACACTATAGCACAAGGAGAATTCCCCTCACTTTCCATCTTTTTTCCTAGAAACAAGGACTCGCACAGTGAAAGAAACTGACACTCTCCCTACCTAGAGTTTTCTGTCCCTAGAAAATTTTTTTTTTTAAAGCACACTATAGCACAAGGAGAATTCCCCTCACTTTCCTTCTTTTTTCCTAGAAACAAGGACTCGCACAGTGAAAGAAACTGACACTCTCCCTACCTAGAGTTTTCTGTCCCTAGAAATTTTTTTTTTTTAAAGCACACTATAGCACAAGGAGAATTCCCCTCACTTTCCTTCTTTTTTCCTAGAAACAAGGACTCGCACAGTGAAAGAAACTGAAGCCCCATACACACTATCAGTTTTCTTGCAGGTTTTTCTCTTCAGGTTTACCAAAACCATCTAATATGAGGTCAAACCTTAAGAGTTTCAATTCGTATGCAATCAGGCAGGCCCTTGCACTACATGGTTTTGGTAAACCTGAAGAGAAAAACCTGCAAGAAAACTGATAGTGTGTATGGGGCTTGACACTCTCCCTACCTAGAGTTTTCTGTTCCTAGAAATTTTTTTTTTTTAAAGCACACTATAGCACAAGGAGAATTCCCCTCACTTTCCTTCTTTTTTCCTAGAAACAAGGACTCGCACAGTGAAAGAAACTGACACTCTCCCTACCTAGAGTTTTCTGTCCCTAGAAATTTTTTTTTTTTAAAGCACACTATAGCACAAGGAGAATTCCCCTCACTTTCCTTCTTTTTTCCTAGAAACAAGGACTCGCACAGTGAAAGAAACTGACACTCTCCCTACCTAGAGTTTTCTGTCCCTAGAATTTTTTTTTTTTTAAAGCACACTATAGCACAAGGAGAATTCCCCTCACTTTCCTTCTTTTTTCCTAGAAACAAGGACTCGCACAGTGAAAGAAACTGACACTCTCCCTACCTAGAGTTTTCTGTCCCTAGAAATTTTTTTTTTTAAAGCACACTATAGCACAAGGAGAATTCCCCTCACTTTCCTTCTTTTTTCCTAGAAACAAGGACTCGCACAGTGAAAGAAACTGACACTCTCCCTACCTAGAGTTTTCTGTCCCTAGAAAAAATGTTTTTTTAAAGCACACTATAGCACAAGGAGAATTCCCCTCACTTTCCTTCTTTGTCCCTAGAAACAAGGACTCGCACAGTAAAACACACTGACACTCTCCCTACCTATCCTTCTCTTTCCCTAAACTAAAGGAATCCAGGTTAAGCAAGAAAGAAATAAATGTCACTGTCCCTGCCTATGCTTGTCTTTCCCTGCTCCGGAACACACTACACTAGGCCGCCGTGCTGGCGGCCTTTTATAGTGTGGGGCGTGTACTAAACACCCTCAGCAATAATTGGCCACAGGCATCCTGCCTGTGGCCAATCATTGCTCTCCTCGCTGCCGGCGCTGTGATTGGCCAAGCATGCGGGGTCACAGTGCATGCTTGGCCAATCACAGCGCCTGGATGACACTGCGATGGCGTAGTGCATTGTGGGCCGTTCGCGTCACTCGAATTTGGCGCGAACGGCCCAAATCGTTCGATCTTCGTCGAACGATCGAACAGCCGATGTTCGAGTCGAACGTATGTTCGACTCGAACACGAAGCTCATCCCTAGTGGTGGGCAGTTCTCCTGATCTTGGTGCTGATCTTGGTGCCGATCGCATTCTTTTGGGAGGGACGGTTTCCTCCGGGGACTCGGACTCTGAGCCACTATCCTCCACTGGCTCGTATTCCGAACCAGAATCGGATAATGGGAGCTCCCCGCTGCTCTCATCATCCGACATGGCAAGAATGGCATATGCCTCCTCAGGTGTGTAAACCCTTTGGGACATTATGGCAGTGCTTATTGGTGGGCCTGTGTAATGGTACTGCTGGTGGTAGTGGTGGCGGTCTGTGTGGTAGTACCGATGGAGGTATTAGTGGTGGGCCTGTGTGGTGGTACCGATGGCGGTATGGGTGGTGGTGGTACCAATGGCGGTACAGGTGGTGGTGGTACCGATGGCGGCACGGGTGGTGGTGGCGGTACCGATGGCGGTACAGGTGGCGGTACGGGTGGTAGCGATGGCGGTATGGGTGGTGGTGGTACCGATGGCGGTACAGGTGGTGGTGGTACCGATGGCGGTACAGGTGGTGGTGGTACGGGTGGTGATGGTACCGATGGCGGTACAGGTGGTGGTACAGGTGGTGGTGGCACTACCGACGGTGGTACGGGTGGTGGTACTGGTGGTGGTACCGATGGCGGCACTAGTGGTGATACTGGTAGCGGGCCTGTGTGGCAGTATAGATGCTGGGCCTGGTGGCGGTACTGGTGGTGGTACTGGTACCGATGGCAGTACTGGTAGCCTGTGTGGCGGTGCCAATGGCGGTACCGATGGAGGTGGGCCTGTGACAGATGATTGACAGATGGGCTGATTGATTGACAGATGGGCTGATTGATTGATTGACAGATGGGTTGATTGATTGACAGATGGGGTGATTGATTGACAGGTGGGGTGATTGATTGACAGATGGGCTGATTGATTGACAGATGGGCTGATTGATTGACAGATGGGCTGATTGACAGATGGGCTGATTGACAGATGGGCTGATTGATGTGCTGGGCTGTGTGACAGGTCCTCTTTATGGGGGGGGGGCGTGTTGTGCACTGTAAACTTATGTAGACAAACTACACTGAGCTAACTTACTGATCTCTTCTCTCTCCTCACAGATCGGTGTGTGAGGAGAGAGCAGGGATCAGGTAGTAACTCCTGTGGAGTTTGTTTACATTTGTGATCGGCTGTGATTGGACACAGCCGGTCACGTGGTAAACAGCCAATTCATTGGCTGTTTACTCTGATCGGGGACGCGCTGTGTCCAAGGGACACTTGCCTTCCCCGATCCCCGCTCTGCAAGCCTGTGGCGGCGCGCACGGAGCGCACCGCCGAGTTTGTTTTGACAGGTGATCGGCGTGACTTTGACACAGCCGATCACATGGTAAACAGCCAATGAAATTGGCTGTTTACCGTGATCGGGGAAGCGCTGTGTCCGAGGGACACATGCCGTCCCCGATCACCGCGCTGCGCACCCCGCGGGCGCGCGCAAGGCAATATCCTGCAGGACGTCATATGACGTCCAGTATCGATATTGCAACCACTTCCCGGACGTCAATTCGCTATTGACTGGGCGGGAAGTGGTTAAAGCAGAACTCTAGTTTTGGATGCCCCCCACACACAAACATCACCCCTACTCCTTAAAAAGTATACGTCTTTTTTTTTTAAGGGACTTCTGAACCGTCTGGTGATGTCACAGATGCTTCCCTTTCTCCTCCTCAGCAGCAATTGTTATTCCTTATTCCTGCATTGAATGATGCACACTTAAAGTGGTTGCAAACCTCAGACATGAAATATGAATTTAGCGCACCCCCTAAGGAGCAGCAGATAAACTGGGATCCCCCACTTTTTTTTTTTTTGAGTGGATATAACTGAGATAGGGATTCCGAGAATTATGGGATGCCCACTCGACTTTAAACAACTTCAGAGACAACTTCTCCTATATACAGTCTATATACAGTCCTCACTTCCTCCAGCACACTTGCTTGCAGAACTTCAACTGGCACACTGCTTGTGGATCCGACAAAGCACTTAGATTTAGAGCAAAAGCCTTCTATAGGAATGACCCGAGGCCCATTTAAGTGTCAAGCAAAATTACAGTGTCTAGCTTAATGACTCAGGTGGCTACTGATCCCAGCACCACCTCTTCAGGCACTGCCAGCCCGCCTGGTTGCAGCTGCCTCTTTCATTAGCCCTCCAGGCTATTTCTCCACAGTCCTCCCAGACTGACACTCTCTCTCTCCACAGTCTTCCCAGACTGATCACTTGTCAGCTCACCTGGCTGACTTCTCAGGAGACCTCCTGGACATGCTGACCTGCTCCTGCTGTCCTCTCCTTGCTCCCGTGCCTCCAGGAAGTATTCCTTCATGTTTTGTAGGGGGTCTCTCCAGCGCCCGAGCCCCAGGTCTGAGGTCACCTCCCCAGACTAGGGGCACCCTCAAGGGCCACCGACAGCCTCCTCAGCACTCCTTCTCCATCTTCCACCCGACTGCCACTGCTGGTATGACTCATGCCTATTTATGAAGGGGCCTGCCCCCTGCCAGCCCATTTTCTGTGGATTGGCTTGGGCCCTCATAAATATGCCAAATGGCTTCTCTTAGCTTTCGCTCACTATATCTGGAAGCAGTGGTGGCCCGTCCATAAGGGGCGCCGTCTCCTTAATCCATGCACCCGGCTCCTATTCTATATGCAGGGTGCCAGACGCATGGATTCAAATGTTTTTTAATTTTTTTGTTGAAGCACACGATTAGAGCCTGAGGCTCTAAATGACTTCAAAAAAGGGTGGGCTATTGTCTTCCTAATTCTCCTCCCGGCCAATCAAGAAGCGGGTCCTGAGACCCAATTGACCAGGGGTCTCAGGACCCACTTCCTGTTCAGCCGGGAGGAGAAACAACAGCCCTGGAGCGAGGTCTCCAGGGACTGTTCACCCACAGCCACATCCAGCAGGCTCGGACAGTGGAAGGGAGATCGCCACGGTCCCGTCCCTCCGTCTCCCGCGTAGGAAGGCTGATCGCTGTCTTTCCGTTGGTCTCCCACACTCCTGCTGGGTGGGGGGTTTGGGGGATGGCCCTCCCCACCTCCTGCCAAGGACTGGGGGCATTGGTATCCCTTTATAGAGTGTGCCTGTCTCAATCCAGAGCACTGAGTGTCATTTCTGTCTGCTGCTTGATTCCTCTGCTATTTGCATCAGTCTTTTCTGACAAGATTTTCTGACACGAATGCCCCATACACACGATCGTTTTTCATGCCGTTAAAAATGCCATTTTTAAAAATGGCCATTAAAAATGATCGTGTGTATGCTCCAGAGCATTTTTAACGACATGAAAAACGGCCATTAAAAATTTCGAACATGCTCTCTTTTTTCACGTCGTTTTCATGTCGTTTTTTTTAACGACGTGAAAAACGATAGTGTGTATGCTTTAACGACGTGAAAAAAAACGCGCATGCTCAGAATCAAGTATGAGACGGGAGCGCTCGTTCTGGTAAAACTAGCGTTCGTAATGGAGATAGCACATTCGTCACGCAGTAACGGACTGAAAAGCACGAGGCTGAAAAGCGCGAATCGTCGCTCAACAAACTTTACTAACATGAAGGGTGGCGCCATTCGAGCGGAACTTCCCCTTTATAGTGCCGTCGTACGTGGTATACGTCACTGCGCTTTGCTTGATCGTTTTTTAAAATGATCGTGTGTACGCAAGACAGGCTTGAGAGGAAACATGAAAAAAAAACGACGTGAAAAACGGCAAGAAAAAAAATGGCAAGAAAAACGATCGTGTGTATGGGGCATAAGAGAAAAATGGTGACGGGGAGGGAGATCCAGCTGATTGACAGCCTCAATTCTGTTCCTGTGTGCTGTGTGAAGGGGGGTGTGTCCCTTCCTTCAAATCAGTTCCCAGCTCTCCTCACTGAGCTCTGCACTTTTCTGACAGCTCAGACAAGTTTTATAAATTCTGCACTTTTAATGAATATAGAGAAGAGAAGACTGCAGATATACAGGTACCACTTATATAGGGAGATTTGTTTAATATGTGTGTATCACCTGAGGATAGTAACTTCACTGCTTATATGTAAATGTTTACAACCACTTTAATGGCATGTGAACTCTGTTCAGTGCAGTAGTACAGAAAGCCCAGGAAGGCATGATGATTCAGTGTGTCCATGATAGTCTGGGCTCTCAGGAAGTGCGTTGAATGATACTGGCCATGCTATGTGGTGGAAGAGCAGATCTTCTGCAGGGGACAGTCCAGATTTTAACCTCTTTCCTCCCATCACAGCTGCTTAACTGGGTGTTAAAGTGGAAGTAAACTCTCCTATCATTTTCAGCCAAGGAAGCTGCCATCTTGGCCTCTGTTTAATATTTAACTGCCATGGTGCTGCACATGTGACCAGTTATGACACCAGCCGTTGGATGGTTTGACAGTTTGGTTGAGACCACAATCAATATCGGAAATGTAACTGTTTTTTGAAACTTTGAAATTGATGGGTTTACTTCCGCTTTAAGTGGGGAGGCCAGATAGATTTCCTGATCATGTAACCATGGTAATTGTCTGTCACAGTGGTCTCATCATTAAGAGCCCATCCCGCTCCTGATCATAACTAGAGACAGAGAACTGTCATTGACAGCTGGGTCACTGTGCCGCCCCCCTATCCATGCATCCAGCCCCCTGATCTACATTTAGGGCCCCGGACCATGGATTCCAATGGGCTGGTGTTTTTTTTTACGCACGTGATTAGAGCCAGAGGCTTTAATAGGCTTCATAAAAGGGTGGTCTCAGGGGGCAGAGCATTGCAGTCCGAGACCACCCAGTTGTGTGACAATAGTGAATGAATATACATGCAGCACTCCTGCTCTGCCCTTACCCTTTAGGCCAGTGGTTCTCAACCTGGTGGTCTGGACCCCCTCGGGGGTTGAATGAAGATTTGCCAGGGGGTCACCAAATCCTGGGGTGTTCCTAAAGCTTGCACCTCTCTCCCAGCCTTTTTGCGGCCGCCCAGCAGGGCTGTCCATGGAGCCCGTGGCCACCCACTCCGCCTCTTTGCAGCCGCCCATTTAGTTCACAGCATGGCTGGGGGCAGAGACTAGAGGTCAGCTGACTGGTGAGGAATGTGAAGTGGGAGGGGCTGGAGGAGACCCTATCTCCTGATTTCAGTACGAGACACCACGAAGTCAGAGACACAGTGAATCCGGAGACACAGTGAGTAACACTACCTGTGATTAGGGATGAGCTGAACACCCCCCGGTTCGGTTCGCACCATAACCTACGAACGGACCGAAAGTTTGCGTGAACTATCGAACCCTGTTAAAGTCTATGGGACTTGAACGTTCAGAATCAAAAGTGCTAATTTTAAAGGCTAATATGCAAGTTATTGTCCTAAAAAGGGGTTGGGGACCCGGGTCCTGCCCCAGGGGACATGTATCAATGCAAAAATAAGTTTTAAAAATGCATTTTTTTCGGGAGCAGTGATTTTAATGATGCATAAAGTAAAAAAAAAAAAAGTGAACTATTCCTTTAAATATCGTACCTGGGGGGTGTCTATCGTATGCCTGCGAAGTGGCACGTGTTTCCCATGTTTATAACTGTCCCTGCACAAAATGAAATTTCTTAAGGAAAAAAATGAATTTAAAACTGCTTGCGGCTTTAATGTAATGTTTGGTCCCGGCAATATGGATGAAAATCATTGAGAAAAATGGCATGGGTAACCCCCCCCCCCCCCAGCCCATTACCAGCCTCTTGTATGGATATTAAGGGGAACCCTGCACCCAAATTAAAAAAAGGAAAGGCGTGGGGCCCCCAGGCCCTATATACTCTGAACAGCAGTATACAGGCGGTACAAACAAGACAGGGACTGTAGGTTTGTTGTTACGTAGAATCTGTTTGTAATTTTGAACTGGTACATTTTTAAAATGTAGCTCCAGCCAAAAAATCTATTTTAAGCTTTTTGGAAAACATAGGGAAGGGTTATCACCCCTGTAAAATTTGTTTTACTGTCTGTGCATCTGTTCAGAACATTTCACCTCACTTTCCATCCCAATGACAAATGTTTTTTGAAAATTTGGGTTTTTTATTGAAACAAGGATTGGTGATAAAGCATCAGTGGAGAGGAGACACCTTCATAGGGGTAGATTTCCTCTCACTTCCTGTTGTCTCCTTCTGTTTGCAAGTAGGAGTCGTTTGTAAGTTGGATATTTGAAAGTAGGGGCCTGCCGTATATACTCTGCAGAAATTTGGCCCTTAGGTGTTGGTGTTGCCAAAACACTGTAAGCCCTCACAGTTACTCTTGGTGGGCGCTGGAATGCCCTGCTGTGAACTATTATATCAAGAATTGTAATTACATGCCATTGTTGAACAGTGGTAGGAAAAATTGGGCCGTTGGTGATGGTGGTGGTGCTGGTGCCACAACACTGTAAGTCCTCACAGTTACTCTTGGTGGGCGCAGGAATGAGCCCAGCTGTGAAATATTAGATCAAGAATTGTAATTACATGCCCCTGTTGAACAGGGGCAGAAAAATTGGGCCTTTGGTGGCGGTGGTGTTGGTGGTGGTGGTGGTGTAGCCACAACACTGTAAGCCCTCACAGTTACTCTTAGTGGGCGCAGGAATGGGCCCTGCTGTGAAATATTAGATCAAGAATTGTAATTACATGCCCCTGTTGAACAGGGGCATAAAAATTGGGCCTTAGGCACTGGTGCCACAACACTGCAACCCCTCACAGATACTCTAGTTGGAGCGCAGGAATGAGCCCTGCTGCTAAGTATTGCATCAAAAATTGTAATCACACACCCCCGTTAAACAGGGGCAGAAAAATTGGGCCTTAGGCACTGGTGCTAGTGCCACAACACTGCAACCCCTCACAGATACTCTAGTTGGAGCTCAGGAATGAGCCCTGCTGCAAAGTATTGCATCAAAAATTGTAATTACAGGCCCTTGTTAAACAGGGGCTGAAAAATTGGGCCTTAGCCACTGGTGGCGGTGCCCAGAACCAAAAATGTTCTTACAAGCTATCAGCATGATCATTGAGGAGGAAGAGGATAGTAACTCAGCATAACAGGATAGTCACTCAGCATCAGCATAGGCAGTCTTGAAGGGATCTGACTAGGGATGAGCTTTGAGTTCGAGTCAAACTCATGTTTGACTCGAACATTGCCTGTTCGCCCGTTTGCTGAACAGTGAACAATTTGGGGGGGTTCACGGCAAACTCGAAAAGTCTATGGGAGAAATCTAAAGTGCTAATTTTAAAGGCTTATATGCAAATTATTATCATAAATAGTGTTTCGGGACCCGGGTCCTGCCCCAGGGGACATGTATCAATGCAAAAAAAAAGTTTTAAAAACGGCTGTTTTTTCGGGAGCAGTGATTTTAATAATGCTTAAAGTGAAACAATAAAAGTGAACTATTCCTTTAAATTTCTTTTTAATTAAGGACTTTTCCAAGGTGTCTGTGTGTTTTTTTTACACTTTCTTTGTGAAATGGTAAGGGTACAATGTACCCCCTACCAATTCACATGGGGGGGGCGGGATCTGGGGGTCCCCTTTGTTAAAGGGGTCTTCCAGATTCCGATAAGCCCCCTGCCCGCAGACCCCCACAACCACCGGGCAAGGGTTGTGGGGATGAGGCCCTTGTCCCCATCAACACGGGGACATCCTCCCCATGTTGAGGGCATGTGGCCTGGTACGGTTCAGGAGGGGGGGGCCCTCTCTTGTCCCCCCCTCTTTTCCTGCGGCCTGCCAGGTTGCATGCTCAGATAAAGGGTCTGGTATAGATTGTTGCAGGAACTCCACGCCATTTTTTTTTAAAATTTGGGGTGGAGTTCCCCTTAAAATCCATACCAGACCTGAAGGGCCTGGTATGGATATTTGGGGGAACTCCACGCATTTTTTTTTAATTTGCAGCAGGGTTCCCCTTAATATCCATACCAGACCTGAAGGGCCTGGTAATTGAATTTGGGGGGACCCCCACGCTTTTTTTTTTTTTTTATCAATGACTTTTCTATGTATTGCCGGGAGCTGACAATTTATTATAGCCACGAGTGAGTTTTAAATGATTTTTTTCCTTCAGAAATGACATTTTGTGCAGGGACAGTTCTAAGCACGATATTTTGCATTGATACATGTCCCCTGGGGCAGGACCCGGGTCCCCAAACACTTTTTAGGACAATAACTTGCATATTAGCCTTTATAATTAGCACTTTTGATTTTAAACGTTCAAGTCCATTGTATTTAATAGGGTTCTAAAGTTTACGCAAACATTCTGGCTGTTCGCAGGTTCTGGTGCGAACCGAACAGGGGGGTGTTCGGCTCATCCCTAGATCTTTTATGAAGGTCAGTCGATCGACCGAGTCGGTGGACAGGCGCACCCTGTGATCGGTTACAAAGCCTCCAACAGCACTGAATGTGCGTTCCGAAAGAACGCTGGATGCAGGACAGGCCAGTAGCTCAATTGCATACTGTGCAAGCTCTGGCCAGGGATCCATCCTCAAGACCCAGTAACCCAGAGGATTTTCGGTGGGAAAGGTGTCCAAGTCTGATCTTGCCCCCTAGGTATTCCTGCACCATGTAAACCAGACGCTGGCAATGGTTGCTCTAACCAATCATACCTTGGGGCTGCAGACTAAAAAATTGTCTGAACGCATTGGTCAGACGGCCACCTACTCCATCGCTCCTTCTTTGACGGACCAAAGCCTCAGCAACACGTTGTCCAGAACCAGGAATTTGTAACCTCCCAGTCTCTGGAAAAGCATTGCACAGACCTTTCTGCAAGGCCTCCCGAAGATGTTTTATCCTCTGCTCCCTCTGCGACGGCAAGATAAGGTCCACAACCTTACCCTTGTAACGTGGATCAACGAGGGTTGCCAGCCAGTAATGATCCCTCTCCTTGATAGCACAAATACGAGGATCCTTCCGCATGCTTTGCAGGATCAGGGAGGCCATGCAGCGTAGGTTTGCTGAGGCATTCGGTCCGGAGTCTTCTGGGTCACTCAGGACGACATGATCCGCAGCCACCTCCTCCCAGCCACGTACAAGTCCATGGGTGTCTTGGGACTGTAATAGATCCCTTGAAGACTGCTGCTGATGCTGAGTGCTAGGCTCCACCTCCATGCTGACACAATCCTCCTCCTCCTCCTCGTCCTCTTCCTGTGTGATAGGCGGACCAGCAGGAACACTGTCTGGATAAAGGGGGCCTTGAGAGGTAAGGAAGTCCTCCTCTTCCTCCCTCTGTTCTGCCTCAAGTGCCCTGTCCATTATTCCATGCAGCGTGTGCTCCAACAGGTGGACAAGAGGGACAGTGCCACTGAGGCATGCACTGCCACTGCTCACCATCCTCGTGGCTTCCTCAAATGGTGACTGGACAGTGCATGCATCCCTGATCATGACCCACTGGCGTGGCAAAAAAAATCCAAGCTCCCCTGACCCTGTCCTGGTGCCATATTGGCACAGATACTCATTGATGGCCCTCTGCTGCGTGTGCAGCCGCTGCAGCATGGCCAAAGTTGAGTTCCACCTGGTGGGCATGTCACAGATTAGGCGGTTCTTGGGCAGGTTAAATTCCTTTTGCAGGTCAGCCAGCCGAGCACTGGCATTATAGGACCGGCAGAAATGCACACAGACTTTCCTGGCCTGCCCCAGGACATCCTGTAAGCCCGGGTACCTGCCCAAGAACCGCTGCATCACCAAGTTAAAGACGTGAGCCAAACAGGGCACATGGGTCAGGTGCCCCTGTTGGAGGGCGGAGAGGAGGTTTGTTCCATTGTCAGAAACCACCATTCCTGGCTTAAGCTGGCGTGGCGTCAACCACCTCTGAGCCTGCCCCTGCAGAGCTGACAGAATCTCTGCCCCAGTGTGGCTTCTGTCCCCCAAGCACACCAGCTCAAGCACCGCATGGCATCTCTTTGCCTGCGTACTTGCATAGACCCTTGAACGCCTACGGAGCACCGCTGGTTCCGAGGACAAAGCACAGGAAGAGGCCATGGAGGAATAAGAAGAGGAGGGGGTGGAGGAGAGAGGTGAGTCAGAATCACCAGTAGTAGCATTTTGGAGGCGTGGTGGCGGAACAACCTCAAACACTACTGCACCTTGTCCTGCATCCTTCCCAGCTGCCAGCAGAGTCACCCAATGCGCCGTGAAAGATAGGTAACGTCCCTGTCCATCCCTCCTGGAGTCAGCGGTAATATGCACCTTACCACTGACCGCCCTGTCCAGCGAGGCCAAGACATTGCCTTCCACATGCCTGTAGAGAGCCGGAATTGCCTTCCGTGAAAAAAGTGGCGTTTGGGAACCTGTCACTGAAGAACCGCGCATTCCACAAACTCACGTAAGGGGGCAGAGTCTACCAACTGAAAAGGCAGCAGTTGAAGTGCTAGCAATTTAGCCAAGCTAGCATTCAACCGCTGGGCATGTGGATGGCTGGGAGCGAACTTCTTTTGGTGGTGCAGCAGCTGGGGCAGGGAAATTTGCCTTGTACAGTATGACGTTGGTGTACCGATAGCAGATTGCCTGCAAGTACTTGGCTGTGACACACCTAATTCTACACCTTTATTCCTCTCAGTGCAGGTTTCAGAGAGGACTGAAGGTATAGTGGGGTTGGGGATCCCAGCTGATGAGGAGCAAGGAGAGGTCCGCTTTGTTCTTTGGTTTGTGTCTTTTAGGTGTGCTTGCCAACGAACTGCATGGCAGGTCGACATATGTCTGGTGAAGCATGTGGTGCCCAAGCGGGTGATGTTTTGGCCACACGAGATACGCCTGAGACATATGTTGCAAATAGCAGTGCTGCGATCTGATCCACTCGTCTCAAAAAAGGCCCTCACCAAATAACTTTTGGAATAACGCGCAGAGACAGCAGTGGCCTGCACATGCGGAGCTCTGCGGTGTGATGGTGTTGGTGTGTTGCCCTTAAGCTGGCCCCTGGATGGCATCCTGCCTCCTTGGAGATGTGCCTCCTCCTCCTCCTCTCTTCTATCAGGCACCCACGTAGAGTCCGTGACCTCATCATCCCCTCCCTCCTCATCACTGGAGCCAATCTGGCAGTATGCTGCAGCTGCTGGAACATGACTGCCAGATTGGTGTCCTTCTTGAGCATCCCCTCTCTCTGCTCTCACGCTACTGCCTTCCTCTAGCTGGGTATCATCATCAGACCCTTCGAAACGATGGGCATTCTCCTGGAGCATGTACCCAACACTGTGGTCAAACAGTTCGGGGGACTCCTCAGGAGGACATGGTGGGTCTAGGGAAGGGGTGACTGATGCCATTGAGCCGAGGGAACAAAATACCCTGAGCCTGGGTGAGAGAGGATGAGGAGGATGAGGACGGCTTGGTCATCCACTCTACCAAGTCTTCGGCATGTTGCGGCTCAACATGGCCAGCTGCCGAAAAAAAGGACAAGCGTGTCCCACGGCCACGTGCTTATGAGGATGCACCGTGTCCACGACCAGCACTGTTGCCTCTAGACACAGAGCCTGCTTGCCCTCTTTTATTGTCTTGTGACTGTCTACCTATCCTTGTTGTCCTTCCAGACATACTAATGGCCTGCAGGGAGATGTACCTGCACAAAGCTGGGATGTATATATATACTGACTATACTGCAGCTAGCAGAATCAACTGCCTGCCTGTAGTATTATTAGTATGAGAACACCAGCAATTGTCTTCAGTTAGCTTTAGTTGCACACTGTGCAGAGGACACAGTACACTAACTGAAAATACTGCAGCTCCCTGCCTGTGGTATTAGTATGAGAACACCAGCAATTATATTCAGGTAAGCTTTAGGTGCACACTGTGCAAAGGACACTAAAACAAAATACTGCAGCTCCCTGACTGTATTTGTATGAGAACACCAGCAATTGTATTCAGGTAAGCTTTAGGTGCACACTGTGCAAAGGACACTAAATCAAAATACTGCAGCTCCCTGCCTGTATTTGTATGAGAACACCAGCAATTGTATTCAGATAAGCTTTAGGTGCACACTGTGCAAAGGACACTAAAACAAAATACTGCAGCTCCCTGCCTGTATTTGTATGAGAACACCAGTGATTGTATTCAGGTAAGCTTTAGGTGCACACTGTGCAAAGGACACTAAATCAAAATACTGCAGCTCCCTGCCTGTATTTGTATGAGAACACCAGCAATTGTATTCAGGTAAGCTTTAGGTGCACACTGTGCAAAGGACACAGTACACTAAGTGAAAATACTGCAGCTAGCACAATCACCTGCCTGCCTGTCAGTATATTATGAAGAGAATAACAGGAATGGATCTAGCTAAACTGAATACAGTGTATAAATATATATACAACACCTAGGATGCATATATATCCTCTACACACTGTAACTGAAGCTAGCTGACTCACCTGTCTGCTCTATCTAACTCAAATTAAATGACACTGTCTCTCTCTCTCTGTCTGTTTTTAACCACCGCCGCAACACACTACACAAGCCCGCCATGCAGGCGGCCTTATATAGTGTGGGGCGTGTTCTAAACCCCCTGAGACATAATTGGCCAAAGCCACCCTGTTTTTTTCCGCACTGTGATTGGCCAAAGCATGCGGGTCATAGTGCATGCTTGGCCAATCATCAGCCAGCAATGCACTATTATGAGTGAATTATGGGCCGTGACGCGCCACTCGAATTTGGCGCGAATGGCCCATAATGTTCGAAATTTGGCGAACGGCCGAACAGACGATGTTCGACTCGAACATGGGTTCGACTCAAACTCGAAGCTCATCCCTACCTGTGATTATAGTTCCCATTAAAAGTCCCCACTACAGTTCTCAGATCAGCAGATGACCTTAATCAAGAGCACTTAAGTTGGTTGATCAGAACTCTCCCCAGCATTGCCACTCATCCCAACTCCCTGCAAGCACTGCCACTGATCCCAACTCCCTGCCAGCACTGTCACTCATCCTATTCCCCCCCCCCCACCAAGGAGTAAGAGAAGGAATAAAAATAGGGAATATATGGAAAGGAGAGGAAAAGAGGGGGAGGAACAAAGAAAAAGGAAGAGAAAGAATAAGAGAAATTACAAGAAAGATGGCTAGAGAGAGGGATGGGGAAAAAAAGACAAGAAATTAGGATCGAGAGAGATAAAAGGGAAAGAAAGGAGAACAAAGAGAGAGAGTGGTGCATCCTAAAGTGTACCATAAGGGGTTTTAATACTGTACGAGTGGAAGGGACTCAGGGATCGCTAAATGTCCCTGGATTAGGGGCACAAATTACTTGTCTTGCCTTGGGTGCTGACAACCCACGCTACGAAAATAATTTTACTGTTAGGGGTCCCTACAACTTGGTAAATTTTATCAAGGGGTCACGGCACTAAAAAGGTTGAGAACCACTGCTTTAGGCTCTTTGTCTACCTCCCACAGGCAGTCTTTATGCACAACTCTGTGCACATAATTTGCAGCCCCTTGCTGCTTTGGCTCCCATGTGGAGCCCTCCTGACTCCTGGCAGCAACCTCCTCTTTCTGCTGGCGTGGAGCACAGAACCATGGTCAGGTGACTACTAAAAACCCTGCACACACCTGACCAATTAGTGTGCTGGTGGTTCAGAAAACCTTGACCCAGGATTGGGGATTTCATCCCACCTAGGTCTCTAAGAAATCTCCAGGCTCCAAGTCCCAAAATGGACTTTACGAAACAATGAGGAAACTGAAAAGCCAGTTTCCTCTGCTTTAGGCCCCTTTCACACTGGGGCGGGAGCGGCATCGGCGGTAAAGCTTTACCAATTTCGCAACACTATTCGGCCGCTAGCGGGGTGGTTTTATCCCCACTAGTGGTCGAGAAAGGATTAAAACCGCCGCAAAGCGCAGGAGCTGTGGAGGAGCGGTATACACAAAGCTCCTTCACCACTCCAAAGATGCGGCTAGCAGGACTTTTTTTACCATCCTGTTAGTGCACCGCTCCAGTGTGAAAGTCCCGATGCTTTCACACTGGAGACACAGCAGCGGCTGTTTAGGGTCGGTTTGCAGGAGCTATTTTTAGGGCATTAGCGACTGCAAACCGCTCCAGTGTGAAAGGGGTCTTAAGTAAACCCCCTGCAGCAGCTCAACATTCCTGGGTGAGAATCCTGGGTTATAACCTCTATTTAGAACCTGGCAGGGTACTGCACTGCCACACATGTTAAAACAAATATAGCCAATTTTCTAAAACACAAATCGATTGAGAACATTATATACAAAATGAATCCGAGTTTACTAAATGCATTCCGAAAACAGATCATTCCAAAATAACAAATATGAGGAAACAAAATGATTAAAGGAGAAGTACAGCCAAAGCTGCTGTAGGCTTACGTCACAAACCCAGGCCAGGCTCTGGAAAGATCGCGAGACCCTGAGCGCCTGAGACAACCGTTCCCGCCCCCTCCACATCCTACTGCTCCGGTGAGCGTGGGGGGGTGTGCAGAGCAGACATCTCTTTGCTCAGGGAGTGTCAGGGCTGGGCTCAGCCCTTCCTTCTCAGAGCTCTGTGCTTAGCTGATGGCTAATTGGCAGTACTCTTTCTTCCACAGTGACTCACCTGGTCTTCATTTCCTGCTCGTCTAGAGTCGCCGGTTATATAAACTCCTTGGATCAGATCTTCTGTGCTTTTGCCTTGGTCAACATATCCAGACTCTCTCTTCTGTGGTTTCCTGTGAAAGACTTTTGCTTGGCTGACTTCCCTTCTGGTTCCTAATCCTGTTTGCTGCACCCTACTTCAGTGATCTCTGGACTCCTGTTTCTCTAGCTTGTTCTGGCTACCCGTACTGGTTACCGAATTATGGCTGTGTTTTGACTACGTTTTCTCTGTTTTTACCATGTTACCATTTTACTAAATAGTGTGATTTTTACTGCACTTCTGTCTCAGTCTGATTTATGGTTCCTGACAGGGAGCTTTGAGAACCGAGTGCTCTAGGGTGTTTGATCGCTCAGTTCTCAGTCATAGAGCCGGCGGGGGACAGATTCAGCATTGGATCTATGCTGCATCCACCTAGGTGACTACGATTCTAAAATAAAAAAAATCCCATACTTCTCTTTTAACTTAACAAATTAATCAGAAACAAAACAACTTTTTCCGCCATGCACATCTCTAATCACATGTCAAATAAAATGTATATTTTGCTTAAAATCCCAATCCAAAATCACTGTTGTGTTGTATATGCTTTTTTAGGATGTTGGCATTTTTGGATGTGGGCGAAGACACTTACTGATGTCTTATTTATGCTCACCCCACTGCTTACTTTCAGAGGGCCTTGGATAAATCTAATGGTGATGATCCATTAAAGTTTTCAGAAGTTCATCTTTAATCTTTTTTATAGAGAAAGAAAAATGTTTAGTTGAATAAGTGGCATTAAAAAGATTCAAAGATTAAAAAGGTAATTACAACACACTGTACAAAAAGGCCTGATTTCTGGCACACTAACAAGGACACCGTTCCATTTAAACTGGTCTTATCTTTGTGAACCATTGACTATGGGGAAATGAATAGATGTCCTTGCAAGTCTATCATGAATAAGGATGGTTTAAATAAAAAAAAATAATACAACATTATATATGTATACTTACATGAAGCGGTGAGAGAGCTCCTATTCTGTATGCCTAAACTCATCATTTCAGCAAAGTAGACAAACTAGAGACCAGTGGCGACTGGTGGTGATTTTTCTGGGAGGGGGGGGCAGCAAACATTATGCCACAACCCCCCCCCGGTTGGTCGGCAGCACTTACCCCATCGCCCCCTGCTCAGCGGCGGCAGCCTCCCATTCCCCTGCCCTCTACAGGTCATCAGGGCGGTGGTTGCTACCGTTTCCTCCCTCCACCTCAGTGGCCAATCGGGAGTCTTCTCTTTTCGGTTAATCGGAACACGGGTCTCACACCCGCTTCTGATTGGCCGGATTGAGGATCAGTGTTTCAACAAGGAATATTCGTTCGCTGTTGTAACACACCTGGGTGGGCTCCGAGCGTATTCTCTGTGACCCAAGCCCATTTTGAAGCCTATTAGAACCTTTGGCTCTAATCCGGTGCTTAAAAAAAAACAGTGTCCTGAAAGAGGCTTCCTTCTGGGATGACAGCCACGAAGACCAATTTGATGCAGCGTGCGGCGTATGGTCTGAGCACTGACAGGCTGACCCCCCACCCCTTCAATCTCTGCAGCAATGCTGGCAGCACTCATATGTCTATTTCCCAAAGACAACCTCTGGATATGACGCTGAGCATGTGCACCCAACTTCTTTGGTCGACCGTGGCGAGGCCTGTTCTGAGTGGAACCTGTCCTGTGAAACCACTGTATGGTTTTGGCCACTGTGCTGCAGCTTAGTTTCAGGCTCTTGGCAATCTTCTTATAGCCTAGGCTAGTGATGGCGAACCTTGGCACCCCAGATGTTTTGGAACTACATTTCCCATGATGCTCAACTCCACTGCAGAAGGCATGAGCATCATGGGAAATGTAGTTACAAAACATCCGGGGTGCCAAGGTTCGCCATCACTGGCCTAGGCCATCTTTATGTAGAGAAACAATTCTTTTTTTCAGATCCTCAGAGCCTTCTTTGCCATGAGGTGCCATGTTGAACTTCCAGTGACCACTATGAGAGAGTGAGAGCGATAACACCAAATTTAACACACCTGCTCCCCATTCCTGTAACACTAATGAGTCACATGACATTGTGGAGGGAAAATGACACTGTGGAGGGAAAACCCACCTGAGACCCTGTAACACTAACGAGTCACATGACACTGTGGAGGGAAAATGGCTAATTGGGTACAATTTGGACATTTTCACTTAGGGTGCACTCACTTTTGTTGCCAGCATTTCAGACAGTAATGGCTGTGTGTTAAGTTATTTTGAAGGGACAGCTAATTTACACTGTTATACAAGCTGTATACCCACTACTTTACATTGTAGCAAAGTGTCATTTCTTCAGTGTTGTCACATGAAAAGATATAATAAAATATATTCAAAAATGTGAGGGGTGTACTCACTTTTGTGAGATACTATATATTTGATATTACCATGTGGGACACCCTAAATTTGACTACATATGCAACCACTAGTCAGGATTGGTGAGACAAAACCTTATGTACATACCTTATCTCCTGGATGCAGACATTATGGGATGTCCGGCATACATTTAAAGCTGATATACAAGAATGTCCTGTATTGCATACTTACATCCAGCTTGGAACAATGTAAGTATGAAAATTCCTTACCCAACAGACTGCTGGAGAAGCAGAAGATCACTGTTGTAGTAGGTGCTACTAAAGTGATGGCTGCCATCTTCTCTGGTCCTGCACAAGCGGCCCCTCTTGGGCACACTTGTCTCTGGAAAAGATCTGTATTGTATACTTACGTCAGTCCAGCTTGGCATGATGCCTGTAGGTGCATGCATCATCCCGGTATAACCACTGAAACGGGAGGACGTCCATGTACGCCCTCCCGGTGGGAAGTGGTTAACTGTACATGACACACATTTACAGTTAGGCGGTCGGCAAGTGGTAGACCAGTCCATCTAGTTCAACCTGTATTAGTGTGTGTGTGTGTGAATATGTCACTATCATTGTCCATATCCCTGTATATTGTGTTTACTAAGATGCCCATCTAAAAGTTTTTTTTAATTATCTACACTCCTTGCTGACACCACCAAATGTGGAAGGGAGTTCCGCATCCTTACCTTTCTAAGAGTAAAGAATCCCTTACACAGTTTGAGATTATTATCCTTCTTGTCCAATTTCACTAAGTGGTCATGTGTCTTCTTAAGCCTTTTATTTTTTTCAAATAATGCAAGGCATTCTCTGATTGGATGAGATGGAGATTGTGATTTTTTCCAATCTCCTCTCCATCTTCTCCAGTCAGAAAATGCCCTGTATTCATGGAAACAAAAGACAAGGCGTTCTATAAATTGTAACATTGTCAAGCTAATGCCCCCCCTGTCATCAGTGTGCAGTGGGACCCCAGCAGGACCAGGAAAATCATGGCTATCACTGTGGTAGCAATGACTACTACAGTGATTGTCAGCTTCCTCAACAGCCCATCTGGTATGAAATATGCATACTTACAATGCTGGACCAATGTAATAAAGATTATATTTGGAGATCATCCTTAACATTGCCTGTTGTACATTTTACACAAGTACACCTGTTATACAGCATCTTCACCATTCACATTGTTTTCCTTTCATTGTATTCAAAGGCATATTACTTTTGGACAGTTTATTTACCGTATTTATCGGCGTATAACACGCACCCCAAGTTTAGGAGGGAATTTTAAGGAAAAAAACTTTTAGGAGGGAAATTCAAGGAAAAAAACTTACATTTAAATGGAGCCTTGTCTATCATTGCAGCCTTGCCCACTGTCCATCTGCAGCCTTGCCCAGTGTCCATCTGTCCATCTGCAGCCTTGCCCAGTGTCCATCTGTCCATCTGCAGCCTTGCCCAGTGTCCATCTGTCCATCTGCAGCCTTGCCCAGTCTCCATCTGTCCATCTGCAGCCATGCCCAGTGCCTTTGCAGCCTTGCCAGTCTCGGCGATTTTTAAATTTGGCGCCGATTTCTGTGTGGAGAGGAGCGAGCGGGGCCGAGTGTACTTCGGCTAGACTCGGCTCCTCTCGCAGTCCCGCCCACCTCCACTAACTGCGCCGCTGACATACAGAAAGCCGAGTGTACTTCGGCTAGACTCGGCTCTGCTCACAGTCAGGGGCGGGACTGCGAGAGGATCCGAGACTAGCCAAAGTACACTCGGCTTTCTCTATGTCAGCGGCGCAGTCAGAGATGGGCGGGACTGCGAGAGGAGCCGAGTAAAGCCGAGTGTAATTCGGCTTCGGCTCCTCTCGCTCGTTTCAGCAGGGGAATCGGCGGAGTATCGGCGTATAACATGCACCCACGATTTTCCCCTGATTTTAAGGGGAAAAAAGTGTGTGTTATACGCCGATAGATACGGTACATGCGTTTGATTTGGGATGCATTTTGGCAGCACCCTATCCAGGAGGTCTGCCATGTTCATTTTATTGTTCATAGACTTGTACATTGAAGCCTCTACATGAGCCTAAATGTTACTCACACAAATTTAATAAATCAATCTTTATCTTCTGTATCATCTTACCAAGTTATATTACATTGGCTTACAAGACAATATATTTATACCAGTAAGTAACATGGATTATTTATTTTATTTTTTTATCTGTGATGCAAGGTACTGTAGGTATCACTTTGACAAACCTTTATGAACCCTGTATATGGCATCCTGATAATATAGGAATTAACCACTTAAGGACCGCCCCGCGTACATGCACTGCGGCCCTTAAGCGCAAAATCATGTACCTGTACGTGATTTCTGTTGTCCGCTCTGGGGCGCGCGCGGGCGTGCACCACCGGAGCTGCACTCCTGCTGTGATTGGACACATGTCATGACGTCACTTTCGGTCTAGGGCGGAAGTAAACAATTTTTTTTAATGCATCAATGTTTTTTTTTTCTTATCTGATGCTTGTAAAGGTATAGGAGAGATATGGGATCTTATAGACCTGTCATCCCTTATTTCTGTCACAAGTGATGTTTGCATTCCTTGTGATAGGAATAAATGAGATATAATAAAAAAGTAAAAAATTAAAGGGACAGTGTAAAAATAAATAAATAAATAAATAATACTTTTTTTTTATAGCATCACCATCCCTCAGCACTCCCGCGCAGAAGCGAACGCATACGTAAGACAAGCACGCATATGTAAATGGTGATCGCATTTAAGAGCGAGAGCAATAATTCTAGCACTAGACCTCCTCTGTAACTCTAAACAGGTAACCTGTAAAAAATGTTAAAGCGCCCCCCTATAATGATTTTTAAATATTGTATCCACGATGAGCATCAGCAATTTTATAGCATGACATTAAGATACGTTAGGTATCTATTTACTTAGCGTAAAATCATCTTTTATATTTTAGAAAATAATTGGGTTATATATTGCGTTTTTTTGCATTAAAATGAATTATAGTGTATTTAAAAAATAAATAAATTGCGTTTGAAAAACCGCTGCGCAAATACCGTGTGACATAAAAATTGCAATAATCTCCATTTTGTTCTCTAGGGTCTCTGCTAAAAAAAATATATAATGTTTGAAGGTTCTAAGTAATTTTCTAGCAAAAAAATACAGATTTTTACTGGTCCTTGAGTGGTTAAATAGTAGATTGTCATTTGCTTTAATTGATTTCACAAATACTTTCGTGAATTCACACAAAGTGATAAGAAATACAATTTAAAACATTCTTATACAAACTCTGACGTTTATGAAATGGATACTGTGAAATTATTTTAATTTAAAGAAAAAAAAATCTATTGTATTCTACCATACTAGTACTTTTGCAGTGTTCCTCTTTGCTCAATTAACTTCAAATTGTAATTTGTGATGACAGTGCACACACATATGTATCACTTCCAGAATAATCTGTCATTTAAACCTCATACACTTAGTAAATTTTAATTTTTTCCAAATTGTTGCATTGACAGTTCCTTTTTTAGCAAGACCGTAATTGCTTGTTAAGTCCATCATACATAAATTATTTCACATATTTCACACAATTCAAAGAGAGTTTGTTAAAGAAACACACCACACCATCAAGAGAATGTTGCTTTTAAACCTGCTGACGGGACTTAACCTACAGAGTGGCTCTAACTTTGCATTCTTATTATTCTCCACTTGCTAAAACCCTTTGACTTATGGTGCTGTTATTATTTCAGCCAACCTGAATCTGAGCCAGAGGAAATGCAGGCAGGTTTTAAGACCCAACCTTTGTCTTTTTCAGACATAAAGGTGATTGGGAAATTGCATATTTCCTATTCACTATTCATGTTGGCCTCACAAATACACTATATTGCCAAAAGTATTGGGACACCTGCTTTTACACACACATGAACTTTAATGGCATCCCTGTCTTAGTCTGTAGGGTTCAATATTGAGTTGGCCCCCCTTTTGCAGCTATAACAGCTTCAACTCTCTTTGGAAGGCTGTCCACAAGGTTTAGGAGTGTGTCTATGGGAATGTTTGACCATTCTTCCAGAAGCGCATTTGTGAGGTCAGGCACTGATGTTGGATGCGAAGGCCTGGCTCACAGTCTCCACTTTAATTGATCCCAAAAGAGCGCTTCTGGAAGAATGGTCAAACATTCCCATAGACACACTCCTAAACCTTGTGGACAGCCTTCCCAGAAGAGATGAAGCTGTTATAGCTGCAAAGGGTGGGCCAACTCAATATTGAACCCTACGGACTAAGACTGGGATGCCATTTAGGTTCATGTGTGTAAAAGCAGGCATCCCAATACTTTTGGCAATATAGTGTATTTGCAAATGTGTGCAAACTAAACCCCTGTTTTTAATGCATATTGTTAGACAGGATAATTTGGTTGGTCAGCAGGCTAGTTGGTAAGCTGAGATGGGTCCCCCTTCCGGATAATGCCCGCCCCCTGGACTGCACAGGCATAGCTCTTTAGCAAATGGAGCCGCTGAAAATTGACGAACATGAACAGCTGTGAATCCGGTGTAGATGGCGCCTGCGCAATGGACACGACATTGTGACAGATGCTGCCGCACGCTCCCGATGCTAGTGAAACTCTGCAAGGGGCGGGTGTATTACTATTATATCGTGTAAAGGGCGGATGGCTAAAGAAGAGGCCGAATTTAAAAGTGATGGGCAGAGCTCATAAGTTGGGGGTGGTTTTATCAATAAACTACACGTCTTTGCGGGGCGTGTTTAAACAACTGAAGGGCGGGTTTTGCAATGGTAAATTCGGCCTCTTCTTTAGCTATCCGCTCCTTACACGATAAAATAGTAATACACCCGCCCCTTGCAGAGTTTTATGAGCATCGGGAGCGTGCGTCAGCGTGTGACACAATATCGTGCTCATTGCGCAGGCGCCGTGTACAGCTGATTCACAGCTGTTCATCTTCAGCGATTTTCGGCGGCTCCGTTGTGTTCCGTACTGCGCAGCACAGAGCGGGCATTATCCGCCGGGGGACCATTCTAGGTAGGACCCCGGGAATTTCTTTGGTTTTGTTTTGCATGCCCTTGGTGCCCTGGGTCTAGCAATGCCCCTGGACATGGGCCAGATGATGGCATAAGTAAAAACTCACAAAAGGAGAAAGAAACTGAGTAAAAAGTAGTGCTTGGGTTTGAAAACACTTCAGGGGATCCTTGTACTTTTTACTAGTTTAACAGGGGAGCCATTGCTTCATCTTGAGGCATAAGCTCCTCACTCTAGAGATCAAAGAATCTGCCCAAGTTCAGTATGCAAACCGTTTTTTTAAATATTGCTTGAAGTTCAAAGTTTGTGCAAACACCAATGAAGTTTTTTTTTTTTCCAGTTCTTCTAATAATCAAGCTATTGTCAAACAATGAGTATAAGAAGCTGGGCACTGCCATAAGAAGCTGGGCACTGCCATTCAACATACTGACCAGCCTGCTAACCAACCGAATTATCCTGTCTAACGGTACGCGTTAAACACAGGGGGTTAGTTTGCACACATGTGCTGCAGATCTACCACTGGGTACCCCGTATCTCATTTGCTATATTAGTTGACGTCAACCCTAATAAACATGCCTATATTTTCTAAATTCTAATTGTGATATTTTCTTTATATTTCTAATAACAACAGCATTTTCGGTTTTTTTTGGGACTATGTTAATTTGTGAATTAGTGAAGCTGCCATATTTAATGAACAACTAGCTTTCTGTTTAAATCTTCACAATGAACTTTTTCCTTCACCCAATAGATGAATGCCCACTGATTAACAATTTCAATACATTCTCTGCTCTCTCATGTTTCCAGAACATCATATTGTTTATCTGCTTTTGAATGAGTTTATAGGCATTATTTCAAGTAATGATGATAAATATGATGTTTCATTTCATTCACAACATTATTGCAGTTCTAAGGCTAATTAATTGTTTTCAGAAAAAAAAAAAAAAGATGATATTAGACTAAGACCCCTATCCGGTCCTAAGAGAATATCCTAAAACCGGGGAAAGGCATTCCATCCTATTTTGATATGATCTAATTAGTGCAATATAAAGTGTGGCAGAAGCAGTGGAGTTACAAGGTAAATTTAAGTGCCTTGTTTCTCCGGCCTCATACTGCTGGGGACAGAGAACTAATGGCTCAGTCCTAAGGGAGTGCAGCGGGAAAATGCAAAAAGACCAAAGAGATGGAACACAGCAAAGATAAAAGAGAAGGGAGAGGGAAAAAAAAGGACAGAGTGGACTGATAAGAAACAGTTTCATCCACTTTTCATCATGGTTTATTTTAAAGTGACCCTATCAGGTAAGAAAAAAATCTTGATCAAAGGTCCCTGCAATTAATATACTTTTACCTCTCCCTTAAAACTCTACTAATATATATATATATTAGTAGAGACCCTAGAGAAGAAAATAGTGTCATTGCAATATTTTATGTCACACTGTATTTGCGCAGCGGTCTTTTAAACGCAATTTCTTGGGAAAAAATACACTTTAATGAATTAAAAAAAAAAAAAAAAAAACACAATAGTTACTCCAATTTTTTTGGTATAATGTGAAAGATGAATTATGTGCCGAGTAAATAGCTACCTAACATGTCATGGTTTAGCATTGCGCACGCTTGTGGAATGGGGACAAACTACGGTACTTAAAAGTCTCCATAGACGATGCTTTAAAAACTTTGAGTGTCGGTTCACACTGCTGCTCTGTGAATTTGTTCAGTTTTTTCAGTCCATTCTGTGGTTCGAATTTACCGCAAATTTACGGCGTTTTTACCGCAATTTTAATTCGAATTTCAGGAGTGGGACATAGCTGCGATTAATGTTCGAGCCAATGGAATCATTATGTAAAAAAAAGGTGTTAACTTCCTGTGTACTTCCTGGTTTTGTGGAGAATAGTGTGGTGGAATTCGCACATATGTGAACCATCAAATGCGATTCCAGAACGATTCATGTCTATGGAGACTAAATTCGCCACGCAACGCTCTAAACTCGCACAACGTCCTTTTTTTCATTGCATCGCATTCAGAGACGAATCGCAACGCATATGTGAGAACGACCATCATTGAAAACAATTACTTTTTGGATGACATGCGAATCTAGGTTTTGTTTAACGCATCGCATTCGGTATCAACTCGCACAAGTGTGAACCGGCACTTACAGGTTACTTTTTTTGAGTTACAGAGGAGGTCTTGCACTAGAATTATTGTTTTCGCTCTAACGATCGTGAGGATACCTCACATGTGTGGTTTGAACACCGTTTACATATGCGGCCACGACTTACGTATGCGTTCGCTTCTGCATGCAAGCACAGAAGGATGGGGCACTGTAAAAAAAAAAAATGATTTTTTTTTTTTACTTTTTTTTTTACACTGTCCTTTTTTTTAATTATTTGTTTATAACTTTTATTCCTATTTCAAGGAATATAAAATATAAACATCCATTGTAATAGAAATAAGCATTACAGGTCCTCACAAAGACCCCAGATCTCTCAGTTACATTTAAAAGCAAAATAAATATATTTTTTTACACTTTGACTTAAAAAAATTAATAATAATCTCTTTATATATAAAAGGAAAACTCCCGCGCTGTCTGTGGGCCTGCTCTAAGTGGCTACGCTAAGGGGCACTGCTGCAGACACCTGTGGGTCTAATCCCAAAGGACAAGTGACAAAAAGTGAAAAAGTGGTGGTGACTGCGCTGTGCAAAGAGAGGGATAAGGGAACCAGGACGAAAAAAATCTGAAGTCCTGCCCCCACAAAACAAGACAATGTGTGTAGATAAACTAGTGTACCTAGTGCTCCAATCCTGACGCGTGTCGTCACGTCATGTGACTTCATCAGGGGACCTGCTTGCAAGCACGTTGTATGTTGGTGACGGGACTTACTAAACACCAGACTTTTATTTTTATTTTTATTTTTATCGTTTGTTTCATATCAGACTGGATCTACACACTTTTTTTTATATATCTATATAACTTTTTTTGTACTATATGTTTATTTTGGGATCACTTATCACTGGACTCACAGGATTATTTTATTCAGCTGTTTTGTGATACGTTATATGTGGTTTTTTTTTATTGTCTGATACTGTCACTGTATACACCAGGTCTCACAGATTTGTTAATAATCTCTTTAACCACTTAAGCCCCGGACCATTTCGCTGGCCAAAGACCAGAGCATTTTTTGCGATTCGGTACTGCGTCACTTTAACTGACAATTGCGCGGTCGTGCGACGTGGCTCCCAAACAAAATTGACAGACTTTTTTTTCCCACAAATAGAGATTTCTTTTGGTGGTATTTGATCACCTCTGCGGTTTTTATTTTTTGCGCTATAAACAAAAATAGAGCGACAATTTTGAAAAAAAATCAATATTTTTTACTTTTTGCTATAATAAATATCCCCAAAAAAATCTATAAAAAAAAATTAAAATTCCACAGTTTAGGCCGATACGTATTCTTCTACATATGTTTGGTAAAAAAAAATCACAATAAGCGTATATTGATTGGTTTGCGCAAAAGTTATAGCATCTACAAAATAGTTTTATGGCATTTTTATTATTATTATTTTTTTACTAGTAATGGCGGCGATCTGCGATTTTTATCGTGACTGCGACTTTATGGCGGACACATCAGACACTTTTGACACATTTTTGGGACCATTGTCAATTTTACAGCGATCAGTACTATAAAAATGCACTGATTACTGTGAAAATTACACTGGCAGTGAAGGGGTTAACCACTAGGTGGCACTGAAGGAGTTAAGTGTGTCCTAGGGAGTGATTTTTACTGTTAGGGGGCGTGGCTACGAGTGACACGTCACTGATCGCTGCTCCCGATGAGAGGGAGCAGACGATCAGTGACAGTGTCACTAGGCAGATAGGGGAGATGCATGTTTACACTTGCCTCTCCCAGTTCTGCAGCTCTGTGACCCGGACGCGGGACACCGGCGGACATTGAGTCCGCGGGTCCCGCAGGCACGGTCACGGAGCTCGCGGCAGGGGCGCGCGTGCACCCGGCACAGTGGGAATTTCAAAGTGCCGTGCCATTCTGACGACTTAAATGTACAGGAGCCGGTTTAACCGTTTAAGCCTAAGGATTGTAAGTGACATCGGAGGTCGCACTGGCCATCTTGCCCTCACTTGACTTTCTGCCTATACCATCCAACGGATCGGATCGCTTCCAGGTTTACTCCGGTAAACCTGGAAACAACCAGAAAGCGGCTGGAAGTGCCCATCGCCTATAAAAGTGATATTGTGGTGAATCCGCTGCTGGGATCACTTTCATCAAAAAAGCCGGCCGCCTAACGAAAAAAAAAGGTATAGGGATTATGGCATCTAGCTGCAGCCATAAACTCGGTATTTAACGTAAAAAAACATGACGTACATTTCCAGTTAGACGGTTGGCAAGGGGTTAGAGGTGTTTCTAGCTTCGGAAAAGTCGACAGACATCCATGGGCACCTAGATTCAAATGTTTTGCGGTTTAAAGCCCAGCTCCATTGTTTTGTTCCCCTCATGTCATGCACGTGTAAATACAGTGCCTTGCAAAAGTATTCACCCCCTTGGCATTTTTCGCTTTTGTTGCCTCACAACCTGGAATTAACATGGATTGTTTGAGGATTTGCATAATTTATTTTTCAGAACATGCCCACAACTTTGAAGATGTTTTTTTTTTTTTTTTATTATTATTGTGAAGCAGACAACAAATAGGACAAAATAACAGAAAAAGTAAATGTGCATAACTATCCCCCCCCCCCCCCCTAAAGTCAATACTTTGTAGAGCCACCTTTTGTGGCTATCACAGCTCCAAGTCGCTTTGGATAAGACTCTATGAGCTTGCCACATCTTACCACTGGGATTTTTGCCCATTCTTCCTTGCAAAACTGTTCCAGCTCCTTCAAGTTGGATGGTTTGCGCTTGTGAACAGCAATCTTTGAGTCTGACCACAGATTTGTTATTGGATTGAGGTCTGAGCTTTGACTAGGCCATTCCAACACATTTACATGTTTTCCCTTAAACCACTCAAGTGTTGCTTTAGCAGTGTGTTTGGGGTCATTGTCCTGCTGGAAGATGAACCTCCGTCCTGGCCTCAAATCACACACAGAATGGTGCATTATAAGGTGAGAACAATCAGCGCCAAAAGTATAGTAAATACCATGTTATAAATTACTGTGTTAATAACCTATTATAAACGTGCACAGCTGCTAAACATTCTAAGTGATACACCACACTGGTTGCAAAATTGGGGATAAATAAATGTAGCGCTATGTGCATAAACCTATTGATGCATAACAAATAAACATACAAATATCTAATAATCATGAATCATAACATCGGTGATAAAAGTCCATAAATAAATAAATATAAAGATCTACTGAGGAAGGCCTGTAATTGTCCGATATGCGTCTAGAGGGAAGGAGCTGATAAGGTGACTTCTAGCCAGGCACTGTGAGTGTGGAAACAGCATTATTCTTATAATCAGTGTTTCAGCGCTGTTTCACCACTGTGATTATTCGTCCTCAAAAGGAGTGCACACCACCACCAGTAAAAATGCGCGCTCACCTCCCAGATGAGTTAAAACTCATATATCGATCTCCCCACGAGTTCACACGATCTCCTCCTTTAAACAATCAATAGTGGGTAATCCAGCTATCTCTTATCATTGGCTCCAGGGTTTCAGGACATGTAAATGATAAGTATAGAGACCATAGTGTTCTCTGTATACAACATTTATTCAAAGCCCCCACAAACAAGTTACACTTACAACAAAAAAACTTTTAAAACCACATGTGAAAGCTCCACAATAACACTGCTGTTTCCACACTCACAGTGTCTCATCAGACCAGAGCACCTTCCTCCATACATTTTGGGAGTCTCCCACATGCCTTTTCGCAAACTCAAAACGTGCCATTTTGCTTTTTGCTGAAAGTAATGGCTTTGTTCTGGCCACTCTGCCATAAAGCCCAACTCTATGGAGCATACGGCTTATTTTCTTCCTATGTACAGATACTCCAGTCTCTGCTGTGGAACTCTGCAGCTCTTCCAGGGTTACCTTAGGTCTCTGTGCTGCCTCTCTGATTAATGCCCTCCTTGCCCGGTCCGTGAGTTTTGGTGTGCGGCCATCTCTTGGCAGGTTTGCTGTTGTGCCATGTTCTTTCCATTTGGTTATGATAGATTTGATGGTGCTCCTAGGGATCATCAAAGATTTAGATATTTTTTTATAACCTAACCCTGACTTGTACTTCTTAACAACATTGTCCCTTACTTGTTTGGAGAGATCCTTGGTCTTCATGGCAGTGTTTGGTTAGTGGTGCCTCTTGCTTAGGTGTTGCAGCCTCTGGGACCTTTCAAAAAGGTGTGTATATGTAATGACAGATCATGTGACACTTATGCCCTGTACATACGATCGGATTTCCGATTAAATAAAATCCGATGGAAATCCGATGAAGCTGACTTCCATCAGTCTTGCCTACACACCATCAGTCAAAAATCCGACCGTCCCAAACGCTGTGACGTAAAACACTCCGAAGAGCCGAGAAAAATTAAGTTCAATGCTTATGCGTCGACTTGATTCTGAGCATGCGTGGGTTTTTTCTCCGATGGAGTTCCCCACAGACGATCGGAATGTGCTATCGTTCTTTTTTCCATCTGTAAAATTTAAAACATGTTCTATTTTTTATACCGATGGGGCCCACACGCGATCGGTTTGTCTGATGAAAAAAGTCCAAAGGTCTTTTTTCATCAGAAAAACTGATCGTGTGTACGCGGCATAAAACATTGCACACAGTAGACTTGTGCTCAATGGAAAAATTAGTTTTGTTTAGTTCAGTTTCTTTTCGGTCCTGTTGATTCGTAATTATTCGTAATTTTGCTAAACTGGATTTTTCATGTTAGGACTAATTCGTATTTTCGCAAGTGACATTTTTAGTTGAATCGGAATGATTCGTATTAATGTAAGCCTCAATTTTCCGTGTCTCTCACAATGGCGCTGCCTAACGTGCTTCGAATGGATTCATACATTCGTAACTTTTTTTTGGTTCGTTGATTCGTAATTTTCCGTGACGGATCACAACAAGTCGACTTGCTGTTGTATTAGGCTGCATTAACGCAACAACGAATTATGCCAAAGGCATTCGGGCATTCTCTATTTGCGATATAATTTATTTCATATTCGGTTTTATTCGTAATTGCTTTGTTCGGAAATTCAAATGCTTCCGAATGTCTGAAAGTAGCTAAATATGTACGAATTTCGATTTGTTGCAAAACGAATTGTACTAGCCTAGCACACAGGTGGACATAATTTCCCTAATTATGTGACTTCTGAAGGTAATTGGTTGCACCAGAGCTTTTTATGGGCTTCATAACAAAGGGGGTGAATACATACGTACATGCCAATTATCAGTTTTTTATTTCTGAAAAATAGTTTTATGTATAAATTTTTATCATTTTACTTAACTATCTTAGACTATTGTGTTCTGATCCATCTGTAGCACCCTCTAACTTAGGTAGGTGCTAGAGTGAGGATTTTTGTAGGAAAGCTGCCAGAGCAGGTACATTTGGACAGGCCTGGTTAGTGGTTAGTGTAGCAGTGGGTGTGACCACCTATGCTCTAGTTCTGGGGCGCATCCCCTGCTTCCAGGGAGAATGATCTGGAAGAGGGGAAGGGCACAGGACTGGAGTGGCAGAGAGCTCATATGAGGAGCCCTGACCAATACCCAATTGGAATTGGCAGGGGGCAGGCCTCCCATATAGGCTCAGGTCCAGCCCACTGGGGAGGTTGTCGGCCAGGAGACATGGAGAATGGATCACTAGGCAGTAGCTGGGGCCCCATCCCCATCTGGGGGGGGGGTGCGAGGCCTAGCAGAGGAGCCCGGGAGAGAGCTTCATCCTTACACGGTCATGGATGGAGTGTCCTGGAACAGAGGGGCTGGAGAAGCTGTCGGAATGTGTGTCCAGTTAAAGTTCTTCATCATGGACTCGGGGCAGGAAAAGGTCGGTGAGTGGACCACAGTGGATTGCTGGATGAGGCATGCCAGGGAAGCTGGGTGCGAGGCCAGAGGAGAGACTGTAGGGAAATTGTCAAATCGATGCGGCCTGAGGGCGCAGGATTTGCGTATCGGACTAGATGGGAGCAGTAGTCCACCTATTTGCACATGCTACTAAATTACTAGGCCGCCGTGGAGAGGTACTACAGACCTCTGGCCTAGTAACAGCAAAAATTACAGCCAGCATTTGAGACTGTTCAGAGTGGTCTCTTTCGCTCACAGAGGATGATGTGACAGGAAAGATAATGATCTACAGTGAAAGTTTGTGCAGGAGGATAGAAGTCCTGGGAGCAACAGTCTGCAGGAGATACACAGAGGTGCGGAAATAGTCTGCATGGTGATGCAGGGGAAGTGACGGTAGATATTATACAGTATGTGCATCAGTACTTCAAGGCTGAACCAAATTTTAAGTTCTTTAATTTGATGGCAAAGTAACATGTTCTATGGGCATCCCATATTCCCTTTCCCCCAACAGAGTTATATCCCTCAATAAACAAAAACAAAACAACGCTAATGACTGTTCATTGTCTCTGAGGTGATAGATGGAGCTCTGGCAGCAGGGTGATAGGATGGATGTTAGTTACTAGTAGCAACCAAGCGCTACACATCACATATAATTCAGATTAAAAAAAACATTGAACTAAAAGCTGTAATGTAACAAAATAGGTAAAAAGCCAAGGGGGTGAATACTTTTGCAAGGCACTGTATGCAGTTTAGTTGCCAAAATGTTTTGGCAAAAGCCATCTAGCACTATCATTGTAACAGACAAGTAGAATGAGAACAATGGAAGAGAGCGCATAGAATGGTATTGGTGCTGAATTGTCCAGTCCACAGGTACTTATTTCTTGTAGAAGGCTCTGGGTGTTGCTTGATTATGAACATGGGTAGGGAGAAGATGTCACCGAAGAACTGAGGCGCAGAATTAATAACCACAGGGCAAAGTGCAGGTAGGAACAGCAGCTGACATAAATACTGGGGCAAGTGACAGGCTGAGAGCAAAGTCTGTCGAAGCTGAAGTCAACAACCATGGAGACAGCAAGTTGAAAGTGTAGTAGACAGAGTCATGGTCATGAGGCAGGCCAAGGTTCTACTGAGGAGTCAGTAGAGTCAAGTAATAGTCAGGAACTAGCCGGGTCAGCAGCAGGAAGGCAATACAGAAGTAGATCTAGGATAGGCCAGGTCAGTAACGGACAGAGATATGAAGACAAAGGGAAAGCCAGGTCAGCAGTCAAAGGCAAGTCAGGTCAGCAATGGGAAGGCAGAGTAGAAGAAGGTCCAAAGACAGGCTGGGTCAGCAACAGGCTGGGTCAGATAAGCAATTTAACATGTCCTTAGCATAACTCTACTTGTTAAATAGGCCTTCCGGCACCGAGGCTGGATTGGCATGCACGTCCTTATGCATGCATGCCTATGTGTCCTGTGTGAATAAGCATAATTGCATAAATGTGCATGCACATACAAGCACTTTGCTATGACCCTAAGTCCTTGGCCAATTTCTGATGCCATTCTGACTTTGGAAATACAAAGTAAATCATATCTCCCAAGTGTGTGAGATAAAAGAGGCTATTTTTTTACAGACAAAATGCTTAAACAAAAAACAACATCTTACCTTACCTCTGGTAATTTTTTAATAATTTGAAACAGAACAAAAGGATTGTTAAAAAAAATAAAAAAATAAAAAATATTAAGACTTTAAGCTAACTATTTTATTTAGTGACAGGGGCTTTGACTATTGTTCAGAGAGCTTTAACAAAGTGTGTCCGAAGCCTTGTTTTGAAGTGTAAACGAGCCCTAAGTAATAAATAAAATGAGTGAACAGGCAGAAATTTTAATGCAGAAGAGACATTATTTGCATTAAAACCACCTACCTGCCTGTCCACTCTTGTACAGTGAGCTGTGCACGCGCAGTTTACTGTAGAAATTTGGCAATGCTGAAGCCAACGTCATCCCCGCCCAGCCAACGAAAGTGGGTAATGGATTTTGAAGATGTCAGTGGCTGGCGGGGAGCTCCAGGTCGTCGCACTGCTGGAGCCAAGGTGAGTATAGTTTCGCTTTAAGTAATAAGATCTAAAATTTTTTTAAATTATTTATAGGGTATTTATCCCTTAATTTTGTTTATTTTATTTATATCATGTTTTTTTTTTTTGTTTTTTTGCAGCTTGTATTCTTTCTGTCAAAAACAAAAACAAAAAAACTTAAGTACTAGGCTAATGAGGAGCTGTTTTAAAATGTGATTCTTTAAACCTCATGCCGCGTACACACGACCGCTTTTCTCGACGAGAAAAACTGCATTTTTTTTTTTCGCCGAGAAAAACGATCGTCTGTGGGCTTTATGTCGTTTTTCTCGTTGAGAAAAACGGCAGAAAAAACGACGAGAAAAATTAGAACATGTTCTAAATTTTCTCATCGTTTTTTCCATCATTTTTTTCCGCGGCAGTTTTCCCATAGGGAGACACTGCCGCGGAGCCCACAGACGGTCGTTTTTCTCGACAAAGAAAAAAATGACGGGAAAAACGGTCGTGTGTGGGGGAAAATGCCGTTCCCTCGTTTTTCATTTTATTTCATGACGTGATTCACGGCGGTGTTTTCACCGCCGTGAATCACGATCGTGTGTACGCGGCATCAGAATCTATTTAAAGATATTCAAATACACAAAAATACTTTTAGTTTACCTTTTATATTTACTCCAATGCAATTCCCAAAATGGGAAAATGTTGCCAAAATAATGAAACGCTGCTCCCAATTTTGTTGGAATTTTAGGGTAATGAAAAATTTCATATTTAATAATAATAATAACAAGACTAGAATGTGCATTTTACTCTATTTCCTCTCATTCTGAATGTTAATATTAACCATTAGGACTCATGCACACTAGATGTTTTTAATGTAATTGTGAGGGGCATCTGGCTATCTTTTAATTTTCCTGCTCCTTATCGCCCTTGCATTTTAGCCTATGTGTCCAAGCACACATAGGCATTTAGAGGCAGGAAAAAAAAAACGCAACCAGCATTTTGGCAGAAAAAAATCCTTGACATGTGTAAACGCGTTTAGCACTTGAGCATTAATTCATTTCAATGGTTAGAATTAATGATTTTTCTGTCCAAGGAAATTAATTAATAGCCAAGCGCATTACGCGCCTAAACACGCCTTAACGCATTACACATGTTTACAAGTGTCAAGTGTTTTTTCTGCCCAAACACCGCTGCCATAGATAGCAAAACGTCCAGTGTGTATGACGCTTTAAAACAAATACAAAGATTCATAAGCATATGAATATAGAAATAAATAAAAACGTGTATAAGCAGCACAAGCTTCACATATTCACAAATGTAACAACAGCGTTTAAATTTAGGGAGAGAGGACAGAGAAGTGAGAAATACTGACACAAAGCAAAAAAAAAAGAAGAAAAACTCTTTCAAAAAGTTTCAATGCTCCTGAGAATTTACTTTTACATTTGTACCAGATAATTAGTAAACTGACTCTTAATCGTGTTGTTAAGATGTAATTTTTTCACACCTTCTCTGACTTTGACACTTTGGAATTGAAAACTTTTCGTTTGCTCTTTGTTCCATTGTTCTTTAATCTTCTGCACTTTGCATTTAGTATCACTGAAATTTCGCACTTACTATGTCAATAACATCTGGCAAAATTGCCACCTATTAAGAGTAAGTGTTCTTTTTTTTCTCCGGTGAGAAATGATGGTATATTATATTGGTTTCCCTTGAGAGGCTAAGGAGACAATTTTAGAGCTGATAAATGCATTGCAGAATTCACCAGAATCACAGGAGAAGGTTAACGGAACTTACAACTTTTTTCATTTTTATTATATTGATTTTTTTTTATATATGCTGTCAATTTCTTTAGGGGTAGAGGGGTGAGGCAAAGGTGTATGAACCTTCAGCCAAATATTTTTACATCACATTCCATGACAGCATTCTATCCAGACAACAGACACACTTATTTCATTTTTCTTTTTTACAGTTTATAGTTTTTAAAGCTGAACTCCAGTCAGTTGACAATTCTCACCTTGCAGGGCGGCCCCTCCGTTTTGCAAGCGTGATTGGGCACAAGCTTCCTTCGTTCTACAAGACCGGTCTCCACCTCGGTGCTTGACCCGCAACAGCTCTTTAAAGTCATTGTAGTGGCTTGTTTTTCTTTTCTTTTTTTTTAAGTAAAAAACATGTTATACTTAACTCCTCTGCGCAGTTGGTTTTGCACAGAGTAGGCCCAATCCTCCTCTTCTCAGGTCCCTCTTTGCTGCTCCTGGCCCCTCCCTCCTTTGAGTGCCCCCTCAGCCAACAGATTGCTACAAGGGGCACCCGAGCCGAGTCAGAGCTCCGTGTATCCATTTAGACATGGAGCCCCGACCTGGCCCCACCCCCTCTCCCCCCTGATTGGCTGACTGACTTTGATTGATAGCCGCGGGAGACAATGTCGCTGCTGCTCTGTCTCAGCCAATCAGGAGGAGTGTCCTGGATGGCTCAGGGGATTGTGACAATGCTGGAGAGAGAAGGGGCTCAGGTAGGTAATTGGGGGGTGCTGGGGAAGCTGCTACACACAGAAGGGTTTTAAGAATGCATTAAGATAAAAAGACCTTCTGCCTTTACAACTCCTTTAAAGGAGAAGTCCAGCCTGAGCTTTTTAGGCTGGGCTTCTCCTCTGGGTCACAGGAGTGCAATTCGTTTTGCACTCCTGTGACCCGTTTTTAGCGGAGAGCAGTCTGAAGTCCGCTCTCTGCTGACGTCCCTGCCATCAGTCGGGGCAGCGCGTCATCACGACTTCCAAGTCGGGATCCGCCAGCTTCCCTGATTGATCGCAGTCTCAGCTTATCAGCGAGCCGCTGAGGCAGCCTCTCCCCGCCCCTCCATTGCTCGGCGCTCCATTGAGCGCTGAGAAGTAGAGCAGAAGCCATGCTGACTGACAATCAGCATGGCTCTGCTCAGGAAGGAGTGAGAACCGAGCCATCGGCGGTGTTCGGTGGCTCGGTTCTCAGTGCACAGATGCCGGGGGACAGATGCAGCATCAGCCTGATGCTCCATCCACCGAGATAAGTATAAATAGTAAAAAAAAAAAAACATACTTCTCTTTTAAGGTTATCACACGCTATGCAGGACAGTGGTCCTACATTTATATGTGTGGACACAGACAGCTTGCCAATTTACCGGGAGCATCAGAGAGGTGAGAACAGCACCAGCTGCTGGGGGAACAAGGAATAACCAGCAGGTATTCCTTGCAATGTGTGAGGCCCCACTGCAAGGTAATTTTTTTTTTTCAGTTGACTTGAATTCAGCTTTAAAGCGAAAATCCACCCAAAAAGGGAAGCTCTGCTAGTTTGCCTCATTTGCTCCTCCGCTGCCACACTTGTCCGTCTCGGGGGGAGCGATTTTGACAGGTACTCGCTCCCACTTCTGGCTTATTTGTTCAGCCCCCCTCCTCCTTCCCCCACTGCCGGGACATTCACAAAGCGCCGTGTGCTTCATGCATGCGTAGTAAGGAACTGGCTGTGAAGACGCAAGGCTTCACTGCCAGCTTCCCTTAGTGGGGATAGCGGCGGCAGCACCCGCTGTAGCTGGAGTGAAGACACTGCTGGATTCGTGGATAGGTACGTTTCCTAATATTAAAAGTCAGCAGCTACAGTATTTGTAGCTGTTGACTTTAATTTTTTTATGAAGGAGCCTGGAGCTCCGCTTTAAGTAGTGTAATATCTAAACTATGTTAGAGAGGGTTTAAAACACCTGGTGTGCATATGATAGCACCTTGACCAATATAAGTGAATATTGGTTCTGATGGATCTACAGTGGAACCTTAGCTTACGAGTAACATAGTTAATGAGCGTTTTGAAAGACAAGCAACTTTAAAAAAAAAATCTGACGCGGTTTGCGAGTGTTGTTTCGCAAAACAAGCAGAATTCAAGCTAATGGGGTGTGCAGTACCGCATTTGGCCAGAGGTGCGGGGGCGCAGGTGACACTCTGAATGGTTCAAAGCTGTTCAGAGCCATTCGTAAATACTCAGAAATACTCCGTTCCCGAGTGTTTCCGAACCTTTCTGAGGGTTTCTGAGATCAGCCGAGCTGTCCCCGAGCATTTCCAAGGCTCTCCGGCGCCCCCCACCTCTGGCCACATGCGGTATTGCATGCCCTAGAAGTCCATGCGGAACAAATTATCTTTGTTTCCATTGACTTTTATGGGGAAACTCACTTTGATATGAGAGTGCTTTGGATTACAAGCATCCTCCTGGAACGGATTATGCTCATAATCCAAGGTTCCACTATATATCCTCCAAAGAAGCAGATCCCTGATTAAAATATAGTGTCCATGGACCTTTTACTGGTCCTAGGCTGCTATCTCTCTGATAGCAACGAAGAGAGTGCTCACCAGAGGGTAAATTCAATTCTCAAGCCCTGTACACGCGATCGGTTTTACCGATGAAAACAGTCCGATGGACTTTTTTCATCGGACAAACCGATCGTGTATGGGACCCATCTGTCTTTTTTCCATCAGTTTTTAAAAATAGAACATGTTTTAAATTTTTCCGATGGATCAAAAACCGATAGCAAATTCCGATCGTCTATGGGCAAGTCCATCGGATAAAAAACCTGTGCATACTCAGAATTAAGTCGACGCATGCTCAGAAGCATTAAACTTAATTTTTCTCGGCTCATCTGAGTGTTTTACGTCACCACGTTTGGAACGGTTAGTTTTTTGACTGATGGTGTGTAGGCAAGACTGATGGAAGTCAGCTTCATCGGATTTCCGATGGACAAAACCATCCGATTAGAATCCATAGGATATCCGATCGTGTGTACGAGGCTTCAGATGTTTACTGAGGAACTTGCCTGCTTGCTCCCACCTTCATAGATTCTCATTGGCCCATCGCTATAAAGGCCCGCCCCATTAGCCAATAAGAATGTGTGCAGGACAGGAAGAGGTGGGAAAGAAATTAAGAGGTAATTTTAATTAGAGTAAATGGCAAAAAAAAAAGTAATTAATTCAGATCAAGTGGATGGAGCAAAAATGCATTTTGTTTTAATTTTGGAATTTTTGGAACTATTTTTTATTTTTTTTTCATAATCACAGGTCTTGCACATTTAAAACCAATCCTTCTCATTTTGTTGATCTAGAATTTTAGTGGAAGATTTATCCCTGTCTAAATGACCAGTCTATACGCTGAATCACTAAAATAAATCACCTAATAAAATATTCTTAAAACAACATGACTCTGACATTAGTAAACCACAAGGGAGGGAATAATAGATTAAAATTAATAATGCATTAAATTCAGGCAAGACTGGCAAGAAGAGAGGTAAATTTTAACCTGAAAGCAATCCAGTTGCATAGGTATACAGCAGATTCTCACAATAAAGAAAACATATCAATTTGGCAAAAAGCTAAAAGCATTCTTACCTTTTGATTTATGTGCTGCTGTAATAGAAAGTACTGTGTTACGCTCAAAGAATTTAGGTGTCAATAAAGCGATGTGCAAAAAAAAAAAAAAAGTTTTGGCATGAGTCAAAAATAAAATATATCTTAGAGGTTTTTCTTTCAAATTCAGTCGATCAGACATTGTACCAAATAGACCACTGATATGAGTGACACATCGAGCCACATTTCAGAAAAAAAAAAAAAAGTTCTGAGAAAAAAATATTGTTGCCTGTGGCAACCACTTAATTTCCATCTGTGATTTTTGTAGTCTAGTAGAAAAATGATTTACTATTGGCAACACAAAATATTCCTTTTGGCACACTTTTAATACATCAGCCTCATTATCTTTTGAGGATGTGAACTCCTTATGTTAGGGTATAAGCCAAAAAAGCAAATCGTTTTACTAGTTCTAGTATTTTTCACCAGGCCTGTAAAAAATACACACATTGCCAATGTTATTTAAGCCCAATTCCAACTTTTATTTTGCTCCAGTGAAAATAATAAATGCAACTCCCACTGCAATTCTCACCTCCTCTTCGGTGCTACGTAAAGGGGTACTGGAATGGTACAGCATCTGCCCCCCTATTGGCTGGCTGACACCCGGCTTCATTTAACCCACTTTTGCAACAATAAGGTAAATATCAACCACTCAAATAAAATCTCTCTACACACAATGAGGATTTTTTTTTTTTTAAATATCCAATACTAAATTAATAAAAACAGTGCTTGGTTGCCTCTACTTATTGACATGCATTCCCGCACCCAACATAAACATAGCAGCGCGACATCACAAAAAAAATAATTGTGTAGGAATTACACTCACCGGACACTTTATTAGGTACACCTGTTCAATTGCTTGGTAACATAAATTGCTAATCAGCTAATCACGTGGCATCAACTCAATGCGTTTAGGCTTCTAGCCGTGTTGAAGGCAACTTGCTGAAGTTTAAACCGAACATCAGAATGGGAAAGAAAGGGGATTTAAAGTGGAGTTCCACCCTAAAAAAAAAAAAAAAAAAATCACAAAAAACCTGCAAAAAAATAGAAAAAAAAATAGAAAAAAAATTTTTTTTACTCACCAGAAATACCGGTTGCTATGCGGAAGTCCCTAATCTGCCTCTTCCTTATCCGCGGCTGGTCTTCTCCCGCATCCTCCTCGCGTTGTCTTCTGGTGAATGGGGCGCGCTGCCTTCTGGGAACTGTGTGTATCCCAGAGAGCAAGCTGCCCATTCAGAAAACAATGCGAGACTCGCGCATGCGCAGTAAGAAACGGGCGGCTTCACTGCCTGTTACCCTTACTGAGGATGGCGGCGCCGGGAGCTGCCAGGATCGAGGGATCGGCCTCGGGGGGCTGACATCGCGGGCGAGTAGGACAGGTAAGTGTCCTTATTAAAAGTCAGCAGCTACAGTGTTTGTAGCTGCTGACTTTAAAAACAAAAATCACGGGTGGAACCCCTCTTTAAGTGACTTTGATCATGGCATGGTTGTTGGTGCCAGACGGGCTGGTCTGAGTATTTTAAAAACTGCTGATCTACTGGGATTTTCACACACAACCATCCCTAGTGTTTACAGAGAATGGTAAAAAAAAAAAGAAAATATCCAGTAAGGGGCAGTTGTGTGGAGGAAAATGCCTTGTTGATGTCAGAGGTCCGAGGAGAATGGGCAGACTGGTTCCAGATGATAGGAAGGGAACAGTAACTCAAGTAACCACTCGTTACAACCAAGGTATGCAGAATACCATTTCTGAATGCACAACACATCCAACCTTGAAGCAGATGGGCTACAGCAGCAGAAGAACACACCGGGTGCCACTCCTGTTAGCTAAGAACAGGAAACTGAGCCTACAATTTGCACAGACTCACCAAAATTGGACAATAGAAGATTGGAAAAATGTTGCCTGGTCTAATGAGTCAGCTGCGACATTCAGATGGTCGGGTCAGAATTTGGTGTAAACAACATGAAAGCATGGATCCATCCTGCCTTGTATCACCGGTTCAGGCTGGTGGTGTAATGGTGTGGGGGATATTTTATTGGCACACTTTGGGCCCCTTGGTACCAATTGAGCATCGTTTAAACACCACGGCCTACCTGAGTATTGTTGGTGATCATGTCCATCCCTTTATGACTACAGTGTCCCCATCTTCTGATGGCTCCTTCCAGCAGGATAATGCACCATGTCACAAAGCTCCAATCATCTCACCACTGGTTTCTTGAACATGACAATGAGGTCATTGTACTCCAATGGCCTCCACACTCACCAGTTCTCATCCAATAGAGCACCTTTGGGATGTGGTGGAATGACAGATTCGCATCATGGATGTGCAGCCAACAGATCTGCAGCTACTGCTATCATGGACCAAAATCTCTGAGGAATGTTTCCAACACCTTGTTGGATCTATGCCACGAAGAATGAAGGCAAAAGGGGGTCCAACCCGATACTAGCAAGGTGTACCTAATAAGTGGCTGGTGAGTGTATAAAGGTCTCAATTATGTCATATTAAAACCCCATAAAAATGCTTCACATAAATGTGATTATAACCCTCATATATACGCACAGACCATCAAATGTCATAATACAAAGAAAATATATATGTGATAGAAATGTGCAAACATTATATAAGGTCTACAAATAAAATGAACTGAAATAAAACAGAACAAAGTCCACATCAATAAAAAATAAATGTCCTGCATTATTATTGCATACACGCTCTAAATAAAAAACAGGCCCATATTCCAAATCTCCTGTGCAGTAAAACAGCATACAGGCAGTCCCCGAGTTAGGAACACAATAGGGACTGTAGGTTTGTTCGTAAGTCGAAGTTGTTCGTAAGTAGTGATGAGCCGAACACCCCCGGGTTCGGTTCGCACCAGAACCCGCGAACGGACCGAAAGTTCGAACGAACATTAGAACCCTATTAAATACAATGGATGCGAACGTTCGAATTCTAAAGTGCTAATTATAACAACTATTATGCATGTTATTGTCCTAAAAAGGGTTTGGGAACCCGGGTTCTGCACCAGGGGACATGTATCAATGCAAAAAGAAGTTTTAAAAACGGTCGTTTTTCGGGAGCAGTCATTTTAATGATGCATAAAGTGAAAAAAAAAAAAGTCAAATATTCCTTTAAATATCGTACCTGGGGGGTGTCTAAAGTATGCCTGTGAAGTGCCACGTGTTTCCCGTGTTTAGAACTGTCCCTGCACAAAATGACACTTCTAAAGGAAAAAAAAGCCATTTAAAACTGCTTGCGGCTTTAATGTAATGTCTGGTCCCGGTAATATGGATGAAATTCTTTAAGAAAAATGGCATAGCTACCCCATGACCCCCCCCCCCACCCCAGCCCATTACCAGCCCCTTTGGGTCTTGTATGGATATTAAGGGGAACCCCGCACATAAAATAAAAAAGGCCCTATATACTCTGAACAGCCCTATACAGGCGGTGCATACAAGACAGGGACTGTAGGTTTGTTCTTATGTAGAATCTGTTTGTAATTTTGAACAGGTACATTGTTGAAGTGTAGCTCCAGACCAAAAATCTATTTTTAAACTTTTTGGAAAACATAGGTAAGGGTTATCACCCCTGTAACATTTGTTTTGCTGTCTGTGCCCCTGTTCAGAACATTTCACCTCACTTTCCGTCCCAATGACAACTGTTTTTGAAATGTGGTGTTTTTCTTGAAACAAGGATTGCTGATAAAGCATCAGTACAGAGGAGACACCTTTCTCCCATATTTATTCTTACAGGAGAGAATTTTCCTTCCTAGTGGTAGATTTCCTCTCACTTCCTGTTGTCTTCTTGCGTTTGCAAGTAGGAGTCGTTTGTAAGTTGGATGTTTGAAAGTAGGGACCTGCCGTATATACTCTGCAGAAATAGGCCCCTTAGTTGTTGGTGTTGGCACAACACTGTAAGCACTCACAGTTACTCTTGGTTGGTGCTGGAACGCCCTGCTGTCAACTATTATATCAGGAATTTTAATTACATATAATTGTTGAACAGTGGTAGTAAAAATTGGGCCTTTGATGGTGGTGCTGGTGCCACAACACTGTAAGCCCTGACAGTTACTCTTGGTGGGTGCAGCAATGGGCCCTGCTGTGAATTATTAGATCAAGAATTGTAATTACATGCCCCTGTTGAACAGGGGCTGAAAAATTGGGCCTTAGGCACTGGTGGCACAACACTGCAACCCCTCACAGATACTGTACTTGGAGCACAGCAATGAGCCCTGTTGCAAAGTATTGCTTCAAAAATTGTAATGACACGCCCCTGTTAAACAGGGGCTGAAAAATTGGGCCTTAGGCACTGGTGGCACAACACTGCAACTCCTCACAGATACTGTACTTGGAGCACAGCAATGAGCCCTGTTGCAAAGTATTGCTTCAAAAATTGTAATGACACGCCCCTGTTAAACAGGGGCTGAAAAATTGGGCCTTAGGCACTGGTGGCACAACACTGCAACTCCTCACAGATACTGTACTTGGAGCACAGCAATGAGCCCTGTTGCAAAGTATTGCTTCAAAAATTGTAATTACACGCCCCTGTTAAACAGGGGCTGAAAAATTGGGCGTTAGGCACTGGTGGCGGCACCCATAAACAAAAATGATCTTACAAGCTATCATCATCAATCGTATCATTGAGGACTCGGAGGAGGAGGATAGCCAGTCAACATAACAGCACAGGCACTCAGCATCAGCATCAGTCTTGAAGGGATGTGACATGTTAAAATCAATTAGTCTGTTATATCAGCATCAGGTGTGTGGTAGCTGGTGGTGATCCAAGACTGGTTCATCTTGATGAAAGTCAGTCGATCAACCGAGTCGGTGGACAGGCGCACCCTGTGATCCGTGACAAATCCTCCAGCAGCACTGAATGTGCGTTCCGAAAGAACGCTGGATGCAGGACAGGCCAGTAGCTCAATTGCATACTGTGCAAGCTCTGGCCAGTGATCCATCCTCAAGACCCAGTAAGCCAGAGGATTTTCGGTGGGGAAGGTGTCCAAGTCTGACCTTGCCCCTAGATATTCCTGCACCATGTTTATCAGACGCTGGCGATGGTTGCTGGAACCGATCATACTTTGGGGCTGCGGACTAAAGAATTGTCTGAACGCATCGGTCAGACGGCCACCTTCCCCACCGCTCCTTCTTTGACTGGCCGAAGCCTCAGCAACTCGTTGTCCAGGACCAGGAGTTTGCAACCTCCCAGTCTCTGGGAACGCGTTGCACAGACCTTTCTGCAAGGCCTCCCGGAGTTGTCTCATCCTCTGCTCCCTCTGCGACGGTAACATAAGGTCCGCAACCTTACCCTTGTACCGTGGATCAAGGAGAGTGGCCAGCCAGTAATGGTCCCTCTCCTTGATCCGAAGAATACGAGGATCCTTCCGCAGACTTTGCAGGATCAGGGAGGCCATGCAGCGTAGGTTTGCTGAGGCATTCGCTCCGGAGTCCTCTGGGTCACTAAGGACGACATGATCCGCAGCCACCTCCTCCCAGCCACGTACAAGTCCACTGGTTTCTTGGGACTGTAAATCATCCCTAAAAGACTGCTGCTGATGATGCTGAGTGCCAGCCTCCACCTCCATGCTGACACAATCCTCCTCCTCCTCCTCCTCCTCCTCCTCCTCTTCCTGTGCGATGGGTGGGACAGAAGGAACACTGTCTGGGTAAAGGGGGCCTTGAGAGGCAAGGAAGTCCTCCTCTTCCTGCCTCTGTTCTGCCTCAAGTGCCCTGTCCATTATTCCACGCAGCGTGTGCTCCAACAGGTGGACAAGAGGTACAGTGTCACTGATGCATGCACTGTCACTGCTCACCATCCTCGTGGCCTCCTCAAATGGTGCCAGGACAGTGCATGCATCCCTGATCATGCCCCACTGGCGTGGAGAAAAAAAACCAAGCTCCCCTGACCCTGTCCTGGTGCCGTAGTCGCACAGGTACTCATTGATGGCCCTCTGCTGCGTGTGCAGCCGCTGCAGCATGGCCAACGTTGAGTTCCACCTGGTGGGCATGTCACATATAAGGCGGTTCTTGGGCAGGTTCAACTCCTTTTGCAGCTCAGCCAGGCGAGCACTGGCATTATAAGATCTGCGGAAATGCACACAGACTTTCCTGGCCTGCCTCAGGACATCCTGTAAGCCCGGGTACCTGCCCAAGAAGCGCTGCACCACCAGGTTAAGGACGTGAGCCACACAGGGCACATGGGTCAGTTGTCCCTGTCGGAGGGCGGAGAGGAGGTTGGTGCCATTGTCGCAAACCACCATTCCTGGCTTAAGCTGGCGTGGCGTCAACCACCTCTCGGCCTGGCCCTGCAGAGCAGACAGGACCTCTGCCCCAGTGTGGCTTCTGTCCCCCAAACACACCAGCGCAAGCACGGCATGGCATCTTTTTGCCTGCGTACTTGCGTAGCCCCGTGAACGGCTACGGAGCACCGCTGGTTCATAGGACAAACCACAGGAAGAGGCCATGGAGGAAGAAGAAGAGGAGGGGGTGGAGGAGAGAGGTGTGTCACAACCAGTAGTAGCATTTTGGAGGCGTGGCGGTGGGACAACCTCCAACACTACTGCACCTTGTCCTGAATCCTTCCCAGCTGCCAAAAGAGTGACCCAATGGGCCGTGAAACAAAGGTAACGTCCCTGTCCATGCCTGCTGGACCATGAGTCAGCGGTAATATGCACCTTACCGCTGACCGCCCTGTCCAGCGAGGCCAAGACATTGCCTTCCACATGCCGGTAGAGAGCCGGAATAGCCTTCCGTGAGAAAAAGTGGCGTTTGGGAACCTGCCACTGAGGAACCGCACATTGCACAAACTCACGGAAGGGGGCCGAGTCTACCAACTGAAAAGGCAGCAGTTGAAGCGCTAGCAATTTAGCCAAGCTAGCATTCAACCGCTGGGCATGTGGATGGCTGGGAGTGAACTTCTTTCGACGGTCCAGCAGCTGGGGCAGGGAAATTTGCCTGCTAGAATCGGACGTCGGTGTACTGCTAGCAGAGTGGGCGCAAGTACTTGGCTGTGACACACCTAATTCTACACCTTCATTCCTCTCAGTGCATGTTTCAGAGAGGACTGAAGTTATAGTGGGGTTGGAGATCCCAGCTGATGCGGTGCAAGGAGAGGTCCGCTTTGTTCTTTGGTGTGGGTCTTTGAGGTAGGCTTGCCAACGAGCTGCATGGCAGGTCAACATATGTCTGGTCAGGCATGTGGTACCCAAGCGGCTGATGTTTTGGCCACGCGATATACGCTTGAGACATATGTTGCAAACAGCAGCTGTGCGATCTGATGCACTAGCCTCAAAAAAGGCCCACACCAAAGAACTTTTTGAATGACGGGCAGAGGCAGCGCCCTGCACAGGCGGAGCTCTGCGGTGTGATTCCGTCGGTGTACTGCCCTTACGCTGGCCACCAAAGGGCATCCTGCCTCGTTGGAGATGTGCCTCCTCCTCATCCTCCTCCTCCTCCTCTCTCCTATTAGGCACCCACGTGGAGTCAGTGACCTCATCATCCCCTCCCTCCTCATCACTGGAGCCAATCTGGCAGTATGCTGCAGCTGCTGGAACATGACTGCCAGATTGGTGTCCTTCTTGAGCATCCCCTCTGTCTGCTCTCACGCTACTGCCTTCCTCTAGCTGGGTTTCATCATCAGACCCTTCGAAACGCTGGGCATCCTCCTGGAGCATGTACCCAACACTGTGCTGAAACAGTTCGGGGGACTCCTCAGGAGGAGGACATGGTGGGTCTAGGGAAGGAGTGACTGATGATTTGTCTGACATTGATACCAGGGAAGACGACGCTTTGGCAGCTGCTTTTCCAGTACCCTGAGCCTGGGTGAGAGAGGACGAGGAGGAGGAGGAGGGCTTGGTCATCCACTCTACCAAGTCTTCGGCATGATGTGGCTCAACATGTCCAGCTGCCGAAAAGAAGGACAAGCGTGTCCCATGGCCATGTGCTGATGACAATGCACCGCGTCCACGACCAGCACTGTTGCCCCCAGACACAGAGCCTGCTTGCCCTCTTTTATTGCCTCCTGACTGTCTGCCTCTCCTTGTTTGCCTTCCAGACATTCTAATAGATGGCCTGCAGGGAGATGGGAAAAAAGCAATAAGGGCTACCTTCAGGTGTCCTTCTCTGTCCCTTGAAACAAGGACTTTCACAGTGAAAGAAACTGACACTCTCCCTACCTACAGTTTTCTGTCCCTAGAAAAAATATTTTTTTTAAGCACAATATAGCACAAGAACAATTCACTCACTGTCCTTCCAGGTCCCTGGAAACAAGGACTTGCAGAGTGAAATAAACTGACACTCTCCCTACCTACAGTTTTCTGTCCCTAGAAAAAATGTTTTTTTTTAATCACAATATAGCACAAGGACAATTCACTCACTGTCCTTACAGGTCCCTGGAAACAAGGACTTGCAGAGTGAAATAAACTGACACTCTCCCTACCTACAGTTTTCTGTCCCTAGAATAAATGTTTTTTTTAAGCACAATATAGCACAAGGACAATTCACTCACTGTCCTTACAGGTCCCTGGAAACAAGGACTTGCAGAGTGAAAGAAAAAAAACACTCTCCCTACCTACAGTTTTCTGTCCCTAGAAAAAATGTTTTTTTTAATCACAATATAGCACAAGGACAATTCACTCACTGTCCTTCCAGGTCCCTGGAAACAAGGACTTGCAGAGTGAAATAAACTGACACTCTCCCTACCTACAGTTTTCTGTCCCTAGAATAAATGTTTTTTTTAAGCACAATATAGCACAAGGACAATTCACTCACTGTCCTTACAGGTCCCTGGAAACAAGGACTTGCAGAGTGAAAGAAAAAAAACACTCTCCCTACCTACAGTTTTCTGTCCCTAGAAAAAATGTTTTTTTTAATCACAATATAGCACAAGGACAATTCACTCACTGTCCTTCCAGGTCCCTGGAAACAAGGACTTGCAGAGTGAAATAAACTGACACTCTCCCTACCTACAGTTTTCTGTCCCTAGAATAAATGTTTTTTTTAAGCACAATATAGCACAAGGACAATTCACTCACTGTCCTTACAGGTCCCTGGAAACAAGGACTTGCAGAGTGAAAGAAAAAAAACACTCTCCCTACCTACAGTTTTCTGTCCCTAGAAAAAATGTTTTTTTTAATCACAATATAGCACAAGGACAATTCACTCACTGTCCTTCCAGGTCCCTGGAAACAAGGACTTGCAGAGTGAAAGAAACTGACACTGTCCCTACCTACAGTTTTCTGTCCCTAGAATAAATGTTTTTTTTAAGCACACTATAGCACAAGGACAATTCACTCACTGTCCTTACAGGTCCCTGGAAACAAGGACTTGCAGAGTGAAAGAAAAAAAACACTCTCCCTACCTACAGTTTTCTGTCCCTAGAAAAAATGTTTTTTTTAATCACAATATAGCACAAGGACAATTCACTCACTGTCCTTACAGGTCCCTGGAAACAAGGACTTGCAGAGTGAAAGAAAAAAAACACTCTCCCTACCTACAGTTTTCTGTCCCTAGAAAAAATGTTTTTTTTAATCACAATATAGCACAAGGACAATTCACTCACTGTCCTTACAGGTCCCTGGAAACAAGGACTTGCAGAGTGAAATAAACTGACACTCTCCCTACCTACAGTTTTCTGTCCCTAGAATAAATGTTTTTTTTAAGCACAATATAGCACAAGGACAATTCACTCACTGTCCTTCCAGGTCCCTGGAAACAAGGACTTGCAGAGTGAAATAAACTGACACTCTCCCTACCTACAGTTTTCTGTCCCTAGAAAAAATGTTTTTTTTAATCACAATATAGCACAAGGACAATTCACTCACTGTCCTTACAGGTCCCTGGAAACAAGGACTTGCAGAGTGAAATAAACTGACACTCTCCCTACCTACAGTTTTCTGTCCCTAGAATAAATGTTTTTTTTAAGCACAATATAGCACAAGGAGAATTCACTCACTGTCCTTCCAGGTCCCTGGAAACAAGGACTTGCAGAGTGAAAGAAAAAAAACACTCTCCCTACCTACAGTTTTCTGTCCCTAGAAAAAATGTTTTTTTTAATCACAATATAGCACAAGGACAATTCACTCACTGTCCTTCCAGGTCCCTGGAAACAAGGACTTGCAGAGTGAAATAAACTGACACTCTCCCTACCTACAGTTTTCTGTCCCTAGAAAAAATGTTTTTTTTAATCACAATATAGCACAAGGACAATTCACTCACTGTCCTTCCAGGTCCCTGGAAACAAGGACTTGCAGAGTGAAAGAAACTGACACTGTCCCTACCTACAGTTTTCTGTCCCTAGAATAAATGTTTTTTTTAAGCACACTATAGCACAAGGACAATTCACTCACTGTCCTTACAGGTCCCTGGAAACAAGGACTTGCAGAGTGAAAGAAAAAAAACACTCTCCCTACCTACAGTTTTCTGTCCCTAGAAAAAATTTTTTTTTAATCACAATATAGCACAAGGACAATTCACTCACTGTCCTTACAGGTCCCTGGAAACAAGGACTTGCAGAGTGAAAGAAAAAAAACACTCTCCCTACCTACAGTTTTCTGTCCCTAGAAAAAATGTTTTTTTTAATCACAATATAGCACAAGGACAATTCACTCACTGTCCTTCCAGGTCCCTGGAAACAAGGACTTGCAGAGTGAAATAAACTGACACTCTCCCTACCTACAGTTTTCTGTCCCTAGAATAAATGTTTTTTTTAAGCACAATATAGCACAAGGAGAATTCACTCACTGTCCTTCCAGGTCCCTGGAAACAAGGACTTGCAGAGTGAAAGAAAAAAAACACTCTCCCTACCTACAGTTTTCTGTCCCTAGAAAAAATGTTTTTTTTAATCACAATATAGCACAAGGACAATTCACTCACTGTCCTTCCAGGTCCCTGGAAACAAGGACTTGCAGAGTGAAATAAACTGACACTCTCCCTACCTACAGTTTTCTGTCCCTAGAAAAAATGTTTTTTTTAATCACAATATAGCACAAGGACAATTCACTCACTGTCCTTCCAGGTCCCTGGAAACAAGGACTTGCAGAGTGAAAGAAACTGACACTGTCCCTACCTACAGTTTTCTGTCCCTAGAATAAATGTTTTTTTTAAGCATACTATAGCACAAGGACAATTCACTCACTGTCCTTACAGGTCCCTGGAAACAAGGACTTGCAGAGTGAAAGAAAAAAAACACTCTCCCTACCTACAGTTTTCTGTCCCTAGAAAAAATGTTTTTTTTAATCACAATATAGCACAAGGACAATTCACTCACTGTCCTTACAGGTCCCTGGAAACAAGGACTTGCAGAGTGAAAGAAAAAAAACACTCTCCCTACCTACAGTTTTCTGTCCCTAGAAAAAATGTTTTTTTTAATCACAATATAGCACAAGGACAATTCACTCACTGCCCTTACAGGTCCCTGGAAACAAGGACTTGCAGAGTGAAATAAACTGACACTCTCCCTACCTACAGTTTTCTGTCCCTAGAATAAATGTTTTTTTTAAGCACAATATAGCACAAGGACAATTCACTCACTGTCCTTACAGGTCCCTGGAAACAAGGACTTGCAGAGTGAAATAAACTGACACTCTCCCTACCTACAGTTTTCTGTCCCTAGAATAAATGTTTTTTTTAAGCACAATATAGCACAAGGAGAATTCACTCACTGTCCTTCCAGGTCCCTGGAAACAAGGACTTGCAGAGTGAAAGAAAAAAAACACTCTCCCTACCTACAGTTTTCTGTCCCTAGAAAAAATGTTTTTTTTAATCACAATATAGCACAAGGACAATTCACTCACTGTCCTTCCAGGTCCCTGGAAACAAGGACTTGCAGAGTGAAATAAACTGACACTCTCCCTACCTACAGTTTTCTGTCCCTAGAATAAATGTTTTTTTTAAGCACAATATAGCACAAGGACAATTCACTCACTGTCCTTACAGGTCCCTGGAAACAAGGACTTGCAGAGTGAAAGAAAAAAAACACTCTCCCTACCTACAGTTTTCTGTCCCTAGAAAAAATGTTTTTTTTAATCACAATATAGCACAAGGACAATTCACTCACTGTCCTTCCAGGTCCCTGGAAACAAGGACTTGCAGAGTGAAATAAACTGACACTCTCCCTACCTACAGTTTTCTGTCCCTAGAATAAATGTTTTTTTTAAGCACAATATAGCACAAGGACAATTCACTCACTGTCCTTCCAGGTCCCTGGAAACAAGGACTTGCAGAGTGAAAGAAACTGACACTGTCCCTACCTACAGTTTTCTGTCCCTAGAATAAATGTTTTTTTTAAGCACACTATAGCACAAGCACAAAACACACTGACACTCTCCCTACCTATCCTTCTCTTTCCCTAAACTAAAGGAATCCAGGTTAAGCAAGAAAGAAATAACAGTCACTGTCCCTGCCTATGCTGCTCTATCCCTGCTCCGGAACACACTACACTAGGCCGCCGTGCTGGCGGCCTTTTATAGTGTGGGGCGTGTACTAAACACCCTCAGCAATAATTGGCCACAGGCATCCTGCCTGTGGCCAATCATTGCTCTCCTCGCTGCCGGCGCTGTGATTGGCCAAGCATGCGGGGTCACAGTGCATGCTTGGCCAATCACAGCGCCTGGATGACACTGCGATGGCGTAGTGCATTGTGGGCCGTTCGCGTCACTCGAATTTGGCGCGAACGGCCCAAATCGTTCGATCTTCGTCGAACGATCGAACAGCCGATGTTCGAGTCGAACGTATGTTCGACTCGAACACGAAGCTCATCCCTATTCGTAAGTCGCAACACTGCATTTGTAAGTGTAACTTCCGGTCGGAACACTGCATTCGAAAGTGTTCGTAAGTGTAACTGCCGCCTGTGCATGGATGTGGGATGTTCCGGGCGTTTGTTATGTTATCTGGGGCATAGTACGGCAGTGTGGGATGTGTCCGAAGGTGTTCGAAGGTATCCAGGACCAGCGTGGAGCACAAGTGGCCGGCATTTGAGGCGTTCATAAGTAGGAGTCGTTCGTAACTCGGGTGTTGGTAACTCGGGGACTGCCTGTAATATGCAGGAGTGCTCCACCTCTGTGTATCCACCACCAGTTTCTGCTGCCTCTTACCTCCACGGCCGACCTACACAATGGTAAGGCCTGTCCCAGATACATGAGTGTATAATGCTGAAGCAATCCTCCAAAGGGTAGGTGAGACCAACTCCCCTAACAATGCCTCAGGAAACATACCATTCTGCAGGGAAAATAAAACAAAAAAACTTCCATAGTGTAATATGTTCAGATAAAACCATTTATTCAGTAAGAGATTAAATAATACTCACAAAGTGCAATATGAATACAGTGCACAAGATTAATAGGCAAAAAATGTTACAAATGCATTGCCACCTTAAGCATGGACAAATTGAGAGGATATGTCAAAATGGCCGATGTATGACTTTTGGGCGGGATGACGTCACGTGACTCCGCACTGATGCATTTCGTCACATAATACAGAGACTTCCTCATAGGAAAAAAAAAGAAGGCAAAGCACCAGAATGTAAACAAAGAGCAGTGGTTAAGGGCATGATTGCAAGACAAATATTCATATTGGAGTGGTGGCTTAGTGCCAGTTTACTGACTTTCAAATTTTAGGAAGGCCAGTGGCCCCCTATGGTGAGTGGAAGTAGAAAATGCCTCAAGCTTGGTGGCCAGTGGGAGTAAAAAAGTTACATAGTGCCTGTGGTCAGTAGAAGGAGGAATAGTGTCCCATTATTAGTTTCATTGGAAGAAATAGTGCATCATCTTGGTATTTGTGTATTAGTGGGAGGAATAGTGCCCCATCATTGGTGTCAATGGAAGAAATAGCCCCCTATCGTTGGTTTCAGTGGAAGAAATAGTGCCCCATTGTTGGTGTCAGTGGAAGTAATAGTGCCCCATCATTGGGGTCAATGGGAGGGATAGTGCCCCATCATTGGTGTCAGTGGGAAGGATAGTGCCCATTGTTGGTATCAGTGGGAGGTATAGTGCTTCATTGTTGGTGTCAGTGGAAGTAATAGTGCCCCATCATTGGTGTCAGTGGGAAAGATAGTGCCCCATCATCGGTTTTAGTGGTAGGAATAGTGGCTATTGTTTGCATCAGTGGGAGGAATAGTGCTCGATCCTTGATGTCAATGGGAGAAATAGTTTTCCAACATTTATATCACACTGCTATACCCTTCCTTACTTTGACGCAGTTGGTCAGCTTAAACATGTATTGCAATATATGTGAACTAAATATCCCTGTTTTTCATTGCATAGTTTGCTGGGAAGGGTGTAGCAGTGTGCAAAGGGTCCATCCAGAATTTGTAGTGTTAATGTGTGTAGTCCACCTGTGTGTAATTTAAATGATTGTAAAGACTTGTCTTAAAAAAACAAAACAAAAAACATATTATACTTACCTCCTCTGTGTAGTTGGTTTTGCACAGAGCAGCCCTGATCCTCCTCTTCTCGGGTCCCTCTTCGCTGCTCCTGGCCCCTCCCTCCTGTTGAGTACCCCCACAGCAAGCAGATGGCTATGGGGGCACTGGAGCCGAGTCACAGCTCCATGTGTCCATTTAGACACGAAGCCCCGACCAGCCCCCACCCCCCTCTTTCCCCTGATTGGCTGACTGACTGTGATTAACAGCCTCGGGAACCAATGGCACAGCTGCTGTGTTTCAGCCAATCAGGAGGAGATTATTGGGGGTTTTTTTCAAAATTGTCGCTCTTTTTTGTTTATAGCGCAAAAAAACTATCAAATACCACCAAAAGAAAGCTCTATTTGTGTGGAAAAAAGGACGTCAATTTTATTTGGGTACGGCGTCGCACGACCGCACAATTACCATATCGCAAAAAAATGGTCATTAACGGGGCAAATCTTCCGGCCCGTAAGTGGTTAAAGAAAGCCATAAGAAGTCCCGTTTGCAGTTCGCAAAAAGCCATGTGGGGGACCCAGCAAACATGTGGAAGAAGGTGCTCTGGTCAGATGAGACCAAAATCAAACTTTTTGGCCTAAAATCAAAACGCTGTGTGGTGGAAAACTCACACTGCACATCACCCTGAACACACCATCCCCACTGTGAAACATGGTGGTGGCAGCATCATTTTGTGGGGATTCTTTTCTTCAGCAGGGACAGGGAAGCTGGTCAGAGTTGATGGGAAGATGGATGGAGCCAAATACAGGGCAATCTTAGAAGAAAGCCTGTTAAGCCCTGTACACACGATCGGTTTTACCGATGAAAACAGTCCGATGGACTTTTTTAATCGGACAAACCGATCTTGTATGGGCCCCATAGTTTTTTTTTACATTGGTGTAAAAAAATAGAACATGTTTAAATTTATCCGATGGAAAAAAAAACGATAGCAAATTACTATCATCTGTGGGGAACTCCATTGGATAAAAAACCTACGCATGCTCAGAATCAAGTCGACGCATGCTCAGAAGCATTGAACTTAATTTTTCTCGGCTTGTCGGAGTGTTTTACGTCACAGCGTTTGGAACGGTCGGTTTTTTGACTTATGGTGTGTAGGCAAGACTGATGGAAGTCAGCTTCATCGGATTTCCGATGGAAAAATCCATCGGATTAGAATCCATAGGAAATCCGATCGTTTGTACAGGGCTTTAGAGTCTGCAAAAGACTTGAGACTGGGACGGAGGTTCACCTTCCAGCAGGACAATGACCCTAAACATACAGCCAGAGCTACAATGGAATGGTTTATATCAAAGCATATCCATGTGTTAGAATGGCCCAATCAAAGTCCAGACCTAAATCCAACTGAGAATCTGTGACAAGACTTGAAAATTGCTGTTCACAGACGCTTTCCATCCAATCTGACAGAACTTGAGCTATTTTGCAAAGAAGAATGAGCACAATTGTCACTCTCTAGATGTACAAAGCTGGTAGAGACATCCCCAAAAAGACTTGCAGCTGTAATTGCAGTGAAAGGCGGTTCTACAAAGTATTGACTCCGGGGGGCTGAATACAAATGTACACCACACTTTTCACATATTTATTTGTAAAACATTTTAAAAACCATTTATCATTTTCCTTCCACTTCACAATTATGTGCCACTTTGTGTTGGTCTATCACATAAAATCCCAATAAAATACATTTGGGTTTTTGGTTGTAACATGACAAAATATGGAAAATTTCAAGGGGTATGAATACTTTTTCAAGGCACTGTAAATATCTTACCAACGAATGGGGATGATGGAGCATTCACTGATAGAAATAAATTGTTAAATTGTGTATAATGGGTGATTGGTGTCCTGAACCTATTCAAAAAGAATATCATCTTAAAAAGACTTCACTTGCTTCTACAGGCCCATATATTATGGAAAAAAAAAAATCATCCCATTGGTGCATCCAAAAAAAAAGTAGACATTAAAATGTTACTGATTTTTTGTTTGTCCAAAGTCTTTCTTCGGAAATGGAGGAATGCCAAGCACTGTCGGGTGTATTAAGCATTGGAAACCATTGTTGGAAACCAATTGAAGTCTTGTCTGGGTGAATCACTGACATGGAGCATGAACCTTCCACAGTGTGGCAGAGGGATGTCCCGGATCGGCAAATGATGGATTCATGCCCACGCATTACACATAGCACAACTAATGATGTGAGAGGCTAATTTACAGAAGTTTTCACATTAAATATATCTAAAGGGAGGCCATAAATCAGTCATCCGCTAGGCACAAATGTATGAGCTTTCAGAACTGATGCTTTATTGACATATTACTTAACGGAACTCTAAAATCCCAGTGGAGCAATGACTCAGGAGAGAATGTAAATTAATAAAGTATATTATTTTTACTGATAAAATAAAAAAATTATTAGACAATCCACATATTTGGCTTGAATTTGAAATAAATTTTCATGTTCTTAATCAGTTACTTTTCCAATAGTATTTGAAAACAGACAAACAACAACAACAACAATAATAATAACATCAATTATACAAATTGTAATAATTTTTTTTGCATTCATTATTTTTTAAATAATAATAATAAAAATAATAATAACTTAATACTTAAAATAATAATTCTAAGGTTGATTATATTATTAAATGATTAGTTATAATTACTATTAAATCTATTAGTATTTCATAATCTACTTTGATGTGTTTCTAAAGAGAGAAGGTTTTTCTTTTTATCTTGATGCATTCTCTGCATTAAGGTAAAAACCTTCCAATGTCTGTGCCTCCCCCCTCCCTAAACACCCTCTTGACACCATTCTTGAACCAGGGCTCTCCCTGCCGGCAGCCCCCTGTGCTCTTTTCCTGCATTCATGGGCTTTGCTGTGCGTCCAATCCTGTAAGGAGGGAGCGGGGGCAGGGCCATGTCACGCTGTGTGTGTCTATGAATGCACACAGCCCAGCTAGGGAGCGATGCCTGCACAAGTATTCCCATAGTTAGAGACTTGCTATGGAGACATTCGTAGAAAAGGAAGGATTTTGGGAGCATGTCCATGGTCTTCCTCCCAGAACTGGAAGCCCGGGGCTCAGATGGAAGGGAGGGTTAAGGGGCCCTTTGTGGTTTCTTGCACCGGGGCCTTGAAGGTTCTGGTTACGCCTCTGCTCCTAAACATCCCTTTATTCCCAGCCAGTGTCATTAGTACAGTGGCAGTGTACAGTATTATCACTGATCGCTGTATTAGCGTCACTAGGGACATCAGATAGCATCAGTTAGTTCCCCTCCCAGCCAGTGTCAGTTACCGCCAGTCCCTGATTGCCCGCCAATCTATTCAAAAACCATTCTCCTGCATTCACAATGGTTACCAAGAAAGAGGATTCTTTTTTAGCGCCAGTGGTCTTGCTGCCCTCTTAGGGCAATGAGTATTCTTATAGATTGAGAGACAACAACAGAAGAAAAGGGTGCACTGACCTGATTGCCCGCCACACTATCACAGTCACACTCTAATGCCGCGTACACACGACCGTTTTTCCTGTCATGCAAAAAAAAGTTTTTCTCGACACGATTCGTCGTGATTGCTCTCAAGCCTGCCTTGCATACACACGTTCAGGAAAAAAACGCTCGAGCAAAGCGCGGTGACGTACAACGCGTATGACAACACGTATGACGGCACTATAAAGGCGAAGTTCCATTCCAATGGCGCCACCCTTTGGGCTGCTTTTGCTGATCTCGTCTTAGTAAAGTTTGATGAGAGACGATTCGCGCTTTTCAGCCTCGTGCTTTTCAGTCCCTTACAGCGTGACAAATGTGCCATCTCCATTACAAACGCTAGTTTTACCAGAACGAGCGCTCCCGTCTCATACTTGATTCTGAGCATGCGCGGTTTTTTTCCCCCTCGGAAAAGCATACACACGAGAGGTTTTCCCGATGGGAAAAACAACCAGAAAAAATAGAGCAGGTTCTAATTTGAGAAAACTGCTATGGAGCCTACACACGATCGGTTTTCACGACCAATCTAAAATCTAATCTAAAAAATTGCAGTTTTCTCGTCATGAAAAACGGTCGTGTGTACGCGGCATAACCTATAATTACTAGTAAAGCGTCTATACAGATCAGCATCCTGGTCACGATCAGAACTATACCAGTGTCCCCAACAGTGTAGTATCCCCAAAAACACAGTGTTAGCAGGATCAGCCCCGATTACTGCCAGCACTTGCAACATGCAACAGAATACACGTTGGCCTAAATTTATGAAGAAATTTGATTTTATTGTATTATTTTTCATATTTGTTTGTTTATACAGTATAATAATAATAAAAAAACAGAGGTAATCAAATACCTCCAAAAGAAAGTTTTTTTTTTTGTGTGAAAAAATTATATATATTTAATTTGGGTACAGTGTTGCATGACCACACAATTACCAATTAAAGTAGCACAGTGCTGAACAGCAAAAAATGTCCTGGTCATGAAGGGGGTAAAACCTTCCGGAGGTCAAGTGGTTAATGCTTGTCGTTTCATTCAGTATTGCTGGTTAGACATGTGCGATTAGTTTCGTACGAATCGGAAATTCGTACGAATTTTTCAAAATTCGTACATTTGCACGAATCCGAATTACGAATTTTTACGAATACGAATTCTGTACGAAATACGAAATTTCGTTTACGAATTTCGGCTCCAAATTATCCGAATCCAAACTACCAATTAACGAATTTCAACTAATACGAAAGAAATTATAGCGGATATAACGAATGATTCAAATGAATTCGTGATTCAGTATAACGAATATCGACACTCTACAAATAATAACAAATTTGTTTTCGGTCCAAATTTCTTTACTACAGAAACATGTGACTGTTGGTTGACCAATCAGAGGTTTTCTTTATTATTATAAATCAACTAAAAATAAGGCTTTCAGAAATACGACTCATTCCGATTCAACGAAAAACGTTGCTTGCGAAAATACGAATTAGTCCGAACACGAAAATCCCTATTTACGAAATTACAAATTTTTTAGTTATGCACAAGTCTACTCTAGTCTACACAATAGACTTGTGTTATGTAACCTTAATACATTTTCGGATAATTCGTTATTATTCGTAGAGTGTCGATATTCGTTATCAAAATTAACGACTCGTACGAAATTCGTATTTCGTACGAATCCGAATTAAATTCCGTACACGAATTCCGAATTCCGAATTTTTTTAAATACAAAACGGAACAGAACGAAACAAAACAAATTTTTTAATGGCTCCCATGTCTATTGCTGGTCCACCCAGTAGCCATAGTGCCACCCTACCATGTCTCTATAATCTGCCACATAAGTTCCTGGTCACATGCCAGTACCAGCACCAAAGAAAATGAGTTGGGCAGCATTGGCTACAGAGCCTGCGTCGGTGACTGTACCGTACATTCTTGTCTTTGCATTTTTATTGTGCAGAATAGAACAGTTAATCCATCTCCAGTTTTTCATTTGCCTGGAATGTATCTTCCGATCTGCAATATCTGAAATTTAAAAATTGCATTTTAATGTTACAAAAATGAATGTCGAGTCCGGTGTTTTGCAAACAACATACATTATGTGGCGTATCTTTCGGAGTCTTTTGCCGTGATTAAAATTCCTGCCAGTTTATGATGAATATATAGTAGGTAAACCTAGTTTGATATTGTCTGGTAGAAATGCATGGCTTATCTGATATATTCTGTCACCAGTTTTATGAGCACACTCATAGACGGCATAAGATGAAAGGCCATTGCTGTATATTTAGTTTCAACAAGAGAGTGATTATTGTATTACTGTTTATATGTTAAAGGGCACCTGTTAGTTAGTAATCTTCTACTCTATCTTTGAAAAATATGATTAGTAGGAATCACTGACCTCACTAGACACCAACAACAGCACTGAAAATGCAGCTTAACAATTTACTACAGCATGATGAGATCACTTAGAATGCAGCCTATCTATTCACCCAAAATCAGCAATGTTACAGTGGGTGTAGCCTATCTGTGCACTAGAGGTAAGTGACATCATTCAAAATGCAGCCTATCCATTCACTAGAGACCAGTGACATCACTGAGAATGCAGCCTATCCATTTCATAGAGACCGGTGTCATCACTGAGAATGCAGCCTATCCATTTCATAGAGACCGGTGTCATCACTGAGAATGCAGCCTATCCATTTCATAGAGACCGGTGTCATCACTGAGAATGCAGCCTATAGATTCACAAGAGACCAGTGACATCACTGAGAATGCAGCCTATCCATTTCATAGAGACCGGTGACATCACTGAGAATGCAGCCTATCCATTTCAGAGACCGGTGTCATCACTGAGAATGCAGCCTATAGATTCACAAGAGACCAGTGACATCACTGAGAATGCAGCCTATCCATTTCATAGAGACCGGTGACATCACTGAGAATGCAGCCTATCCATTTACTAGAGTCCAGTGACATCACTGAGAATGCAGCCTATCCATTTCATAGAGACCGGTGTCATCACTGAGAATGCAGCCTATAGATTCACTAGAGACCAGTGACATCACTGAGAACACAGCCTATCCATTCACTAGGGACTGATGACATCACTGAGAATGCAGCCTATCCATTCACTAGAGACCAGTGACATCACTGAGAATGCAGCCTATCCATTCACTAGAGACCAGTGACATCACTGAGAGTGTAGCCTATCCATTTACTAGAGTCCAGAGACATCACTGAGAATGCAGCCTATCCATTTCATAGAGACCGGTGACATCACTGAGAATGCAGCCTATCCATGTACTAGAAACCAGTAACATCACTGAGAATGCAGCCTATAGATTCACTAGAGACCAGTGACATCACTGGGAACACAACCTATCTATTCACTAGAGACCAGTGACATCACTGAGAACACAGCCTATCCATTCACTAGGGATCAGTGACATCACTGAGAATGCAGCCTATAGATTCACTAGAGACCAGTGACATCACTGAGAACACAGCCTATCCATTCACTAGGGACTGATGACATCACTGAGAATGCAGCCTATCCATTAGCTAGATACCAGTGACATCATTGAATATGCAGCCTATCCATTCATTAGAGACCGGTGACCTAACTGATCATTAAATCTATAAATTCACTACAGATCAGCTTGAGGCAGCTCATAGATGTGCGGATCTTTCATTGAGAACTTTGCTTAGTGAGATACCTGTTTTCTTAAGGCCTCGTGCACACTGGGCATCAAACATTTCACTTTTAAGGATGTTTGTTGTTTTTTTTTTTTCTGCCTCTAAATTCCCCTCCATGTTAGTCTATGAGGGAGATTTGCTAAAACTGGTGCACTCAGAAACTGGTGCAGCTGTGCATGGTAGCCAATCAGCCTCTAACTTCAGCTTGTTGGGGTTCCACCCGCAATTTTTTTTTTAAAAGTCAGCAGCTACAAACACTGTAGCTGCTGACTTTTAATAAGGACACTTACCTGTCCTAGGCGCCCATAAAGTCGGCCCCCCCGAGGCTGATCGCTCGATCGTGGCAGGTCCCCGCGCCGCCATCCTAACTAAGGGAAACAGGCAGTGAAGCTGCTTGTTTCCTACTGCGCATGCGCGAGTCGCGGCGGCGCTTTGTGAATGGGCCGGCTGCTCTCTGGGATACACACAGTTCCCAGAAGGCAGCGCGCCCCATTCACCAGAAGACACCATGTATAGGACGAGGAAGAAGATCCACCGCGGAGGATGAAGAGGCAGATTAGGGACTTCCGCATAGCAACCACTATTTCTGGTAAGTAAAAAAAAATGTTTTTCTATTTTTTTAAGATTTATGGTAAAAAAAAAAATTTCAGGGTGGAACTCCACTTTAAGCTTTGAGAATAAAACCTGGAAGCTGATTGGTTACCATGCAGAGCTGCACCAGATTTTGCACTCTCCAATTTTAGTAAATCCCTCCATCTGAACATGCTTAAGCACTAGGAGTTTGGCTGACGGGCGATGAGCGGTACAAAGTGTGCAAAACAGAGCGGTAAGAGCGGGAGACCGAAGCCGAGTACCAGGCCTGAGAACTGCCGGAGTGATCAATCAACTTTGACTTGATATACCACGGGCGTCCCAGATTTCCCCCCGCATAAGGAGACTTATTATGCACATTTGACCAAACTATATGATGGTCCATATGATCCGAGAGGAGGCCTGAGCACTTGGTGTCACCTGGTAGTGAAAGCATTGGGAATTCACGGATGTGGGGACACTTGTGGATGAAGTGATTTGTGGATAACCTGTCCTCCCCCTTCTTATGAACTTTTTGTGTAGTAGATATATACCGTATATTTTTTACCTAGCTCCTTTTGATGGACTTTTGGTTTATTTAGTGATGTTTTTTCACTCACTTTCTCACTTAATAAGTTTGATATTACAGTATTGTGTTTATTGAGTTATGTTTAATTCTAGCTATGTTTTCACAACAGTGATTTTCAATTAGTGCTGCTTTATACACTTATTATACTTTTGCGTTTTGTATCACAGACTGCTCAACGGCTGCTTTATTTATTTATTTTACACATGTTTTAGGGCAGATTTTGCACATGTTTTTATGCTTAAACCGTAGAAGCATTCGGCACTTGAGAATTTATTCATTTCAATGGCCAGAATAAATTAATATTCTGGTCAATTGAATTTAGACATGTGCAATTCGTTTAGTTTCTAATTGGTTTTTCACGAATTTAGAGAAATTCGTTAATTCCGAAATTTGCGAATTTCCGAATTTTTCAATTTCCGAATTTTCGGATTTTCTTTTTTCCGAAATTTAGAATTTCCGAATTTCCGAATTTTTAAATTTACGAATTTTCGGATTTCCGGATTTTTTAATTTACGTTTTTTTGGTATTTTCATGTTTCCGAAATTTAGAATTTCCAAATTTCACAATTTCGGAAATTCGGATTTTCGAAATTCCAAATTTCCGAAATTCGGAATTTCGGATTTTCGAATTTCCGAATTTCCGAAATTCGGAATTTCCGAAATTCGGATTTTCGCATTTTCGAATTTCCGAATTTGAATTGGAAATTTTGAATATTCGAGATTCGAAAATTCGAAATTGCAAAATTCGAAAATCTAAAATTCGAAAATGGGAAATTTGGAAAGTTGAATTTCCAAATTCCGAATCTTTAGAATTTCAGAATTTCAGAAAATCGGAAATTCGTTGTTTTCGTTTTTTTGCTTTTTTCGGAAATTCGAAAAATTTGGTTTTTTCGTTTTATTCATTTTTTGGGAAATTCGGAAATTCGAAAATTCGGAATTCGGAAATTCTGAAGAATTCCGAATTTCCGAATTTCCGGAATTTCCGAAAAAAGCAAAAAAACGAATTTTTAGAATTTCCAGAATTTCCGAAAAAAGCAAATAAACGGAAAAAAAAGTTTTTTTGGCAGTGCACATGTCTAATTGAATTAACGAATGACCAAACACCTGATGTGCTTGAACGCGCCTAAGGCCCGGTTCACACCTATGCAACTTGCAGTTTGCATATTCCAGGTACATTTTGTGTTTTTCAATACACATTTTTGATCCATTAAAGTCTATGGAACCAAAAACCAGAAAAAAGTCCCTGGCCCTTTCCATAAAATGCACAGATGGGAACTACATCTGTAGGAAACCATGTTAAATGGACTGTAGTGCCTTTCTGCAAAAATTTAAAACGCAGTAAAAAATGCATAGGTGTGAACCAGGCCTAAATGGATTCGCAAAAATGCGGCTTTAGGGTGCGTTTTTAGCGCTGTTTTTCTCCTACCAGTAGAGAAGACATTTAGAAGAGCTAGGGATACCACCCGTGTGCATGAGGCCTTAGTATGATCAATGTGATATTTCTCTCAAACTGAATAGTCTATACACATCTCAAAGGTTTTGTTATAATTTCTATTCAAAAATCTCTGCCAGCAATAATGAGTACATTCAATGCAGGGAGAGGATGCTCATTATCATCCAGGAATTAACCCTTAAAGTGTTACTAAACCCAGTAATATGAAAATAGTTAATCCCGACCCCACGGGGCCACAGCTTATACTGTAAATCTTCTTTTTACAATAAAATACTGCCACAATATACCTTTTTGGCTGATCTGTATACCACGGTCACATGATAGACTCATACCTCCCAACTGTCCCTGATTTCGAGGGACGTTCCCTGATTTGGAACAAAGTCCCTCTGTCCCTTTTTCCTCCTCATTATTCCCTCATTTTGGTCTCATCTGAATGGTTGTATATAAAATGCACTTTTTATATTTCAAAAAGTGTTTCCCAGTGCTAAACCTTTCATGCGATTTCTAAATGACTGCATCTGTAAATTTTAAAAGCCAATATAAAAAGATAGTAGTGGTAAAAAAAAAAAAGCACTTGTGGGTTTAACTGATCACTTATTTGTATAATTCCCCTTTAAGGGGGCGGGGCTGAAGGTGTGTCCTATTCCTACAATTCTTTTGCTATTAGGCGTCCCTCGTTCCCATCTCAAAAAGTTGGGAGGTATGTAAACTACAGGGTCTGCCCGAGTGCTGAGTGTTCAGGTAGGAGGAGATTCCCACTACAACCTGTGTCTTCATGCTGTTATGGGAGGTGGATCATCCATCAATCAAGATGTGACATCCCACCCGCTGTGCTCTTTTTTAGTTACTGGGCATGGAGGAGAAGGGAGGGACTGGGCTGTCATTTAGGATCTGTATACACGCCCACATGCGTGATGTCAATATCATGTGACCTGCAAAGCTTAGCTCATCAAGGAGATATTCTCTCCAGCAATAGAGACCAAACTGAGCATGTGCAGGGGGACCACCCTGACTGTGTATTATCTGGCCTTGCCCAGAGAGACCCTGCAGGAGGGTGTGGATCTGTGCACACAGGATCAAAGAGCCTTTCTACACAATACAGAAGATTAACCCCTTAAGTTCCACAGTGAGTATAACAAGCATGCTATTCTGCATATACAGACTGATTTTACTGTTGTGGGTTTAGTAACACTTTAAGCTACTTGACTGATGTCAGCGGTACCAGAATTTACGTAATTTATGAATATTGGGCTGCTGTCTATCATCAACCTGTTCAAGAAAATGCAAGAGTAACAAGAAAAAAAAAAAAAAAAATCAGTTTTCTGTGCGGCAGCGAACACTCGTGAGAAAGTAGGAAGATGAATAGCAGTCCCTTTTATTTTTGGTGGCAACATTTGATGAGAAACTGGTCAGAGATTCCCAGAGCAGCGGAAAGACCACCAAGGTCACCAGCAAGGACACGACAGTCAATTAGTATGCAGATCAGAGTCTCTGAGTTCAAAGGTATTCTTCCAATTCAATCACATTAGCCAGACCAGTAATGAGGAAACGCAATGACCTTAATCACAGTTCCAGAGCCACTTGCTCAGAATTGCCTGTGCAAACGGGACCCCCTTCATTTATTTCATTTTTTTTTTTTTTCAATTTTACAAATGACTGATAGCCCTAGTTTCCAGTCTTTGGGTACTAAAACGTGTTTGTTGTTTTAAAGGTCCACAAAAGCATACATGTATGTATCCAAATGTAAGGACATGCTATGATACGACAATGCGATACCTAAACCTTCGTACTAAATTGTTTTTAACCCCTTCGTGCCTAAGGGTAAAACAAATCTAAATCCCTATGCCCAATATTGTCATGTGGTAGTAAAACCCATCATCAAACACATCATCACAACTACTGTGTGCATCCAAGTGAATTATACTGTACCTTGTTTTTTTCAGGAAAAATTGGGCTTTCATTTGGTGGTAAATTATAATGGATAGCTCCTGATTTTTAATTTTTTTTTATCAAAGTAAAACTGGCCCAAAATAGTAAAAAAAACATATACCGTATATACTTGAGTATAAGCCGACCCGAATATAAGCTGAGGCACCTAATTTTACCACAAAAAACTGGGAAAACGTATTGACTCAAGTATAAGTCTAGGGTAAGAATGCAGCAGCTACTGTAAGCGGAAAAGAGGGTCAACAATGCCCATTTGCAGCTTCACTGTGCCCATTTGCATGCCTCACTGTGCCCATTTGCACGCCTCACTGTGCCCAACCTCACTGTGCCCATTACCTCACTGTGCCCATATCTACACTGTGCCCATCTCCTCACTGTTCCCATCTCCTCACTGTGCCCATATCCACACTGTGCCCATCTCCTCACTGTTCCCATCTCCTCACTGTGCCCATCTCCTCAGTGTGCCCATCATCACTGTGCCCATATCCTCACTGTGCTCATATCCTCACTGTGCCCATCATCACTGTGCCCATCTCCTCACTGTGCCCATCATCACTGTGCCCATATCCTCACTGTGCCCATATCCTCACTGTGCCCATATCATCACTGTGCCCATCATCACTGTGCCCATCATCACTGTGCCCATCTCCTCACTGTGCCCATATCCTCACTGTGCCCATCGCAGCGTACCTGAAATTCTTGACAGGCTGCGCTGCGGGCGTCCATTTTTTTAAATTCGTGGCTTCCTCCTGGTCCCGTGCGGTTCCGTGATAGGCGATTGACACTGTGTTCAGTGTTCCGCCTATCACGGCCATCTTCTCATCCTCGGACTTTCCCAGCAGACACTGTGTTTAGTGACCTGCCAATCACAAACGTTCTTTCATCCTCGAACAAGAGAAGGTCCGTGATTGGCGGATCACTAAACACAGTGTCTGTTGGGAAAGTCCGAGGATGAGAAGATGGCCGTGATAGACAGAACACTGAACACAGTGTCAATCGCCTATCACGGAACCGCACGGGACCAGGAGGAAGCCGCAAATTTAAAAAAATGGACGCCCAAGGTACACTACTCGAGTATAAGCCGAGAGGGGTATTTTCAGCCCTAAAAAAAGGGCTGAAAAACTCAGCTTATACTCGAGTATATACAGTATTTTTTTTATTTTTTATTTAGCTGTATATTTCTTGGTACTACTAAAACCTAAAACAAAAAAGGGAAAGTAGTCCTGGGAGCTCTGCACCATCAGTAGAAACGGAAGCGGTACTCTCCTATATTGGTATGAGGAGGGAGTAATCAAAAATGAATATATTAAAAAAGATAAAAAAAGGAAGATAAACACACCCCTAAAGAGTTACCGCTACAAAAATTATTTTATTGCCATATAAAATGCAAAAAAATATTATAGCATCAGGACCCAAAACCCCCCCCAAATTGCATGACACCTCATATATACTACTATAACCACCAATAACCCCAAATAAATTCTCCTGCTCCTGACAATCGCAGCGATACCACAGATGTGTATGTTATTTGTTGTTTGTACCTGTAGTACAGCCCAAAAACAATAGTACACATTTTGCTTTTTTTTTATTCTACCTAAAACACACTGACACTAATACTAATTATAAAATAAAATAAATAAATAAATCTGTCCCCCCAAAAAATACTGACCCTGACCTTTGACCCTGGCCTTAACCTTTGACCCTGACCTTGACCCAAGCATTAACCCTGACACAGACCTAGATCAAGCCTTGTTCTAGGTATTTTTTTATTTTATTATTTTCATTAATATTAATTCATAAAAAATTTACACACACTTTTTTTTTTTCTGTGCAAGGACAGAGAGAGAGATACAATGTACAATGTATTTCTCTCTTCCATTCACAGTAAAAGAAAAAATGGGGGCGGGTTTCATAGTGACTGATTACTGTGATAGCCAATCAGAGGCTATCACAGCGATAGGGTGACCCTGAATCGGGAGTTTCGGGTCCCGATCATTAGTAAACCCCTGGTCTCTGTTCTGGGACCGCGCTGTATGGCGCACTCCCAGAACAAAGGGAGGTACGCAAATATATGACTCTACAGCAAAAATCCCAGTGTAGTGGGTCCGCATATTTGTGTGACATCAGCGTTAAGGGGTAAACCGAAAAGCAAACATTTATTTTATTGCAACTTACAAATCCCTGTGATGTGATGGCGGCATTAGTTTTCTTTTTACCCTTTCTTTTCTTTATTTTACATCTAGTGATCCAGCCAGCATGTCTGTTGTTTTTCAACAGAACAAGCTCTCCTGCAAATGTAGCAGTTAGAATATTGGGAGAAACCATTTACAACTGACAAGGGTGTTTACAATGACCAGCTTTTATTTATTCATGTAAAACCTGAATTTAAATGAACACAACTGTTGCTGTAGCTGCTTGTGTAACTGTTTGTGTAACTGCGATGTAAGCTGGAGTTTGACTTCAGATTGTTAGTGTATCTAAACCTGCTAGTACATCCAACACTCCCATCCCCCCAGACTGACAATGCCGTTGTCCAAAGTTGCCCCCTGTGCTCCTTCATCCAGGGTGGGGGCACTCTAATACAGGAGGCTTGTTGCTGGCCAGATCACCAGGTGAAAACAGCCTAAAAAAAAGAGAACTAATGTAGCCACCACATCTAATGATTGGTAAGCTGCAATATATTACATTTTTGGTTTTGGCTTTAATACCGCTTTATTAAGCAATTTTGGGATCAGTGACCCAATCTGCCACTTGAAGGTTTCAACCAAACAAAACAATCCGAGCCATTATTAGCCAATCACAACTTGTTTTATTTCTGTATTAATTCCTTAGAGCTGATATTATATTTTCTCAGAGCATTAACAAGACATTCTGACCAGTACATTATGTATTTAAATGAAACTTGTACTGTAATGTATACATTGCTTATCATCTTCTGAAAATGTTAATTTACAGGGTATTACTGGCTCATTCTAGATCAGCCTTTCTCAACCTGGACCTTGCTTTGTGTACTGGTCCAAATCATTTGGTGGAGGGGGGATCATGGTGTGGGGTTGTTTTTCAGGGGTTGGGCTTGGCCCCTTAGTTCCAGTGAAGGGAACTCTTAAAGAGGTTGTAAACCCTCCTTTTTTTTTATAACAAACATATCATACTTACCTCCACTGTGCAGTTCGTTTTGCACAGTGTGGCCCCGATCCTCCTCTTCTGGGGTCCCCCAACGGCGCTCATGGCTCCTCCTTGCATCTGTTAACCCCCTGGGAGAAGCGAGGGGGTTACCTTGCGGGCGCACTCCCGAGTCTAGCATTTGCATCCATAGACACAGAATGCCAGACTCGGCCCCTCTCCCGGTGCCCGCGTCATTGGATTTGATTGACAGCAGCGGGAGCCAATGGCTGCGCTGCTATCAATCTATCCAAGCAAGAACCGAGAACCCCAGGTAGATCATGTCTCCACTGAGGGAATGAAGGGGCTCAGGTGAGTAAAACGGGGGGCTCGGGGGGCTGGTCACTGTCAGAAGTTTTTTCACCTTAATGCATAGGACGCATTAAGGTGAAAAAAACACGAGGGTTTACAACCCCTTTAAGGCGTCAGCATACCAAGACATTTTGGACAATTTCATGCTCCCAACTTTGTGGGAACAGGCAATAATAATAAAAGTACTTCCGGGGGCATGTGGAGCGTGATGACGCCCGGGTGGAGCTACGCGCTGACGTCATCACGCTCCACGTGACCCTGGAAGTACGGGTGTTTGTTCGTATTTTTATTGCCGGAAAATTTTAAAGTTTTATACTACATTGGAATTTTTTTGAACAAATAAATGAACTGTGTTTAAACTATAACACACTATTGGAGGCTTTTCATTCTGCTATACGCTTCGCTCCTGTCTGGGAGATCGTGTCTCTGAGCACAGTGGACGGAAGGCCCTTTCTGAAGTGAGGAGGACGCCTGGATCGCAGTGGGATCGGCATCCCGGACTCATCTCAGACCCCGCAGAGGGCTATATCTGCAGGCGCTGGTGACCTCGCTTCTAACAGGAGGTCCTGTTTATCTGGTAAGAGTTTTTACTTCTTCGGGTGTATACCCCAAGGAAATGCTCATCCCAAGTTCCCTTCGGTGGTGGTGGAAAATCTAGAACATCTTCCCATCTTCTCTGTAATCCTTTTTCACTTCTGGATTGGATTCACTGATTACCCTACGTGGACTTTGCACACATATGTTCCTGTATATTATGTGATTTTCATTTGCATTATTTCACGTGGACTTTTTGTGCACCTATCTATATTGTCATATATATACTATCTCAACTTTTCATTTTAGGTTCATTCATTTGTGTACATTTTTATTTCATTTTATTTTTGGTTTATGAATCATATTATTATTCATTTAAGGTTTTTTCAGGCTTTAATCTTATTTAGTAGCGCGACTATTTCCCTTTACACACCTTGTTTTCATGAGTTTGTCGCATGTTTATATCGCTGCTTCTTTTTCACATTAGCGCGGTATATACCCCACTTGATTACAATCAAACAAGTGAAGCCTGGCAAGTCTAGCAATAACTTAGAAAGTCATTTTCAAACTTGCAGCACAATTGCTTGTTGTCTGGGTTGGCCCTTCTGAGAAGTCACCAAGGGCAGGACCCTCAAGGCCCATCTAGTATTCTACTTAATGGAAGTCACTTCTTCTTTGGCCAAAATGCTGAAGAACAGGGTGATATCTTGCTGATTTGCCAAACAAAGGTATGACATCAAAGGAGATGTTGAGTGGATGGAGACAGCAAGTGAAGCCATCTCTGATACCTGAACGTCAAGATGAACACTAGTATCACTCAGCAGGCGGCCTGTGATACCCGAGTCAGTTTAAAAGCAAAGGATTCATGTTTGACTTAAATATACCTTGAACAGGAGAATTAATACAGAAGAGGTCTTCACCTCTAATTTTAAAGATAAGTACAATAATGCGTTCATCATTTTTACGAAGCAGTGTAACAACCTGTATTAGACACCCGGTGATACCAGCAGTGACCTCTTCAGAACAATAACTTCACCTTGCCAGAACGAGATCCCTGAGTCCCTAATATATTTCTTAATCTCTTATTAAAGGCTTTGCATGGGCCTTGCACACTTTCTCCAGAGCGAATGTAGCCAATTTCTTAAGTGGAATTATGGTACTCACATTAGAGCAATTCCGGCTGCCTGTCATGCTCCCTTCAAAATGACACGGCATTTGCATAATGATGACTCTGAGCTCATGCATGCCTACCAGCCCACCTGCACCTCTGCATTTCCTATATATATATATATATATATATATAATGTATTAGTAATAATTGTAGGTAAATATAGAAACACTTCCTTCACTTTGATTACATATTATTGCAAAAGTCGAAAAACTGTTTTTATACGGGCTTACAATTTGAAAGCTAAAATCAGTTTTTCAGTGGCAATAACACACTTAAGTACAGCAAGTAAACTAATGCGCAATGCCTATAATCAGCCTCTTAGGGATCTTAGTTACGTGAAGTTATACAACACAGAAGCATGGACACATGAACACAGGGCACATTTGATAGGGCTCATTCACATAGCGGAAAAAAAATGCTGCTTTTACATGCGCACAGTGTATAGTTTAGTATGCATCTAAAAGTAGCACTATAGTAATCAATGAGCCCATACACACAGCTAGGCTTGTGAAATTTGTTTCGTAACGAATCGAAATTCATACGAATTTAGAAACTTTTGAACGTTCGGAAGCATTCGAATTTCCAAACAAAGCAATTACGAATAAAACCGAATCCGAAATAAATTATATCGCAAATAGCGAATGCCCGAATGCCTTTGGCATAATTCGTTGTTGCGTTAATGCGGCCTAATGCAACAGCAAGTCGACTCGTTGTGATCCATCATGGAAAATTACGAATCAACGAACCAACAAAAAGTTACGAATGTACGAATCCATTTGAAGCACGTTAGGCAGCGCCATTGTGAGAGACGCGGAAAATTACGATTAAACGAACCAAAAAAAAGTTACGAATGTACGAATCCATTCGAAGCACAATAACACTCTGCTCTCTGCTCCTCTCTCACCGTGCTGAACTCCCTCTCAAAATGGTGTACAGGGGCGGAGGCTATAGCCGCATGTCAAAAACGAAAGTAAAATACGAGATTTCAAATCTTTACAAATAACAGCTATGTATTTAGAAAAGTAAGAATCCATTCGAAGTACGTTAGGCAGCGCCATTGTGAGAGAGACACGGAAAATTACGAATCAACGAACCAAAAAAAGTTACGAATGTACAAATCCATTCGAAGCACGTTAGGCAGCACCATTGTGAGAGAGACACGGAAAATTACGAATCAATGAACCAAAAAAAAGTTGCGAAAGTAGGAGTTGTGTCCAGAATCAACGAAAAACAATGTACTCTACCGAAAGTACGAATTATAAATCTAACTAAAAATAAGGCTTACATTAATACGAATCATTCCGATTCAACGAAAAATGTCGCTTGCGAAAATACGAATTAGTCCGAACACGAAAAATCCCATTTAGCAAAATTACGAATGATTACGAATCAACGGGAGCAAAAAGAAACTAAGCTAAACTAAAATAAACAAGCTGCATCTACATGCAAAAATGTGCGCTGGGTTTAGCCGTGCACAAAAAAGTAGGACACAGCTTCATCCAGGGCTGCACAGATCTGCAGATTTTATGTGCGTACACGCATAATTGTGTATGAACGCGCGTTAACGCATACACGCGTACATGTGTGGTCATTCACTGGAATAAAAAAAAGAGTATGCGTTTAAACGCTGTATACTGCTAAGTGTGTCTAAACGTGCCTAAATGCGAGTACCTAAGGCGCATATATTACGCAGGGTCTTCTGCTAGCTTTGCCAGCCTGAACCTATGCATGAGCCCTTACAATGAAAGGAAGGAAAACATAAATAGAAAATCCGGGAGCCTGGTAATGTGAATTTTCAAAATCATGTGACTGGACTCTACTTTAAATGTAAGGTTCTCTCCGCAGTGTAAGGCTATTTTTAAATTTGAAAAAGAAAAGGAACCGCTGAAGACGTCGGCTGGCGAAACGGAGTTGGGTGGTGTTTGAAATACGTTATTTCCGGTCAGCCGGAATGCACGTGGAGCGCAAACCGGTGATTACTATACAATACATGCTGATCCCTGTCTTCTTTGATGTAAGTGTAATACAACCTTCATTTTTAAATAAATGATCTGAAATACTGCACCATGAGAGTGTTCTTTCCTCTCCCTCTCTATATGGCAACACTAAAGCTTTGAATACGCTATCTATATATATATATTGAATGGATGACAGCAGCAGTTTGAAATCATTCCTGTGACTTCATGTATGACACTTTGGATTTTCCCATATGTGTAATTTGACTCCCTGTAATAGGAGTCAATTAACTGCTTGCCGACATTATACGGCAGCAGGTTGGCAGGGCTGTGCGAATTGCTGTAGGTGTACGTCGGCTGCTCTAAGAGCTATAGTGGGTGCGCGCGTGCCGTTGGAGGCACGCAATGTCTGCCGGTGACCCGCGATCTCTCTTCAAAGAGCCAGAATGGGGATCTGTCAATGTAAACAGACCAATACCCGTTCTGTCAGGGAAGTAGAGAGAGACCTGCTCTTCCTAGTGATCAGGAACAGCGATTTCTCTCTACTCCCAGTCAATCCCCTGCCCCCCACAGTTAGAAACACCTCCCTAGGACACACTTAACCCCTTGATTGCCCCCTAGTGTTAACCCCTTCCCTGCCAGTGACATTTATACAGTAATCAGTGGCTATTTTTAGCTCTGATCGCTGTATAAATGTCAATGTTCCCAAAAAAGTGTCAAAAGTGTCCGATCTGTCTGTCACAATGTCGCAGTCCCGCTAAAAATCACTGATCGCCCTTATTACTAGTAAAAAAAATATATAATAAAATTATAATAAAAATGCCATAAATATCCCCTATTTTGTAGATGCTATAAATTGTACGCTCATTGCATTTTTTTTTATTTGAATTTCCATGTTATGTGTACTGTGAGAGACCAGATATAGAGAATGCAGGGTCCTGTGTTTAGTAACACTTTAAGCTGCAAAGGCAACCGACAGGAGTGTTCACATGCTGTGCCAAATATTATCCCCTTATTGCGTTTGACGGGCAGTACTGGCTGCTGATCTCTATTCAAATTAATGGGTCTGCCCCGCAACCATGTGCAATGCAGTGCAGGTGTGCATGATTTTAGGGGTTAAGCAGGCGGTGAGGAAGTGACATAAGTTAATTCGGAATTATCCTAATTAACCAAAAACCTGTTTAATAAATTTTTCCAAATATTTGTAAAATCTTAAATTCGAAAATTAAAAAATTCGGAATTTCGAAATTCGGAAATCTGAAAACACAAAAATCTGAAATAATAACTAACTAATAATAGCTTACCTATTACTAAGTATTAAATTATAGGTATTGGAATTTTCTTTCAAATTTGGCTGTTAGTGAATGTAACAAATACGAATTATCCAAAATAATGAATGCCGTATCTAAATGAATGGAATGTAACTAATTAATAATAATAAATAACAATAATAATAATAAAAACGTTTTATTATTATTATTTATTATTAATTAGTTCCGCTCCATTTGTTTTGTTGCAGCATTCGTTATTTCAGATAATTTGTAACTTCGGATAAATTTGCACTCGTTACGTTCACTAACAGCGTAATTTGAAAGGAAATTCAAATACCTATAATTTAATAGTTAGTTATTATTAGTTAGTTAGTTAGTTAGTTAATTATTCTGTTGAATAATCTGATTTTCTTTCTTATTTTCTAATTTTCTAATTTATGAATTTACGAATTTTTGAATTTACGAATTGCGACCTGAAAAACTGAAAAAAAACCTGAATGAAACGAAAAAATAAAATAAAAATTCGGCAGTGCACATGTCTATTCATCACAACATTTGTTTGACAGCAGCGGGAGCCGATGGCTGCTGTGCTGCTGGTTTCAATCTACCCAATGAGGAGGGAGACAGTGGCAAAAGCCATTGCTCTCGTGCACATCACTGGATCGGATTGGGCTCAGGTAAGAATGGGGGGGGGGGGGGTAGTGCTGGGGGGTTGCTGCAGAACAGAGGGTCCTTTTCCTTAATGCATAGAATGCATTAAGGTAAAAAAAAACTTTAGGCTTTAGCACCACTTTAACTGTGGGCTTGAATAACGGCTTCAATACAATCACAAATTCTCTCCTTTCTGTAAAATCTACATGTCCAGTAAACTGTTTTTCTTCCCAAGTCTTTCTTTCCTATTTCGTTTATGTTGTTACATCTTATGTCATGTGTTTTATAAATCCATTATGTTACCGTCAGCTTGCCCTGCCTTACAATTTCTGACACTTGCATAATTTAGATGACAGCAGCATGGACTGCAGCCTGCCTGAGGGGACTGCTGAGACTAAGGGTCTGGGGGTCTCCTTTATGTAACACAATAACACAGAGAGACAATATATCAGCTTACTTCTTAATATCACATAAAGAGAGGGGATTTGACCCATGAAGGTTGATTCCGTGATGTTCAGTGCAGAAAATGTATCTCATTTGAAATCTGAGTCTACAACAGTGAAATGCAAAGCATTGTTTATAGCAGAAATTTGTACATTACGGACTAGTAAGTGTACGCACACGCCAGAGTCTTGAAATATATTTAGGTATATCGTGAGAGTTTGGAAAAGATGGTCACTGTTTGAAATCATCTTTTAATAGGAACTTATACTAAAAGAGAAATATTGAAGATGAAAAAGCCCACCAAACGAGAAACTTGCCAATGCCTAGGGTAAAGGATTTCTTCAACAAAATGTACCTTTCTTGACCGAACTGACCTGAGGCACCTGGGCCTTACACTTCTCTTGCACTACTGGTCCTACCTCCAAATGCTCATATATACCAGGTATGACAATTTAATTCCCAGAATGTACTGTAAAAAAAATATGTCTGCTTATTTATACATTAGCGGCCAATGTCACCTTCAAAGTGGCCCCTTTGTGAAACGGCACTCTTTTCTAGAGGATTGGGCCACTGCCGTAAACATTCCTAGAATTTGTTTTCCAGAACGTTGTGCGGTATCTTTGTCAAGACGCACTGGATGTCCGTAATGTCATCAAATCTGTGTCTTTTTAAGGCATTTTTTAATTTTAGAAACGGGGGGGAGTCGGAGGGAATAAGGTGGTTGGTCATGTTTCGGAATGGATTTCTAGACCAGGAACTCGCAAACACTTAATGCATCATGTGCAGGAGCATTGGCCTGGTGGAGAATCCACTTGTAAGGCCAGAATTCTGGTCTTTTCCTCAGAACAGTTTCCTGCAATCTTTTCAGAATTTACAAGTAACAATGTTGGCTGACCATACCTGCGCCATCGTAGACATCTTCCCATCCCTCTTTAAACCATCTATATCATTCAAAAATACTTGATTTCTTCATGGAGCGTTCACCATAAGCCTGTTGTAACAGAGCTAATGTTTCACTCGCACTTTTGCCAATTTTCATGCAAATTTTGATGTTAATCCACTGCACCAGATATCTGCCACTCATTTTCCGCACACGTGTGAATTCTTCTACTACTCTGCAAATGCTGAGTCAAATGGTCTGGGACCCAGGAGAGTGCAAGTTTAAACATGTCAGTGCAAACTTGAGTGTGAATGGCTATGTGACTCACCACCATAGTGCTTCGCAGTGGGCCTTTCAGGAATTAAATTGTCACACCTCGTACTATGAACCACAAAACCAAACATCATCTTGTATGACCCCTACAGCCTCTAGGAACCTTGTAATCTTTGGGAACAAAAGAGAGGTACACAATGCCATTCATATATAATTCTCATAACAGAAAAAGGCACCCACCATGTCCACATTCAAAATCTCAGTGGAAAGAGGGTTCATGCACCATTTTAGAGGGGGAAAAAATGGGACAAAATTTGTACCCTCATTCATACATGCTCCATCAGAATGAATATTCAAGAGTCCACATACAAACTCAGTTTGAGATGATACAGCACTCCACATAAATTGTTCCCGGACAAGTCTGACCAATGCTGGAACGGCTGTGGCAATATGCACTATCCTGCACATTTGGTGGTAGTGCCCAATGATCAAACCATATTGGGAAGCCATACATGCTACAATTTTGAAGCTATCTAGAAGTACCCCACCTTTACTTCTCAAGCCCACCTTTACATCAAACAGCCTCTCTGTTGTACACATATACAAAAACTCTGACAGTACACCTACGCAACACAGCTAAGACCTTATCCCATTACACTGGAAAAATACCTACTCACCTACCCCATTCTCACATGGAATACCTAAAAATCAAATAGCTAGCAAATCTAGTCAGTACAGGCATACCCCACTTTTAAGTACACAATGGGGTTTATTTACTAAAGCTAAAAAGCACAAAATCAAGCTCACTTCTGCATAGAAACCAATGAGCTTCTAACCCCAGCTTGTTCAATTAAGCTTTGGTAATAAAACCTGGAAGCTCATTGGTTTTTATGCAGAAGTGAGCCTGATTTTGCGCTTTCCAGCTTTAGTAAATAAACCCCATTGTGTACTTAAAAGTGGGGTATGCCTGTACCAGTGTGCAAAAGTGTATTTGCTTTGGAAGAATAAATCACCTATAGCGTTGGGTGTTCTACAAGTGGATGTTGCTGCATTATGTAAAGCTATTAGAATAGTTTTTTCCATTTTAGAATGGGGTGCCTCGAGACTGTCCATAATTTAAAGGGTGCCTTGAGATTGCCTGTAATTTTTAAGGGTGCGACTGAAAAAATGTTGAGAAACACTGCTGTGAATAACACATCTTCTGTCCCTGGGTGGCTACACTCATTCAATCCACTGTATCTATGGAGAGACCCATGGTTGGCATATAAACATGTCTCTTCATCTCTGTCACATACTGGATGGGGAGATTAGTAGATTACAGAAGGAACATAACATGATTTGTGTTTTTAGTTCAGCTCACATGGAATGGGAAGGGTGCTGTGTTTCTGGCAAGATCAACGGGTATTTTCTATAGTTGATGAAAATGTTCTTGAAAAAAATAAAAGAATGCAGTCATATCTAAGGACTAGTAAGCTGCAATATATTCTTTTGTTGCAATGTTCTTGCAATATAGCTTTTGTTGCATTGTTTAAACATCCTTTAAGCCTATAAACAACCAGGGACTTTCAAGACTGCAGAATTACTATTCTAGTTTATGGGAGGTCAAAGAAAGTGATCTTCCAAAAAGGAAAGTGGGGGAGATTTACTAAAACTTGAGAGTGCAAACT